>OX621243.1:31241625-32483250 GCA_951640165.1 Pseudoips prasinana | reverse complement strand
TGGGAATCGAAACCACGACCTCCGGCGTGAAAAGCAAGCATTTGCCAACGCAATAATACGGAATTTACATTAAACAGCATTGTACACTATGTAAATCTTACATATCCGTAAGCGTTACGTGACCTCGAATACCCCGGCTTGGTTTACAAAGTAATTTTTATTTATTTACGTATTATAAGTTAATTACTAACTTACTTACTTATCGTATAGGCAGTGGTTACCACACTACTAGTGTCAGAGTTGTTCCAGCCGTCCAGTAGGCCTCTGACATAGCTTGACGATTGTTTTCGTATGACTACAACCGGGACCGACAGCTTAACGTGCCCTCCGGCACGGAGACGCTCAGAAATTAAACCGTTTTGGCGGTCACCTAACTATAGACTGAACGCGAGCCTAGTTGTTTAACCTCACCGAATACTTACGGATCGGTGAGAGTTTCTAGCTATGAGCTAACGAACAACAATAAATAGTGTCCGCTAAAAGATGAAAATAAGCCCACCTTTAGAACAAATTCAGAATTCATTTATTGTAAAGAAATTAGATTTACATGGAATCGTTATTTTCTTTTATCCTACCGTACAGTGCATAACATCCAGCTACTGAAAAACACAGCCAGAAAAATCAGTCGGAGTCCTTTTTTAAAATAAAATATACTTAAGATTAATTACAACTTTTTTATGTGTGTTGACTTAAAAGAACTCATTCCCAAGCACTTTTGTCACGTAAATAATCAGAAATGTTGTAATATGATCTACTATACAATTTGGCTCAAATAAGTCTTTTAAACTTATTCGTGGACAATTCTCTAATATCATTGGGAAGTTTGTTCTAGAATCTTATACATTGCCCCATAAAAGATTTACTTATTTTGTGGAGACGGGAGAGAAAATCACCCAAACCCCTTTGTATCATTCTCAAATATGTTAGTTAGTTTAAAATCAATTGACTTTTAATAACTATGAGGTCACAATGTCACAAGCTGAATAGTTAGTAAATACTGCTTTTCTGCATAATAATCCATTACATACCTAAAGTCACCTTAACAGTAATTGTATTATGAATAATTGAGGTCGCCAATGATAAGAACTCGATAATGTGTCAGTAGGTCAATGTTTAAGGCGACGCATTGATATATTTACCCTACATAATTCAATCATCATCATATCAACCGAAATACGTCCACTGCTGGACATAGGCCTCCCCCAAAGACCTCCGTATCCAGCGCTTTTTAACAATCAAATAAAAAAATCTAAAATATTTTATTTCATTGAAACAACCCATTCCGTTAACAATATCATTTCGTAGGTAATTATCTATAGTAATAAATATAACTACTAGATTCTAAAAGGATCAATTACATCACTTATGAGGTACCCAGTATTGTTCCAAAGCGCCTGCAAACCGCCAAATCCCCACCAAACTTCCCGGCAGCATACACGTCTGTTTGATGCATCAAACAAAGGTGCACACCGCCAAAAATCCCGACAAACACGCAAAATCCGACAAACAATCCATCAACGAGGCGCTCAAGAAGCCAAAAGCCTTAACATACACATAATAACACTTTCAAAACATATTAACAACTTTCCCAAGATCCTCGGTACAATTTATAATGAATAATTATATACTTCTCAGCAATTTTATAACATTCACTATTTATATTGCTGTGTGGTGACGCCATAGAATATCATCACCCCATCTCATCCCGTGGGGGGCGTAGAAATCGCCCCGAGGGAATACCTACTAGAGAACGGGCAGCAGCGTTTTTCTGTGAACTGTGACCATCATACTACGATCTCCAACCCTTCTGCCTAGCGTGGCAATTATGGTATAAGCCCCCCCCCCCCCCCCCCATTATTTGGGGAGGGTTTTGTCCAGCAATGAACGAACTTTGACTGATATTATTTATGTTTATGTATAATTTTATTAGTTGTAGTTATAGCTGCACGAATGGCGTAGCGGTTTAGATAGCTGTCTCGCCACTTCGTGTCATTATTTCTTTTAACATGGACCAAATATTCACGCTGCGTGGTGACGGTGAAAATTATCTTCACCCCATGTCATCCCGTGGGGGGCGTAAAGTCGTCCAGAGGGAATATCTCCCAGAAAATTTTGCTGGCCAGCAGCGTTATTCTGTGAACTGTGACCTCCAACCCGTCTGCCAAGCGTGGCGATTATGGCATATCCCCCCATTCTTCGGTGAAGCTTTTTTCCAGCAGTGGAAATTCACCATTGCATGTGAAACATCATAATAATATCATCTACCAATTTTCGAATCTATCACTCTAGTTTTGAGTATAAATTAACGTTTTGCATTGCGAATAAAAATAATAAATAAAAAGGTTTTTATTCACGTAGACTTTAAAAAAGCGCTTGTAAATAGTCAGAACATGTTTGTAGTAACATAGTTGTAAACATTATTATTTCTAGTAACATAGATATTTAGGTACACATTGTATGAAAACATTTATATAATTTATTTTATTATAGCAATGATATTTAGCTAGCTAGCTCGTATCAAGTTATTGTCAAGAGATTATGTTTAATTATCTAGTTTAAGTCTATTATTTTTACTACATATTGTTAATGGTTCTGTCTATATTAAGGTATTATTATAACGACGGACCTTGTCTTAATTACGACGGTCGCACTTTAATGCTACCACCGGATCCAATGCGAATAGCAATATAGTTAAATAAAGTTAGAATTAATTTTTCAGACATCTTCAAAATTAATTGTATGTATTTAAGTGCGGGTGGGAATCGAACCCACGACCACGAGGTATCCGCTCCGCCACCGCACCGTGGTTCTGACACTTCGAAGTCGGAATGATAAAGCAGTAGTACAAACCTGCACATTCATGGCCGCCCCGACCACTAAGCCGACACTTTGCGCGACGAAGGATATCAGCAGGCACGACGTCAGGAACATCGAGAACCGGAACCACACGGGCGGCTGTGACGTCAGCAGGTACACTATCACTACGTAGATTATGCAGAATATCGCCTGGAAACAATTAATACATTATAATAATAATATCTGGGGACTATGTCACACAGATCATCCCAGCCCCAAACTAAGCAAAGCTTGTACTATGAGTACCAGGCGACGATATACATACTTATATGGATATATAAATACATATATACATAGAAAACATCCATGACTCAGAAACAAATATTCGTGCTCATCACACAAATATTTACACTTACCGGGATTCGAACCCAGGACCACCAGCTTCGTAGGCAGGAGCACTACCAACTAGGCTATGTTGACCGTGATTAATAACTATTCTGGGACAACTAACACACTGCTATCTGATCCTAAACTAGGCAGTGCCTGTACTATGGCAACCAGACTAATAGATATGCTTATATATTTCTAAATACATACATAATATAGATTTATAAATTTTACGAGCCTGTTGGCGCGGTTGGCAAATGCTTCCTTTTCCCGCTGGAGGTCGTGGGTTCGATTCCCATCCAGGCAGATATTTGTGTGCATGAACATGTCTGGGCGTAATTTCATATAAGTACTTAGGTATTTACAAAAGAATAGTAGTATATGTATGTAGTAGGTATATCAGTTATCTGGTTTCCATAGTACAAGCTCTGCTTAGTTTGGGATCAGATGGCCCATTGTTGTCATTGTCCCCGGTGGTAGCATCACCATTGATTTATAACAGAATATCGCCTGGAAACAATGAATGTATTAAATAAACAAATAACAACAACAAATTCTTGTCCCGGGTGGGAATCGAACCCACGTCCTCTGGCATCCCACTTTAGGAATCCACACCCTTTGCTGATCGTTTGGCCAAAAAAGACCTTAGATATCTTTGAGTTATACAGTCTGATTTCATGTGGTCATATGAATATCTATATTTCTATATTTGACGGTCACCATATCCTAGTTGGTAGTGCTCCTGCCTACGAAGCTGGTGGTCCTGGGTTCGAATCCCGGTAAGTGCAAATATTTGTGTGATGAGCACGAATATTTGTTTCTGAGTCATGGATGTTTTCTATGTATATAAGTATTTCTCTATCTATATAAGTATGTATATCGTCGCCTAGTACCCATAGTACAAGCTTTGCTTAGTTTGGGGCTAGGATGATCTGTGTGACATTGTCCCGAGATATTATTGTCCCGAGATATTATTTCTTTAATAAATGGATGGCACAAAATTATTGGTATTGCCGACTCGCATTTGGGTTATTTGCTTTATAAAAAAACCCCCATTGTATTCAATTTATACTATCGATACTAAGAGCATCTCACTAGTAAGGATTTAACCTCTCAGTGGTCTGCTGACCCTTATAGCGAGGAGATTAACCTCAGCAGCAGTCTTTGATCAAAGACGACCCATACTAAAATAACCTGGGGCTCTACAGGCTAAGTCACCGAACATCGATTTCTTAACTGGCGTTTAAATAAATAAAGGTTAAAAATGACTTAATCGATCGTTAAATCGGCTTCAACGTTGACAATCGATTCCGGACCATTTACGACGTCACATGTGCTCATGGAAG
The DNA here is from genome assembly GCA_951640165.1 of Pseudoips prasinana. NCBI lineage: Eukaryota > Metazoa > Arthropoda > Insecta > Lepidoptera > Nolidae > Pseudoips > Pseudoips prasinana. The sequence goes on along the minus strand of OX621243.1, from coordinate 32,478,721 downwards.
CCGATTTAACGATTGATAAAGTAATTTTTAACCTTTATTTATTTGAACGCCATTTAAGAAATCTATGTTCGGCGACTTAGCCGGTAGAGCCCCTGGACACTATGAGCATCTAACTTCATAGTAAGGATCATCCTATCACTCCGCTTCCTTTGAAAACTTAGGTCATAACAAAGTTGATTAATGTCGTTGGCAGTTTCCATCTTTTGAAAATAAATCTATGAGTACAAGAATATAAATAAAAGGTATAATTTACCTGGAACGGTATATCCGATACAGTGATAGCCAAGTAGTAAGACCGTAGCGAATACCACCGGTTGAAGTGTTCTTTCACCAGCACGGGCATCTCGAGAGGAACTGTAAACATACATTCATATATAAAATTATGGTTTTAAAAAACATACAACAGTGTTTAACGTTCTTTATATATTTTTTTAATTAAAACTGTGCTCAACCAATGTCCAACAACCGACGTCAACTATAATTTATAAATTTGATTTGAAAATCGAAATAGGCCTCAAAAACATGTTCTTATCGATTACGATTACGGCGACCATTGGAAATTACTTCCTACCGTATGTCGTTAGATGTCTGGCTAGACCGAACTTAGTTTTGACCACACTTTAATTTGTAAATTTAATTAACCGACTTCAACATGTTACTTTAATATTTATTTGAAAGTTAAAATAGTGCTTTCCGTCAGTACTGCTCCTTTTCCCTGAACGTATAAAACAAAGATCACGAATGTAGGTAGGTTTTAATGATCCTTCCTCCTGCCATAACATTCCCCCTGCCATAACAAAAATAAAAGTATTGCCGCTACTTTAAGACTATACATTGTAGTATTTATTTACAAATATGTTATTTGGATGTGACGTTATTATAAACGACTATTATTGAATTGTAGCTCAATATGTCTAAAAATTACTGATACGTGATAAAAAATTGTCTTTAGATATATTGTTAATCAATATAGGAAACTATAGCAACAGTCTTAACGTTTATCTTCGCGGAATCTATAGTCAAGGTTATAAAAAAAACTTGTGTGTACTTATGTACACGCGTTAGAAGTTATACTTCTTAATATACAACTTGAACATAGTTATCAATTTTAACTCTCATACATTTTCATACCATCTAGAACTAACTTCATGCTGTTAAATTTTTTGGTGTCGGTGTGCGCGCGCATCGTAAAAATTCACTCTCACATTTTTCTCCATCGCGCCAAAAGAAGTATAACTTCAAAAATCTAATACGAGATAGTTAAAACAAATAAATAATAACAATAAAATAATTTACATCTATCACGGCCCAAACCAATGCAAACAACACGGCCAAACAATAAGTTGAAAAACTATATTTTTTCCGGATCTGGTTGGTTGACAACCCGTTACGCCGTCATTCCCGAACGAGAACCTGTTGACGCGACGCTGTGCGCTTGATCACTTTGTTATTGCATACAACGAGTTATGTTACCTTAAACTGCTATCCATTATTGTATCTGCTGTCTATGTGTAACCAAGTGGTGAATAAATCAGTATTATTTCAACAGTTGTCAGAAGCTACTACTATCAAAATTGACGAAACTTAAGGAACTCAATTTGTCTGTATTTTTTTAAGACAATGCCCGCACTAGGGAATTTAATCCCTGTGTCGCGGGGTAGGTACATTACAAACATATAATAGACGGACACAAATTACATCCATTAAATCACACACATACATATTAAATCTGAACAATGTGTAACAAAAATTCAGATGTTTATAAGCGATTTACTTGTAAGACTAATATATTGTATGTTAGTATTAAAACTATCAAATCGGTTGTAATTACCAAGACTGATTTATTTATTTTTTGGCATGCTAAAAATATCTCAAATTTAATTTGAGGTCAACGTGAAGCAACACGTTTTCTTTAATCATCTTAAAAAGATACACAAAAACACACGAAATTAGGTACTGGTTTGTGTATGGTGTTTTTTACACTAAATGGTTTTCGTTATCATTCGGCATGTTTCTAGCACCACAGATTAACAACAGTATCCTCCGTAAAGGTGGTAGCAAGGGAACTCTCAAATTGATCTGCCGGTGTGTATCTCTACCAATATATAATATAATATTCTCCTAACCAAGAGAAGTAGAGTGTTATGTTTCAGTTAATATTGACGTTACCTATTTCAGTTAAGATTGACATTGCAAATAATGTTATAAAACTAAAAAAATTAAGGGCTAATGCTTATTTTTAACTTTTATATTAATAATAACCTCTCCTAAAATTTCATCTACTATTTATGAGGCTACTTATAAATTAAAATCGAAATTTAAGGTTAGGCTCATAGCCAGATTCTCTCACCAGACCGTAAGTAATTTTATTTTTATTGATCAATAAATTACAGAAGGTATTTTAGTAATCCAAGAGCCCCTCGCATAAACCACAGTGGTTTTTTGCGAGGGGAGTGATTGGCGAGGTTAATCAACTAGTCTCACGGTCAGCCCACTGATGGGTGACCGCCAAAGTGGTTTAATTCGTGTGCGTCTCCGAGCTTCGGAAGGCACGTTATGCTGTCGGTCCCGGTTGTAGCCATTACGCATCAGTGGTTAAGCCATGTCAGAGGCCTAATGGGCGGCTTGAACAACTCTATACTTAATAATAATCTTTATTTTCGATAACTTAGAATTTGGTTACATTTTATGTATTAGAGAATTTCCTTTTAAGCAAAATGTTATGCTTGTGTCAGGAAATTCTGCTCTTTCGGTAGTGTACATAATTTTAAGTTAAATTGGTACATTCACTCTAGAGGTAATTATATATCTTAATATTAATTTTAAGTATAGGACTCTGACACTAGTACCCTAGTATCAGAGTTGTTCGAGCTGCTGCCATACTTAAGTTAGGTTAGAAAAGGTTTATAAAGTATAAACTGTATAAATATAAGTAAGTATAAAAACTTAAATCCAATATGTTGGGGACTGTTCTCGTTGAACAACTCAAATTAACTTCAAGATATTTTTAGCATTCCAAATTAAAAATGTCTGAATTTTATTCTCACTAACAAGAACCGGTTTGCATAATTATACTTACGTTAGTATAAAATGTAGATCGCTATAATTACCACTGGTTTTGTTGCACGATTTAATTTAATATATCAAGTGAGTGGGTTTCCAATATGTTATAGTAATATGTTTCATAATTATCATTTTGTCTATCGCTTTACCCTGGAGGGTAGTGGAACTACTTTTTTGTGACTCCTCCTCGATTCTTTCTGATTAAATTTTTTGTGGGATCCAAGGCAAGTTGAAGTGTATCTAGGCCTCACCGCTCAGTGTCATTTGATTATATGCCACACAGTTCCTGGCTTACAGGAGTTGCAGTGGCGGGTATAATGGTGGGATTAGTCTCAATTATACCTTGACATACACTGACTTTTTCAATGCTTCCTCAAGGATTCCTTGGCATACACCTGCCTCAAATAATTGGTAATCAATATTATGATTAACCATTACGATTTCTAATCAATTTTTAAAGATAAACTTTTTACATCACCTCAAATATTTTCGTCCATCTATCGCATGTCGCATCAGCTGACCGTGTAGCATTTACATTCTCACTAATTTGTGCAAGTGCCTCCACGGTATTTGTGTTTTGTACAGTGTATTGATATAAATGTTGTTGTTAGCTTGATCGTGCTGGACAATCATACAGCTAGTGAATTAAATAAACCGGTCAACGAGGGAAAACCCAAGGATAATGCTAAAATTCCGAACGAGAATTAATTTTACGCCGTAAGAGACAAGGTTTCACTTGCATCGAGGTTATAGAATCACATATCGTTATTTTTTTCTAAATATCTTTTTTTCGTATATATATCTTTTTTCCTATAGTTGCTAACTTCAGGTTAAAATAATTATGCTGCAAAACTACATAACAATACTAAAATATCTTCCTAACTTATAAGAAAGTGGTACACATCGTCACGTAAGGCAAAGGCCTTCTCCAAGCTACTTTTTCTCTCCCTCTCTCTTTATGTCTTTCTATTATATGCTGGTATGTATGTGTATAATTGACCTGCCTGTAGCCTGTTATTCTAGCAATTAGTGACCTTGACTGCTATGCCAGAGGTCCGTGGATTCGTTCCCTACCGAGGACAAATCTTTGTATCAGGATTACTAACCCCAAAACCAACCGGCCGTTCTCTCCATTTAATTTATATCATGACTAGCTGTGCCCCGCGGTTTTACCTGCGTTTAACTTTAAAAATTATACCCTATGTGTTAATCCAGGGTATCAGCTAACTTCATACCAAATTTTATTAAAATCGCTCCCGCCGTTTAGACGTAAAGAAGTAACAAACATACACACTCACAAACTTTCGCCTTTAACATATTAGTGTAATTACATCTATTATACTATCGATAGATGGCATTTCAGCGAAGTTTCTAAGTAATTTAATTTAACCTAGGATTACAGGGTTTTAGGTAATTAGTGTTAACCGTCCGTTAAATTGATCACGACGAACATTTAAACAATACAAATACATTTCAAGTTTATTCGCTTTCTTAAAAGAGGTCGGCTGAATGTTTTGCGTTTTTGTAACGCAATTTCTCCGGTATTTGATAATGTTTTTCTAATCGATAGGGAATGCTTCAAGAATAGGCCCATACAGATACATTTTGTCCCAATCGGTTGGCTAGAAGATAAAATGATGTCGGTTTTATGAATTTTAAACAACAATCTAACACGACGTTTACATTTAACCCTTAATTGTTTCACCGGACATTAATATTTTATGAACAAATGTGAATTTGGTATGTACCGTGATCCAATAAATTATCTTGAACCACTAATTTGAACCGAGAATACTAATAACCTATATATAAGTATTTATGTATATATTTTCTCTCTCCGTTGTTATTTGTATTATTTATTTTTCATGTCGTTATATATACAAATATGGCGCAGCGGCTAAGACAATCGCCTCGCCGCTTCGTTTCCCGAGTTCAATTTCCGCGCCGGACAACTATTTGCGTGACCCATAAATAGTTGCTCTGAGTCTGGATGTGATTTGTGTTTTTTTTTAATTTGTGTTTGTAAAGTACCCCGCGACACAGGGATCAGATGCTGTAGAGGGAGCGTGAAAAAAAAAGTTTCCTGTGACCTATGGCTTCAAACTCTTGTGTGATGATAATATTATGAACCATTGCTGCTAAAATTTTGAGGTCGACGTAATGTTATAACGTTAGTTCAAACCTCAATGTCATTTGTTTTACGTACATTTGTACAAAAACTAAGCAATCAGGAAATACGGCAGTTGATAATTATCATACTCGCATACTTGTAATAAAGATGACAGTAATAATGCGGGTTCACACAGGAAATACTGCATTGTCCTATACGAAATAGTAGACCGTAAGTGTCTCGGTAGCCTAGTGATAGCGTGTTCAACTATCAATAATGAGGTCCAGATTGCCATTTCAGGGTCAGGTGTTAGTAGAACATTTTGCAAAATTGTTGGGTTTATATACTGCGGTGAATCGGAGAAAGCATCGCCAACGTCATGTACAAAAATGAGAGAAAAAGTAGCTTTCATAGCATTGTAGCTATTTCTTTCAGACTCAGGTGCATTTTTATCACCGCCATTCATGGACAGTCGCAAAAAGAGGCGGACCGCAAGTGAAATGCCGTCCTTTAAGAAAGAAATAGGTTTGCTTCTTGAAGGTTCTCATGTCATCCCGGATCAGCAGTACCTACATTCGCAGTTAACTCTTTATGAGGCAGCAGGTATTTTCCTAACTGATTGATTTTGAACTTTAAGTCAATACCATAGAATTCAAAATAAGTTGTTCAATATAAAGACAGAGCCCAATGAAGGGTTGATTCAACAGAATAGTCGGGCGCGGTAAAAAGTTTCTCGTGAAAAACACGGTGGTAGACGACCATCCATATATAACACGAATGGAATAGTTGTTATAGAATATACTCACAACTAAGTATAGTGATGGTCATAGAGGTGTACATAAGGAACAGCATGTTGAAGAAGAGGAACCCGAGGTTGGACAGCACCTTGGAGCCGTCGTCCCCGATGTCGTAGTACAGCGCGCCGATCAGGAAGCCCACCAGGATGTGCGCGAACAGACGCAGGTACATCAGCGTCTGTGGGGTGGGGGGTACATTATAATATACTAACACAAAATCCAATTGAACACAGTAAAACAGGGGTAAAAGAAGTCTGCAAAGACCGTAGCAAGGTAGACTAATGCTTTTTCGCGTTATGGGCAACTCAACCAATTGACGTCCACTGAAAGCCCTCCCCAAACAATCTTTATAAAGGAGTTGTGCCCATCCTTTGGAGTGATATACTATAATCGCCACGCTTGGCAGACAGGTTGGATCGCAGTGTGATAGTCATAGTACACAGAGAGACGCTGCTGCCCGTCCTTTGGAAGATAGTCTCTCGGGATGAAACTATGCAAGTATATATTTTTTTCCTTATTAAAGACAGCGCACCAAGGAGGTAAATGCATCCTTGTGTCGCGGGGGGGGGGGGGGGGGGGGGTTGTTTACGAACATATAATTAAAGCACACCCAGACAAAAAACAACGATGATAATGAAATTTATTCAGCACTTGGGTACTTCTCAATCTCACAATGTATTACATAAACACAGTTTAAAAACAGTAATTAATCCTTTATAAGGCAGTAGGTATATTTAAAAAAAAAAATTTTTTAGTCCGTCCATCCGTCGTGATATCCTTAAATAAATAATAAATAGCAAGTTACTAAGCTATTATTGTTACATTTAGCAATTGTATATTAAAATTAAAGAATTGAAAACAGCGAGCAGTTGGCTAGCGCAAAAGGCTCCCAACCAGTACTCTAGGCTCTCAACTACTTATGGGTCACACAAATAGTTGTCTTATGTGAGAATTGAACCCGGGACACGAAATGGCGAGGGGACTGTCTTAAACGCTGCGCCAATTGAACCGTGTAGTGCACCTTATAGAAATAGGTTGTATGTATTGTGATCCCTCGAGTTTTGTTTTTTTCTTAAATTACATAGGAGTAGTTATTAGTAGCCATTAGTCCTAGCGACACGTTAGGACCTTTAGACTAATTATGTGTGTGTTTCACTCAGTGCGCAGTTTAAATTGGTTGGCAAATCTATGAATGCCAGAATTAGGTATACCATAGCCTAGTTGGTAGTGCTCCTGCCTACGAAGCTGGTGGTCCTGGGTTCGAATCCCGGTAAGTGCAAATATTTGTGTGATGAGCACGAATATTTGTTTCTGAGTCATGGATGTTTTCTATGTATATATGTATTTATCTATCTATATAAGTATGTATATCGTCGCCTGGTACCCATAGTACAAGCTTTGCTTAGTTTGGGGCTAGGATGATCTATGTGACATTGTCCCCAGATATTATTATTATTATACAGTATTGTATAGGACGCGATATTTACACATAAATTGCATACTGCATTATGAAGCCACTCGACTCCCGCTTAACTAACAGATTCAATTGTGAAATAGATTACGCTTCGCCACTGCTTCGTATGCATGTATGTATTACAGTAAAAACAATTCTACGCAAATTTCACATACGATTATTATCGAGTCATTAAATCGGTCTATATCTAATCATAATATGTTTGTTTGATATTCATGATGAAATCTAATTTGGTATCTATGCGTTAAATTTTTATGGTACGACAGATAGCAACGTCGGGAAAACAAGAATTTCAGGTAGGCCGGATTTTAGGGTTCCGTACCCAAAGGGTAAAACGGGATCCTATTACTAAGACTTCGATGTATGTCTGTCCGTCTGTCACCAGGCTGTATCTCATTATACACTGGTCATCAGAAAAATCGGCCCACCTACGTTATCTCCGTAAATCACGTTTTTCTTAAGCAAAACCAAACAAAATGTTTCAGTACTGAAATGGTTTTATTTAACTTGTTTAATTACACTGATTTAATCACAAATTACACATCAAAATGACTTTTTGACAATATTTTTTTATTAAAAATTCAAAGTCATAACTTTTCGCAATGTTTTGATTAATTTTAAATATGCCCTAGTTTTTTTGTATTAATTTTTTTGTACACAATTATTGCGATTTAATATTGCGTATTTCCTCCTCTTGCTCGAATGACGGCCTGCATTCGCCGTTTTAATGACCTTATCAAAATTTTGATGGTCTCTTGAGGGATTCGATTCCATTCTTCCCTAATTGCGATTTCCAGGTCTTCTAATGTTGTAGGTACTGGATTACGGGCTCTAACCTTTTGTTTTAGAGTGTCCCACATGTGCTCTATAGGGTTTAGAACAGGACTTCTTGCTGGCCACGACATAACACGAATGCCGACTTCTTCAAGGTAATCAGTCGTAATGCGCGCTACGTGTGGTCGTGCATTATCATGCATTAATTCGAAATTGTCTCCAATATAGCCAGCATATGCCAACACATGGTCTTCTAGGATCTCTGTGATGTAACGTGCAGCAGTTAAAGCACCTCTTCGTATAAAAACTAACTCTGTGCGTCCAGTCAAAGATATCCCAGCCCAAAACATTACAGAGCCCCCACCATAACTTACAGTTTCTCTTATACAGCACTGGGTATAACGTTCACCTGGGCGTCGCATGACATTACGACGTCCATCAGAACCATATAAAGTCCATTGACTTTCATCACAAAAAAGAACTGACTCCCATTGCCCTATAGTCCAGTTGACGTGATCACAGGCAAATTGTAGTCTGGCTTGACGATGAGCTGTGGTCAATTGTGGTCCCGTTGCTGGCTTGTGTGGTTTTAAATTCTGCTCACGAAGTCTCCTTCTTACTGTACTGTCACTTATAGCCACACCCCGTACTTCACGTAAGCGTCGCTGAAGATCAACACCAGACAGATGTCGATTTCGAAGGGCTGATACCACGATAAAGCGATCATCTCTTTGATTTGTCACCCTATGTCTTCCGGATCCAGATCTTCTTCGATATTGCCCAGTCTCCAGAAACCTTTTGTAAACTCGCCGCACTGCAGAACGGCTCAGATTTAGCCTCCTGGCCACGACACGTTGACTTAAGCCTAGTTGCAGCAAAGTCACAACTTGGGCCGCCTCAGCTTCAGTAGTGTCCATTATTTTTATAAAAAGTAATCAAAACTACAGCCTCAGTAAACCAACTCAACGTTATTAACAAGAAATCCCTACAAAAGTCAGCTTCGAACTGAAAGAACTGATCGAATTTGTTCAGAAGTAAAACCATTCAATCAGCACTCAACAGTATTTCTACAAAAAAATTGTTAAGTACCTTCAAGAGCAACAAGATTTACGACAAACAAGATGTCAAACATCATATTCGACCCTTAAAACAAAAAACAAACCTGTGAAACTGCTTATCTGTGACAAAATCGATAAATATTAAACAAAAAGTGGGTGGGTCGATTTTTTTGATGACCAGTGTATAAACATAGACGGTTGAAATTTTCACAGATGATGTATTTCTGTTGCCGCTATAACAACAAATACTAAAAAAACAAAATATCTATACATATAATAAAATCGTAGGAAAGTCAAAACTGTACATTGAATATTTTTTAAAAAGGATACTTGGGCCGTGATCTACAATCGATATCAAAGCCACAAATATAGTTTTTAGAATTTTTGTCTGTGTGTCTGTTTGTCTGTATGTATGTCCGGGCTAAACTCAAAAAGTACAGCATGGATTTACTTAAAATTTTGCATGAATATTACTAAAAGGTCGGGTCAACATTATACGCTATATATTATCACGCTATCACATACGGGGGAGGAGCTGTGATAATTTATACAATTTAACGCGGGTAAAACCGCGGGGCACAGCTAGTAATAAATATTAAAGGAGGCTCCCAAACAACAAACGTGAATTTATGCTCGTTTTTAGATAAAATGGTACGGAACCCTTCGTGCGCGAGTCCGACTCGCGCTTGGCCGGGTTTTATTATATATGCTCTCTCTCACTCTACGGGAAGTCATACGAGCTACCTGGCTTGTGTTTATGAGAGTGCATCGTACCTGTACCTACAGGAAAAATGTCAATATTAAATAATACTATGGTATCTTTTTTTAATATAATTAATGGACTTTTTGACTCATAAATCTTATATTGCCAGATATTTTTATCGTTGTTTAAAGCGTGCGAAACGTGAAGATGTGCAGAACACGAAGAAGCCAATTTCAGAATAATACATCACATTTGATTTTATATAATACAGTAATACCCCGCTTTACGCGATCCCGTTATACGTGGTTTCACTATGACGCGAATTTCAAATGTAATTAATTGTTGGATGTTATGAAGGTATTTTACAAGAACGTTAACAATCGCTACCCAAAAGACAATAGATGTACTTATTCGTAAACAATAATAAATAGTGTGTACTGTATAAAGTGTTTTTAGAATAAAGTGATTGATTAATGATAATATAAAAAAAAATATTCTTATTTTTATTATGAAATTTTGACTCTGTTTAATCATAAACCTCGATATATGCGAATTTCAGTTAACGCGATTTTTCCGGAACGAATCCCTCGCGTAATGCGGGGTATTACTTATACTTCTTGGTTACATAGATTATTTGAACTCATCACTAAAACTCAAATTTAATTAAAATTTGGATGTGGGGAATAATCAGCGATTTATGAACGTCAGTCAAGTATACGAAACTCAAAGAATTCTTTATCGATAGCTCTACCATGCTTACACGCACTTACTGGATGCGACTATGGGAAAGGTAAACTTACACCTTTTAAACTGCTAGAGCAATCAGAACAGTATCAGTCCGTCTGTCAAAATATTAGAACAGATGATGAAGAATTACTGGATGAGACATACTTGATTTCTTCGTTATATGTGAACCGAATTTCAAATTACGAGTTTACGTGGTATAAATCTTTCGGATTAGTTGAAGCCGGTTCTATACTTTTTAAAACAGAAATTATTAAATGCTCAAGAGGTATATGTATTGCGTAATTCCGACGTGTATATAAATATAATGTTTGTAGTGTTATATTCACGTGTTCAAGACGCAGAATTCCACTGATTGTAGTGTAACTTTATACCCTGTATTATTGTAAATTGCACTTCTGTCTTGGAAGGTAATATCAAACTATTTTTCCTTGCCTGTTAATGATGGGTAATTTTCTCATAATGGGAAGTGAAACGTAGCAAACGTCACAGCGACAATAGTATATTAAGTAATCCAAAGGTGACACAGCTGAAGGCATAAGGTGACAGACGAATATTAGCACCACATATCTTCTCATGATGACGCAGAAGCAGCCCTAAAGAAATAACTACCAGAGAACGGGCAGCATTGTCTCTCTGAGAACGACGAGCACCATATTCTATTCACCAACTTATCGGCCAACCGTAGCGATAATAGCAAATCCCCCAAATTTTGGACATCACCCAGGACTAATTCTTTGTGTGGTGAGCACGATTATTTTATCTGTGTATATGCAGGTTCTGCCTTGTTTGGTATTAGATTGGTGTGTAAGTTGTCACAGGATATTTATTTTTATTAATAATATCTAATAATATCCTCCTGGTCGAATTATGCCACGGCAGCTAGTCTCTATGGAGACTAGATATCTAACCATCTGAGAGGGACATATTATAGTGCACAAGTATGGGTGCATCCATTCCATAACTCTCATGTTCCAAAGGGCACGACCGGAACCTCTTTCCGGTACGGGACCGAGGGCCTTATGTGTTCTCTTAGGCACGGGGTTGTAATAGCGCCATCTCCCAAAGTTTGGATTAAAATCTCAGAACGAGTCAAAAAACGATTATGGGATTTGTTTCTAAAGGAAATTTATCTGTATAAACCCGAACTTTAGGAGATGGTGCTATTACACCCCCGTGCCTAAGAGAGCACTTAAAGCTCTCGGTCCCGTACCGGAAAGAGGTTCCGGTCGTGCCCATTGGAACATGAGACTTATGGAATGGATGCACCCATTCTTGTGCACTATAATATGTCCCTCTCAGTTGGTTATTTCGACCAGGAGGATATTATTAGATATTATTAATAAAAATAAATATCTTGTGACAACTTACACACTGCAATCTAATACCAAACAAGGCAGAACCTGCATATACACATATTAAATAATCGTGCTCATCACACAAAGATTTCGTCCTGGGTGATGTTGTTCCTTATCTGACCTCATATCTGCGGTTGAACACGATGTCGCTAGACCACTTTTAATTGCAACATAGAGCATGACCATACAGTGTGTTGCTGTACAGCGCCAGGATGTGCTTTATGTTTGTGAATTGCAATATTCCCATGGACATGTTAATAAAATCAGTCGTCGCTAAGAAAAGTTGAAGTCGAGTGTATGTTATAAGTAAAACAATAATTGTTACTAAGTAAGCCCGGTTATAATTATTATATTCGTTTAGTACTACAAATCAACCGGAATCAATGCCCTACGCTTGTGATGATTTCATTTCTAAACTGATGTTAAAATAATTATTAAATAACTACTAACGAAAGTGTGTATATATTTAAATGTAACGCATGATCCATTGATCACTTATAAACATATAAAACGGCTATTAGAGTTAACAGAAAAACTACAGTATGTACTGGGAATAAAGAGCATTTTTGACGGGAGCGTTAATAAAGTAAAATAAACCAACGGTATAATACTGAAAACAGTATGCAAATTGGCCTGGAATTAAAATACAGTTTATTATTAATTCATGACATGAAGACAATAGAATTATTTATCATTATTATCTTCAATATATAAGTATTTTGTTAGCAAACGGTTGACGTAAGAAAGACAGTTTACAGTACCGAAAGATTGATAATTTAAAGAGGTCTTAAAAATGCTAATTTCAATTATCATTTATATAAATCTCAATAAATGATATTTAAGATAAGAGATTTGTGTAATCATCTTGGTGAATCTGCTATAATCGCCCCGCTTGCCAGACGGAGCTTTTAAATATGAACACTTTATCTAATAGAATTTACAATCAGTATAATTTCCTTACGATAATATTGCCGTGAAAAGAATGGACATTTGCACCATAAAACATATTTAGGGCTATACCTTCCTGGTACCATGACAGACGTCAAAACACCACTGACTAGTTCATAGAGAGAAATATGTAGGTATTACTCGTAATATAGCATGTTTGTTATTCGTTTCACACACTAACTTAAAACCGGTGGTGACAGCGAAGTACCAGATCATTTGTATAATTACTGCTTTCTTAAGAAAACTGAAGAAGAAAAACGTTGTCTGCTAAAATATTACTTTATTATACATACAATCGCATTAGTTGTGACGTCGCGTAGCGCCTAGTAAAATGTCACAGTGTGCCTAGTAAAGCATAATCTGCAACTCCATCTGTGAACTTACCCAATCTCGTCTACTGAACAACAATGTCCTCTTGAGCACTACCCAGAACTGGGTAAGTTCTGACGTAGCGTACCGTTTGGGAGAGCCGTCACCGCCAAGTAGAGCCACTTCCACATTGTCTTGTTTTTCGGTATCCATTTGTAGTACTAGAGGATCGCCTGTGGACAAAAATATTCGATAGAGTATAAAATCATAGGACACTTATAAAATAACATAACACTCTCACACAGACATGTGAAATATTATTTCTTTTTTAAATGACATTATCTGTTAGTCTAGAAGGACTATCCAAGCGAGCGAGTGCACAATAGCTCTCTTCTCTTCTCTGGCAAAGTGAAGGTAACAGTTCAAATATAAGTACCTGGTTAAGCTTAAGTACCTTTGAAACATATCGTGTAAGGGAAAGAGTAACGAAAACCAATACTAGTGGCCCTGTCCGTGCGTCTGGGCTACCAATACAATGAATACTATTTTTTTATATTTTGTTCTAAATTGTAATTTCATCGAGACCCATTCTCGGCGTAAAGATCATTCGTGGGAATTATCCATTATTCGCCAAGCTGAAACTACGACGCTGCCATGCATATACGTATATATTTGAATGCGCTAAATTTGTTCATAAACAACCCAATCTATTTGGAAGAGCTAAGGAAAAGTATCCACGTAATATAAGGCAACCAGATAGAACAGTACGTGAGTTCCAAAAACAACATTGTAAAAAATATAAAGGAAAGAAGGAACATAAATAAAGGATCTAAGATATAATTTATTTTGTTAGATTATTATTCCTTTTTTGTTATTTTTTGTTAAATTTTTACACTCTTGTCATTTAAAGAAGCAGACATTATAATTTGTAAAATTGTGTATGTTACAAATAATTTTATAATTATTAAAAATTAAAAAGATCTGATGTATTAAGTATATTTACGGTAATATATATATATATATATATATAATATTTTTAAGTAGTTGTATTGGTACTACGACTGTTATTTATTAAACAATTTATATAATTATACTGACTGATTTTACTTTAATGTAATGTTTAGTACTTTATTGTGATATAATTTAACAGAATTATTAAAACTTAATATAAATAAAAAATAAAATAAAAATATAAATTTAACATTTTATTAATAACGTATTTGCGTGTCAGTCTTACGACCAAGTGCCATTTACTTATAGCGATAAATTATTATTATTAATCCGGGAACTTCATCATAGATAAAATAACATCACCCAATAAGAATAAACATTAAGAGAAAACCTCAAAACTGAGCCCAAACATGCGACATACACAATGATATTATATTTTAAAAAGAAGTACTTATAAATATCATTGTACATACAATTACTATAATTGAAGTGTTTCTAATGTACGGAATCCATGGTATTATCTTGTGTAGACTATCTTCCACCTATTCGGTATTTCGTATATCTGTAATAATAATAGTCTAAAATGATACGTGTAATGTATGCTCATACGCAGGATAAGAAAAAATCTGAAGATGGCAAAAAATACATATATAGAAACATCACAAAAACATACAGGTAAAGATTATAATTATTTTTTGCGGATATGCATAAATTAAGTTTTACGAGGACTTGGACGTAGACATATGGTACTAATCGGATCATTGCATTCTAACCAGGTTCTTATGGTTCATTTTTACTACCAGCAATTTAATATTCGCGAAATACTCAGGGAAAATGGCATCACATCAGAACTTGTCTACATGTGGACATACAAAGGCGTTTTTTAAATGCCCAGACCCTTTACCACCCCCTATTCAGTAAGCACAATTTTATATCGTTCATGCGTCAAATTCTAATAAATGAAACGCAAATATTTTTAAAACGCTGAACCAACTAGTGCCAGTAAACCACCAGTTCTTTTCATACGAACGTTTTAAACTAGTTTAGTCTTGATAAAGAGACAACTGGTACCTGCTGTTTATAATTTTAAGCATGGTTATTTGTTCTGCATAAGCTTGTTTGATGTGATGCTAAATAAAAATAAAATAAATAAAATAAAAAAGGTTTTTATTCACGTAGACTTTAAAAAAGCGCTTGTAAATAGGCAGAACATGTTTGTAGTATTATAGTTGAATACATTATTATTTCTAGTAACATAGATATTTAGGTACACATTGTATTGATAGTATTAAAACATTAACAAATTTATATTATATTATTGTCAAGAGATTATGTTTAAGTTTAATTATCTAGTTTAAGTCTAATTATCTAGTTTTAAGTCTAATATTTGTAATACATATTGGCAATGGTTCTGTCTATATTAAGGTGATATTATTATGACGGAACTTGCGTTAACCACCGGATCCAATGCGCCCCAACTGAGAAGACCCAGCGAAACAAACTCAGCGGGTGTCTCTACTACCGGTTTCAACACGGCCCTGTTGAGACGCTCCGGCGAAACATACTCAATGGGACATATACACGAGATTTGGTCCACTTTCTGTAATTATTTAGCAGGCAAACACAATATATGCTCGATCGGTTGTCTGATTATTTATTTATTTTAGGTTTAATATATTAGAAAGAGAAAAAAAAACGTCAAAATAAAAGTAACATTAATCATTTTGAGACACAACCAACAGTTCTGAAATTCGTAGAATATTTAAATAATAGATACGTTTTATTACAGATAGTTCATGTAACACAAAAGATTACTCATGTCTATATGGCTATAAGATCTCCAGCGGACTATGTGCAGGTAGATGCCGACCGCCAAATGTCTTTATCGTCAATGTAATCCTTAGTAGTGTAGTAACCCTTAGCCATAAGTTCACGTTTAATGTGTGACTTAAACTTATTATCAGGTAGTTTAGTTATATGAATAGGGAGCTTGTTATAAAACCTAGTACAATTTCCCATGAACGACTTTTTAGTTTTGCTAACTCTAAAGGCTGGTATAGCTAGTTTGTCCTTGTTTCTTGTATTGACATTGTGCAAGTCACTCCGTTTTTTATATTTATCTAAATTTTACCGCACAAACATTATATTCTGATATATGTATTCAGATGGAACAGTAAGTATATTTACCTCTTTAAAAACGCTTCGTAGAGACTCGCGACTGCCTAGATTATAAATAGCTCGGACTGCTCTTTTTTGTAATACGAAAATAGCACTTATGTCAGCTGCTGAGCCCCACAGCAGAATACCATAGGACATAATGCTATGGAAATAAGCAAAATATACTAGTCTAGCAGTTGGTTCGTCTGACGAGTGTCTGATTTTCCAAACTGCATATGAAGCTGAACTTAATTTGGCAGATAATTTTTCAATATGAGGACCCCATTGTAATTTTGAATCCAGTGTTATTCCCAAAGATACGGTCGAAGGAACTAAATCTAAAACTTCCTCGTTAAGTGCAACCGTTGGTTTAATATGAGTCACATTCGGCAATGAGAATTTGATGCATTTGGTCTTTCCTGCATTCAAAAGAAGATTATTTGCCGAAAACCAATTTGAAATGAGGCTGAGAGTTTTATTAGGTTCTATAAGATCCTTATCTTTCCTACTCACTTTAAATATGAGTGACGTATCATCAGCAAATAGAATTATGTCTGATACTTTCTCTACTAGATATGGGAGATCATTGATATAAACTAGAAATAAAAATGGACCCAAAATCGATCCTTGGGGCACCCCCATTTTGACAGAATGTCGTGTTGAATTTACCCCGTCTATTGAAACCAGTTGTTCTCGACCTGATAAATAGGACATTACAAGATCAAGAGATGTGCCTGAAATTCCATAGTATTTTAGTTTCACAATGAGCGTATGGTGGTCTACGCAATCGAAGGCCTTAGAGAAATCGCAGAAAACTCCCAGCGCATCCTGCGACCCCTCCCAAGCCTCCAATATAGACTTCATTAGTGTACACCCCGCATCCTGAGTAGAACGGCCCCTTGTAAACCCAAACTGCTTGTCATGCAATATCCCATTCATGTTAAAGTGCGACAAAATCTGGCTGAGCATGAGCTTTTCAAATATTTTACTTAACGCTGGCAGTATAGAGATGGGTCAATAATTTGTGGCATTATTTGAACAACCTGATTTGAAAACAGGTACTACCTTACTGGTTTTCATAAGGTCTGGAAAGACGCCATCACTTACACAGCTATTGAAGATGTTTGCAAGGATGGAAGCAATGTTTTGTATAACTGATTCAATTGCCATTACAGACAGTCCCCATAAATCCTCTGTGCCCTTTTTTTTAATGCTCTTAAAAGCTTTTAAAATATCAGCATTTGTAACAAATCGAAAACTGAATTTGGGCACAATTGGTTTAATAGATTGTTTTAAAAAGATTTCAGCCACATCCGGTGACGACGGGAGGCCCTTAGTAGTAACTAGAGGCATATTTGTAAAAAACTCGGCAAAAATGTTGGCAACGGTAAGTTTGTCTGAAACAAGTTCGTCATTAATATTTAGTTCCACTGTTTGGTCTCTCAATCTTCTTTTACCCGTTTCAGTATTTATTATTTGCCAAGCTGATTTTATCTTATTATCGGAGTTTTTTATTTTTTCGCTTATATAAAAACATTTAGCTTGGATGCAAACTTTTTTGAAAATTTTTGAGTAGTTACAAACATAATTTTTAAAATTGACTTCAGATGTATAAGATCTTCTGTCATACAACTCATATAGGACATCTCTACTCCGTCTAATGCCTTGAGTTGCCCAATTAGTAAATTTTATATTTTTATTGTCAACTTTAATGTTTTTTATTTTACAAACTTTATTAAATTCGTTACAAATGCAATTAAATAATATACTGTACATGTCGTTAGGGTTATTTGAGTTAGATGAAAGATGGCACAAACTAGTCTCTAGGTTGGAACTAAACTTCACTAAGTTAGATTTTGTGAGTGGCCTACAAGTGATTATTTGCTTTTCTACAGTTATCACATTACTTAGTCTGATCATCTGGCATTTATGATCAGAACGAACACCGCTTACTAAACACTTCTCAGCGACTTCAAAATTTGTAATAATGTTATCGATGCAGGTAGCAGATGTTGGTGTTACTCTTGTGGGCTCAGAGAATACACATTGAAGATTAAAATACCGAAATAGAGACAAAAACATATTAAATTCAGGTGAAACTGTTAAAATATTTATATTGAAATCACCGCATACAACAATTTTTTTACTACTTTTTAATTTCTTAAGAATATCCTCAATTGTGGATGCAAAGCGCTTTAAGTCAGATGATGGTGGTCGATAAACACATAATATGTAATAGAATTGTGTTTCAACACAAGCTACCACACACACGCTCAATAGACATTTGAGAGATATCTTTTCGCTCTTTAAATTGAATTTGGTTCCGTAGAAGTATCAGTACACCCCCACCATCTGCAGAAGTCCGATTATAAAAACTGGCAACCCTATAGCCACTAACATTAAAAGCCATTTTGTGTGCCCTCAACCAAGTTTCGGTAAAACACAGAATATCTATATGAAATTTTTGACTAAAAAGTTCTACATCTAGTATTTTGCCAGAGAAGCGGTCAGCGGTGATCACACTTCTCTGTTGTCTTACTTAATTGTTTAAATTACTAACTAAACTAATCTTAGTAACATTACTAAGCGATGATAAAAATAGTGACTTCGTCATACTACTTATGACTGAGTTAATAATTGAAGATACTAATGTAGAAAATAAATGTAAAAACTTTCTTGAGACATGTAATGTACTCATGGTCAACCTACTACTATCTATAAACTTATTTGTGTCAAAAAACATAAATTTGTCATTGTAATGACTGACTAGAAACTGTAGATGCATATTTAGTTTATGAATATAATTATTTATTCTGTCAGGCATGTTGGCCAAATATGGCAACACAGTTTTAGTTATGGCAACAAGGCACACAATATTATTTTTTTACAATTTAACTCCAACATCTTATTAAAACTATCTGTAATATCTTTTTTTTTCAAGTTCTTACAATTTCCTACCAACAAAGTAATACATGAATTTTCACTGTGTTTATTCTTAGTTAATTTGTCTACAATATCTGAGAAATGTACTCCTGGCAAGCAGTAGTTAATAAAGGGACTACTTATCTTATTAATAAGCAAGGTACCAAGGCCCTTGCCTATATTGTCAGAATACAATATAGAGCTATGTTTATTGTCACCTTGTGTACATACTGGTGACCCTGACTTTAGTTGTGTGCATGACTCCAATATTGTACTGCTGCTGTTTATTAATTCTATTGCATTTCCAGCTACCAACTTATTATTGCACTTTTTGGTTGGCATTTGCATTTGCATTTCATTTTTAAATGTCTTATAATTTATATATGTTAATGCTAGGGACTCTTCAAGTGTTTTAATCTCAGATAGCAAATACTGAGTGTCCTTTTCGTATATAATTTTACTGTCCTCTAACCTAATTTGAATGTTTTCTATTTTATCTAATAAAGTTTTACGCTCTTTTGTTAATTGGAGAATGTATTTTTGCAGCTTTTCACTACTTAAGAATTTAATGTTAGGCTGGCAGTCTACAGAGTCATCCCCAGTCAAGTCAATTGTCAAAGTTGTTTTAGTTGGGAGATGCTCCGGACCACAACTGGCTAACTCATCATGTAAGCTATAGTACAGACTCCCTAGTTTGGCATCAGGTTGCAGTACGTTAGTTGTCCACTGATGTAATTATTTATGTAAAGATACCATCGCAAATAAACCAAAATCTGCTACTACTGCAAAATGTACATTATCGAGATATTGAATAAAACAGTTATTTTGTCTCATGAAGATGCTAAAGTATGATAATAACGGTTCGTTGTGTAGAGACGCCAGCACATCAACCTACCCCAATCTGTCAAATTGCCCCAATTGAAATTGAGCCTTATGCTTAAGTGATAAAATTGAAAATCTATGAAAGAAATTTGACAGATGGGGTAGCTGAAAGTGCTGGCGTCTGTACTGTAAGTTCTATTAGTATTAGCCGTGACGGTATTTTGAAAAAAAATCCTATTGCAGATTAATATACATATTTCGCACAACCTAGTAATCACGTAACAAGAGTATTTTCGTGATACGTGATTACTAAGTTGTGCGAAATATCTAAACATAAATAAATAAACATCGTTCGGCCCATGAATAGATGTTTGGCACAACTATTCACGGCAGAATAGCTGAGCCTTTTGTTTTTCGTGTCGTAAAATAATGGTAGGTGGTAGACAACAGCCAGTTTTATACATCAAATTGTTGTAGTCTATTATTGCGCTATTATGGAGTAATCGCTTTAAAAGCACTATACGACAATTACATGAATTACATCCGACACGCATGCATTCTTGCCAATAACTACGCCATGCAATATACAGGGTGTTAGCTTAGGCATGTTCAATCACGTGATTTATGATTAGTAGACTTGCAAAGTACCATCTTGAAGCAGGAAGAAATTCATACAACTTCTTTTCTGATTGACTGATCTGTTTACCTACTGACAGTGGTTACAAATATTTTTGAATTGAGAGTTATATGAAATATTTGAAATAGAAAAAGAGAGAAATATAGACCTTAAAGTTGCAGGTATAAGGTTTGCAATCCGTTAAACTACGGTCAATACATATGTACAAGCTTGCCGCAATATAGATAATAGCAGGGTAATGTACGAAATTCTTTCTGCTCCGCGGCCGCACTTTATACATATACACACATATATACACTTTATTATACATTTACACATTTATACCTCTACATCCTAAGTTTGTCTGGGAGACACGGTTTTATGGGATAAGACCAACCATGGTATATGTATGTACGTAATTCTTTATCATAATAATGTATTTGTTGTGTAACAATAAAAAGTACCTATTATAAATTCTGACTTATTCTCTACCCAAGCCATCTACCAAAATAAAAGTAGAAAATGAGTAATCCGAGCTAGATTTTACAGTACTAACGGGTAGATGTATTAGAGGGTCGTTTTTACAGACGTATGTATGTGCAACTTCTAATTCTACGTTAATACGCGAAGGACTCATCCGATTGAAGTTCGGGGAGGGCATTTTATTGCTACGTATGAAACAAGGATCATGGAAAGTGATGGTGATGCCGGTGCGCTTGCAGTCGCACGAGTACGATTTGTCGGATTGTGTAAAGTGTCATGAGAGTTTTTAATAGGTTAGCTGGGGACTTGGAGTTCAGAGAGTGCCAAACTGAAGTGGCAATGGGCGGGGCTCATAGCTCGTAGAACCGACGGCCGATGGGGTAGTCCACAAACCGGAAGACGCAGCGTGTGCAGGCCCCTACGAGGTTGACCAACGATCTGGCAAGTGTCACGGGAAGCCGCTGGATGCGGGCAGCGCAGGACCGGCTATTATGGAGATGCCTTTGTCCAGCAGTGGACGTCTTCAGCCGACAGCGCTTACGGGAGAGACGATCGGGGTTTATTTGATTACCGCGACAATCAAGAGACTTGGATGTAGGTATTCATAAAACAAATAGTGAACAGAAATGAATCTTTTTTATTTATTATTATTCATAACTAATGCAACAACAACTACTCTATATAAACAGTAGATCACATGTTTTAGGCCTTCATATAATTAAAGATACAATGTACGAAAATGAATTGCCTAAAATTTATCGGTCAACAGAAGCTAGAATACATAAATTAATATAAATTTAATGATGCGTAAATCCATGCATATGGATTCACATTACTCAGCTGGTATAACTAGTTTAAATAGCTTTTATAAAAGGAGTGAATAGCATCTTTGCTTTTGTAAGAGATATTTTACACTTATCACACCCAGACTATTGATCGCACAAATATTTGCAGTGTACGGAGGTCGAACCTGAAACATTGCGTGCCAAGTTAGTAACGATGAATAATTTAATCTCACGTGCCACACATGCAGACAGAAAAAACACAGTTTTAAATGTCTGATTGCTAATATATGGGTTTTACTAAACGGTATATACATAGGTGTGTATATATACCGCGTTACGTACAAAAAACACAATTTGATATTTTAATTTTTAAAAATATTGCCTGACTCTATGGTGTAGCTATAGCGCGTTTAACGGCAGATACTGAGGTCCTAAGTTCAAATTCCGGGTTGGGCCAAAGATTGTTGTTGGGTTTTTTATCTGGGAGGAAAAGCAGTTGCAGCCCGGAGCCCAGAAGTTGGGTTTATGCCTCGGAGAGCACGTCACGTTGTCGGTCCTGCGTAAACGAATGTCCAGTCGTTTCAAATACCCGTCCCATCGGATTATGAGTGTGTTGACTTTATTGAGATTGACCACCGTAGGCGAAATTAGGCCTGGATCAACAATAATTTATTACAATTCATTTTTATTAAATATCCAGAAAGAGGTAGATGATAACAATTTCCCGGTCAAAAAGTTTGAAATGTAGCTCCAGCGTACAGAATAGACATTGTAAGCCTTTCATATGAACTTATTATAGAACTAAAACAAATGCTACAGTTATGAAAATATATTCTTAGTTTTGAGATATACCGCGAGATTTCACGCCGGAGGTCGTGGGTTCGATTTCCACCCAGGACAAATATTTGTGTGCATGAAAATATCTGTTTGTCCTGAGTCTGGGTGTAATTATCTATATAAGAATATATTTACAAAAAGAAGAAGTAAGTATAAGTAGTATATCAGTTATCTGGTTTCCATACTACAAGCTCTGCTTAGTTTCGGATCAGATGGCGGTGTGTAAACAATGTCCCATGATATTATTATTATTATTATACTATATACCCATTACCCATTTATTCCACACTAAAGCACCCAAGACATATATAGGAGTAGGCTTACCCCTCATTTGACTCAGTCAAGCGATGAGTTGTTATATAAGTCTACACCACATGTTGACATATATCATGACTCCATGAATATATTTCAAACCCAAATTTTACACTCCCAGGACATACAAACACTGATTTAGTACATAGGCATATTTTACAACCGCTGCATCGGTAATTTTTGTTATAATTGCAATGTTGTTCTTTATAGCACTCTAATTATATTGTATTTCGTTTTTACCTTAGTTTATCACCTATCACATGTACTTGAAAATGTTGGTTCACCTGTTATTGACAACTGTATATGTCCATAACTGATTGTAACCAATCGTTATTCAATGTTATGTTATATACAGAAGGTGTTGGTGCACCTTAAAATAAATCACACTAATATTATAAAGGCGAAAGTTTGTGAGTGTGTATGTTAGTTACTTCATCACGTCTAAACGGCTGTAGCGATTGTAATAAAATTTGGCATGGAGTTAACCTGCATTAATATATAGGCTATAATTCATAAAGTTTAACGCGGGAGAAACCGCGAGCACAGCTAGTAAAATATAATACTGAAATACAACGGCATTTATCAGATATTTATCATAGTTTCGATGTCTATGATAGATATGTATATCCTACGGTTTTAGACAATTAAATATGAACAAAACATGGTATTTGTTTTATCTATGTTACGTCCAAAGTCCAGTGGTTATTGTTCCAACGTTATCTAGTTTCATACGGTTGGGCAACACATACATGCATATTGTAGTGAGTACTTAATAGGTTTCATACAACAATGACTCATATACTGACTGATGAAGTTTTTAGCCGTGTGGGGATAAAGTATATAAATAGAAATGAATACATATCTTGGGGTACCTAACACACTGCCATCTGATCCCAAACTAGACAGAGCCTGTACTATGGCAACTACTACAATTAACTTATATATTTCTAAATACATGCGTACTACAGAGAAATTAAACCCAGACACAGAACTAATAATCGTGCTCATCACACAATAATAATATCCTGGGACATTATTTACATACGGCCATCTGATTTGATTTGACGATAAAATAGAACTGTTAACGTAGGAATGGGTACTTGACATTTTTATATTATTTTACATTGTAAACAATTTATTTCATAAAAAAATATGAATAATGTATTTGCACGTCATAAGTGTAAATCTATTGTTGTAAAATCTTTTGTACCATATTTTGGCAAATAAATAATTTGATTGATTGATTGATCCCAAACTAAGCAGAGCTTCTACTATGGAAATCAGATAGCTGATATACTATTTTTCTTTTGTAAATACATAGGTACTTATATAGATAATTACACCCAGACTCAGGACAAACAGAAATGTTCATGCACACAAATATCTGACCTGGGTGTGTATCGAACCCACGACATCCAGCGGGAAAAGCAAGCATATGCCTACCACGCCAATAGGCCCGTCATAACAAGGATTTGTCTTGGGTGGGAATCGAACCCACGACCTCTTGCTTAGCGGTCAGGGTCACTAAGCACTAAAACAACAGGCTAGTCGATAGAATAACGGCATACTACAATATAAATATATAATATAGTTAAATCGACATATTCTACTAAACTAACTGAAGTAAGGGTAAATAATTACTACGGGGAAAGAACACGACAGTATATAATACCAAAGCTTTTAAACAAATGTCATACATTGAGAGATGAGAACAACATAAATAGTAAAGTGCAGCTAAAAAGAATTGTTAGGATATGGAATTAACAAGTAATATAAGTTCAAAACAATATATCCATAAGGGCAGAAATGTAGTAAATAAGTAGCTTATAGGGTAGCTTAATAATTGAAAATATATACTTAAATATTGTAAGCATTTAAGTTAGATGTCAGATGAATAAGAGCGAGTCGCCTACAAACTGCGTTAGCCGTTTGGCGTTTAATATGTTAAGAACCATTAATGTAACTTGAATGTGAATAAACAATTATAACGTTTGTTCTTTGGGGTTTTCGCGAACGAGTAAAAGAAAACAAGTTGTTATTAGAATAATGTCTAATTAGGCACACAAGGTTTGCAACAAGAATAAGAAAACAATCACGTTTGCACAGTCATTATTAAGACAGTAGGTAGTCGCGAGCGCGCCAGACCGTGCGCATTGCAACGACTCTCGTGGACGGACTGCCGGGGGTGCGCGGGCACATGGCGCGCGCTGAAGCGGGGGGAAGGGTAGCCCTCCCTTTTACCGCGTAAGATAGGTACATATTCTAACTAAACGTTGGGACAGCGCGTTACACTCTCCCCCTTTTGACCAGGGAAGGGTCTCCCGAGTGGTCAAACAAAAATGGTAACAAGGCACGCTACAGTTAGATCACCTTTCGTGGGCGACCTCTATTACGTTTAGGAATAATCGGCTCAGGACATTCACCCTCTCTAGCATGGTAAGGACGCAAATCTGACACGTGATACTTACCGAAAATTTCTCCTGTCTTATCATGAGCTAGGAGGTAGGTAGTAGGACTTACCTTTTTAGAGATGACGTACGGTCCATCTCGTTTTGGATTAAACTTCGAGGTCACACCCTTTGCGGCATTACTAAGCGTATGGGTCCGCATCAGGACTAAATCTCCTTCCAGGTATTCATGGGTTGACGTGCGACCCTTATCGGCATATGTCTTACGGACATCTTGTTGCCGTTCCAGAGTTTCTTTAGCTGTCGAGACGCTATCTGCGAGCTTGAGCAGATAAGGCGTAATTTGGGGAACATAATTCTCGGATTCCACTACTGCTCTTAGGTCTGCCTGAGCAGTTAAGGGTGACCGCAGCTCACGTCCGAAAGTCAGGTAAGCTGGGGTCTGATCCGTAGACTTAGTTACTGAACTATTGAAAGCAAACCGTACAAACGGTAGTACCTCTGGCCAAGTTTGATGGTGACCTTCCACTAAGATGGCGAGCTGAGCCTTTAGATCCCTATTTTTCCGCTCAACGGGATTTGCCTCGGGATGATACAAGGGCACCAAACTTTGTTTAACGCCTAGAACAAACATCGCCTTCTGCATAACATCTGCCACAAATTGCACTCCGTTATCAGAAATCATCCGTCTAGGAAGACCAAATCTCATAAATACCTCATTGACCAAAGTTTTAGCACACGTCTCTGCTGTAGCTTCGGTGAGAGCGAACACTTCCACCCACTTACTGGTGGTGTCCTCCACTATGAGTATCCATCTCTCACCTTGGGATCCTTTAGGCAACGGACCAAAAAGATCAGTTGCGATAGTTTCAAACCTTTGAGACGGGACAGGAGTTTGAAGCAAGCCGGCTGGTTTGAGTGTTGAAGGTTTATAACGTTGACACTCGATGCAAGTCTTCAAGTACTCAGTTACAAACCGTCTCATACCAGGAAAATAGAAACGTTGCGAGATACGATGTATTGTTCTATCAATACCACCATGAGCGGCGGTAGGCGAGTCATGACATTCGATCATGACTTCTTTCCGCAGGCTCTCCGGTACGACGAGTTGAGGCTCCTCGGAATCAGTATCAGGTACATACCGATACAGAACACCTTGATTCAGGAGATAGCCTCTCTCAGACCAACGATTTATATTAAGTTCATCCTTACCTTCGAGGTCATGGATGATCTTTGCAACTTCCGGATCAGCTAACTGCGCATCACGGGTAGAGGTTGCATTCCAGCGGGGTATATCAACTACGACAGGACAGATAGCCGATTCAGATGCAGGACCATCTGATGTCACGGGGCGGCTGAGCGTATCGGCAAGTACGTTAACCTTACCTGGGGCATAATCGATATGCAGGTCGAAAGATTGCAACTTCAAGGCCCAACGTACTAACCTGCCACTTGGGGACTTGAGGGTAAAGAGCCATTTCAAGGGTTGGTGATCTGTTATCACGTTGACCTGGTGACCATCGATGTAACCTCGGAAACGTTCTACTGCCCACACGACTGCGAGAGCCTCCCTCTCCGTGGTGGAATAATTCTGCTCGGCCGGAGTTAGCAGACGGCTGGCATATTCAATTGGAAGTTCCTGATTCGGTGACTCCCCCTGGAGCAAGGCTGCGCCCAGTGCGTAATTACTGGCGTCAGTCCGCAATACGAATGGTTTCGTATAATCCGCTTGAACAAGAATAGGGGCCGTGGTCAGCAGTTTCTTAAGAGTTTCAAAAGACTTAAGTTGCTCCGAACTCCATACCCACGCCTGAGACTTTTTAGTTAAGCGAGTAAGTGGTTCAGCCACTTTGGCGAACTCTGGGATAAACTTACGGAACCATGAGCAGGTTTGGAGGAAGGTACGAAGTTGCTGGAGGGTTGTCGGTTCCTTCATCTCTACAACAGCACTTACCTTCTCTTCGTCCGGAGATATACCATCACGAGATATCACGTGGCCAAGGTATTTGAGCCGGTTTCTGGCAAACACACATTTCTCTCGGTTTGCTCGAAGCTTAAAAATACGGAGACGCTCGAATACCGCACGTAGATCTGCTAGATGGGACTCCAGGTCCTCCGAAATAACCAAAAGGTCATCCAAATAACCTAAAATAGTCTTACCGCCAAGAGAAGACCCTGATCTGAAACGATCTATGAGCCTCTGAAACGTAGCTGGCGAATTCTTAAGGCCAAACGGCATACGTTTGAAGCGGTACGTACCGAAAGGCGTGACGAACGCCGTTTTGTCACGATCGGCGGTACTTACCTGCCAGTAACCACTGCGAAGGTCTAGAGAACTCATTACACAACCCTTCTTGGTTGACTGTAAAAGGTCGTCTATACGCGGCATGGGGTATGCATCCGTCTTGGTGACCGCGTTCAACCTTCGGTAGTCGACACAAAACCTATACGTACCATTACGTTTCGGTACTAAGACGCACGGTGCTGCCCAGGCGGATTCACACTCCTCGATCACGTCCTCCGCCAACATCTTGTCTAACTCGGCGCGCAGGATTTGCTTCTTGGCAGGCGTAACACGATACGGGGGCAAAGCAACAGGCGGATGATCGCCGGTATCTATATGGTGTTCTGCAAATGGAGTCGGCTCTCCGACTATATCGAAAATATCGGAATACTCACATAAAAGATTCTGCAAATCACCACGCTCCTCCTCAGTCAAAAGAGTGCCCTCATCTGCCCTCAGTAGGTTGAGAGAGGCACACTCCACCACCTCACGAGAACTCTCCGTCAGTAGAGGGTGAATGAACTGAGGCCGATCAGCTGTGTACCATGTCATAGAAGAAAAATTCAAAACCAACTTAGACTTAGTAATGAAGTCTATCCCTAAAAGCGTTTCATTGTTTGAGGCATCGGGAAACACAACAAACTCAACAGGAATACCCAAAGACATACAATTCACATTAACACATGTTAACAATACAGTATTCGTACGACTACTACCATCAGCCAGTCTAACCGACATAGTCTGCGATGTAAATTTAACATTTAAACGTAAAAGAAGCGCATACAGCGTTGAACCCGCGATACTACGCCGGGCGGCAGTATCTATAAGCGCTGAACCACTATAACCTAAAATCTCTATATTTAAAATTGGACGGTCTTGCGTGATGGTATTATTCGAAGTACTACTAACATTAAAACAGTCTTGTGTCGTGGTAAGTGAATAAAATATATTACGTTGAGGTTGTGGTTCATTTGAACTAGTAACATTACAACTCAAACTCGATATATTATTATTTTTACAGGTAGGACAATTCGCTCTTACATACCCTTTTTCACCACAATCATAACAAATAAGGCTAGACTTATTATTACTAGACGATACTTTAGAGCAGTGTTTTTCAACCTTTTTCATGACGCGACCCCTTTAGTATTAAGGAACATTATCGCGACCCCCCGTACCCGTTTTTGACCCCCTTTTTGCATGTATTTTCCAAGATCTTTATTACTTTTCTTAATTAGGGTTCGGATCAATACATAATTAAAATGAGTATCAGAGACCCGACGAGCGTTATGGGGGCGATATTTGCTATGCAGTGGCGGAACGCCCGATCTCATCAGATTTACTGTGATTGGGAATAAATTAGAGAACAAAAAAAAGAATGTAGTAGTCTCCTAGAAATTTGATGAATCTACGAATATTGCGGATTGCGTGCACTTTCTAGCTTTTATGTGTTTTGAATCCAATGAGACTTAATGGAACAAATACTATTATGTACAGCGCTTGCCATGAATACCACACGTCAGTGCTTGTATCACATGTTTCCTGGGAAAAGAAATGCATTGCTATTTGTAGTGATGGAGCAAAACTGGTGCAAACAGTGGTATTCTTGCTAGACTGGAAAAACAGCTGCGAAACGCCTATTGACGAATAGCTTTCTCGATCGCCAAGCCCTTGCGGCCAAAAGCTTACCACAGGAATACAGTCAAGTTCTAAATACTAATAAAAAAAGCATCCAACTGCGTATCCGACTCGCCCATGAAGGGTTCCGTAGCAGCTAGCAACATAATATGTTTTTTTTATTTATTTATATTTGAGTTAATTGCATGATAGGTAAATTGCGGTTTACGGTTAAGACGTTTAAAAAAACTACTTAATAGATATCGTTTAATCCTTTCTGTGAGGCAGTTCTGCTGCAGAAGGAGGCCGCCGAACGGGATCGGGAAAGAGCCGATCCCGCTCGTAGGCGGAGGAGGCGTCGGGGTGGCGGCGGCAGCCGTTAGCCCAACTCCCCTCGGGGCTGCGGTGGCAGTATGAGAAGTGTCCTCTACTGCCGCCACGTACAAGCAGCCCCGGGAAGACAGCGAACTGTTTGTGGCGCAGTCGCTGTGCCCTACTGGCAGGAGTCGGTAAATGGGGAGGGCAACCCACAGCTCTCCCCGGGTGCGTGTCCCGACCACCTGGGACACGGCGCAAAAGGGGGGCACCGGAGCAGCATACCCGCGTTCCCGGGGCTCCCCCTATCAGGCGCCAGAAGAAGTCCACGGCAGGTTAGGTTTAGTCAGTGCGAGTCCGACATACCCACCCGCAGACACTTTTTGCGGGTGGCATGCATTAAATTCCCCCTGCCTTATCGATAAAAAAAAAAAAATATCGTTTAATCATATTTTTTAGTTTTATTATTTTAGAAGCTACAGGGGGAGGGGCACAATCTACAACTTTGGAAGTGTCTTTCGCGCAAACTATTCACTTAAAAAATGTATATTAGAAACCTCAATATCATTTTTGAAGTGTATCCATAGATATGTACTCCAAAATTTTTTTGAGTTTCAGTCCCAAGAAACCCTCAAAATTTATTGTTTTATTTTTCTATTTTTGTGTGAAAATCTTAATGCAGTTCGCAGAATACATCTATTTACCAAGTTTTAACAAGTAAGTTCTTATAGTTCCGGAAAAAAGTGCCTGCAACATACGGATGCACATACAGATACACAGCCAGACAGCCATGACGAATCAATAAGGGTTCCGTTTATTGCCATTTGGCTAGGGAACCCTAAAAATGGTAAATTCTATTAAAGAAAAAGCATTTCAGACACCTGTCACCAGTTTGTTACAAAAATATTGCAAATCTTCACAATTTTTTTGAAACAGACGTCGACAAAGCATTCCTTCTAAATTTACTTTATGTCAACTACTACTAACCAGAGTTTAGAAACTCCGCGCTCAACTTTTAATGTATTTGCAGCAGGCCTAATTATAATACTCCAAATTTATTTGCAACCCTGTGACCAGCTTTCCCAACGTTTTGCAACTTTCTCATAGAAGCGTTGCGACCCCCCTAAAGAGGCTTCGCGACCCCCCGGGGGGTCGCGACCCACAGGTTGAAAAACACTGCTTTAGAGTCTTTCTTTGGGCACAAATCACGCGTATGACCTCGACATTTGCAATACACACAGAATAACTTTGCTTCACTCGCAGTATTATTTTTATCGGAACTTTGCACTTCGTTACACTTGTTACGAACGGATCGACCCTGTGAACGCGCGGTCGACTGCTGAGCTCCCGCACCACTGAGCGACGGGGACGTCGCACCATTTCCCGCCAAATTGACGCACGTGGCGGCGGCGCGCGGCGCCCGCGTTTCCTCCCGCGCGTACCGCTCGCGAGGCGCCTCCGCTGGCGCCGCCTGCGATGAAGTACTTGCACTGGAACTTTCCATGATGGATTCTTCTATGTCTCGAGCTTTGTCGATTAACGACTCAATACTGCTAACCGTATCTCGGGGTAATCGCTTTCGAATACGTTTATGTAATAATCCGTCTATTATGTCTATCTTAGCTTCTTCGGGTAATACGTAAGGAAACTTAGCAATCATGCCTCGTATACGTACAATGAAGGAGTCTGCGAGTTCTTCATTTTGTTCGTTAGCGAATATCTCTCGATATAACTTGTAAGCAGGACACGGAGTACCATACATACTACGTAGTCGTTTGACGGCTTCGGACCACGAGGACACTTCCGTCCGGATCCCTCTCCACCACACTGCAGCCTCGCCATGGAGCAGCATCGGGAGACCACGAAGCGCAAGGTCATCGTTAACCAGTGCGCACTCCTTGTACATCTCGATGGAGTCGATGAAGGCTTCCACGATTTCAGGATCTCGGTTCGAACCATCAAAACGTGCCGTACACTTGGACATGTTCCCTGATTTGCTAGTCAACGACGGTGTCGGTGAGGGCGCTGCCGCGGAGAAACCACCTGCCGCGTGCGATGCCATGAGGGATTCGACGAGCTGCCGATTTGCTTCCGCCTGAGTATTCGCGAAGGCGGTAAGAAATGAAGTCAGCTGGTCACCAGACATGAGCACTGGCGAAGGTCTTCTGGTTTCTTCATCCGAGCTGGAGTGCGCGTCAGCGTCACTAGCCTTTGGGTCCGTTCGTACTTTACGTGGAGGCATCTTCACTCTTTACGTAGGTACCAGAGAACAGGAACACAGGAACACCGAAAAACGTTAGCGGTCGACCGGCACAAACTGGTTTAAACGCGTTCGCGGCCACGAGTTGGAGCGCCACTTATAACGTTTGTTCTTTGGGGTTTTCGCGAACGAGTAAAAGAAAACAAGTTGTTATTAGAATAATGTCTAATTAGGCACACAAGGTTTGCAACAAGAATAAGAAAACAATCACGTTTGCACAGTCATTATTAAGACAGTAGGTAGTCGCGAGCGCGCCAGACCGTGCGCATTGCAACGACTCTCGTGGACGGACTGCATAGAGTACATTTTATATACGGAAATAGAGGTCAATCTCGACCGCTTCGTAAGGAAATTCTAGTAATCATAGATTTATGAAAACGCCATCTGTATTTCCTGAGTGACAACTTTATTCATAAGTCTATACCAATACATATTTACTACTCGTATTTATATTAGATTTTTACTCGGAATTTTCTCAGGGTAAATACTTACAAAATAAAACAATTAAATAGTATGTAGTACTTTATATTTTTCTTTTAGAAGCTTTACTGGCATATTTTTTGGCCTTTATCTTTCATGCACTTAGGAACACAACAACGTTTAATGGACATTGTGATTTAAAACTAAAGCACTAAGACTAAGAGTCCACGTAGATACACCTAACGCAAATCGGAGGAGATAGAACTCAACTCAACGAATGAACGGAGCAAATAGTGTATAGTAGTCTTTGGCAAATAGTGAATTATTTACAATGTTATTTGTAAATAATAATACAAAATTATGCCGGTATGTTTGGTGTCGATGGTGACATGGACACTTGACATTGACAACGACCAATGTTGCCGCAGATATGTATAGAAAGAAGAAACAACCCATATTAAATTTATAGTTTACGCATTTTTTATGTCATATCCACCATTAATATATTACCCAGTACATTAAATAAGTGTAATATAATATATTAATTGGTTGTAAGGTATTATATCAATAAAATATAATTAATCCCATGATTAGAATAAATCTATCAAATGGAAACGGTACGATAATAATGGCAATATCAAATTTACAATTGTCAGCTTTATTATACTCACTAAAACAAATGATATCTGTACTATTAGTATCTTGAGAAGTTTAACTGATTTTTAGATTTATATGGTTTATACCAACAGTAGCGTCATCTTTTATTCCTAACTGGAGATACTACATTAGGTACATACATTTTTGTACGACTAAATTAAACATGGTAGGCATGTTTAGATTGTCAGTATAAAACCAGACCTATAATATTTGGTTTCTTTATTTTTACTAGATTCCATGAAAATAATCACTAAGATTGTACCCCCTGACGGACTGCCGGGGGTGCGCGGGCACATGGCGCGCGCTGAAGCGGGGGGAAGGGTAGCCCTCCCTTTTACCGCGTAAGATAGGTACATATTCTAACTAAACGTTGGGACAGCGCGTTACACAATAAAATATATATATATAAACATAGTAGACATGAATCATAAAGTTCCGGTACGTATACTAACATTATGAGATGATCAAAATACAAAACTCGTCGAGTGCTCGAAGGAGCCTTCGAGCACTCGACGAGTTAGCAGCCCTTGAGAATGGTCCGTGGAGGACCGAAACACGTGTTGGGTATCGTACGGGCGCATGTGATTTGCTTTTTATATTGTCCTTCTTGCATGTGCACATTTTTGCGGGCGGGAGGGCGGTGCAAATTGCATCCCAGCATGATTAAACTGACAATTAGCGGAATTAACACTAAATATTGATTTTGTATTTTGATTGTTATGGATTTCCGCAAAGTAACGCCTGATTCCATTACTTATTATGAGATGAATCTGCCCATAGTTTACTATGAAAGTACTTACGGGTATTTTTAAACCAATGCGTACATATTTTCTTGCTTACTTAATTAATTATATTAAATATTGTATTTTTAGACAAAACGCGGTATGATTCGCGTAATAACGTTATTATTATTTATTTAAGGATGTTAAAAATATATGTGACGAAACAGACCGCACGGACGGACTAATTTAAAATATTTTGTTGCTTTAATTACTGTTTTTAAACTGTGTTTATGTAATACATTGTGAGCTTGACAAGTACAAGTGTATGTAACTACCCAAGTGCTGAATAAATTTCATTATTTCATTTCATTAACGTTGAGCGTTGAAACCATCCATCATGATATGTAGGTATGTATCATCCACCGCCCTGAGACAAGGTTTGAATACCAAGAGACACTTTGGCAAAGGTTACTTCATCATCATTCAGATATTTCATTGATACTTCAGACCCTTCAAATTTTCGACCTGTTTCCGTGCTGCCCACTCTTAGTAAAATATTTGAAAAGCTTATGCTTAGCCAGCTGCTCAGACACTTTAATATACATAATTTACTACACCGGAAACAGTTTGGATTCACAAAGGGTTGTTCAACCATAGATGCAGGGGTCAACTTATTAAAAAGTATATTCGCGGCGTGGGAAGACTCGCAAGATGCATTAGGTATCTTTTGCGATTTGTCCAAAGCGTTCGATTGCGTTCATCATGATACTCTGGTCAGAAAATTACACCACTACGGTATTAGGAACAAGGCTCTCGAACTTCTGACTTCTTACTTGGGCAATAGAATTCAGAAGGTCGAAATAAACGGTAAAATATCTCCGGGATCTCCAGTGGTAATGGGCGTCCCACAGGGGTCAATTCTGGGCCCATTTTTGTTTTTAATTTATATCAATGACTTACCTTACTACGTAAGGGATAAGCATGAGATTGTGTTGTTTGCAGATGATACTTCCCTGACGTTCAAAATAAACCGACAATTAAGCAATTTTGACGATGTTAATGATGCAATCTCTAAAGTTGTTCATTGGTTTAATGCCAATAATCTTGTGCTTAATGATAAGAAAACTAAAGTCATTAAATTCACTACACCGAATGTGAAACAGGCGACAACCAATGTACAACTTAATGGAGCTAGGTTGGACCCTGTTGAATCAACTGTGTTCTTGGGTATCACTATTGACTCAAAGCTACAATGGAGCCCACAAATAGAAAAACTGTCCGGCAAATTAAGTTCTGCAGCATATGCAGTGAAAACTATTAGACGGCTGACTGATGTTGACACAGCTAGAATGGTTTATTTCAGTTATTTTCATAGTGTAATGTCCTATGGAATTCTTCTCTGGGGTAGCTCTGCTGACATTGACACCATATTTATATTGCAAAAAAGAGCTGTAAGAGCTATCTATAATCTTGGCCCGAGAGTGTCTCTAAGAGAAAAATTGAAAGAGGTCAACATTCTAACTGTACCATCTCAGTATATATATGAAAACTTACTATATGTGCATAAAAATATCGATTCCTTCTGTAAAAGGAGCGATACACATAATGTAAATACTAGATATAAGAATAATCTCATACTGCATACTACCCGTCTCCACAAAATAAGTAACTCTTTTATGGGGCAATGTATAAGATTCTATAACAAACTTCCCAATGATATTAGAGAATTGTCTACGAATAAGTTTAAAAGAATTATTAAAGCCAAATTGTGTAGCAGGGCATATTACAAAATTTCTGATTATTTAAGTGATAAAAGTGCTTGGGATGGAGTTGTTCTGAGTCAACACACATGATTGTAATTAATCTTAAGTATATTTTATTTTAAAAAAGGATTCCTACTGAGTTTTCTGGCAGTGTTTCTCAGTAGCTGCCACGTCATGCACTGCACGGTAGGGTAAAAAAAATATGACGATTCCACATAAATGTAAAATTTTTACGGAATAAAATTACTTTGACTTTGACTTTGACTTTGACTCATCATCATCATATCAGCCGAAAGACGTCCACTGCTGGACAAAGGCCTCCAAAGGTTACTTAGTTAAAAGTTATTCTGAAAGACGCCTACAGCTCTCTCTTTGCTTTAATGTTAATTTAAATTTAATGTTAGAAAAACAAAGTCGC
Organism: Pseudoips prasinana; assembly: GCA_951640165.1. Classification (NCBI taxonomy): domain Eukaryota; kingdom Metazoa; phylum Arthropoda; class Insecta; order Lepidoptera; family Nolidae; genus Pseudoips; species Pseudoips prasinana. Next base: position 32,442,634 of record OX621243.1, on the reverse strand, counting down.
GCTGGATTGGTTTGAAGTCTTAATAAAAACAATAAAAGTATACACACGGCTACATATCAAGCTATACATTTCCAATATATGCTGACCTCTCATTGTATAGAAATCCTATACAACGCGGGATCAGCTTATACTGTTCATGTATAGCTTGATATGTAACCGTGTGTACATTTGAACAATTTATCTCTTCAATAAGTAGTACTATCTGTGACAACATTAGGTATCGATACATTTTTGGTATCACTTGTAAACATAAATATTTATATATTATAATATAAAAACAAGTCGAGTGTTATTTACCTTCGCATTTTTAATTATTTTTAAAACAGCAAATAGTACATTTGAGTGCAAAAATTTTAGAGATTTGTAATTATAATCAGGAATCGGTATCAAGTAGTTTCTAAAGAATTAATGATGTCAAATTCACTACGAAATATTTATGTGTCCATACCTTTTGATCAAGGCACATTTTTACCATTAAAAGGTCGGCAACTCGCGATTATAATATGCCGGTTGGCGGGATTGCTAAATGCTTGCCTTTCACGCCGCAGATGGGTTCGATTTGTTTGTTGTGCATGAATATGTCTATTTGTCCTGAGTCTGGGTGTTCGAGTCGCGCAATAGCCAAGACATCAACCGGAGCGCAATTTTAGTAGTTTAACAGTTCTATGTGTGCTGTGTTCTTTTCTACAAGCTTTATTAGAAAGAGATACACAGACAATTGAATTAGTTTGATGCAATAGACAGCATTACTGATGCAGCCCCTTACCGTCCCACTGCAAGGCAATGCTGGATATTTTTTTCGTGGTGGAAGCATTTTATTGGTCCCCGCATTTTGGGGAGACGATGTGGTATGTGGGAGTCCACAGGGTTACCCACTAAAACAACCACGGCAACTTAGCCTTTAGATGCTTTTAGTGATGGCTCCGGGACCTCGAAACGATTACCATAAGGAACCACCACCGTTGCACCTAGGCATTGCTGTAGAACTCCCAGTCATGCAGATTTCTTCACGATGTTTTACTACTAGTACACAGTTTTATGTACGAGATCTTAAATTTCTAATGAGTACATTATTCGTCATACGATTGATTGAAAATGCTTAAGTAACATGGTTTTTGTAAATTCTGTTTGTTGCATAATTTGTGAAATAAATATTATTATTATTATTATTATTAGCGACTAAAACTACCTATTCCGACCCCTGACAATACGATAATTAATGCTCAGAGAAAAATGAAATAACCCTCTCATAATTAATAGTAGGAATTTTCTGTCGCTTTAAACACATTAAGTGCATAATATAGCAAAACAGGATGTGATCTCTGACCTCTTCTATCACTTCTACGTAAACGCCAAGTTCAAACAACCGCTAATTGACATACATTTTAAGAATTTATGACTACTAGAGTCAGAAGAATTCTAGGATTTGTGCATATTGGAATAAGGTTGAATATACGTAGATGATGTTCATCGATTTATAACTGAATACAACAAAGGAGGTTCTCGATTCGGCTTTATAACTTTGACACTCCGCTATTTTGAATTTTTTTTTTATATAAAAGAATATACTTATAAAAGAATATATTCCCATAAATCGAATTCAAAATCTTATACTTAAGTATCCGATGAGATACGCCCGATCCTTAATCGGACGAGCGTCCCGCGTCTTTGCGTATTAACGTAGAGTATTAGTTGCACAAAACGTCTTAAAAACCGACCATGCATCAGTACGTCAATCGAGGTTCGAACCCCAAAAGGGTTGCCCTCGGCATGGATTAGGTATTTAGTTTGTAGCTTTAATGTTAAGGTTCCTTAAGTTATGTCCCTACTATTTATATCGCATTGTCAAATCAAAACTGTCCGGTTACTTACGATTTGGTAATCATGGATATATGAATAGGTTGAGCAAGAAGTCAGCATAAGATTACATTACACTGACAAAGCACTTAGTAAACTTACTAGCTTACGAATTGTCATGAATGTGTGTAGTACGTTGTACGTGTGTGTTTCAAACGTTACACACCCCCTGTGTGTAACGTTTGAAATAATGATCATATGACCTAATTTCATCTATATTAATATTATAAAGACCTAACGTTTGTGAGTTTGTGACGTTGTAAGAGGTAATCTCTGGATCTACTGAACCGATTTTCAAAATTATTATTAATTACGAATCCAACTAATAATATAAATGCGAAAGTTTGTGAGTATGGCTGGATGAATGGATGTTTGTTACTCTTTCACGCAAAAACTGCAGAAAGGATTTTGATGACAGATGGAAGGGACATATAATATAATTTATAAAGTTTGACGCGGGTCAAAAGCGTAGAGCGACTGTTACGAACTGTTTTAATATTTAACCTTTTTAATATTTTGTAGTTTTTACTTTTTTATATTTCAATTGGGAAAATAAAATAGGTGGTCATTGCACCATTACTTCAAGAGCCTTTATTCTCCCTTTATATCTTTTATTTTTTTATTAATTACTTGTTGTTTGCTATCGTCAAAACTTGTGCTGCTATCTATTGCACAAAATAACTAATTTAACATTTAATTTTATAGAAACCTATCTAGTTTAAAAAAGCCGTGGGAAGCCGCAGCTAATTTAATTCATAATAATTATATGTATCGATGTCTATTTATTAGTTCCGGAAGTTATAAGAATATTCATATTTGAATGACGTCACGTTAATTGACGGCCATTTAACTATTTTCTTATTGTAGTAGTTATGTCTGCATGTATTTAACCTTTGCTCAACCTTTCGGATATAAGATAAAAGATAAAGATATTATAATCATTTATTTGCATGAAGCAGGTTACACAAAGTTCTTAGTATTATATACTAGAAACCTTCCCCGGTTCCACGGATAGATAGATCTTCGAGCATTTAGTAAATGATCTAAGAAATAGATAGATACCTAAATGGACTAATCTGAAATTAATAAATAGATATCTTGGGACAACTAACACGCTACTACCCGTGGGTTCGATTCCCAGCTGCACTTAAAATCATACAATTCATTTTAAAAAGATGCACTGCACTGCACGTTAGGGTTAAAAAAATTACGATTGCACACAAATGTAATATATTAACGGAATAAATGACTTTTGAGTTTTTAAAAATGTCTGAGATTTATAGTTAAAGAATGTTAATAATATGTTACCTTTAGCAATTTCACTAGCAGCATACTGTAAGATGCCGTTCTGCAAGTTGCCGTTGCCATTGCCATTGCTGTTGGAGTCCTTGAACTTCTCCTGCACTTGCGCCAGGTCGTTCTTGTTCCACTCGACGTTCTCCTTGAGGGACTCTTCCATCGCCTTCTTGTTGTTGTAATCCGGAGTCGCGTCCGGGAACGGCATTCCAGTTCTGTAGGGAATATTTGAGTTAGTTTTGTTTACGTTTGACAAAATTTACTATTGATTATCAAGAACTTCCGTAAGTTATATGTTATAACGAGCATCCAAAGCGGCATTTTTTTATATGATCCTACCACACACACACATTAAAAATAACTGCAAATTAATTTGTTTATGTATTTATCTTTATTTTGAAATGCCATTTTACCAACTAGTTATATATATCTTACTGCGTATATTTCACATTCTCAGCTCGCTAATACATATAAAATGTAATAATGTAAGTGGAGGGGACCTGGTGTCCTGAAACACAGGCCTCGAGCCTAGCTTAGGCACCAGTCTCCTGCAATATATATGTATGTCTACTGAAATATGTACCTATGAAATGTAATCATTATTTAAAAATTGTACCTGTATATTGTAGTGAGATAATAAACTATTATTATTATATCAAATTTGGCTAGGAAGAGACAAATAAGGTGAACGTTGATGCATCACAGGTCCCCTTAAACCTACATCTGAGTCGCAAGTCTCAGACTCTGTCGTGTGTTCCCTCCTCTATCACGCGATGAATGCTAAGAATTAGGTCTTTAAGTAATAGAAACGATGTCTAGGTCAAAGAGTAATCAAATGCTCTTTTTCTTCAAAGACAACGCCCTTGATGTGATCTATACAATCGAACACAAGTCATTTGTGCATTGCATACACACTTAGTACACGTCAATTTTATTAATTTGATTAGACTTTTTAAACCGCGGTCAGCGACTGAAGACAACTATCAAATATAACCTTTGTTTTACCAGAATAACACATTTTTTATGAATCTTATGCAGAGATTTTAATTCAGTGTGAGTTGGTCATTTCACATTATCTTTATCTTATAAGAATTATAATTAATTAATTCACAGAAAATAAACACTAACAAAATATTTGAACAAGATCAATACATTTATAAACTGAAGTTATTTTTTGTTGTTCATCTTTTGGAAAGAATTGGCATTTAATTTAATACAATTCAGTCTAAATGTTTAAACCTGGAAAGTATTGAAGAAGTTGTATGAAAGTTACCCGTAACTTTCATACAAAAACCTTCAAAACCTACCATTTTTGGTGGTCCATGATTAAAAATATTATACGTTAGACGGCACACATAACATACACAATATTCAAACAATGGCGTTTGCCTTTCATTGCCATGATATTTATCAGAAGGTTATCTAAATAACATATATATGTGTGTGTGTGTAAATCCTCGGGGAGGTCAATATGTCAAACGAAAATATTAGTCAACCGAAAAACGTCCACTACTGGACAAAAAATTCAGCCAAGGATTTTGCGGGGATATGGCAGACGGGTTGGCGATCTCAGTACGATGGTCATAGTACTCCTAGAGGCTGCCATTCTCCGGTAAATATGCCTCGGGACGACTTCTACGACTCCCACGAGATGAGTTCTCATTCATATAATTTAATACAATATTAGAGAAACCAGATTTTAGAACTACTACGTGCGGTCTGTCTATCATGTAATAATATTGAGAAATTCTTAAAAAACTTGTAAATTCTTAAAAAGTTATACTTCTTAATATACAACTTGAACATAGTTATCAATTTTCATACCACCTAGAACTAACTTCATGCTGTTAAATTGTTTGGTGTCGGTGTGCGCGCGCATCGTTAAAATCATCATTTTTCTCCATCGCGCCAAAAGAAGTATAACTTCAATAAATAATATCTTTAATTGTTAAAAGAGATGAAGACATTTTCTACGTTTTATATCTATGTTGAATAATGGCTGTGTAAATTGTACAGACGCCAGCACATCCAGCTACCCCAATCTGTCAAATTTCTTTTATAGATTTTCAATTTTATCACAAAAGCATAAGACGTTAGGGTTTGCAGATTGTTTAGCAGATTGGGGTAGCTTGATTTGCTGGCGTGTGTACTTCTCTATAGATTGGAAGAGCATTCCAAAAATGGAATGCTCTATGTTGCACATGCTATGTGCTACTCTTGCACGAGAACAAACGCTGAAAGATGCATTCTCTGGGCCGTATGCCTAATAGTATCAAAGAGCTATACCGTCATCCATCACTCAGGGAGTACATGTTAAGTTGACGGGCCGGTTGGCGTAGTTGATAAAATGCTTGCCTTACACGCCGCAGGTCGTGGGTTTGATTCCCACCCAGGGGCTCTAGTGAATGGCGTTCAAATAAATAAAGGTAAAAAATTACTTAATCAATCGTTAATTTGGCTTCCATGACCACATGTGACGTCATAAATGGTCCGGAATCGATTGTCAACGTTGAAGTCGATTTAACGATTGATTAAGTCATTTTTAACCTTTATTTATTTGAACGTCATTTACGAAAACAATGTTCGGCTTAGCCGGTAGAGCCACAGGACAGATATTTGTGTCCATGAACATGTCTGTTTGTCCTGAGTCTGGGTGTTATTATCTATATAAGTAGGTATTTATTTACAAAAGAAAAGTAGTATATGTATGTATATGTTCAGTAATCTGGTTTCATTGGTCCAAGTACCTACTGCTTAGTTTAGGATTAGATAGACGTGTGTGAATAATGTCCCAGGATATTATTACTATTTATGTTTAGAATATGGGTTAATCTTACCTGATGTCATTCTTGCCGTTGTTGATGGCGCGCACCAGCTTGCCCGTGTTGTCGCCGTACTCGCCGCACGACACCTCGATGATGAACGACGCGGGGTTGTGGTACGGCGGACACTGCAGCTTCAGTGCGTCGCTGCCGAGCCATTCCACTGTCACCCAACAAATTTCTCATTATTAAGGGAAGGGGACTCAAGGGAAATCAAGTCAAGATATTATTAACGCACAGAAATATAATGACGGGCGTTGGCGTGGTTGGTAAATGCTTGCCTTTGCGTTTTATTCCCACCCAGGACAGATATTTTTGTGCATAAACATGTCTGTTTGTCTCTTTGTAATTATCTGTTTAAGTATGTATTTACAAAAGAAAAGTAAGTAGTACATACATTATGTTAGTTATCTAGTTTCCATAGAACAGACGCCAGCACATCCAGCTACCCCAATTTGACAATTTCTTTTATAGATTTTCAACTTTACCACATAAGCATAAGGTTCACTTTCAATTGGGAAAATGTGACATATTGGGGTAGCTGATGTGCTGGCGTCTGTACAAGCTCTGCGTAGTTTGAAATCAGACCGCCGTGTGCGAAGAAAAATATCATTGCTAAAAATATAACCAAGGCTAGCAACAGCAGGGCTGCCGGGGACTGGGGGGTCAAGGTTATGTGATATCCAACATTTTGAAGGGATATGCCATAATTGCAACTCTTGGCATCGCATTCTCTGAGATACAATTGGAATATACGAAAAAAAAACGCAAAATGTGTCAGCTGCTCGATATTTTGATATGGAAACTTTGACATTTTTTGATTTTGTGTTTGTGCATTGGCCAGTTGATTTCCACAGTTGTATAGACAATTTAAGCTCAACTATTTTTGTTTGTAAATATTAAATAAAATAAAAAATAAAAAAGGTTTTTATTCACGTAGACTTTAAAAAAGCGCTTGTAAATAGTCAGAACATGTTTGTAGTAATATAGTTGTATACATTAGATATTATTTCTAGTAACATAGATATTTAGGTACATCTTGTATGAAAACATTTATAAAATTTATTTTATTACAGAAATGATATTTAGCTAGCTCGTATCAAGTTATTGTCAAGAGATTATGATTAATTATCTAGTTTAAGTCTAATATTTTTACTACATATTGTCAATGGTTCTGTCTATATTAAAGGTATTATTATTATGACGGACCTTGTGTTAATAACGACGGTCGCGCTTTAATGCTACCACCGGATCCAATGCGCCCCAACTGAGAAGACCCAGCGAAACAAACTCAGTGGGTTCATCTACTACCGGTTTCAACACGACCCAGTTGAGACGGTCCGGCGAAACATACTCAAGCGGGCATGAACACGGGATTTGGTCCAATTAGAGTAATTATTTAGTAGGCAAACACAATATATGCTCGATCGGTTGTCTGAATGCTTATTATTTTAGATTATATTTAGGTATACAAAAGAAAAACTTCGAAACAATAACATTATTCATTTTGAGACAGAGTCAATAATTTTAAATTAAGTATATGATAGCAATCATTTACAGATAGTTCACGTAACACAGCAGATCAGTCATGTCTATATGGCTACAAGATCTCCAGCGAGCAATGTGCAGATAGGAAGTGAGAGCCAGACGTCTTTGTCATCGATGTACTCTTTAGTGGTGTAATAACCCCTAGCCATAAGTATACGTTTAATATGTGTTTTAAAACTTGTGTCAGGCAGATCAGTAATTTGAGTAGGAAGCTTGTTATAAAACCTAATACAATTTCCTAAAAATGATTTATTAGTTTTGCTTACTCTAAAGCCTGGCATGGCTAGTTTGTTTTTATTCCTAGTATTTATATTATGCAGTTCACTTTTCTTTTTATAATTATGAATATTTTTTCTAACAAACATTATATTCTGATATATATATTCCGATGGCACAGTAAGTATATTTATTTCTTTAAACAAATTTCGCAAAGAATCGCGACTGCCTAAACCATAAATGGCTCTGACTGCTCTTTTCTGCAATACAAAAATAGTACCTATGTCAGCCGCCGAACCCCACAGCAGAATGCCATACGACATAATGCTATAAAAGTACGCGAAATACACTAATCTAGCAGTTTGTTTATCTGACAATTGCCTTATTTTCCAGACAGCATAGGAAGCCGAACTTAATTTACCTGCTAACTTTTCAATCTGAGGACCCCATTGCAATTTTGAATCAAGTGTCAATCCTAAAAATACGGTCGATGGGACTAGATCTAATATTTTCGCATTAAGTGCAACTGTTGGTACAATTTGAGTCACATTCGGCAATGAGAACCTGATGCATTTAGTTTTCCCTGCATTTAACAAGAGATTATTTGCCGAAAACCATTCTGATATAAAGCTGAGTGTTTTATTATGCTCAATAAGATCTTTATCCTTTCTATTTACTTTAAATATGAGCGATGTATCATCAGCGAACAAAACTATGTCTGATACTTTCTCTACCAGATAAGGGAGATCATTTATATAAACTAGAAATAAAAATGGGCCCAATATAGATCCTTGGGGCATCCCCATTTTCACAGGATGACGTGCCGAAGTGGCACCGCCTATCGAAACCATCTGTTGTCGCCCCGATAAATAGGACATCACAAGATCAAGAGATGTGCCAGATATTCCATAGTACTTCAGTTTAACAACGAGCGTACGATGATCAACGCAATCGAAAGCCTTAGAGAGATCACAGAAAACTCCCAGCGCATCCTGTGATCCCTCCCAAGCCTCCAATATTGACCTAATTAATGTGCAACCTGCATCCTGAGTAGAGCGGCCCCTTGTAAACCCGAACTGCTTGTTATGCAATATCTCATTCACGTTAAAGTGCGACAACATTTGGCTGAGCATCAGCTTTTCAAATATTTTACTTAAAGCTGGTAGTATTGAGATAGGCCTATAATTCGTGGCATTTTTTGAACAACCTGCCTTGAAAATGGGTATTATCTTACTTATTTTCATTAAATCGGGAAAGACACCATCACTTATACAGCCATTGAAGATGGCTGCAAGGATTGTAGCAATGTTTAGTATGATTGATTCAATTGCTTTAACAGACAGTCCCCACAAATCTTCTGTGCCTTTCCTTTTAATACTCTTAAAAGCTTTTATAATATCATCACTTGTTACGGATTTAAAACTAAAGTTAGGTACAGTTTGTTTTACGCTTTGATTTAAAAAGAGTTCAGCCACATCTGGTGATGATGCGAGACACTTAGTAATATCCACGGGTATATTTGCAAAAAAAGCAGCTAAAAAATTGGCAATGGTAAGCTTGTCTGAAACCAGTTCATCACCAATATTCAATACTAATGTTTGATCTCTTGATCTACTTTTACCAGTTTCAGTATTAATTATTTGCCAAGCTGATTTTATTTTATTATCAGATTTTTTAATTTTATCTCTTATATATAAAGATTTAGCTTGAATGCAAACCTTTTTAAAAATTTTTGAATAATTTCTAACATAATTAATGAAATTGACATCAGGGTTATAGGACCTTCTGTCATACAACTCATATAAAAAATCTCTACTCAGTCTAATGCCTTGAGTTGCCCAAGAACTAAATTTAATCTTATTACTGTCAACCGTTATGTTTTTTATTTTACAAGCTTTATTAAATTATTGAAATTGTATTCAAGTTGTTATAGTTAACTTACCGAGTCTTCCAGTACTGCCCTGATAAACACACTGTCCATCAGCAAGCGTGTACAAGTGGTCGAACATCTCAAACAGCCTAGCGGACGGTTGATGAATAGTACAGATAATAGTTCTTCCTCCTCTCGCCAACGTCTTCAGCAAAGAGATACATTGGAAGCATGACGAACTGTCCAACCCTGATGTAGGTTCATCAAAGAACATGATAGGGGGGTTGTTCACCAACTCTAAGGCTATTGACAGACGTTTCTTCTGTCCTCCGGAGAGGTTAGATGTCATGGTTTTGTGGTGTTCCGAGAGACCCAACGTTTCGAGAATTTCTTGGATCTGGAGAGAAGAATTCACGTTAGCAGAATGCACGAACACAGGCTAAACTAGCTTACTTTTCTGTCTTGTTTTAATTATGATGAAGCAAGATGAATATGATGAATTATCTGTATGAGGTATGTCATCTAATTATATTAGTAAGGAACATTTTTTACTCTTTGAAATTCAGACATGGCCTAAATACCACCCAACTGAAAGCATCTTACTTATAAAATTGTACATTACTCATTAAAAATATTAAGACAAATTAGCTTAAATGGACGAAACAGTTCAATTTAAAACAATTACCTAGTAATTTATAAAAAAAAATTACGATATACCCACACTGTAGCATAAAAAAACAAAACCAGCTAGCCCTCGTCCAAAATTTATTTTTTACAATTCGTTCTCGCCTAAATGAAAGAACAGAAAATCTGCACGCTCACAAGTGTTTGCGACACTTTTTCTTGTCCTGGCCTTTTATAAGTAGAGAGGTTTATGTTGGACTGCCGTTATCCAAGTCCAGTCCAATTGACTCTCCTCGATGCCGGTCATATCCAGTCAGCCATCTATGTGGTAGCCGTTCCTTCTGCTTATGAGAGTACTTTACTCGTAATTTACGAATCTTGCGGAACACTATTTATTATTTATATATGGTACCTCAATTACCCTACAGTCTCATAAGGTAAAATATTGTAAGAGGACAAGAAGTCGTAACTAAATCTAAAGTAACTAATATAAGATGTGGTCTACCGCAGGGATCAATATTGGCACCAATTTTCTTAATAATTTATTTGAATGACCTTATAAGTTTTGTTACGAGTTCTGTCCCTACAAATAAGTTAGTAGTCTATGCAGACGATACAAATGCAATAATATCGTTCACACGGACTACAATCTTAGGTAAACAACTCGCTTTTGGCCTTTAATTAATGATTCGCGGCCAACAATATGCAACTAAATATTAACATATAAAAGGGTAAAAAATACGTACCAATTCTTCTTTGTCAGCGCTAGTGGTAGAGCTCGGTAGCTTCAGGGCGGTCGCCACACCCATGGCTTCCTCCACCGTGAGATTCCCATGGAGCTGGTTGTCTTGCATAATATAGCACGAGAGCTTGCGGAAACTTGACAGATTACGCTCCATGCCGTTCACTGTTATACTGCCTTCCATTCCTGAGGTCCTGAACAAAGAGAATGGATTTTTTTAAAACTACATCAAAACAGAGAAAAATTCTTAATTCAAAGCGTAGGTTTTTCTTTTTTCACTTCTTTTGACTCGTTTTTATTCTTTTTAGATTATTGATTTGAATGAGCTTGCTTGTGAGGTAGTCCTAAATAAATTTTGTTTGAACTTAGGATTTATAAGATAATGAACAGTTTCAATACCTACCAAAGAAAAATGTTTCGTGTGACGAACACGATTATTTGTTGCGTCTTGGTGTATTTTACCTATAATATGTATGTACTTAGAAATATATAAGTATGTTTATCAATTGATTGGTTGCAGGCTCTGTCTAGTTAAGGATCAGATTGCAGTGTGTTAGTTTACCTAAGATATTTATTTTTATTCATTCATTTTCAAGAGGTTTTTAAAATAAGGTAATGTATAATCACTAAAAAGAGTGAAAGAAAAATTGTTTTCAAAAATACACCCACTACTACACCAACTTATAAGTCTAAAATAATGTTACCTATAAACTAAAGCATGTAATGTATTGAAGTTGTTGCCAATATTACGTACATTCATTGCCTAATCTGGTTTGCAGACACTTCAAATGTTGTAATTTTGTAACGGAAATTACTTTATACTCTCTAATAATAGGTCTTTACCTATGAAATTGCCGTTTTGTATGAAAAAATTTAAACGAATTTTTTTCATGAATTTTTTTATTTGTATTAATCGAAGTAATCACCCATGCAATCAATGCATCTTTGCCATCGCAGTGGCAGTTTATTGATGCCCTTCTTAAAGAAATCAGCTGGACGGGAGGCAACAAATTCTTCAAAGGCATTTTGTACTGCCTCTCGGGTATTGAATTTTTTTCCCGCCAAGAAGTTATCCAAATTCTGGAAAAAGTAGTAGTCTGTAGGCGCAAGGTCTGGTGAGTAGGGCGGATGACGGAGAGCTTCCAACCCCAGTTCTTGCAACTTGGAGACCGTCTGCTGTGCAGTATGAGGTCGCGCGTTGTCGTGCAGGAGCAGCGGAGACGAGCGATTGACCAATGCTGGTTGGAGATGCGCCAGCTTCTCCATCATTGTGCTCAGTTCTTCACAGTACACATCTGCAGTAATGCTCACCCCGTTTGGTAAGAAGCTGTGATGAATCACACCGGCGCTAGACCACCAAACAGTGACCATCACTTTTCTAGGGGTAAGTTTTCGTTTAGGGCATTCTTTAGGTGCTGAACCAGGATCCAACCAACTTGCTGAGCGCTTGCGGTTATCAAACAGAATCCATTTTTCATCGCAGGTAACAATGCGGTTCAAAATTCCTTCATTTGTGTGTCTGTTGAGCAGTGCAAGGCACGTCTCGACGCGTACTTCGCGCTGGCGATCATTGAGTTCGTGGGGCACCCATTTGTCAAGCTTTTTTACCTTGCCAATTTGACGCAAATGGACCAATATTGTTTTGACGCTAACGTCGAAAGCTGCTGCTAATTCAGCCGTAGATTGTGTATCATCAGCTTCCACAACCGCCTTTAATTCGTCATTGTCGACCAAAGTCTTCGGACGACCGCGAGGTTCATTTTTCAGGTCGAAATTTCCAGAACGGAAGCGAGCAAACCAATAACAGGTGGTGCGTTGGTTTGTAGTGTTAGCTCCGTAAACGTCGTTGATGTTGCGTGCCGCTTGTGCCGCGTTGCTGCCACGACGGTACTCATATTCCATAATTACTCGAATTTTTAACGTATCCATGATGACGAAAAAGATTGAAATGCGATGAAAATGTAACACTAATCAATAAAGAAATGACTACTTTTGGAAAAAAGAATCCATGTTTTTAAAATAAAATTAATTTGAAATTAGAATTCTTAGCCAAACAAAAATTATTTTGATTTGAAATGGCCAGTACTGCAGAACGGCAATTTCATAGGTAAAGACCTAATAGTTTAGGAGATTTTATATTTTATAAAAAAAATTGTAAGTGTTTGTTAATTGTCAATCCTATTAGTAAGCAGAGAGGGTAAACGAACACACATTGGCCCCGAAAACAAATAGGATCACACCTAGGAATAATGAAAAAAATTGGTGAAATTGTCAAAATAAGAAATATTCAGTTCCACCGAGAAGAACATACTTTTGAAATTAATCATGATGGCATACAATTGATATTCTTACCATTTGTTTAAGTTACGGTGAAGATACGGTAAATATTTATTTCAAAACAAATACCTGCTGAGGCATTTATGATTCATGTAAGTAAATATGTATACATACATTTTCTATAATGGAAATAAAAAAATAGTTTTTATTCACGTAGTCTTTAAAAAAGCGCTTGTAAATAGTCAGAACATGTTTGTAGTAATACAGTTATTATTTCTAGTTACTTATTACAGGTATTTAGGTACACGTGTTAAAACAATTATACAATTTATTTTATTATAGTAGTGATATTTAGCTAGCTTCTATTAAGTTATTGTCAAGGAGAATAAGTTCAGGTTTAATTATTGAAATTTCAGTCTATGGATGCAGTTCCTTCGGTTAACTGACTCTAAACCTACGATTCGTGGTCTATCTTCTTATGGGAACTCATAAATTTAAATCTAACTTTGTTACAAGTCGGTATTCACATAAGCCGATTTTTTTAATTAATGTTTCGAAACAATATGAAATGCAATTATATCACTCATAATCTATTTGCATAAACTAGTAAATAGAGATAGTGTAGAATGAGATATAAGGTAACTAACTTTTTTATTTTATATCAACATATCATACTGGGGACTCTTACTGATTACAGTAAAAATAAAATATAACTAATCCTTTATATGTTAGATTCTAACTTAAGAATGTGTTATCATTCTTAAGTTAGAATCGAACATATAAAGGATTAGTTATATTTTATTTAAAGGATTAGATTACATTCCTATATTCCTTTTGTGCCTTAAATCTTAAGTTAATAACGGTTTTTTCAGTTTTTAGCTTATTTATTTGGCTTAGATTTAACTCTGGCCAAAAATTATTATTACTTGCCACTGAAAGAATAAGTACCTAATTTTAAGGCTGATAAAATTAAAATTATAAAAATATGATATGGGTCTTGGCAATGGTGGAACATAATCACAAATCAATAACCATAATTTTACAAAAAAATACTTGCACGATTGTTTCACTAGGCAATCCTGCATGGACGTAGGTATCTTTGATAATAATATCCGTGGCTAAGGTCAATATATAATAGGCTTTAGTAGCGAAGAGCTATAATCAGAAGAAATGTAGATATCTCTACAAAGCTGAGTCAAGGGAGTAGGGAGTACTGCACCTTTACCACGACTCCCTATAGTTTACTTTCTCGGTGAAACTTAACGGTGTTTAGTATAGAGATTTTTAGTTCATTGTAGTTTCCGCTAGGGGCGGTGCTAATTAATGTACTGGAAAAATCTTCAAGTATTTTCGAAGAATAAACTACATGAACACGAGTTCATGTAGACATGATGAACACATACCTATCATGTGACGGTTCCTCAGTCTGGCTCCTTGAGTGCGAATTGAGAGTTGAAACAGTTTTTATATGTGTAATAATAACTTATATAACTTTTGTAATATATACATGAATACTTTATTACAATATGATCCAAAAAGACATTTAAGAAGCCAATCGTGAATCTCTATCACCTGTTGACCGTAATCAACGACACAAAAGCTTTTAATGAAAAAAATACAGTCACGTAAAAGTAGTGTCATCATATGTCGCAGTATAAAACCTACCTAGCAAAAACACAAGCTAATTAAAATAATATGTGGGAACCAAACGTAATTATAGTATTATAATTGCCACAGACCAGTCTAGGTTTAGCCGTAATTATGCGTTAATTAATCTTAGAGGCTAATATTTCCACCTCCTCTATTAAACAGTGTCGTGTGTGTTGCCGGGTAGTTTAAAATAAAGCATGATATTCTCTTGTAATATTCTGAGACATAATAATATTCGGACATTATTCACACACGGCCATCTGATCCCAAACTAAGCAGATCTTGTAATATGGGAACCAGGTAACTGATATAATATATACTACTTTTCTATCAATACATACTTGTATAGATAATTACACCCAATTACAGACGCAGGGCAAACAGATATGTTCATGCACACAAATATCTGTCTTGGGTGCGAATCGAACCCACGACCTTTCGGCCTAATAGGCAAGTATGTACTAAAGTAGGGCCAATTGAATAGATCACATTTGACACTTCATCAAAATACAACAACGTAACCTTAACCGGCGGGCATAGAATATTATTAATTTTTTCGTAGTTAGAAGTTACAACTGCACTTTTGCTGAATTTCTTTTCAATTGCGATTTATCTTTATTGTAATAGGTAATGACCAAATAAGGTCATTTTACAATTCACTTTACTAATAATTGACAGATGTCACATGTGCTCTATTAAATTGGCCCTACTATAAGCACGACAACCTTTGTGATATAAGAAACTTGTATAATAAAATACATTGTTGAAGTACCTGGTTATTGATTTATTGGATACTAGCTATGCCCCACGGTTTCACCCCCGTTAAAGTAGTTTTGGCGTAAAAGAGTAACAAACATACTCCATACTCACAAACTTTCGCATTTATAATCATAGTAGGATGTGTACCTCTAGCGGTTTTGGCAGTGCAAGCCGGAATAGCTCGCAGATGGTAGATTTTTCCCTACTTACTTGACACTTATCGTCATATTTTGGACAATTCACACAATATCTTTATAAATTGTAGCCTATGTGTTATTCTGATGTATAAGCTATATTATTGTAAAGTTTCATTAAAATCCATTCAGTAGTTTTTACGTGAATGAGTAATAAACATCCATCCATACATACTTACAAACTTTCGCGTTTATAATATTCGTAGGATTATGTACTTGGCTACAATCCAGCAGACCGTTCTACAGAAACCTGCACAAAACGAGCAAACTAAGCTTACGCACTTGCGGCGACTCTGGTGTTGCGAGTGTCCATCAGTTACCATCAGGTGACCCACTTGCATGTATACCTTGCTATTATATATAAACCTCTTTCCGGTCGTGTCGCTAGTCGTCCCATCGGATCACAAGAGTGATGGAATAGAAAGTGCCCCTGTGTTTGCGCAGGCACTTGTGCACTATAATTTGTTCTGCGCAGATGGCTACTCTCAATTGAGACTGGCCGCCGTGGCCGAAGACATACTGTCTTCCTAGGCGATATTTATATATAAAAAAGCGAAACCACTTTATTTGATTGCTATTAAAATTAAGTAGGTACCTACATGATATTGTCTATTAGTGGTATACACGACACATATTATGGAAAACCCCCAGTGGCCTTGTTCTTGGGGTTTTCTGTTTTCCTTATTTTACCCATATCATTACAAGTTTGATTTTTATAAAATTCCCAAAACGAAAATATATGTCTATAGCATCCTAGTTTACAAATGGATAAACTGATTTTCAGCTGCTTCAATAAAAGCTAGTTTAATCGGGGTGGTAATTAACTATTGTTCATAAAAACCGGCCAAGTGCGAGTCGGACTCGCACATGAAGGGTTCCGCAGCAGCAAGTAGGTATTTAAGTTGATTAAATGAAAGGTAAATTGCGGTTTACGATTTATGACGCATTAAAAAAAACTACTTACTAGATTTCGTTCAAACCAATTTTTGTTGTTGGTTTACATCATATATTTTTTTTAGTTTTATCTCTCTGTTATTTTAGAAGTTACAGGGGGGGGAGACTCATTTTTCCACTTTGGGAGTGTCTCTCGCGCAAACTATTCCGTTTAGAAAAAAATGATATAAGGAACCTCAATATCATTTTTGAAGACCTATCCATAGATACCCCACATATACATGTGGGGTACCCATACGGACCCATACGGGTACGTTGAAAAACAAAATTTTGAGTTTCAGTTCTATGTATGGGGAACCCCCAAAATTATTATTATTTTTCTATTTTTTGTATAAAAATCTTAATGAGGTTCACAGAATACATCTACTTACCAGGTTTCAACAGTACGGCTCTTATAGTTTCGGAAAAAAATGGCTGTGACATACAGACGGACAGACAAGACAGACAGACAGACAGACATGACGAATCTATAAGGGTTCCGTTTTTTGCCGTTTGGCTACGGAACCCTAAAAATGGGCTAGCTAATGATAGTGGGTAGGCAGTTCGAAAGTTACAACTCGCTTTATAAATTAGAGGCGAACGCCAGTCAAGTTTTTTTTTATATGTTTCACTGACTATTTGAACAGTTACCTAGTTGTTGGTGACGCACAAACAGTGCCAAGTAGTTTTATTAGAATAAGGTTTAATGTTTTCAATCGAATAAAAAGGAGGTTATAATGTCGACTGTGTGCAGTTTTTAGGGTTCCGTACCCCAAAGGGTAAAACGTGACCCTATTACTAAGACTCCGCTGTATGTCTGTCTGTCTGTCACCAGGCTGTATCTCATGAACAGTGATAGTTGACAAATTTCTATTGTCGCTATAACAACAAATACTAAAAAGCAGATTAAAGTAAATAATTAAGGGGACTCCCATACAACAAACGTAATGTTTTTGCTACACGCGTGAATTTAATTATGTAAATTGGTTGACAAACACCGGAGAAAATATCAACATACAACTACCAAAACATAATGAAAATACCAAAATTCAACATAATTAAGTTAATATTCCCTTAAAAATAAATAATTAAAATAAAATAAATCAAATATTTAAGCGGGGGGTCAAATACATACAACAAACGTGATTTTATAGCCGTTTTTATAGATAACGGTACCCTTCGTGCGTGAGTCCGACTCGCCCTTGGCCGGTTTTATGTGTCACGTTACCTGTTTTCTCCGGTGTTTGTCAACCAATTTACATAATTATTTTTTAATGGATAGGGAATGGTTTCGCAATGGTCCGATATTACATTTTGTTGCAGTCGGTTGTACAGACGCCAGCACATCAAGCTACCCCAATTTGTCAAATTTCTTTTATAGATTTTCAACTTTATCACATAAGCATAAGGTTCGCTTTCAATTGGGGAAATTTGACAGATTGGGTAGCTTGATGTGCTGGCGTCTGAACTATATTTAATACAAGTTTAAATGTAAATTTTGGTGTACAATAAAGAGTATTTGTAATGTATTTTATATTCTTATTAGCTTGTAAAATGGAAAAATCTGGTTTTAAACACCAACCGTCGAAACCAATAGCTAAAAGTACGTCAAACTCGTGAAAGATAAAATAAAATAAATATTTGAAGTACTATAACGATAAACCATAACCATTAAAGACCATTTATTTTCATTATTCCTCTAAATTATTTAACATTACGCCGCTTTAATTGGAATTAACATCGCCGAGGTTGCATGGGACCGGTTTTGATACAAAATAAAATACTTAATTATCATATTTTTTGACTCCAACTGAATTAGTTTGTTTAAAAAGTCAGTAATGTAATGAAAACCGCTGCAAAGGTAGCTATTTATTACATTTTTAGTAATCTTGTCGGACCTTATCGCGTTCCACAGTACTAAAAGCAATTTGCATTTACTGAATATAAAAGTGAATAGATATGAATTTCCAAAGTAAAGCCTCTTTCGAAAAAAGGCTCTAACGATTTCGATAAAATACTGTATATTTAAATCAGCCTTCTCTCGGGAGTAAGGGGATTTGCACACTCTACCGCATCACGCAGCGTGGTGAGGGAGAGCGTGTTCTGACGTTGTTTGCAAGTATCTATGTTTGTATAGAAAGCGCATTCACGCGCAGTGTTGCAGACGACGCGCCTACATGCGGGGAAACACGCACCCCCGAGTGTTTCTCCTTTCTCCTTCACGCTTACACGAGATGTGTTGTAAGTTTGAAGCATGTCTGCATCTTTGGCATCGTAACACCCAAACGGACGAGCCAACGTTTAATCGAACAGGATCCTAGCCATGTTTGTTCAAAAGTAAGAACCATTTTTGCTTTAGTGTTTTGCGGTCCTCAGGAATAGTGACGACGGTATGATATTATCTCTCAAGCTTTTTTTTCATAAGATGAAGTCTGCAACAAGTAAAGAGCCACTTGATGGTAAAGGGTCACCGTAGCCTGTGGCCGCTTGGAAACTTTCAACTTACCCAACAAAAACAAGTAACAATATTTTAAAGGGTATTCTGCAGTGACCGCAGGCACGGAGATTACTCCACGTCCTTAGTGTAATTGGAGGGAAGTTTCGTTGCTCAATGTATTAATATTGTTAAAAGCAAGAGGGGAGGTCGCCTTGGAATTAATAGAAAGTAACCTCCATTGTGTGACATGCAAGTATCTTAAAGACAACGACACCTGATGACACAAAGCCATTGTCCCATTCATTAGCCACAAATGAAATACCTACTTATTCGCAGCACCTAAGCACATTTTTGACAAATTTAAAATATAATATGTGTAATAATTTTTCAATTCGTTAAAAAAGTACTATGTACATATGTGCATGTGTTTTGTTATATACTTCTTATTTAGACTGCCTCGTTAGACGAACGGTAGCGTGTTAACTTGCAAAAAATGAAAAATTATAGGTCGGCTTCTGACAGGAAAGACCCGGTACAAACCCGGAGTCCATAACTTCTAAGCATGAAACCCCGGACCACGGGAGGGTGAGTAAAGCCATCGGTTTTAACATGTCTGTGTAACTGTTTCGTCGTCAGATATCTGATGAATTAAAAATAATATCGATAGGTAGGCCATTGTAAGAATTTCCAAGTAAACACCGCTATGTAAAAATTTAGAATTTTAGATTTGTTAGACGATACAAATGTTTTATAAATTTATTTTGTCAATCATTTCTACAAGATTTGGTCACATAGACTATAACTTATTATGGTGAAGTAATATCGTGGTAGAAATACATTATTTAAGTACAGGGCCTATCACAGGGCTTATTATTTAAACGTTATTGAAAATTACGTGCGTTTCATAAGTTACCTTATATAATGATAATAATAATATCTAGGGACAATGTCACACAGATCATCCTAGCCCCAAATTAAGCAAAGCTTGTACTATGGGAACCGGGCGACGATATACCTCTTGCTCTTGCTTTTAATCGAGCGTAGGCTGCCTTTTGTTTCTTTATAAAGTTAAAGACAACTTACAACTACCCTGCCGCTATGAGCACGAGTGGAGGATGCCTTCCAGGTGGCAAGCTAGCATGTAGCGTCAAATGGATAAATATACCATCTTTATATATTAATTTGGCCCTACTTTATTGTACTAAAAAGCAATCTACAAGATACAGTTAACGACTAGGCAAAATTTGCGTTATTTTATATCTAATTACTCAATCAAATAAATTACATAATAACTGCTCTATTATTCTCTTTCTTTAAATAGAAATACAATCATACGATTTAAATTAATATAATTAGATTTATTTATAAACATATAATTTATATATGTGAATAATAAATATAAATAGATACGGTGGGTTTACCAAATGAATTTGCCTTTAGGTAAATCGCGGTTTCGCCCCCGACATATTCAGATTATATTGGAATAAAAAGTATTGTATATACTATTCCGATGTATAATCTGTATCCATATCAAATTTCATATACATAAATCGCTATAGTATTTTTCACACTTCGCATTTATAATAGAAGTGCGTTGAGAAGCAACAGAATTAGTTTTAAATAAGATCATTTATTATTGCCTCCTAGTAAAATGGGATTTGCAACGGTAGTAGTAGTAAGTACGTTTCTAATTAATTGCTTTTCAATTATTTTATTTACCCTACAACTTTCCCACATTGCTTATATAATTCAAAATCAATACTTCATAATACCTGAATTGTTTGAATCAGTTTAGGTTTGAATGGATTATTGTTTAAAAGTAAAAGGATGGGACATTAAGTATACAGCCAAGCTCAGTCCTATGTCAATTAGAGTCGAATTTAATGAGTACAACTGGCAACACTGAATAGTCTTGTTAGCATTTGTATCGTCAAGGTGATGTTAATTTATTCTATGGATCAGGTAACATGAAACGACTTAGATTAATGGAAGTGACGCGATAAGCACGATGATTTAATCTTTTTGGTATAACATTACTTGCGCAAAAAGTATAGATAGATTAAAAAATTATAAAATATGTCCAAAACCCGAATCTCACAATTATATATTTATTTCAATGCCATTTGCGAACGTGTATAATCTTGAACCTTGAACCATGTTACATCAACTTATCATAAGTGGTTAGCGTTTTTACATGGCTTTTCTTGAAAACTTAAGGTTATTGAACAGATAATATTTACGATTAGCCTCATGTAAATTAACTCCTGACTAAAACGCGAATACTTCCTTATATCATAAAGAAAAGTTGCAAGGTTTTTTAAACAGATATTACAGCAAAAGTATAAAAAGAAATATTTTTAGACAAAATTAATATGTAATAAACACCAATCACCATTTAAGTAATATACCTCTGGCATAAAGAACGCGATATTATGTTAAATAGCGTACAGTCAATATCTAGAGTAGTTTATTATCTTGTAGCAACTTGGAACAATTTCTTTCTCTGGCTTTTGCCGTACCTACCTACTATTGGAATGAAGTATAACAGCTCACTTAGATAAGACCCTTAAAGTAGAATTGCAACAAGAGAGGCTAGCTGTAAAAACTCGGTGCTTTTGCAGCTGGCCCTCTAGTTGCAATTCTCTTGTTCTATGCTCTAGCCTCGCTTTATTATTCTGAAGGGAACTGGAACGACTTTTTACCTACTCCTTGTTACTTTCTGATTAAATTTGTTACGGGACTGTCTTAGTCAAAGCAATTCCCCGGGACATGCCTGAGCCTCACCTATCAGTGTCATTGCATTGTGTGCCATTGTTTATCCTGGCTTACAGCGGTGGGTCAGCATGAACTGTAGCAGCAGCTATTTCTTAGTTATTAATTTTATAATTACCTGCATGCTTAAACATTACCTCAAGCTTAACCGCTTATAAGGAAAATGTCTTACTGAGCGAACCGTGTAACAGGTAAACAGTATTCAAAAATAAAATACCTACCTGAATGTAGACGGTACTATTTTGAGCGAGGTCAAAATCCTTATTGGGGAAGACCTTACAAATACCACAGCCAAATAACTTATGTAGGATCAGTAACGCAAATGGACCGTTTAATAATTTAATTTAATTTAAGGCGACAGTACAATAGCTGTTAATGCAAGGGATCTCGATTTTAACGACAATGAAGGAACCACTGTCTTTCTTTCTATTCGAAGTCGTTACAAGCAATAGGAAGGTGATCAATTCACGTGTACATAGTTTTTAGTACAGTTTGTAACAGAACTATATATATAGATTTATATCCGTAACGTACACGCTTGCTTGCGTACCTAGATAATATAATAAATACTGCAGTTGCTGACTATCTGTGGATGTCTCCAAAAGAGTATTATGGATGTCAACATGTTTGTGCCTTTGGTTGGCGGTGGCCTCAAGGCGCAATATGTGCATGAGATACTAGATTTTTATTACTGAAATTGTTACAAATTATTCATTAGAAACAGACGGTATACTCGGACTCGGCGTTACATCCGAAGCCGCTATAGCCACATTAAATCTTTAGTAAGGTATGCTTTAAATCAAATAGGTCTGATGGTTGGATCAAAATAATTACTTGAACGTAAATAAACAATTGTAATTTTGCTCCATGTCTGTTATGATGATTATATTATTAAATACTAATATTGCCATATACACTAAAATGACTATTATATATTTATTAATGTGCGATAATGTGTCAACAACATAATTGGTATAATAGATAAATACGTCATCATGTCCGCCAAAGTACGTTCACGGCTGGACAAATGCCTCCCCAATGCGGAGATATGCCATAATCGCTACGCTTGGCAGACGGGTTCCCGATCGCAGTTCTACCGCCCCTCGGGATGAGATGGGCTGATGATATTCTATGCCGTCACCACACAGCAAAGTATCAATTATATCTAAGATCATTCCTTCACGCAATACTATATTTCTGCAAATAAAACTAACCTGATCGTATTTGAACGATTGTTATCAATAAATAAATGAAATGAAATTCTATTATAGGGCACCAAAGCATATAGAAAAGGGGGATTTCGTAACACGCAAGTGATGACCTGGTTGTCAGGCTTATCTGATACCTTTCACGAATTTATTTACTGTATCAGTTATATCTCGGATTAATCCCTCACGCAACATTTTGTTTATGCAAATAATACTAACCTTATCTTATTTTATCTAAGGTCACCTAAGTTCAAAGGGGAGGCGCTAACAGCCAGTTGCACTCACCCGACCTTCAGTGATCATTACGGTAAAGCACCTAGATCGCGATCAGTCTATAGATGGATGACCGCCATAGTGGTTTAATTTCTTAATGTCTCTATGTTTCGGAGCGCACTTTAAGCTGTCGGTACCGGTTGTTGTCGTTAAACAACAATGGTTAAGACGCCTACTGGAAGGCTTGAACAACTCTGACAAGGTATCCACTGCCGATACGGTATAAGTAAGAATATATAGAGATGACCTGAGAGTTACAAGCTAGTATTTAATGGCCCATTGGCTAGTTACTGCTCTACCATAAGACGAGCACTACGCTTGCCGTAGCCTTAGTTGTACAGACGCCAGCACATCAAGCTTCCCCAATCTGTCAAATTTCCCCAATTGAAAGTGAACCTTACGCTTATGTGATAAAGTTGAAAATCTATAAAAGAAATTTGACAGATTGGGGTGGATGGACGTACTGGCTTCTTTACAAAATAAATAACACATACCCACCTTCCCATCCTTCATAATAGAAAACGTAGCTGTAACGACTAAATAGATTTTTATAAACCATCTTCATTGAATGAATGATGAAAAATTATGAAAGCTATTTTAGCTTTCAGATATGAAAAACGCAATTAAATTGTTCCATTAATTTGCACATTACAGTTTGTTTATATACAAAATATCTTGGGACATTATCTATCCCAAACTAAGCAGACCTTGTACTATGGAAACCAGATAACTGAATTCGCGGTGTAAGAGTCAGATAAACGTATCTACAATTTCTCAATTTTACAGGAAAGCAAAAATACTGTGAAAATTCGGCTTTTTAAACTTTACCAGCTTTTTAGTACAAATAAAATACTAGTATGGAAAAAAAAGTTTTTTTCTATGTATTGCCATACTCTCAGAGTTTTGAAAAAATTTTAAATTACTTATTTATATATGCTTACATTGACGCAATATATATATTTTTTAAATTCGGTTGATATACGTTAGTATGGCACTTAATTATTTTCAAACTTATGTTGTTGTCAAACTTAAATACGTTATTTGAGAAGTAAAATTTTTATATGTCTGTAGTGATAAAATGTGTAATAAAATAGGTAATAAATCAATAATCTTTATTTACTCCTGAAATAGTACAATTTAAATAATAAAAACTGTAATCAGCATATCAGCGTTTAGAAAAATATTAATTATCTTCGTCATCTGTTGTTGGAGTTCCAACTGAAAACCCCTTTATAAAAATCATGGTCTTGTAAATCGTCATACTTTTCACTAGAAATGGGTAAGGGTTTGTCATATGCATTTTTCATCACAATTTGTTAGGTAGTCTTTTGCCTCTTCTGATAATCTTAATCATTTTAAAATCATCATCCTCCAAATCATATTTAAAATATATATGTTTATTTTCTTCTTTACGATACTGCAGCCATCTTATTTTTAGCCAGTTGACAGCATTGCCATCACTGTCCACCTTAGCATTCTTAACTAATATAGTTTTTAGGTATTTAATATCTACGAAGTCTTCTGTTCCCATTTCATGGACGTCATATGGATTTTTTCGGGAAGCTTTTCTTATAATTGTATAGAATCCAGATGGGTGAAATAAAGGTATATTCTTCTTAGCCAGTTCAATAGTTGCGTGGATGTTATCTGCTTCCATTTGACTGTGCCCAGGTTCAAAATACTTTTGGTTAATCTCTGGTATATTGAAAACTTCAATGCAGTACAGTAGTAGAGCTGATATATATACATTACGACATTGGCTCGCACAAGTATCTGACATAAATGTAATTGGTTTACCATCAGCTTTGGTTTTCAGATATTTCAACAAACATGACCCGATTTCAACAGCCCCTTTTTTTCCAATTCCTTCGTGCCAGCAATAACAGAAAACGTTACGCTTTTCTGTCTCAAAATCCAGCATAGTAAAGTTGTAAATTGCAATTCGCCGTTTGTAATAAATTAGCTTAGATGATGATGAAGGGCAATTACAAATGGCTTCCAAGTCATATTCAACGAAATGTATATCACCAGATTGTGCTGACATTTTAGCTTCATCACGATGTCGTCGTGCAGTAACTTTTCTTTTTAAATGTTTTTCGTACTCTTCTTTCTGCTTCTCTTTTTCTTCTGCGTTCAAATGTTGGAAAGTAAAACATTTGTCACACAAATCTTTCCGTTGTCTATAGAAACCAATATTAAATTCTTTATTAAAAACCATACGGTAATAAGCTATGTCAACAGGTTCTCTTTGCTCTTCACAACATTTACTTCTATAAAGCTCGTACATCTTGACTACATTCAGATCTTGATCTAAGAACTCTTTTTTTGTATCTTTTCGGGAATAGTGTGCTGGCATTCGGGGAAATTATTTTATATGATCCCGTATAAACTGCCTGGTATCTTCAGACTTTTTATTATGAGGCACGTGTTTGCCCCGTTTATGAGCGTCAACAACATTAGTTTCAGTCAGTTTTTTGAAACAAAACCTCACAAATGTTTCTGAGACACTTAATGTTGCTAAAAAGAATTTTTGACATACCTTTTCCTTTTCTGTGGCTTTACTTTTTTTTAGAAAATATTTGTTTGTCAGTTTTCTTTTACTGTCTAAGTTAGCAGTTCGTTTTGTTTGTGTAGGTACTCGATTTACTAAGCCTACAATATATTGCCTTTTCTGATTTATATTATCAATGTTCCAAAAAGATGAAAAGATTTCCAGCCGCTCTTCTTCACTAAATCTGGTCGTACATTTTTCTCGACACATCCCCATACACTTCGATTCACCCAATAATTTTCCTGGTTTTAAAACACCTTTACTGGAGAGGTAAGGTTCACCTTTTTGTCTTCTGTTTTTTCTCACATTCTTCTTCCATTCCTTGGGCTCCGCTTGACCTCTGCGCTTGCGTTTCCGATTTTGAAGACCAGGTATGATAGACTCAACCCCAGAAATATCGGTAGTATTAGTTTCTATGTTTGTATCAAGAATATTACTAGAATGAGGAATGTTTTGGGTCATAACATCATTTATTTGAACATTATTTCTTGTTTCCGAAATTGAAAAATCACTTGATGATAAGATACATTCATCTGGTGCGGGCTCGCCATCATTGCTCGAATGTGATAAATACAAATCCTCACTTAAATCAATAAGTGACACATTTTCCAACGTCAATAATTTTGTGGGTGACGTTCCAGGTTCACCAAAAACAGAGGTAGATTCATTTTCTAAAGTTGTCGTTAAGTTACTAAAGGATGGTTGAGGACAAGGGCTTAAGCAATTGTTGATTTCTTCAACGGCAGCATTGCAGCTGATGGTCTCGATTGAGTGAGTTGGTTCCTGAGACAAAACAAAACAACATTATTTAACTGTAAAGTAAATAATATCATTGCTGCAGGTATAGGTACTTAGTATTCACCCTAATGAGTAAAAAGGGTTTGGTTTTATAACATTAGTAAATTTAAATCGTAAATTACACACATTTTATAAAACAAATAACACAATATTATTATTACTATTACTATTATCAGAGCTCAAAGCTCTGTTACACTTACCTTACCTGGGAATCGAACCGTTTAATGCAAATTAATAACAGTCGAGACTAAAACAAAGGTATTAAAGATAACTCACCTGTTCAAAAATCTGATGGAATTCGTCGTGAACCTGAGATGGTTCTCTTCGTTCCAACGATTCCAAAATCTTCCAATTTCTACTGTTTTTCTTCATTTTATTGAATCACTGTATTATTGTAACTTAAAATCACTATTACGAAGTAAAAGCAAAACAAAAAGTATTCTCCTAACTTCAAATCAGGGGGCTGTCAATGGACTATAATACTAATCAAACAAAATAGTACTGCCACAAAAACGTAAATCGTAATACATCGCTTTGGCCATTGACTTGTATTATTTATCTAACAAAAATGTTTGTGCCAATAAAACGTAAATACACAAACGTTACACTGGCTCTTTAAACTAAGCATCAAAACAAAATTCTGTTACGACCAAAACAACGTATAAGCTTTTACGTTCTTATGGTTTGTATAATATTGCCAAACAAACTATATTCTAAGAATAAAAAATATTGTTTTTAGAAATACGTTCCTATAGCTCTAAAGAGGTAGGAAGATAATTAGAACTATTTAAACGGTATTCATAATACGTCGTTCTGGTTCCATTGAAAATGATTCTTAAGCTATTTCGTTTTTTTGGAATTTGATAAATACTGACTTTACCGTTACGTCGTTTTGGCAATTCATAAAGGACTATATTGTGAACCGTTTTATGAAAAAAAACATTTTTGATTTTTTTGTAGATACGTTCATCTGGTTTTTATACCGCGTGATATACTAATATATAATACTATACTAATATACTACTTTTTTGTGAATACATACTTATATAGATACATAATTACACCCAGACTCAGGACAAACAGACATGTTCATGCACACAAACATCTGTCCTGGGTGGGAATCGAACCAACGACCTGCGGCGTGAAAGGCAAGCATCTACCAACCACCCCAACCGGCCCGTCAATCAACAAAAGCAAACTTATACCATATATTTCTCTTATTATGTCAGGGGTTAATCTATCTATTTTACAGTCATTCTAACCATTATTATATGCAAAATTTTACCGTTGTTTTAAGACACGAGTCAAATTACAAAACTAGAAATTGCGGTAAACGCAGTTTTTTCACATCGCACAGTAATTTCGACGTCGAAGTTTTTTGTAATGTACAGTTGTGCAGTGAAAATTGGTAAAATATTAGAATTATTTATATTCTAACAAAAAATATGAATAATTTAGTTGACAGCATAATTAGTCGACATTCAAATGCACAGTTACTAATACTAATGGTAGAAATGGACACAGGTATTTTTATATATATATATATCTTTACTTATAATATAATAATAATATAAGCCTTCTATCAGATAACTCGTAATGAGTTAGGTTCTGTAGTTGTATTATTGGTTGTAGTACCTGTGTGCTTTGTTATAGCAAAGGCCTCCTCCAACTGTCTCCACTTTCCTCTTGCTCTGGATTGTGATGTCCAAGTGCCGCCCGCCACTGCCTTAATTTCGTCGACCCATCGCCTATATCTTTACTTAATGTTATAAAACTATTTTCTTTGACAGTGCGTCGGTCTCTTAACCCTTAATTAGACTACAATGGTATAATAGAGCCCAACTCGTTTTAAGCCCTATTTGGTTGTAATAAGAGCTAGAACTAATAAAGTATGAACATACGCTATGACCTTTACCGCGAGCGGAGCGGGCTTCGTACGGATTCCGTTTAACTCGCAACGGCTTTTTTCATACAAGTGCTTCCACTGTGAATGAGCGGACTGAGCGGATCAAAAGAGTACAAAGATTTACAAAAGTGGTCGCAGAGTTGAGCGGATTCCAACGGACTCCGTACGGACTCAGTTCAACTCGCAACGCAAAATTTCATACAAATGCTTCCACTGCGAGCGACTTAAAATGGGTCCGCTGCGTCATGGCGTCGCACGCGAGTTTTGAACGGACTCAGGTCGCCCTTTCTTGTGGGACACCAGCCGACTCGTAACTCGAAAATATTTTTTTAAATATTCGTCTTGTAAATCGTAGATCATTCGCATCAATTCACCCTTGATAGGTCTCTCTCTAATATGGTCGCTTATCCAAAATCTCGGTTGGTTCGCTCCTTTTTTTCGTTATAATGATAGAGTGGCAAGCATTTATTTGTAGTATTTACGAAATCCTCTTCACTGGAATCGTGATGATATGAGATATTTCTGCGTCTCCTCGCTCATCGCCCCGCCCCGCTGGCAATGGAAGGCAAACAACTCGCTCATCCGACCCTGCTCATTTCGAACCTCACTCTCTCCGCAAAGCCCTCTGACAGTGGAAGGCTAAATCTGAAACTCTTTCTTAGTGGAAGTGTACACCTATTTGTACTGCGGTCCTCTCAGATCATCAGGTCAGTTTCCCCTCATTAACCTTCTTTAGTGGAAGGCGGGCATTAAGGTGGTAAGAGGAAACAGAAGAACATAGCCAAGTACGCACAATGCGTTCGACGCCGATTGTCATGCATGACTATGTTTTGTAACTATTTAACGAACTATGACAAACATACCTAAAATTCTTATGACTAATGATGTGTCAACTAACTTAACTAAGCTTTAAATTATAAATATCGGGTCTTATAAATAAATCACATGACATGAAATAAATAAATTTAGGATAAATGTTTCGTATTTAGAATCACACTATACAAAATATATAGAATAACTGTAAAATATCTAATGCTTCACACATATTGAACCAAAAATGCAACGAGACATTGGGCAAAATTGCGCTACTAAAGACATAATAATACCGTTTTATAAAATGCAACCAAGTTCCACGTTCCTCATATAAATGATTTGAAAGCATTGCCTATCGAAAAGAGAACATTAAAAACCGGCCAAGTGAGAATCGGACTCGCGCACGAAGGGTTCCGTACCATTATCTATAAAAACGAGCAAAAAATTCTCGTTTGTTGTCTGGGAGCCCCCTTAAAGATTTATTTTATTTAGTTTTTTAGATTTTTTGTTATAGCGGCAACAGAAATACATCATCTGTGAAAATGTTAACTGTCTAACTATCACGGTTCATGAGATAACAGCTGACAGCGACAGATTCAGCCTGGTGACAGACGGACAGACTGACAGCGAAGTCTTAGGAACCTTAAAAGAACGATTCACTAATAACGAAGGTTACGGATTTGACTATATGTTCTACGAGGGTGCGTTTTTAAGTTCGCGGAATGGGGGGGAGGGGTTAATAATAGGTCATTATCGGGATGGCCACGACTTCAGCCACTCAATATTAGTATAAATACCAAGTTTTATCTTAATTGGATCATTAGTCTCTGAACTATCGTCAAGCAAACAACTCAATCGGGAAGAAAGTGTGAATTATGGAAAAAATCGAGTACCGTGCCGTAATAAAGTTCGTTACCAAGCAAGGAAAGTCAGTTCAAAATATACTGGAAGAGATGGAATCCGTTTACGGGGACTCTTGCCCGGGTAAAACCATGGTTTACAAGTGGCACAGTCTCTTTAAACAAGGCAGGACCTCACTTGAACACGACCCTCGGCTCGGACGGTCGCCCGAGGTGACTACTCCGGAAATCATTAAAAAAGTCGAAAAAATTATATTGGAAGATGCCAGACTAAAGAAGAAAAAGCTTGCAGAAATGGTTGGAGTATCGGATACGACAATTTTCAAAATTCTACATGATCATCTTGGCATGACAAAGGTCAGTGCAAGATGGGTGCCAAGAATGCTCACGCCGCCTCAAAAACAACGCCGCGTGGAGTGTTCTCGCACGTTTTTGGACCTCTGTAACGAAGATAAGGATGGACTTTTAAGTCCAATTGTTACTGGAGATGAAACTTGGGTTCATCATTATGAACCTGAGTCGAAACAGGACTCTATGCAGTGGCACAAAAGAGGCACACCACCACCCAAGAAGTTTAAAGTGTCACAATCGGCTGGAAAAATCATGGCAACAGTGTTTTGGGATTTGGAAGGGATCCTGTTGATCGATTATAAAGATAAAGGCGTTTCTATAACCGGACAATACTACGCTTCCATCCTCGAGAGGTTAAAAGAAAGCATTAAAGAAAAAAGGAGGGGAAAATTAACCAAAGGTGTCCTTCTTCTACACGACAACGCGCCAGTTCACAAGAGCCGTGTTGCTTTGGCTGCCCTGTATAACGTGGGCTTCGATATTTTAGATCATCCACCCTACAGCCCAGACCTGGCTCCCAGTGATTACTACCTCTTTCCAAAACTCAAAAAAGAACTTCGTGGGAAGAAATTTTCTACTGATGAAGAAGTGAAGGACGCGGTTTCAGCCTATTTTTCGGACAAAGACAAAACATTTTTTTATGAAGGTATACATAAGCTAATTGAAAGATCTGAAAAATGTATAAGGGTAGCAGGTGAATATATTGAAAAATAAAAATAATTTTGTATTTTTATTTACACTTCTTACCATCCATTCCTCCATCCATAGTATACTGCTGAACGACTTACCATCTACTATACCTGGTGCCCAGGTCTTTATGTACGCGGATGACGTGGCGGCTGTGGTACGTGCGCGGTCCGAAACTGACTTGACCCGTGAACTTAACGTGGTTACCGGACAACTAGCGGGATGGTTTCACTCCAATGGTTTAGCACTAAACCTGGAAAAGACGTGCTACATTCACTTCCACTTAGGAGGCCGAAAGCCGAGCCCGCTAATTGTTAAGATTGGACCTAACCAGGTCGAGCAGGTAAACGCCACTAAACTTTTAGGCTTCACCATTGACAGTGCACTGACCTGGGAAGCACATATAGATGTGGTTTGTGGTAGGCTGAGTGGAGCGTGTTTCGCCCTGCGTCGTCTGGCTGCAACGGCATCCAGGCATGTAGTTAAGTCATGCTATTTCGCGACAGTCCATGCGACCCTCACCTACGGCGCGGAGCTTTGGGCACGGGGTGCGGACAGAATACGAGCGTTCCGTATGCAGAAGTGAGCCGTGCGAGCAATAGTGGGCATACCTGACGATACGTCCGCCAGAGGGCAGTTCAGAAATCTCAAAATTATGACACTCTGCTCAATATTTATCTACCAAATCGCAATGTATGTGAGGCGAAATCAGGATTTGTTTGATATACTAGGAGACGCACATAATTATAACACTCGGCACAGGCACAGGCTACGTACAAATAAACATAAACTATGCAAATCAGAGAAGACGGCACAAGTAATTGGACCTGGCGTTTATAACCGGCTACCAGGTGAGATCAAAGATGCAGTTTCGACCATGACATTCAAAAGCAGGCTCAAAATGTGGCTGGTAGATAAGGAATTCTATGATTTTGACTCGGAGTTTATGAAACTACCGATGACTTAATTACTTACTATTAAGACTATTAGTTATTATAATATTACAACATAATTATTCGTTTGTAAATGTAAATTATTGTTATTTATTTATAAAATTATTGAAATTATTAATTGTAAATTGTGATTTTATGACTTGTAACGGTCGTTATCAATAAATAAATGAAATGAAATGAAAATGAACTTAAAAACGCCCCCTCGTATCTGAACATACAGTCAAATCCATAACCTTCTGCCTTTTGAAGTCGAAATGAAACAAATGAACTAATTCAAGCTCTCGTATTGTGATTGGCAAAAGTTATCCCTTATCGCAAAATGAGAGAAGATAGGCCATATTTCACCAGGCTGGCCATGCGCGGTTTGATTGTCTACCAACCCGCATACCATTAGAAACATTTTGGAGAAGTCTCAGGCATGAATTTTTCCTCATTTTGTTTTCCTTCACCGTTTTAAGTACGAGATAATTAATTTCTAATACGCACATAAATTCGAAAAGTTAGTGGTGCGCTCTTTAGGTCAGAATTCAAGACCTCTGGACTACACAGTCCAACGGTCTGACCACTTGGCTATCTCGTACTTCCAAACACAATAAACGTTAATATAAAACCTCCACATATAACGATTCTAATACACACAACTATGTAAATTGAATCACTCGGACAGACCGACCTACTTTAGCTAGCCGTGATAACAAAGTCCGGTTTCGATGAAAACAATCATGCTGTTTATTTTTAACCCCCAACAAAAAAGAGATCCATTTCTAGAAATAATAAGTCTTGGTCAAAATTAAAATCATGCCAAAACAGTTAAAATAGAAATCATCGACAGTATTTGAACCTGCCTTGTGTATAGCTCATTAGGGGTTATATCCAGCTGACTATGATATGAATAAGAAGAAAGAATCAAAAAAAAAGTCACCGACGTAGTTTACACTGTGAAAAAGCGTAAATGGAACTGGGTAGGTCATATGATACGAAACAAAAAGGAAAAATGAACAAAAGAAGTCACTGAATGGTACCCTCGAGACGGCCAAAGAAGGAAAGGGCGGCAAAAAATAAGATGGGAGGACGATATCAGAAAGGTAGCTGGAAAAACATGGCAAAGAAAAGCTGCGGATAGGGATATGTGGAAAATTCTAGGGGAGGCCTATGCCAAAAGGCAAACTGATAATACTGTTACCGATGTCGAAGATTAGAACTATTAGACTAAAAATTAAGTATTAAAAGTGAAAGTGAAAGAGAAGAGTATTAGAATAAGTATGCATTATATTTCAGTATTATAGTATAATCTATGTATAATAAGTTGTAACGAAATTGATGCAATTATTATCAGTAATTGGTGTGTGGCGCAGCGGTAAAGCAGCGGTTCTGTGTTCAATCATGCACAGGACAACTATTAGTGTGACCCATTCTGAATCAGGGTGTACTATGTGTTGAGGGAGACAATACGTGAATCATGTTTGCAAATCTTCCTATGACACATTTAAATATACAAATATTCAACTAAGCAGAATATTCTACTAATACTAAATCAAAATTTTTTTGCTACTTTAATACCGTCGACTATGTTTATGTACTAAATTGTGAGCTTGACAAATACAAGTGTAGGTATGTTAATACCCAAGTGCTGAATAAATTTCATTACTTCGTTCATTATAATAAATAATGAATATTTATCACTCTACTTTTCCGGAAAGGATGGTCAACCTGTTTATTTGTAGCAACGTAACGATAAAAAAAAAATTAGAAAAATTGCAAATTCGTATAGCGCATCAGTGATCAGTGATACTAAATACAAAATTGCAAGCTATATGCTATGTACAGACGCGAGCACGTCCATCTACCCTAATCTTTCAAATGACTTTTATAGATTTTCAACTTTATCACATAAGCATAAAGTTTACTTGCAGTTGGGGAAATTTGACAGATTGGGGTAGCTTGATGTGCTGGTGTCTATACCTAACTCAAGACCGGCAATTGTAGAGATCTTGAGAGGAGGCCAATGTCCAGCAGTAGTCGTTTTTCGTCATTTCGGAAGTGATCTTGACGCCAAAAACAAAGTATAGGTACTTTAAACAGATGGAGCGATCGTTAATGAATCACTTATGACCTTTGTACACTGGAGCTACTTCCTGATGTTCGAGCTTATTGAGTTGCAATTTAAATTAGCACAAAATAAGGTCGACTTTAATTTGCCTGATTATAAAGAATAAAGAAAATGGAATTTTAATATTCATAAACGCCTGTTTGCTATATTCAAGTTAAACATTGTATAAAAACCCAGGCAAAACAAAATGTCATTGAAAATTTTACAAGCGAAACATTGTATTTAATTAAGCATTAAGACTTAAACATATATTTGCATATAAAAAAGACATAGGTTAATACTGGCATAGATAAAGCATTGTCTGCCTTGTTGGTCTAGCGATAGTGTGTTCATCCGCAAGCAATGAGGTCCTTGGTTCAAACCTGGGTCGGCCGAAAAAGAGTTTTTTGTCAATTTACACACCCAATTGCACTCCGTGGAGAATTTAATATAAGGCGAAAATAGAATAGTTCAGCCCCAAAGAAAGTAATTCTTTAGTTCTCTGTACCTAGTAGTTTCACAATGTTCGTATTATGACACCGCTTAGGCCTTTGATTGCATAAGTTGTGTCGCAAACTATACAAGAAAGATGACACTTAGGTATCTCAAAGGAACATACATACATATACCTACCTATGTACATAATAATACCATTATGTAAGTAAACTGTGCATGTATGACTGTGTGAGAGATAATGTGCGGAATGTAGGAAGGATTTGATAGGCACGAGGAGCCCTATTGACTATTTTCATTCATGATATTCGTCAGTACTTTTAATTACGTTAATGCCAGATGCTCTCACCGGCTCAGTCGGTTAAGCATCTAGGCTCGCGGTCAGTGCATAGATGGATGACCGCCTAAGTGGTTTAATTTCAGAGCGCCTCCGTGCTTCGAAGAGCACGATAAGCTGTCGGTCCCGTTGTCGCCTCTTGGCAACAGTCGTTAAGGCATGTCAGAGGCCTACTGGGCGGCTTGAACAACTTTGACACTAGGGTAACCACTGCCCATACGAGAAGTAAGTAATAATGTTAATCAATCAACTATTACTTTTTATATGGGGTAGTAGATGATGATGATTAAGACCATTATTGTCCCAATGCAAAGGAATGGCCTCCTCTTACAATGAAAGAACATAGGCCATAGTCCAACAAGCTGGCCTAGTGCGGGTTGATAGACTACGCATGCCATCAGGAACATTTTTGGAGATATCTCAGGAATCTAGGTTTCCTTTACTGTTTTAAGTACGAGATAAATCATAAGTACGAAAGCTAAGTGGTTCTAATATCTTATCTGTAGTGGTCTTGGGTTAAATTTAGAACTCGAAACCACTAAATCCACAGTCCCACGACCTAACCACGAAGCTATCTAGATAGGTTTCACCAACCGCGATAATACTTAAACATTCAATAAGATATTAGATCGGAAGTTGTTTGACTGGCCTGTTGGTGTGCCGTTATAGTTAGTGACCTGGGGCTCTACCGGCTTAGTCGCCGAAAATCGATTTCTTAAATGGCGTTCAAATAAATAAAGGTTGTCAACGTTGACAATCGATTCCGGACCATTTATGACGTCACATGTGCTCATGGAAGCCGATTTATCGATTGATTAAGTCATTTTTAACCTTTATTTATTTGAATGCCATTTAGGAAATCGATGTTCGGCGACTTAGCCGGTAGAGCCCCTGGACTGCTAAACCAGAGGTCTTGGATTCGATCCCCACCCAGGACAAATATTTTATGCGTATGCTGTATGATAAGTAGGATTATTTGTTATGTGTCTGTAATATTTACATATTTTTTTACTTTGAAATATTTAAGTGTTTTTATCAGTTGTCCGGTTGCCATGGTACAAGCTGTGCCTAGTTCGGGATCAGATGGCAGTGTTGGATGTCTCTTGATATTTAGAAAATCTACAACATGTAACTTAATTAACGCACATCCTGAAAATAGTTTGTTCAGATTCGATTAATGTCATTTTTAATATAGGTAATTTTTTATTCCAATATAATTAAAACTACGGAAATTATTGTCACATTAACCCTATACATTCAAAACAATTTGTAATGGACCGTAAGTCAAAGTAATAAGACTTCTAAAATCGCAGTTTATTTGTATTCATACAAATTCCATTATTAAATACAAAATAAAGAAAAATAAACTTTATTCCAAGAAACTAATTTAGTAAATAACAATGCATATACATGTTCAATAAAAAATCCTATGTATGTATTATGACTATAACATAATATTCTAATTGGGGTGTTTGAGGGTGTGTGTTAATTACGTTACATATTGTATATCCAAATCGAATAGAGCATTTATCCGAACCAAATCAGATAAGAGTATGTATCCGATCTTAAAAATAACTGGCAATGAAGAGATCTACGACTCAGGAATACTCAAAATAGCTTATGATTATTTTGCAACCATTTCATAACCCCCAATTGGGCCGTAATTGACACGTTTCCAGAGCATATATTCGCGGGGTGACATCCTCAGCTACGCTCAAGATAGTTAGAAATCTACTAATGGACTTCAGACCAGCATTAATCAGAGTTGAATAAGGCTACACGTGAGTATCAACCGTAACACGTGCCAACATAATATAGCCCACGAGATGACCGATTATCTAATTACAAGCTGTGCCCCGCGGTTTTACCCGCGTTAAACTTTATAAATTATCACAGCCCCTCCCCCGTAGGTGATAGCGTGATAATATGTAGCCTAAATGTTGACGCGACCTCTTAGTAATATTCATGCAAAATTTTAAGTAAATCCATGCAGTACTTTATTAGTTTAGCCCGGACATACATACAGACAAACAGACATACAGCAAAAATTCTAAAAATTATATTTATGGCTTCGATATCGATTGTAGATGACGCCCCAAGTACCCTTTTAAAAAAAATATTCAATGTACAGTTTTGACTTTCCTACTATTTTATTACATGTATAGATAATCTTAATTATTCGTCTCAAGGGCATTTTATTAGAAACTGCAGAAACTGAATTATGACTGGCCTGTTGGTTTAGTAGTTAGTGAACCTGACAGGTAAGCGAAAGGTCGTCGGTTCGATCCCCACCGAAGAAAAACTTTAAGGTGAGTGATGAAAACGATTATTTGTTCTGTCTCGGTGTAAATCTATACAAATAAATAAAATTGGAGTGTCTGTTTGTAATATTGAAATAACCGGTTTTTACTACATTAATATGAATATATATACGGTACATACACCAAAATAACATTTTTTACAATTTTTGTCTGTCTGTTCCGGCTAATCTCTGAAATGGCTGGACCGATTTTGACGGAACTTTTATGGGCAGGTAGCTGATGTAATAAGGAGTAACTTAGGCTACTTTTATTTTAGAAAAAGTCTTTTATTTTACCAAAAAAAGCAATAAAAACGAAATAAACTAATTAACACGCGGACGAAGTCGCGGGCACAGCTAGTTAGAAATATATAAGTATGTTTATCAGTTGTCAGGTTGCCGTAAAGGCTTTGCCTAGTTTGGGTTCAGATGGCAGGGGGTTAGTTGTCCCAAGATATTTGTTTTAATTTTATATACATATACATATAAATAAAATTGGAGAGTCTGTTTGTAATATTGAAATAACCGTTTTTACCACATGTATGTATATACACCAAAATATTTTTTTTTACATATTTTGTCTGTCTGTCTGTTTGTTCCGGCTAATCTATGAAATGGCTGGACCGATTTTGACAGGACTTTTATTGGCAGGTAGCTGATGTAATAAGGAGTATGTTGGGCTACGTTCATTTTAGAAAAAATCTTAATTTTAGAAAAAATACAAAATAAACAATAATTTATAAAGTTTAACGCGAGTAAAACAGCGGGGCACAGCTAGTTGTTAATAAAACCCATAAAACAGACTAACTTTTCTTTACAAATCCTACGTTAGAAATCCGATTTTAAACAAAATTTATTTGGGAATAGAATGTAATAGGTACTCTTTATTGCACAGACTCAAACAGAATAAATACGTTGGACACAAATAATACAATCTTGTACAATGGGCGGTCTCATCGCATAAAACAATTTCTTCCCGACAAGCTTTTTACCGACATCTTTTGTAATACATGTATTGAGCAAATAAAATTTAATTGAATTGAAGTATTGGATGGATAGGAGCTGTAAGTATTTAAAAATAATATAGGTATGTATAAAAAATAATTTATTTCAAAGCAACACGTTGATAAATTGAGAGATCGGAACGTTAACCTGAATGTGAGAGTATATTAATAGGTCTTTACCTATGAAATTGCCGTTTTGTATGAAAAAATTTAAACGAATTTTTTTCATGAATTTTTTTATTTGTATTAATCGAAGTAATCACCCATGCAATCAATGCATCTTTGCCATCGCAGTGGCAGTTTATTGATGCCCTTCTTAAAGAAATCAGCTGGACGGGAGGCAACAAATTCTTCAAAGG
This sequence comes from Pseudoips prasinana, assembly GCA_951640165.1. Taxonomy (NCBI): domain Eukaryota; kingdom Metazoa; phylum Arthropoda; class Insecta; order Lepidoptera; family Nolidae; genus Pseudoips; species Pseudoips prasinana. The sequence goes on along the minus strand of OX621243.1, from coordinate 32,403,696 downwards.
CATTTTGTACTGCCTCTCGGGTATTGAATTTTTTTCCCGCCAAGAAGTTATCCAAATTCTGGAAAAAGTAGTAGTCTGTAGGCGCAAGGTCTGGTGAGTAGGGCGGATGACGGAGAGCTTCCAACCCCAGTTCTTGCAACTTGGAGACCGTCTGCTGTGCAGTATGAGGTCGCGCGTTGTCGTGCAGGAGCAGCGGAGACGAGCGATTGACCAATGCTGGTTGGAGATGCGCCAGCTTCTCCATCATTGTGCTCAGTTCTTCACAGTACACATCTGCAGTAATGCTCACCCCGTTTGGTAAGAAGCTGTGATGAATCACACCGGCGCTAGACCACCAAACAGTGACCATCACTTTTCTAGGGGTAAGTTTTCGTTTAGGGCATTGTTTAGGTGCTGAACCAGGATCCAACCAACTTGCTGAGCGCTTGCGGTTATCAAACAGAATCCATTTTTCATCGCAGGTAACAATGCGGTTCAAAATTCCTTCATTTGTGTGTCTGTTGAGCAGTGCAAGGCACGTCTCGACGCGTACTTCGCGCTGGCGATCATTGAGTTCGTGGGGCACCCATTTGTCAAGCTTTTTTACCTTGCCAATTTGACGCAAATGGACCAATATTGTTTTGACGCTAACGTCGAAAGCTGCTGCTAATTCAGCCGTAGATTGTGTATCATCAGCTTCCACAACCGCCTTTAATTCGTCATTGTCGACCAAAGTCTTCGGACGACCGCGAGGTTCATTTTTCAGGTCGAAATTTCCAGAACGGAAGCGAGCAAACCAATAACAGGTGGTGCGTTGGTTTGTAGTGTTAGCTCCGTAAACGTCGTTGATGTTGCGTGCCGCTTGTGCCGCGTTGCTGCCACGACGGTACTCATATTCCATAATTACTCGAATTTTTAACGTATCCATGATGACGAAAAAGATTGAAATGCGATGAAAATGTAACACTAATCAATAAAGAAATGACTACTTTTGGAAAAAAGAATCCATGTTTTTAAAATAAAATTAATTTGAAATTAGAATTCTTAGCCAAACAAAAATTATTTTGATTTGAAATGGCCAGTACTGCAGAACGGCAATTTCATAGGTAAAGACCTAATATAAGTGTCGTTTTTGTGTTATTCGTAGTGTTTGCCGTCTGCAACAAATTTCCCTATAAAATTATGTGCTTCCACTCAGGTCGGTATGGTATATAGTAGTGGACGTGACTCACACCAATGAGCCGAATAGATGTTTGGTTAGGTATGTATAAAATATTAAGAATTAATAATTATAATATATTCGCCGAGATTGCACACAAAACTTTATAATGAACTTGAATAAAGTTCATTGAACCGGGCGTTGACAGCTGATCGGAGACAGGAGCTCTACCGGCTAAGTCGCCGAACATCGTTTTCTTAAATGGCGTTCAAATAAATAAATGCTAAAAATGACTTAATCTATCGTTAAATCGGCTTCCATGAGCACATGTGACGTCATAAATGGTCCGTAATCGATTGTCAACGTTGACGCCGATTTAATGATTGATTAAGTAATTTTTAATCTTTATTTATTTGAACACCATTTAAGAAATCGAAGTTCGATGACTTAGCCAGTAGAGCCCCAGGTCGTTTAATTGAGTTATCTCAGGGTTAATTTGTATGGTATGGTATAACTTTATATTTTCCTATGATAACAACGAATTTATAATTAATTGTAATTTTATTTTCACTAGTACCCTTTTAGGTCACTGATCGGCAGTGATTCCAGCCTTTACTTGGTTTATCTACCTAATTGATAAACATAACATATGTACCTACCTCTATATACAATATACATAGTATAAATACAATACTTTCAGACAATATGCAGTAAAATATAGATTAAACTATAAGTTTCGATAATTCAACCTTAACATAATCTCCTTGACAATAACTTAAAACAAGCTACCTACATTTCATTACTGTTATTAAATGTATTTTAAAAATGTTTTAAGTGTTTTAACAATCCGTGTACCTATGTAACTAGAAATAATTGAGTATACTTAAATATATTACTACAAACATGTTCTGACTATTTACAAGCGCTTTTTTAAAGTCTACGTGAATAAAAACCTTTGTTATTTATTTTATTTTATATAATATATTAAGTAGAAATACATAAATATTGTAATAAAAAAGTAACTTTATTGAACGTGGTAAGAGTTTGGGCACTTCTTACGTTATTTATTGTTGGCATAAATGTTATCAGTATCTTTCGAATATATTATTTTTTTGGTAAATCGGTAAATTGAGCTCCTTAAGTTATGTCCTATTAAAAAATACATGCACTCGAATTGATAACTTTTATTTTTTTTATGGGTGAGGTGTGAGCAGTGAAGAAACATATCGTGTTGTCTTACTTGTATCCTGTGAGGATGTTGAGCAGCGTGGATTTGCCGGCGCCGGAGGGGCCCATGATGGCGGTCAGCTCGCCGGACCGGAGCCGCCCCGACACCGACTTGAGGATGGTTTTCACATCTGTGGATATCACAATATTCAAATGAATAATAAAATATCATACTATACCTAAGTAGAGAGTATGAAGACGCATAAATGCCTGAAAGTATGTCTGTTTGTTTGTGTTCATGCCTTATCAACTAAACCGATCCGCCTGGCATTTGGAACAAAGGTAGGGTCATAACATATTAGACGATCTTTACTATATGTGCACCTAACTAGGATTGCACTTATGCGCAAAAATATAATACGCATAGCTCTGGTTACTTTCAATAAACTACCAAAAGGATCGGAAGATTTACCGTGCACTAAATTTAAATGAAAATAAATATCATTAAATATTTTATTACAATATTTCGAATTAATATGCGGATGAGCTCTAGCTTGACGTCTATGTCTATACATATAATAAAATCGTAGGAAAGTCAAAACTGTACATTGAATATTTTTTAAAAGGATACTTGGGGCGTAATCTACAATCGATATCGACGCCAAAAATATAGTTTTTAGAATTTTTGTCTGTTTGTCTGTATGTATGTATGTCCGGGCTAAACTCAAAAAGTACTGCATGGATTTACTTCAAATTTTGCATGAATATTACTAAGAGGTCGGGTCAACATATAGGCTACTTATTATCACGCTATCACCTACGGGGGAGGAGCTGTGATAATTTATAAAATTTAACGCGGGTAAAACCGCGGGGCACAGCAGCAGCTAGTAAATTAATAAAATGATAAAATATTAAAATGTAGTACAGATAAATATTTTTTGGGTTTGTTGTTGATAGTTCCTATATATATAGAAGATAGTAGATAGTATTTTTTAGTCTGATTACGAATATTTAAGTTATTTCGTGTACAAATATAAATATATTTGTACACGAAACACGCCATTATATGGCAGGCATGACTGGTCGAATGAGTGTTTCACAACTTGCACGCACTTAATTTCTTTTTTTCGTATCTACACACATGTTCATGGAAAAAAAGGAATGAAATGGTTACATATAGAATCGCAATCACACAATGTTTTCCTTATCAAGCAGGCATCCTTCGCCTGCGTGGAAATTTCTGCTGGAAAAAAAAAGTTGCGGGCAGAATCTAGTTGGTTTATACTTATTTTTGTCAGTTTATTTTAACCTTGTCGGGAATAATACGGGAGAGAAGTAGTAAGTAGCCACTTGGGTAAAATATTCATTATTAACTATATATAGGAGGGAGGACTGACAATGAAGTTCTCTATTACCTCTAAAATAGGTCCAACAATATATCATGTCATTGCCGAAATGGAAAAGGACTGGGCTCATATTTATTTTTTGTAATAAACCATTCGCCGATTCTGTATTGTATACTACAAAGTAATAGGAGTTAATTATAACCAAAGATTTCATAATCTAGAAGAGAACTCGAGTATACTATCAGGTAAATTTATTGAACCTAGATCTTCGTTTAGTTTTTTAGGTCACTCTGTAGCCTAAGCGGCGGTAATAGTTTTGGCACCGATATATGTTTATTATAAATTATAATGTTTAGAGTGGTAAAATAAAAGCAGCAAAATAAAGCTAGTGCGCGCCTTACAGATAATAGCGGCTGTGCACCGTGTATTTGGCCCCGAATGGTACGTGTGTTCTTACACGTGAATAAACCACGCGGGCAAAGTTACCGGCACCGCAGCTGTTTCCATTTTATTGCAGAAAGTTGTGGCCGTAACTGATTATATAACGTATTATTATAATACAAATACACTGTAATGAATAATGTAAATTTCCAACGATTCAGTTTTAGTACTTTTCAGGCTTGCCTTATCGTTAAATGTTATTATATCTACACTAGACGGATGCCCGCAGGATGTGAAATATCTAAATTGATGGTTAAAAAATAATAAGAAAAGAAAACTAATAAATAAATATGGAGTGAAATAAATAAAAGGTATAATTATAATACAAATATTGTGTGGGAATCAGTTCCACACAATATTTGTATTATAATTAAAACTGACGTGAAGTGCTAATATAGTTAAAATTCAGTGCGAGACGTGACGCGATGTCACCGTGCGGGTCGTATTCGACCTGAAGATGATCATCTCGTGAAGCAGTCGAAACGTTGGCCGAATCCAACATAAAAATTAATTATATGCGTTACCTGTTATAATTTTTTACAATATTGGTAGGAAATCTGTAAGTAGCTTACAGGTGTTTTTTTTATGCTGGATAGGTTTTTTTTATTCAAAATGGGTTTTCGCGTGACTACGATCTCACCTGATGGTAAGTGAAGATGTGGTAGAAGGTGGACCGAGCGTACCCATAAGATACCTGTTCACTCTAGCCATGTTATATGAGCCTGGAAAAACGTCGTTCGTGAGGGTGTTCCACAGCGTAGCCGTGCGTATGATGAAAGAGGAAGCAATGCGCTTTGTACGGCATAATATATGATGTCAACAACAAAGCGGTGGAGATCCTCCCTATCCTGGTAGTCCGATGAAAAAAGGGGGGTGATTATTAATGAGAACGAGTTCAATGCAGTTTGCCGGCATACAAGTCGGTCTTGCTGCCACGGCATGCAAATGGATTTCACATATTAACGTTGTAGCTGAGGAAATGTTGTAGGCGATGTACATATAGCTTTGCATTTCCCTGTAGTTTCCACATTTAGTTGCGAAAGTTATGACTCAAGTGTAGCGGTAAGTCACGGTACCATGAGCGAACAAATCGCTTGTGTGGACACTAGGCTCTCAACTGGGCATGTAATCTTACAGCTACGTACTACCAATATGCAATCAAAAAGATTAGGTATTATAATATTTTCTACAATGTCTCTAAACCAGCGGTTTTCAACGTGTGGGTCACGCAGCTTGTTTAGGGGTCGCAAGGTTTCTATAGGGCCGTATTGAATATTTGTCACAAAATAAAATACATGAAAAGAAGGCAATGGTCAGGGGGGTCGCAAAATATTGAACCATACTAAAGGGTCAAATGGCAGTGTTCTAAATATCCCAACATTATTCATATATACTAGAGTAAGTAAAAAAATACCATTATGAAATTTGGTTAGCAATATAATTTTATTGGATTTTTAGTTTGATTATACTGAGAACTAGGTTTATGCATTATTTCCGGACATGATGCTATTGTTCTCAGTTTAGAATAGCAAACTTAAACGGAATGAAACGCGACAATACTATCGATACAGCCAAAGCTCAAGGGGAAGTGGACTCGGATGAGTAATATACAAACAAACAAAGGATTCCGCGTGTCATGTTGTACGCACTTAATATATTTAAATTACGCTAACAAATAACATGCCAAGAGTATAAAACCTAAAGTATTTAGGTACTATCGGGTACATATTATACTTTGCATCTTTATTTGCAAATTTATCCGCTGATGTAGTATAGTCGACGTCACGTTAGTCGAATTCGTATTTAAGGTCACAGTATATGCACATAATATCAACCGTAATACGTCCCGTTGTGGATAAAGTTCTACCAAGGATTTCACAATGGCATTGTGCCCTCCATTTGGGGGAATATGTCATAATCGTCGCTATTGGCGATCGCAGTATGGTGCGTATACTATACAGAGATACAGCACGTTTTTCGCAGCGGCTAAGACAGTCGCCTCGTCGCTTCGTGTCCCGGGGTTCGGTCCCGCGCCGGACTACTATTTATGTGACCTAGAAATACTTGTTCTGAGTCTAGATGTAATTTGTGTCGGTTTATTACATGTTTGTAAAGGTCCCCGCGACACAGGGATAAGAAACACTAGTTCGGGCTATATCTTAATTTAAAAAGAAGAGACACGGAGGTATTATTGATATTCCATTGGGATGATTTCTACACAACCCCCAGGATGAGACATAAGAGTAATTTGATAGGCTTTATGTTTTTTATACCACAGTCTAAATGATTTATAAATGATTACTGATTGCATTCGCTATTAGTAACTACAAGAAATAAAATTAATCGTAGATACTTGATTGAGGAAAATCGATCAGACATTAAAAGAAGCGGTTGCTTTTGTGTATCTATAGATTGAATTTAACAGGTTTATCGAAGGAAGGAAAACCTGCTCAGGTTGGGATTTTTAAACATTTCCAACCATGAGTGCAAGTGTGGTTCTGTTCCTCAAACTATGGCACACTTGTTAACATGTCCTGAGTGTCCTAATGCCTGCAAGTTACAAGAACTAATGGACGCTACTGACAACGCTCAACGCGTAGCTGAATTCTGGACTGACTTAATTTAGATTGCCACCGAAACGCTAAGAAGAAGATCGAATCTTACTTTCAATAAACAAAAAGAGATGAGAGAAATTACTGGGCTTCTTCTTTTTACGTGAAAACTTTACCGTTAGCTTAGGAGGTTTTCGCTGCTTCACCAGACAATAGAGGCGAGCGGAGACTCGAGCCGTCCAGCAAATAAGACTACAAGTACAAACTAAGGAACCCGCGCCAGAAGGCTTCATTGGGCTTCGAACCTCGTCTCAGCATAACTGAACTTAATTTTAATTTGATTTAACTTTATTACACTAAATAAAAGTTAACCTTATTGCATCTTGGTAAGTATTAATGAACTCAATTTAGCACTTTATATAAACGAAAATAAAGTAGCTATTTCATTTATAACCGCGATGCCTAAATCTTGGCTAATAAATAACACATTTATTTGGTATTCCCGTAAATGGTATGTTTAACATTATCAAAAGTAAAATGTATCTACCATCTGTAAACTGACTAATTTGTTTTTCTTACCCTTGCATTTCTAGGTACCCATAAATGATTATATCTCGCAGATAACGGGCAGAAGCGTCTCTTTGTGTACTGTGTGTGACCATGATTCTGCCATCGCGAACCCATCTGGCAAGCGTGGCGATTATGGCATATCTCTCCAAATGGACATAACTTCATTGTGGACCGTATGATATAACTATGTTTATCAGTTGTCAGGTTGCCATAGTACAGGCTCTGCCTAGTTTGGGATCAGATGACAGTGTGTTAGTTGTCCCAAGATATTTATTTATTATTACCTTAACCAAAAAAAAACGAGTTCACCATCTGTAGCGGTAATACACTAAGATATTTTTGTTCCACTAACACATTTATACTGTGCGGGCCAAACGCAACATAAATTGCAAGTTATTGGTCATTATGCTACTTCGCCGGCCTGCTTTAGTTTGTGGTCATTGCTCATTGTTGGTTCACTTAATTTAGATAATATTAATCATCTAATTAGGCCACATAAGAAGGCTCAAGGTCACCCAAGGATACAGGGTATTCTTGGAGTTTCCCTGTCAGATAGCATAAGAAATGTCGGAATCTGCAGGCGAACCAGAATAACCGCCACAGCCCCAAGAATTGGCAGGCTGAAAAGGCAGTAGAAGCGACCGCAGCTGCGGTAGAAAGGTACTGCAGTGGCAACCACTGGAAGCCGCACCAGGAGCAGGCCACCTACTAGATGGACCGATGATCTTTTGAGGTTCACTGGAAGCCGCTGGGAACGGGTAACGCAAGACCGAGAATTGTAGAGATCTTGTGAACGTAGTCGGCTGACATGATGAATGAAGTCATTATGAAGAAATTTATATCCAGTCAGATATTTCATATTATTTGTTAATTTACGCCAATCTTTAAACATTGTTTTACATATATTGTGCATATAACATTATGTACTGTATATACATTACAACTATGAACGGAATGTTGTAAACTTTTTTACCCAGTTAAACAAGTCTTCCTCTGTTATTGGTTTGCAATAAGAAAACTCATTAATTATGAGTTAAACTCGCTTAAATCGCATCAAAATTCAACAACGAAACCTTAACCGGCGCGGCGGGCATAGATTATTAGTTATATATTGTAGTTAGAACTGCTCATTTGCTGAATTTTTGTAACTATCAGATGTCAAATGTCATCTATTAAATTGACCCTACTATACGTATTACACCATTGTTTCTTTGTTTTGTGTCTGTGTGCAATATATAAAAGAAAAATTTTTATTGAATTATATCTAGTAAGTTAGCTTAAAAGGCCATCAATTCTTCACCGGATGATATAGGTGTACAAATGGGACTTCGATACAAGTAATCCGCGTCAGGAGCACACCCTTCGAGTTGAAATGTTGGCTCTTTTATTGATTGGATTGCATACATGAGGAAATAAGATAAAAAAACTCTTTATTGCACACCATAGGTATATGTTACATGAGAACAGAATTACGATAAACTGCACAATATATACGTTCTTATCGTAGTCAGCGATCTCCTCCAGACAACCTTAGGATTGGCTAGAGACGCAGTCATAATAACTTAAGCATAATTATCTCAGTATTATGATAGGATTAACCCTTAATTGGCAATTATGTATGTTTATAATTCACTGGTTTTAGCTCTTATTACAACAGGATTGGGTTTAAAATAAAGGGGTACCCATTATACGATTGCCCGCTTAATGGTTAAGGTAAATAGTAAGTCGAGGACTAAAAATAAAATACATAAATAGAAAAATTATTTTAGTCTTTGGATTTCAAGCAAATTGCGAAGGTAAAAACGATGTATATTTTGACAGTTTATGAGCTCGCTTATCTATATATAATATATAAAAATCAATGCCACTTTTCGTTGTAATGTTATAACTCAACAACGCCTTTACCGATTTGGCTAATTTTGGTCTTGAATTATTCGTGGAAGTCCAGGGAAGGTTTGTACGTAGAGAAAATTTAAAAAAATCTATATATATAAAACTCAATGCCATTTTTCGTTGTAATGTTATAACTCAACAACGCCTTTACCGATTTGGCTAATTTTTGTCTTGAATTATTCGTGGAAGTCCAGGGAAGGTTAGTACGTAGAGAAAATTTAAAAAAAGTCTTGAAAATGTGTAAAATCAACATCTTTCTATACTCCCATATACAAACAATTTGTACTAATACTTAAAAGCGTAGCGAAGCACGTACCGGGCCGCTAGTTTTATATAATAATAAACTACAAGGTACAGGTCAGATGAGAAACGACTACCTACTATTTTGTTCAAAAAAGCCTTAATCTTTACGGAAATTATCCATGCTTTTACTTTACTTTTTAACCTTAAAATGTTAACGCCGGCATTAGGGAAATGAATCCCTGTCGCAGGATACTACTGTACGTGTGCCTACGTGCAGCAGTTAAAGCCTCACTGTAAATGTCATGTTAAAAAAAAACAAAGTAAACTGAGACTCATAACAACTAATTATGGGCCACAACAGTCCTGTGCGGGATCAAACCCGAGACATGAAGTGGCGAGGTTACTGTGTTAACCGCTGCGCCACACGTGCATTCACAGTCTTGCTCAATTAAATTTTGATTCATTCGCTAAAAAGCATGCAACCAGCGCAATGACCCGTTATTTCGGTGGTAATAAAAACACGTATTATAGTCTATTTGTTTGTTTTGCGATATTAGTAGTTTTATGAGTAGTTGGTTAGCGAGAATATATGAATCAAAATGAATAATTTATGAATATCATCGTAATCAGGATAGTGAACAGTTTGTTAGGACATTACTGAGTTCGTTGTCTGCATAATTCATTTATGAATATGATGATTCACAAACATTATCTCGATGCAAATAACGTTAATAGTATTGGCACCTTACTTATTATTATTCGTTTATTTCGACCAACAAATGGATCATAATAAATACATTAAATTAAAATTAGAGAAATAAGACAAAACACAACACAAAATTACATTAGAACTTAAAAAGTAAATTGGCAAAGTCAATGAATTAAAATTAATCACATGTCACGAAAATTATAATATTAAAATTAAAATATAATTAAGAAAATACGAACCGATAATAAAACAGTTATGTGTTATACAAGGTGTAATATCAACAGACTGCACGTGTGGCGCAGCGGCTAAGACAGTCGCCTCGCCGCTTCGTGTCGCGGGTTCGAGTCCCGCGCCGGACAACTATTTGTGTGACCCATAAATAGTTGTTCTGAGTCTGGATGTTATTTGTGTCCGTCTATTATATGTTTGTAAAGTACCCCGCAACACAGGGATCAAATTCCCTACTGCGGGTGTTGTCTTTTTAAAAAAAAAAAAAAAAATATACACAAATAGTGGAGGTAACTTAAGGAGCGCTATCTAGTCATGAGACTTGTGCCGTGTGGTTCCCGGCCAAGATATAATGACAGGGCTACCCCATTATATCCCGTGTGTCTTGGTAGGCAGTCGGGCAGCAGCGCCACTTGTGTACTAGCTACCAACTAACTGCGTTCGTCAACTCGCCTGTCTTAAAAATCGAAACGTTGTTGTAACCTTTGGAGGGGGCCTATGTCCAGCAATGGACAATATCAGGCTGATGATGATGACCTACCTACTAAACTGATGTGAAATATGAAGATAATTTTTTAGCGCCCCATACAAAATACATCAGCTGATCATTATTCTTGTATTGGAAGTTGATAAGGTTTTTGTGTATTTTTATGTAGACGTGCTATTTATGTAATGAACGAGCACAATTGTATAACATTCTGAAGGCCTACATTTCTTCTCACCCTAAACTCATATACCTACACTATTTTGTTTTAAAACACCTCAATTCAGCCTAGCCTGCTGCACGGAATATAGTGCACATGTATGTGCGCAAACACAGGTGCACTTTATATTCCATCACTCTCATGATTCGATGGGACGACTTACACGATCGGAAAGAATAAAAGCAGAGGACCGACGACGGCTTTACGTGCTCTATGAGACGCGAGGGCGTTCTACTGCCAACTGAATTCTGATTCTCATTCCAAATTCTCAGTATCATTCTAACATCATACAAAGTGATTATAAGATTTTTCTGTAAAGGACAGAGGCTTTATAACGCCAAGAGATTTCAGACTGATACTGGGAAATTCTCAGTATCAGTCAGAAATCTGGGAGTTAGCGTGTAACGCCCGGCGCCCCCGTGCGGCGCCCACGTAAAGCCGCCGGTCCTTCATTCTGAATTCATTTCCCTAGTCCTTAACAGAAAAATCTCTCGATATAAACTCTAAATCATTTTGTGACCAGACCCAGATCCTCATTACCTGCGATTGAACAGGCTACCGCTAAACCAACGAGACAACGATTAGCTAAAGCAGTTTGTACGGGGAGCCGATCAATATTTTGCATAGTTCACCAACTGTTATTCTTTGAACCATGTTACACCATGTAGTACAATTAGTTTAAAATTATCTGCTAACGCATGAATGAGTTGCATGAGTAACTAATGGAATTTTATTAATTGTATTAGAAACAAAAGGTGGCCTCCGCGTCCGAGCTGTGTAAGCCGTCGCCGTCGGGCTTGGCCTTGCGTGCATACCTATGCTCCATGCCTCTGAGAACACTTAACCCTCAATCAGACAGAAGTTAACACCTCACTTTAAACTCTATCGAGCTTAAAAGAATGAATATTCGGCCATAGCGTATGTTCATAACATACGCTATGGCCGAATAAGAGTTAAGATCGAAATTCAGCACGTAGCTATCTTGTTTTGAATATCTTGGAATATTAATCTCTCAAGATGACCGGGGTATATCTCGTACTTTGACATCATTCATCATTCAGACAACCTTTAGTTATATGTATTACAAGTTATATTTATATAACATTACATAAGTTACAGAAAATAATAACTAAATCCAAATACTAGATTACTACTTTTACATTATATTACTATCGTATTTATAATGTTAGTAGGATTAATAACGAATACAGTCTTCAACCGTCTTTACTACAAACACATATCTACTACATTGCTTTTCCCAATCAAAGTACAGCATTTGAATATTAACCTGTATTTGAATACAAAACTAATTAAAGATAATGTATTTCAAGCTTTTGAAATAATTGTTTAGACTAAAATGCACAATAATATAATATGAGTACAGTAAAAGGCGCGAATTTCAAATGTGATAGCCATTTCACATTTGAAATCCCGTCTTTTGACGGTCTTGGCCATCTTGACCAAGCCCTTTTATATTAAAACATTAAAACAAAATGTACCAATTAAATTGAGTTTAGTTTTATTGGCGCCCGGAAATGAGTGGACTAAAAATTATATAACCTGCAGTTAGAAGATGAGTGCTTCATGGTTCTCTTAGTGATTATTTTAATTACATACACTCACGCCTGTTTCCCAAAGTGGTAGGCAAAGTTTTTTTTTTTTTGGAACGAAGTTCCTTATCGCGCGTTGTGAAAGGGGGCTAGACGGAAAAAAATCTCACGAAAAGTTGTCACGACACTTTTTGCAGCTGTGCGGCGTGCGCATGTTTCTCTGTATGTCTCTCTCTCTCTTATAGAAAGCAAGCCAGATATTTTCATTTCTATTTCGCATTGAACAGTGTGGTGTCGCGACGATTATTATTGTTGAGTGTATACAGGTTTTTTGAACATAATAAATAATAAGAAATAACTTCGTTCCATCCGGGTGGCTCTTGACACCTCTCAAGTTTTTTTCCGTTTATTGGTCTACACAACTGGATATAGACTATATTGGATAAGACAACATCGATTTATAAAAAATAAAGTCTATACCCTACTCTGATGTAGACACCAAAGATATTATAAAATATCTTTGGTAGACACAGCTTGCTAAATTAGACAAAACCTTAACTTATGTTCGACGAGACCTTCCCCTTTCTGTTGTACTATACAGACAGGTCAGGTATACTTTTCTTTCATTCGTCCTTTCCCATCTCAGCATACCTTTATCAATGTTTGTGACTACATCCGCTTTCACGCTACAACTCTCAAACTCACACCACAAAAACTTCATAGAGCTTTTAATAACAGGCCATATCATTTAAAATGTTCGCTTATTCAAAAATATCATTAATAAATAACACGTAAATTTCCGGCTAATACGTATTGGATAATTATAATGAATATGATACTATGTTACTCCAGGGACGGATGCTGCCAATTAGTGTAAGTACTTAGTTTTGTAGAAGGTTAACTCCATTTAAACATTATTGTAAGATTAGAGGAGAGGGCAAGACCACGTGCAACGTTAAAGAGGAAAAGTCAAAAAGGTCAGGACAGAAGGGCCTTAAACTTATCAGTTATCACCTAGAATTCAGCCCACGGTCATCTAGATAGGTACATTTAAACATTCCTTCAACAAAACCTTCAATTAAAATAATCGTTGCACTTTTCTTCATATCCTTGACTTAACTTCTCTTTCCTCTTCCTGAAGTACTCAAAGGTTGATACGCCCATGAATGGTATAATATCGAAACAATTAGGTATAATAAAAAATTGTATTCTTTAGCACAATTAACTACGTAGTTTTCGTCTTTCACCTTTATTTAAGTGTCAGCGCGGGGTTACCAACCTTGTAGATATTGATATAGGTTCTTATCTGAATACCTCATCTCCTTTTGAAACAATAAAATAAAAACAAACATCAAGAATATCTGCGGGGTTTAGCCAAGGTAAAAATGCAATCAAACATCAGGTTATTTATAATAAGAATCATGCGTACACGATAGGTCTCAAACACGTTCACTAATTATAGTCCTTCTACACTTTTAAGCGAGGCCGTAAAGGATTATAGAATTAGTGAGGTTTTGTGGCGGTCGCCGTAGCCTAGTTGGTAGTGCCCCTGCCTACGAAGCTGGTGGTCCTGGGTTCGAATCCCGGTAAGTGCAAATATTAGCGTGATGAGCACGAATATTTGTTTCTGATTCATGGATATTTTCTATGTATATACGTATTTATCTATCTATGTAGTATAAGTATGTATATCGTCGCCTGGTACCCATAGTAAGTACAAGCTTTGCTTAGTTTGGGGCTAGGATGATCTGTGTGTCATTGTCCCTAGATATTAGGTATTAATTTAAGTATTTTTTATAGAATAGCGAGGCAAAAGGGCAAGCGGCTCATCTGATGGTAAGTGATCAACGCCACACATAGACAATCGCTCCACCAGATGGGCCGTAAGTGCGAAAAGGAAGAAAGGAATAGGCTCGCTTCTTGTAGGTAACCATCTCTTTGGCTGCGTAAAACGAAATGTAAAAAACCCACAACGGGCATGCAGCGTTATGATCGTTTATTGTAGGGATGGCGTGTTAAGTTTCGCAAACTAGAATGCTTTGCATCATCGAGAGAAAGTAAGTAATGTTTCTATTTTCATAGCATGCACGGGAAATGAATACAATAGGTTAACATGTTTTGATATTTAAATAATCTTCGTACTGGCATGAAAAGTGGCCCTATCTCATCTTGTACTACATTTCTGCAGTTCTGGTCTTCCGATAAGACCAGCCAATGTGCGCTGGTGAGTGTATTAACGGACAGTTACACTCAGTAAAGCTACCCGATTTCGAGAACATAATAATCATACAAGATCTAAACAAAGACAGGGATATTGTTCGGCTGTTCAAATTTTCATCCGATAGGTTTTCCTTCGTTCGTAAAACAATACAATGCTTTCTTTCTTTCTATGAGCAGCTACATCTTACAGATCACACTCAACATGGCCTTGACAGAAAAATTTAAAAATAAGCACTACTTATTTCCTTGTTCAGTTGCCACCACAATATTTTTATGAATTTGTAGAAGCAATTATGTTCAGAGTAGGTATAGTTAAAAAATTCCCCGAGAGCATATTTTAATTTATCATGCTGCTTTTATGATTATAAATAATTTTAAATATATAGGTATATAATAACAGAATTTATAATTCCCTGAGGTACTACAACCTTTAATGTAATTAAGAGGCATCGCACAAACAATAATAGGTACCTTAGAAAAGTTTGTATAACCCTCTTTCATTTTCTAAACATATTCATAAATACACGCATGCAGTTTAGCCATATGGTTTCCGGCCTAGAAACAATAACAGGGTCACCCCATACCATCCCGTGGGTGTCGTATATGGCGACTAATACACAGGGGATACACCAGTCGCAGTCGCTGTGCCGTACTGGCAGGAGCCGGCAATAGGGGAGGGCAATCCAAAGGAGCCCTCCCGACCACCTGGGACATGGCGCAAAAGGGGGGTACCGGAGCAGCATACCCGCGTTCCCGGGACTCCCCCATCACGCGCCAAGAGAAGTCCACGGCAGGTAGGTTTAGTCGGTGCAAGTCCGACATACCCACCCGCAGACAGTTTTTGCGGGTGGCATGCGAAGGCATTCTGCCTGCCTTATCAAAAAAAAAAGAAAAGGGGATACAAATCTATAAATTAAATCTATACAAAGCTCAAGTCCGACCCTGCATGGAGTACTGCTCTCATCTTTGGGACGGCTTCGCAAAGTATCAGCTAGACTCTTTGGACTCGATAGACAGACGCACACGCAGGATAATCGACGATAGAGACCTAACAAGTAAAAAGCTGCAAAACTTGGATCATCGGCGTCAGGTTGCAAGCTTATCGGTTTTCTACAGGCTGTTTCATGGAGAATGCGCTCAAGACCTCCATGAACTTATCCCTCCATCTCCCTTTTTTCATCGGACTACAAGGCGTCGGGAGGCTCTCCACCGCTATGTCGTTGACATCCCATTATGCCGTACGAAGCGTTTTGCTTCCTCTTTCATCACACGCACGGCTAAGCTGTGGAACAGCCTCCCAAACGACGTGTTTCCAGACTCATATAACATGGGTTTATTCAAGGTTAGAGTGAACAGGCATCTTATGGCTACGCGCGGTCCACCTTAGACCACATCTTCACTTACCATCAGGTGAGATCGTGGTCAAGCGCAAACCCATTTTGCATAAAAAAAAAAACAAAACATCAGTAGTCGGGCTGCAGCGCCACCTGTGTACTAAAGCTACCTAACTGCGGTGCAACTCGTATACCAAGCGCGGTGACTACGGCAAACCCCTCCAAATGATAACGTTGTAGAAACCTTTGGAGGAGGACTATGTCCAGCAGTGGATGATATCAAGCTTATGACGATGTATGCAGATATAAGTAATGGCCCAATAAAATAATCTAATGGGGGCTGATACTTTTGGAGGGCGTTTTTTTCTTGAGCTAGAAAGAGTCCTGCGGTGCCTCATAAAAGTAATGTATTCTAAGCCATATAGATAACCCACTGAGGCGTTATACAGTATTAGTGGCATATTAACTGTAAGGAAGCTATATATGCGAAATGTAACTCTATAGCTACACTAATCTATTTCGTTTTACCCAACTATACAGAGTTTAAAAATATCGTGGCTCTTTCCCCAAGGGTTCACACGGCTTTTGCAGGGCGCCAGTATGTCACAGAGTCTGCTTATATTTATAACAAGATAAATAGCAAATTAGAGTTTCATCCAAATATTTTGTACAAATGTAAAAAAAGTATAAGCGAGTGGCTAACTACATTGACGTATGAGGAAACTGAGCATATATTAGTCGGAGTCTGTTAAATTATATATTTGTTAACAATAATTACACATTCTAATAAACACACAAACACACATACAAACAGACATAAGCACCTGCGCGCGCATTGTAGGTATGCATAAAAAAATTGTATTAGTAATTTTATTTCTATTTGTATTTCTGTATTGTCTCAATTATAGATACTAGTATATAAGGGAAGTAGCGAGTCAACCCCAACACAAGTACTTTTAGTCACTTAATGGGGCTGCCTCAATTTGTTTTGATTTGTACTGTATTGAGACACAATAAACATATTTTATTTTATTTATTTATTTGATCTATTTCTTTGAGAGCCTTTTGCGCTAGCCAACTGCTCGTTGTTTTCAATTCTTTAATTTGATATACTATTGCTAAATGTAACAAAAATAGCTTAGTAGCTTGCTTTTTATTATTTATTTAAGGATATTAAAAATATATGTGACGAAATAGACGGCACGGATGGACTAATTCAAAATATTTTGTTGCTTTAATTACTGTTTTTAAACTGTGTTTATGTAATACATTGTGAGCTTGACAAGTACAAGTGTATGTAAATACCCAAGTGCTGAATAAATTTCATTATTTCATCGTGGGCAGCTCGGTTCTACCATTGTCAATGTTTAGATATTGAATGTGTGAGCTCGCCATAGCCATCGGAGAAGAGGCAAGGGTCAGCAACGCGTGAGTGTCTCATAAACTTCGTGAGCTTACATACTATTAAATCGTTCGTTTGCCGACTCTACAATACAAAGGAAACTTTCAGGGTATAAAGACTGTTATCTCACTGCACCAACGCCCAAGAAATATGTCTTTGTCAGTCATGATTTGACACGTTAATTGTCTCGTTTCTTTGTTCTTTTGTAATTGTTAGGTATGACTTTAAAAACCAAAGAAATTAAGGTATCATTTACTTATAAGTAGCATCTTGGTACAAATAGAAATTAAATGAAACATATTTTTCTTCTGTTTATTTTCTTAGGATGCAAATTGTGTTATTAATAGGCAGATAAAGCTCCTGAGGCGTTAAGTATATCGAAAATGTATATTCCTTGACTTCGCGGGAAAATAGACCTTAAAAATACTTAATATAGAATCCTTTCAATAACATTATCAACAAAAAGAACTTATTTTATTTTATTTAAAGACAACGCCCGCATTAGGGAACCTTTCTGTTTATTTATTTATTATAGACACACCAACAGTATACATACACAACATTTAAATCTTAGCTCACTATATAATTCAGTTCTTATATGTACACCTATTAAAGGCATGCACAACACGCACTAAACATAGACAACGTTGACATACAATACAAGTAATTTTAAATTAAAAACAAACAAAAATACTATAACTAACACAGATAAAAATGCATTCAACACAATTAAAAAAGTTCTTATTGGACTAAGAAAAAAAAAGTCCTTATGCTAACGCTTCCAATATTTTACGCTTGAATGCATAAAATGCATCGGAAAAAATATCTAATTGGTCTATTTTTTTATTAAAACCATTGTATTCATTACACGCTCGCACCAAAGGTGAATTAAGTGCGAGAGAGTTCGCGGGGTACTTCACAAACATATAATAGACGGACACGAATTACATCCAGACTCAGAACAACTCTTTATGGGTCACACAAATAGTTGTCCTGCGCGGGAATCGAACCCGGGACGCGAAGCAGCGAGGCAATTATCTTAGCCGCTTATTATTATTACAAATACTTTCTCTTTCTTTTCTTCCTGGTCCTTTCAACGGATGCCTGGAAGTAATCGAAACTGGCGATAACGCCACCACTAGTACAATCTTGTAAAGCATATTATTATGTAATTATATATAATGTTTGATGTATTTCCGGGTCAAGTACCTACTTATCCTAATATTCTCTTTGGAAAACATTCTGAATATCATATTGGAAAATCCCGCATGATACCTGATAAAAAAATAACATGAAGGTCGGTGGATTCCGGAAATACATATAGTACATTGTTTTTATCATTTCACAATTCAAGTTATTTGCAAAATATGTATTGTATTTACAGCTCTGGAAGCAACGTATTAGTGTATATGTCAATTAAGGACCTATGCTCTTGTCGGTGGACCCGCGACTTCCTCTTTTCCTGATTCATGTAAGTTGACCCTCGTCCGTCTCAACTTTTCCTAATATATTTTTGGAACGAAGTTCCTTATCGCGCGTTGTGAAAGGGGGCTAGACGGAAAAAAATCTTACGAAAAGTTGTCACGACACTTTTTGCAGCTGTGCGGCGTGCGCATGTTTCTCTGTCTGTCTCTCTCTCTCTCTTATAGAAAGCAAGCCAGATATTTTCATTTCTATTCCGCATTGAACAGTGTGGTGTCGCTACGATTATTTTTGTTGAGTGTATACAGGTTTTTTGTACATAATTAATAATAAGAAATAACTTCGTTCCATCCGGGTGTCCCTTGACACCTCTCAAGTTTTTTTCTCATGATGTTTCTTAGGAAACGGTCGTACCGTGGCAAGTCTCCCAACATCATTATCATTTACTAATTTTCACACCCACCGCCATAATAAGAGAGGCCGCCTAATTTGTGTATCTGTACTTTTGTTTACTCAAAATTTTAATGGAACGTGACTTTCTTTCAAGGAACAATAGGCAAACTGCACGCCAAGAAAAATGACATTCTTAAATATGTCGTTTATCCAGTCGCTCGAATGCAAACTCACAAAGGTATGGAGAGCAAAAAAAAAAGGAACAACATCAGCCGGATTCAAAATTCGTAACAACTCAAACGTAGACTCAACCTACTCAGATTGTCGTACATAATGTGTTCCTGAAGTGTAGAAACAATTTCCATAGTGCCTCGATTAAAGTATAATTTCATGATATTTAGTCAATTCTCTATTAAATTAAATGAGAACATCATGCTAATCTTTGATCAGAACCAAGCTTTTCCTCCAGTTGGAATTGAATTAAAAGTAGAAATATAATTGTAAGAATAAATAATCAATGACAAAGCCGTTACATTGCGTTTATTTTAAATTAAGTGACCTCTCTTAAGGGCGTTTACGCCTTTGTTTTACTGTACATATGTGTAGGTACATCGAGAAAATATAAACCTTAAGAAAAATATCTTATCAATTATTTGAGAAATCTACCACGTGATCGACTTTTATGAGACTTTTACATGACCTGTACAAATTGTTCCGCCTTTGTGACTTATTCTCCATACACATTACCTAGTTTATCGCTGACGATCTTAAACCATTAAAATATGACGTGGATTTCATGAAAAATACATCTTTCAAAGATAAATGAGTCGCTATACTTCCAGGAACAAACCGAATGTATCCTTTTTGAAGTACAGAGGAATACAATTATATTTTACTAATATTATAAATATGAAAGTTCGTGTGTTCAGATATTAGTTACTCATAATCTCTAAGCAACACTATAACACTTCTATAATCGAGTACAATAAATATAACCTATCGGCCCCTTATTTTGGCACGACCACCCCGTATCGTGCTCCACAACAAAATGCCGATCTATTCGGTTCGTTCATTTACCTGTCATACACACTGACAGCTAGTGGTTGCCACATAAAAAATATTATTAATATTGGATATTGTTGCTTTTAGTTTTATAAATATACATATTAGAATGACATATATTATTATGTTATACCCAGAATTAACATACGGTCTACAGTAAATTGATAAATTGTGGATAGCACCGCAGGTCCCGCTACGACAATACTATATACTAAGAAACCTTCATAGGGCCAATAGTAACAGCAAGAAATAACTGCCTTGAACTAAATGGCTGTTTCAAGAACATTGAGCAACGTTTTACATCATAGTGCTCTTACAGTCACTCACTTGTCTACTATAACATGAAATTATTACAAATATTTTTACAACAGTGTTTAATCATCGCCCTCGATTTCTTGATCATTGTATCATAAGAGAGTTCCTATACCTAATTTAAACTCCCGGCAGAAAAAGAGGCGTGTTGAGTTGTTTACGGATCTGGTTGCCACCTAAAACCATTCTCTACACGGTTGGGATCTAAATGCTACAGCTCAACACAATGGTCTTTTGCTAAATTAATTTTGAGTAAAATAAATTTAGATCAAAAACAGAATTTAAACATTACATATTTATCTGGGTGAATTTGTAAAAGGTGGAAGTCAGTGGTAAAGGTGGAACAGCCGTGAAAGACTCTTAGGCTAACTGGAAACAGCTGCAGAAAATAAAAATAAAAGGTCAGTATAGAGATGTTACAATAAACAGTAATGTTAGGGTAAGCTGTAAAATGCCCTTTCGAAGCATGTCAAGACTAGAAATTATAATATTGTCGGCGTTCATTTTTCACTGAAACCCTTGCGTATAGTAATGGACATACCCATTAATTATTGATGTCACTAAGCCCTTACAAAGGTTTATAAACGAAGAGTGCAAATGCACTGTATATAAAATATCAATTGACTTATTTGTAATTTTTCGGAATTGTTTTGTTTTAAGTATTTGTAGAAGAAGAATTGTAAATGTCCATTTTGAATGTTACACCAGTAAACTAATTTAAATGTCATTGCATCCCTGTCTAACATAGCAGGCATAAAAATGACAACGCATACACAAAACTGTCAACCTTCTTAAACACCTTATAATATGCACACGAATTATGCGAACCTGGCACATATTCATTATACAAGAGGCTTTCGTGTCGTCACTTATTATTATTTTCCCTCAGTTTCTACCCTTCATAACTTTTTCCTTTTACGTTAGAAGAAATGGGATGATATTAAAATAAGTTTTGCATAGAAGTATTGCATAGAATCAGCAGGGCATTGTAATTGTTTTGCAGTACAGAAGCCAGCACATGAACCTTATGCTTATGTGATAAAAGTTTAAAATCTATAAAAGAAATTTGAAAGGTTGGGGTAGTTGGATGTGCTGGCGTCTGTACATAAATCGTGTTCGGGATTAATAATATTCATTGAAATATAGTCAAATTTGACGTATATTTTAATAATATGGGCTAAAAACTTGCGGAAAAGAACTGATTTGGAAACGGAAAACGCATTAATCGGATGCTGACTACGCCTATCCCTTATGGAACAACGAACAGAATAACTGGCTATCAGACACCTCATAGTAACGTGACGCTATAATATTGAGTACATACAGCGTTTATAATATAATTATGTGATTACCGCCCTTAAACTAATAACCATGTTATTTTATTTAACACACGTGAGTAATTAAAAGATTACACATTGAAGTTTCTTGGCCAATCGTGCTTTAGGTATAATGATAACCACTACCTGTTCTTATCGCAAGATTAATAGGTATTAATATGCAATATCGTACACAGAAACTGTTCGTTGTTTCGATACTATTTTTGATAATTTCTGAGTTACTACGTTTTATCATAGATGCTACTATTGTATGTACATATGTTGCCAGGTTACCAGAGTGGAATCATAGACAACCTATCACATTAATGCCTAGACTTCAGCACTATTATTATTAGTATCAGGAGAGTATTAGGAGTATCCAAATATCCTATCCCATATATACATATAGTATTCAAATACTCTCCTAAAGGATATGGGTCTTAATAAGCTCAATCTAAGAAATTACGAGAAAGCTCCTCATGTATGTTATGCTCATTTGCATAAATATTTTGAAACAAGCATACATGCAATAGTAACTTAAGCATATGATAAGTTAACCGACTTCAAAGAAGGAGGTCATCAATACGACACGCGTCAGTACGATTTCTCATGTTCGTATATTTCTCGATTTAGTCGTTTTATGGTTTTTTAAATAGTTAATTGTTATTACATTTTCTTCATACAAGCATATCAAAAAGATTTTTTCTAGATTTTTTTTTAATTTTCATAATTCCTACAATATTGTTGTCTTTATGTGAAAAATAAATACTCCTACGATAAGAAAATAACCCTGTATTTTATTACCGTGAGTATTAATTTTATTATACAATCACAAGATACTTTTTGTCCAGACCAATCTTCACAAGGGCGAATACAATCGCTTATCATATCTGTATGTATGTCCTCAGTGTTATACACGGTGCCAAGTGCCGTAAGCATAGGCACACCTAACACTACACGATGTTAAACAAGTAATAAAATATTTCATTGTTGGATACTAGTTACATGCCGGTTGCTGGTAAATAGCCGTAACGGGTTTGAAAGGGAGCTGATCCTACTAAAAAAGGAAAAGGGCAAGGAAGAACTAAAGTATCCAAAGCCACCTCAATAAAATGCCTGCGTCCAGCCAACAACACTCCATGAACTATCACGTCATATTTTAATTGTGGTTATGACAAATGAAACAATAATGAATACCACACGAATAGGTATATTCACATTAAAATATAACACAGGTATTTAGAGCACAAAATACCCCACACCTAACACAAATGCGTAACAACAATAATCCAGTCCGTTGAGCGCTCACACCAGTCCATCATTTTAGTTCGTGTGAACCAAACTTGCTGTGTGGTGACGGTTGCTGTGTGGTGACGGCCTAAGAATATCACCACCCCCTCTCATCCCGTGGGGGGACGTAAAAGTCGTCCCGAGGGAATATATACCAGAGAACGGGCAGCAGCGTTCTCCTGAGTACCATGTCCACCTTACTGCGATCGCCAACCCGTCTGCCAAGCGTGGCGATTATGGCAAATCCCCTCAAATGATGGACACAACCAAACCGCGGCCCCCAGTCCCCGGCAGCCCTGCTATTCCCAGCCGTGGTAACAGCCGTGGTTACGGCAGGGCAGGGGGTGCTAAGAATCCCCGGCAGATTCCGCGTTACCAACACCGACGACCTCTGGCCCTGGCAACATATAACACACGTACACTGCGGTCCGACGAGAAGATAACCGAACTGGAGGAAGAATTGAGCAGGTTACATTGGGATATTGTAGGATTATCTGAAGTCCGAAGAGAGGGGGAGGACTCGATAATACTGAAATCCGGAAACCTGCTTTATTACCGGGAGGGTGACCAAATATCCCAAGGTGGTGTCGGGTTCATAGTCCACAAGTCCCTCGTGAACAACCTAGTGAAAATCGAGAGTGTGTCGACGAGGGTTGCGTACCTTATACTCAGAAGCACCAAGCGGTATTCGTTGAAGGTTATACAGGTATACGCACCCACTTCGACACACTCCGACGATGAAGTCGAGGTTATGTATGAGGACATATCCAGAGCCATACATACCTCTAACTCCTATTTCACTGTGGTCATGGGGGACTTTAACGCGAAGCTGGGCAAACGATTCGGTAATGAGCTGAGAGTGGGGCAATTTGGAACTGGTGACCGGAACCCCCGGGGCCAAATGTTGGCCGACTTCATGGAGAAGGAGGGACTCTTTATGATGAATTCCTTCTTCAGGAAGCCGGATCACCGCAAATGGACCTGGGTGAGCCCGGATGGTAAAACTAAAAATGAGATAGACTTTATCTTGTCGACGAGACGACAGATGTTTAATGATGTCTCCGTGATCAATGCGGTTAAAACCGGGAGCGATCACAGACTGGTCAGAGGCTTATTGAACCTTAATGTCAAACTCCAGAGGTCCCGACTGATAAAGTCTACGCTCCGACCTTTACCTATCCACGTCCAAAACCCCGAACCATTTCAGCTCGAACTGCAAAACCGTTTCAAATGCTTAGCAGACTGCGAGGAAGTGGACTCATACTATGACAGGCTCGTAGAAATTGTCCATACGGCTGGGTCTAAGGTCTTCAAGGCCCGCCGTACAAACAGAACTAAAAAGATCTCTGACTTTACCCTGCAACTTATGGAAGATAGACGGAAAATGGTTCTGACATCCTCAGATGATGCTACCAGATATCGGCAGCTCAACAGACAGATCTCAAAGTCTTTGACTCGCGACACGCGGCAATTTAATACAATTAGTATTAAAGAGGCCATTGAGCGGAATAAAGGCTCCAAAGTGTTCGCAAGAGCTCTGTCTGTTGGACAGAGCCAACTGACGAAGCTGAAGACTGAGGATGGTAGAATCGTCACGTCTAAACCTGAGTTGCTGGGAGAGATCGAGAAGTTCTACGGACAGTTATATACGACAACACAGCCACCTGTCAAAAGTCATGCCTCAGATCCCAGAGCACGACTAACCCGACATTACACCGAAGACATCCCGGACGTCAGCCTGTACGAGATTAGAATGGCTCTCAAACAACTCAAGAACAACAAGGCGCCTGGTGATGATGGAGTTACAGCAGAGCTTCTGAAGGCGGGTGGTACACCAATCCTACGGGCCCTTCAGAAATTATTTAACTCCGTCATACTAGATGGTCAAACGCCACAAGCATGGCACAAAAGTGTGGTGGTGCTCTTCTTCAAAAAGGGCGACAAAACCCTATTGAAGAATTATAGACCCATCACACTGCTGAGCCATGTTTACAAGTTGTTTTCGAGGGTCGTTACGAACCGTCTCGCGCGCAGGTTTGACGACTTCCAGCCTCCCGAACAAGCCGGTTTCCGAAAAGGCTTTAGCACCATAGACCACATACATACGCTGCGGCAAGTTATACAGAAGACCGAAGAGTATAACAAGCCACTGTGCTTAGCGTTTGTGGACTATGAGAAAGCCTTTGATTCTATCGAAACATGGGCCGTGCTGAGGTCTCTCATAAGGTGCCAAATTGACTACCGGTATATCGAGGTGATAAAGTGTTTGTATGAAAACGCCACTATGTCAGTGCGACTCCAGGACCAGATCTCGAAACCTATCCACTTGCAGCGAGGCGTGAGACAGGGAGATGTTATATCTCCGAAACTGTTCACCGCTGCATTGGAAGACGTCTTCAAGCTTCTGGACTGGAAAGGCTTTGGCATCAATGTAAATGGCGAGTACATCACTCACCTTCGATTTGCCGATGATATCGTAGTCATGGCTGAGACCATGGAAGACCTCGGTACAATGCTCGATGACCTCAGCAGAGTCTCTCAACAAGTGGGTCTGAAAATGAACATGGATAAGACGAAAATCATGTCAAACGTCCATGTTGCACCCACTCAATTGAAAGTTGGTGACTCTGCACTCGAAGTTGTAGAGAACTATATTTACCTAGGACAGACCATCCAACTAGGTAGGTCCAACTTCGAGAAGGAGGTCAATCGTAGAATCCAACTCGGATGGGCAGCGTTCGGGAAGCTACGTAACATCTTCTCGTCCAAAATACCGCAGTGTCTCAAGTCGAAAGTCTTCGACCAGTGTGTGTTGCCAGTGATGACATACGGAACAGAGACGTGGTCGCTCACTATGGGCCTTATTAGAAGGCTCAAGGTCACCCAAAGAGCAATGGAGAGGGCTATGCTCGCAGTTTCCCTGCGGGATCGCATCAGAAATGACGAAATCCGCAGGCGAACCAAAGTCACCGACATAGCCCGAAGAATTGCCAAGCTGAAGTGGCAGTGGGCAGGGCACATAGCTCGTAGAGCCGACGGCCGTTGGGGCAGAAAGGTTCTCGAGTGGCGACCACGAACCGGAAGACGCAGCGTGGGCAGGCCCCCTACAAGATGGACCGATGATCTTGTGCGGGTCGCTGGAAATCGCTGGATGCGGATAGCGCAAGACCGGCAATTGTGGAGATCTTTGGGGGAGGCCTTTGTCCAGCAGTGGACGTCTTTCGGCTGATATGATGATGATGATGAACCAAACTCGGGTCCATTTTCATCGCTTCAAAAATATACTGGTCTACACACTGGTCCTTAACTATATGTGATGATATAAGTTTAAAAAAATATATGTAGATTTTGAAGGCATCCAAAACTATAACGAGTAAGGCAGATAATAAAGTTCCTAGTTAAAAATACACTCTCCCTAGAAGAACATAAGTACTAACATAGCTTCAAGTAAAAATGTTACTAATCCATCTGGTTTGATTTGTCTGGTTGATATAAGAAAGAGTTAATATTTATTTATTGTATGTGTTTTTGTAAGGGATAATCTCAAATCTACTTATCTGATTTGGCATGCAATAATGGCGTTAGGTAGTAATATAAAATACCTACAAACTTTACTTATATTTGTATCAAATACATCTGCTTTGGTTTGCAATTCCAATGAAAACTGTGATGACGTTTATGAACTGCATGCTAAACATCTCAAATGTCAATAAATATTAACACGACAGTCGAAATTTATGAGAATTAACGACATAACACACAGAACCATTAGACTGTCTACAACTTCTACTACCTATACCTATCTCACAGTCAAAAGATACAAAAAAATGTTTTGCTTATTATGCTACTAGGTGCTCTCCAATGAATGCATTTACACTATGATACATAAGCTCCTTCAATATTTTCCACTAGTGTTCGTATTTATAAATGAAATTCAACCCTGACATTTACTTAAGGAACCGATTACCCAGTCAGATTTAAGAATCAGTTACTCAAGTTTTAAGTACGGGTTGAGTGTTAAACTCAACTCACCCGTGCTTAACTTTACACTTCGTAAATAAGTTAGACTTACTCGTATCTCAGACCTTCAAACTTTCGATAAAAGATGAAAAAAATTGTTTGTCCCTAAGGAACCTCTAAAGGAATCCCTACAAGAGACTAAAGTATAGACTGCCTTGTCCTCCACGCACTCCAAAATAACTAGTATTGTTTTTTTCTACTAAATTAAGGTATCGTCTTCCAAGACTTGATTTAAATTTTCTTTTTCAATAACTAAACGATAAGAAACGACACAGGTCATTTCTTTATATTTTTTTCCTAGCCGACAGATTTGGTTTCTTTGACCTGCCATTCATTTTCGTCCGTTCGAAATAGACTATTGATATTGAGAGGGTCATAAATGAGTTGATCCAAAATTGTACACATTGCAATTTTATCAGTACTTGTTCAACTAGGTATGAAACGGATCTATAAACGATTCAAATTGCTAGCTAAGAATCGATATTATATCACATTAAAATAAAACGAAAACCATTAATATTTTATGGTGATGGCACAATAACGACCACCATAATCAATGTTTGCAAAAAAAAAGAAAGTTTTGCGTAATACCCATTGTAACGAAATTAGCTGTAAAAAGAATAGTTGTACAACTGATAACAAAGATAAATATTGTTTTGATAACTTACACGAAACTATCAGCGATAAGTGCTAAATATTAAATACTAGCAGTGCCCGCGGACTTCGTTCCGCGTTATAAATATTTTAGTCCCTGCCCGTTTGTCACGCGTAATACTTCGGGATAAATAAAAATTATGATGACGAATCATAGCCTATGACACTCCACAATAACGTAGCTTTCTATTGGTGAAATAATTTTGGAAATCGGTTCAGATCCAGAGATTACCCCTTACCTCTTTATAATATTAGTATAGATTTTCCTATTTGGAGAAATGGAGAAAATTGGACAAAGGTATTGAGGAAATAACTGTAAAAGTTAAATTTTAACATGTACATACTTATATTCTGTTGCTGTGCGGCTGACGGCATAGAATATTACCACCCCGTCTCACCCAGTGGGGGGCGTAAAAGTTAACCTGTGGGAATATTGTGATTGCTTAAGTGCTTAGGTGGTTGAACATTAGTCTGTTCGACTGCCGATAGCGGGATACTGAGTTAGGATTACGGGTCCGGTCAAAGTACCTAATAGATTTTTTTGCTGCATAGGAAAGACAACATGTAAATATTATAGTACAATTACAAGAACTACATAGACGTGCTAAACTCATAGGTAAATTTTCTTCTTTTTTATAATACTAATATTTAATACAAAGCAATCTGATACACACGATGGGAATTTAAAGAACTAACCAGTTGGTAGTCGATTAAAATAGTAAGTTTCTCTTTAGAATACGAAGTCAAAAGAAAAACAGGAATATGCCTAATCTGATTGCAACCGGTCACCACAAACTTTATAAGACCAGGGATATCACACACGCGTTACCGTGTTCTCAGAATTCACTGTCCCTAATGATCTGAATCCACCGCCTATGAGAGGGCTCGGACTGCTAGGGGACCTTGTGAGCTTAAAAGAATATTTCCTAGTGATTAAAAGAGATAAATTATAAAGTCTATGCTAAAGTAGACTGACTGGTGAGTCCCTCAAACAAACTCAAGATGAAGCGCGAAGCAAGAATCAGAATAGGAATAATGATAAAAGATACGTCAAAGTAAATTGCAGGGATTTAAGAAATTCCTCGCATGAAAGATTCCAGAGTGAGTAGCGCGAGCCGTGCTCTATGTAACCAAAAGGTTTCTGGGAGAATGGAAGGTGCTGGGAAAACGTGTGCCAGTTGGGCTCTGGCAACTACTGTAACATAACACAGCGGTATTCTGTAAGGTGGACGTACTTCGTCACCAACGCAGCTCTTTGACCAAATGCTGTGCATCTCTTAATCGTACCTCAGAGACCATAATTTCTAAACCGCGATGCGTTATTGTCTGCATAATAACAGCTACATTTACCAGTTCCCGCCAGTCGTTACCAATTACAACGGAACACGTAAATTGCTTCGTGAACGCCTACTATGTATGCATGTAAGTACGTAGGTTCGCTTGTTTCCTTAGCCATTTCATTAATGAATTAACCTGTCCGGCTTACTAGACCTACATATTTGTTTGGTACCGCAATATTTCTAAATGCGTGTCTATACATTTTAAACTGACGTTTTTGACAGAATTAAGCAAAGAACAAGTAGTCTGGCCGTTATTTTGGTCTAAGAATCAGTATTGCCATACAACGTGGCACTGCCGCCAGCCTTCTGGGTACGTTCCCCGACAACGATGAGTAATTTTTTGACGCTGTTTAGATTTAGTTTATTTTATATCTATGTAGGTTTAATGTAGTTTTTAATTTTTACTTGTGTAGTAATAGCTAATATATCTCTAGGAACTATTAATTATTATTATGTTATTTGTAAACATAATTAGTTATATTAAAAGTAATAAACCTTTTTTTGCAATGTAAATAAAGAAAAAAATTGACCAAGCAACAATCGAGCCGCCATTTAGGCAACTGAATGTCTTAACTATTACAATTTAATCAGTAGTATTCGTCAAATGAAGCCGTAAACACGGCAAAATGGTAATATCGCCACCTCATCTCATTCCGTGGAGGATGGCCCAAAGGGAATATCTACCAAAGTACGGGCAACAGAGTCTCTTTAAGTATTACGACCATCGTACTACGATCACCAACCCATATCCTCCCACGATATTAATATGAATCTACGAGTCACACTAATGGTTAACTTTGCGGGAATAAATTCCACAACAAGAGGGCGCCGCCGTGGTAGTTTTGAGCCAACTAGCATATTCCATTAAAAAATTTCACGGTCATCACTTAACGTTACTTTCACTTTAGTACTTTTGTAGAAAAATAAAAATACATTCACCAGCAATCATAGTTACCATCACAGCCATGGAACAAAAAAGTCAGACCGAACTGTATTATTTTCAACATGACGTTTACAGTTAGCCTAGGATACTTTCACTACTTCACCGGACTATTTATTAGTCGGAACTGTGTATATAGATAATAGAAGTCCTGCCTTATCTTCCGGTTAAGCCCGCTAATCTCAACGGAGACTAGCCAACAAGTTTGTGTAGAAATACAGGTGACCTTTCTACCCCCACTATAGCGGATGGAACGCCGGATTATCTGGCGTTCCAGTACGGCCGCGGAGAGATCAGGCGCAGAACAAACAGCACGTATAACGCCGCCTATTTCTAGACTCCGGGCTGCTAAGGGGTGTTTTTCTTGCCAGAAAGCTAAGAATAACACATTTTCATTAACTACAGCCACCGAGAGATAGAACCGCATTCCATCTAGACTGGAGACACATCAGGCGCTGGACCGATGGCTTATACTTTCCTGGGTACGTGGTGTTCACCACTATCTTCCTAACCTAGTGTTCCAACTGATATTTTCTTGTCAGTTATATCCCACTGTTTCTATTCAACCCAAGAATTGATTAACAACAATTGGAATTGATGAATATGCAACCTGCGTTCGACCAACGAAGCGAGGCAGTCAAGTCAATGTTAAGCATTATCATAGTATAAAAACATACAGTCGTTAATTTCTAACAAAAGCGTAGATCTATGTTAGCACATCATCGTTAGCATCTCACGACTTATCTAAGTAAAATGTATAATAAGTATATGTTCTGTGCGTGTAATTAATCGGTGGTATCATTTTCCTATAAGTTTCTTGCATTTTTTTACATGACTTATCTGAACGCGTACGCATGAAATTTACCAAGGTTTAACAGCTCACTTATTATCTCTGGGGTAATAAGCCATTAGCCAAGTAAACTCGATTGGTCAGTAAATCGAACAGGACGGTTCACTTCAGTGAACGACGTATGTTAGAAAGAAATGCATTGATATTAACATTAGTTTTGTTGGTATTGCATAGAATCGGGGGCATTGTCCTCCTGTTTGAATTTGAAGCAAAGCAACCAGTCTCAATTGAGATTTCAGATATCCGTCTGTGGGTGCTTTTTTCGGCTTGACCCGGGATTAGGACCCCTTTTACTATAGTTGAACACGTTTTAGTTTACGAGCACGTACTTAGTTTGGGGCTAAGATGAACTGCAGGAACTTGGAGTTCCTGCAGTTTACTTACTCGATAACACGTACAGTTTCGTCCCATACATTGAGCACCAGAGTTTTAGTTCTTAATAGTTTCCGCGAGAGGCGCTGGTGCTCAATGTATGGGAGGAAACTGTACGTGTGATCGAGTAAGTAAACTGCAGGAACTCGTGCTAGAGGCTCTGTTCACTCATCAGCAACAACGTTTCCACATTACCTTACTACGCATGACATATGCTTTTAACATCCCAAGCCCACGTGACCACCTCAAGATTAATATCGATGTATAATTAAATTACTATTGGTTTCTGCGTTCCTCCCACGTACTTTGAGGCTATGGAATGAACTCCCTGCCACGGTTTTCCCAAGGGACTATGGCATCGATTTCATAAAAGGAGTGACTGCTTTTCATAAGATGGCTCGTAAGATTTTTTATAACTTAGTTGAATAAAAAAAATCAGCGGTGTAATTATCCTTTACCATTCTTATTATTTTTTCTGACTTCAATGACCTGTTGCCCCGTGCGCAAGAAACTTCCAAGGTGAAACTGCTCACTTAAAATGTCTGGGGTAATCACTTAATATGACAGACCTACATGAGTTAAAAACATACAAACAAGTGGCATATCATTGCGTCTGCAATTCCTTTGGTATCAAATTACAGATAAATAGTGTGGTTGTGGTTCTACTGTAGCGTTGCCTCAGTACCTACTGTTTTGGTCGAAACAAATGAAACAAATTGTGTACTAAAAAGAAAAAAACTAAATTCCCCGCACAGTTATTGAGTGCGGCCTGAAAGAAGACTGGCAGCATTGCCTCGCTAGATAGCAATGTTGATTTATTTATTTATCTAGGGTGATTAACAACCGTTTTTCCTACATTCAGTGGTAATTATTGCTAAAAAGAATAAAGTGAAAATTGGTTCTGATTATTGGAAAAATCGCATCGTCGCTGCTAGTTCAATTTCACTCTGTTTAAAGCTCCTTTTGGTAATTTTCTGTACACTTTATTTGACCAGTAGCTCTCAGAATTTACTGGCGGGATAGGCGTGAAATGGTAAAATTGGGTGTAGTCAGACACTTAAGTGATTTAATGGCGGCTACCCTGATTCCAAATTGTCCTACATGAAACTTATGATAGCCACAAAAGAATGATCATAATGCCAAGTATTTATGTACGTGTATGTGAAGGGAGCAATAAAAATTATTTGAAATAAAGTCAACATGTTTGTAAACACAGGTATAATGAATAACATCCAAGCCCACCGACCCGACCTTGACTGGCAGCAAGTTACTACCTATCATTAAAACTAGTAGTACCTACTGGAGGTTTGTTACCTACTTAGTTATTATTACAACGACTGCCTCGTTGGTCTAGCGGTAGCGTGTTCACCCGCAGAAAACGAGGTCCTGGGTTCAAATCCCGGGTCGGGCCAA
This sequence comes from Pseudoips prasinana, assembly GCA_951640165.1. Classification (NCBI taxonomy): domain Eukaryota; kingdom Metazoa; phylum Arthropoda; class Insecta; order Lepidoptera; family Nolidae; genus Pseudoips; species Pseudoips prasinana. Next base: position 32,370,815 of record OX621243.1, on the reverse strand, counting down.
AAAGTGATTTTGGGACTTTTCTGTAAAAAGAAAAATAATCTCACCATCAGCCCGAAGTCTGGGAGTTGGCGGTATTATACCCCCGTGCCTCGGAGAGCACGTAAAGCCGTCGGTCCTGTACCTGACCTCTTTCCGGTCGTGTCGCATAGGCGTCCCATCGGATCATGAGAGTGATGGAATAGAAAGTGCTCCTGTGTTTGCGCACACACTTGAGCACTATAATATGTCCCGCGCAGATGGCTAATCTCTGTTGAGACTGGCCGCCGTGGCCGAAATTCGGCTAGGAGGACATTATTATTATTATTACAGCGCGGTTAGTCTCGGGTTTAAGTTAAGCAGTTATTTTATTTTTAATTTTATTCTTACTTCTCACTTACTTATCGTAGAGGCAAGGTTGCCCTAGTGTCAGAGTAGTTCTAGCCACTTGGGGCGAATGTTATCTAATGGCTACAACCGGGACCGACACCTCGACGTGGCGTCCGAAGCACTCTAAGAGACGTTAAAAAAACGTACCTATGGACTTATAATTACGGATCCGTAAATGCAACTGGTTATGAGCACCTCAATATTTCCCCGGCATTTTCCTATCTCTTTTGGAGTTGGATTTGAAGAATTAATCGAGCCATCTGTGCCTCTAGTAGGAGTTCCTGCAGTTCACTTACTCGATCACACGTACAGTTTCGTCCCATACAGAGTTTTAGTTCTTAATAGTTTCCGCGAGAGGCGCTGGTGCCCAATGTATGGGAGAAAACTGTACGTATGATCGAGTAAGTAAACTGTAGGAACTCGTGCTAGAGGCTCAGACCTGTAAATCCGTCACTCAGGTAGATAGACTAGATCTTCTGTTCTCGACTACCTGTAACCTGTAACGATTTCGACGGATGTTCTCATGACAACCGGGACCAAAGTACTCTCCGAGGCAAGGTGGTCCCTCTACCAACCACACCCTGAAACTAATATTCCGTTTTGACACTAACAGAAAAAAAATTATCGCTGCGGGAATCGAAGCCGTAACCAGGCGCAATTGACCGAGTATACAATCGTTAACATATAAATATTACTATTTCATGTGACTTCACATTATATCATTGCGGAAATGTGGTATACATTTTAAAAACCGGCGTTACAGAATCAGTGTCAGTGTGTCGGAAATATTAAAACATGGATACGATTGAATGACCATTTTTATGCCATTGGGCAGGTTCTATGCCAAACAAATCTATGGGCTTTACAATTTTGAAACAGCGTAAGATTCTAAATTCTTATGGACACTTATTGGACGATTTGCGCGCTCTTTTAATCGACAAAAATGTCGCAGTCAGGGACCAGGACGTCCCCACAGCCTTCTTAGATCATCCGTACGCCTGGATGACGACGCGGACGCTCCAATAGCTCAAATTTATAACAAAATTATAGTCGACCCACGAAACGGAAAAATAGTAGAACTTTTAACATCCCCACACTTTGAATGTTACACGTTATAATAAAATATTATTTAGGAGCTCAATGACCCGGTATAAGATAACTGTTTGAATAAAATTGCAGTTTTTATTTTTGACGTATGCAAAACAAATGTCAGTCACCCCTAGGTATACCTTCTTCAATTTATTGGGCGTGCAAAAAAGCTAATGCTGCAGTGATGTCTTTGGCAATAAAGATGGAATTAATTTTGGCAAAGACAATTTGCAGTTTATTCAGCCAGGAGTCCTGGAAAGTGGTGGAACCCCGTCGCTCGTATAGCACGTAAAGCTGCCGATTCTGTACTGGAACTCATCAGGTCGTGTCAACTAGTATTTTCTTCGGATAATGGGATTGAGGGACTAACAAATGTACCCGTAGTAGCGGCAAGTAGATTAGTCTAAATTAAATGCCTCGCATCAAATTATGGTATTGTTAAGAGTATTTCTGAGCTTTTGAAGACGCTCAGATAGCTCAAATTTATTTTATGTACACTATATGTAACAAAATATCTGTCGACCCATGAATCAGAAAAATAGTAGAACTTTTAATATCCCACACTTTGAATGTTACACATTATGTTATTTAGGAACTCAATGACCCGCTATACGGTAACTGTTAAAAATTATATAAAATAAAATTGCATTTTTAGGGTTCCGTAGCCAAATGGCAAAATAGGGAACCTTTATGGATTTGTCATGTGTGTCTGTATCTCCTTCCGTATGCCACAGCCACTTTTTCTGAAACTATAAGAACTATACTGTTGTAACTTGGTAAGTAGATGTATTCTGTGAACCGCACTAAGATTTTCACACAAAAATAAAAACAGTAAATTTTGGGGGTTCTCCATACTTAGAACTGAAACTCAATTTTTCTTTATCAAGCCCAATTATGGCGGATCAATATTGAGGTTTGTAATATCATTTTTTCTAAACTGAATAGTTTGGGCGAGAGACACTTCCAAACTGGTAAAATGTGTCCCCCCTGTACCTTCTAAAATAAGAGAAAGACAAAACTAAAAAAAATATATGATATGATAATCCATGCAAACTTCCGTCGAAAATTGGTTTAAACGAAATCTAAACGAAATATTAAGTAGTAGTTTATTTTTAATAAGTCGTAAATCGTATACCGCAATTTGTCTTTCATTCGATCTACCTACTCAAATACTTGCTGCTACTGAACTCCTCATGAGCGAGTCCGACTCGCACTTGGCCGCTTTTTTTACTTTTATTTGACGTATGCGAAACAAAAGTCAGTCACCTCTAGGTATACCTTCTCCAATTTATTGGCGTGCAAAAAAGCTTATGCTGCAGTGATATCGTTGGCAATAAAGACGGAACAAATTTTGGCAAACACAATTTGCAACAGTTTCATGACCCGCAGTTTAGTGTTATATTTTTGACGTCACTAAATATCTATTTAATCAAAGCCGATTATGGGAGAATAATATTTTACAGAATTCAAAAACTAGTTTCATATACTTGTTTTTTATTGACCATATTATCTAGTGAATACGATATGTAATTACTTAACATGGGCATTATAATTAGTTATTTTATTCATTATTTATACGATAATGTAATCAAAAAGTCATATAAATAATATTTGATGAGCTTAACATCACATACAGAAACCTATATTGGCTAATAGGATGACACTCAACTCTATAGTTAATGTTAATGTTAGATGTACGGTACTCAGCTGTGGGGAAGTGCTAGTGACTCAAATGTAAACATATTACAGCACCTTCAAAACAAAATGAAATGTTCAACAGAACGAGAAAAAATCGAAGACTGATGTTAAGTGAAATTTACGAAAAAAATCATAAAACAAATTCTATCTCGAAAGCTACACAAAGTCGTAGAACATAAATGGGGATGATTCGGATACTCCTCTTCATAAATTATCTAAATTTAGCGTTTGTACGTCAACTCCTCGGCCAGCCTGTATAACTAATAATGAGATTTATGGGCACTCAAAAATGAATACTGTAAGGGAGGAAATCCGTCACTCAGCTGAGACGTACATGAAAAGGCTTGGGCACCATCCAAATGCCCTGGCATAGTAGCTGCTGAAAAATGCACGGGCAACACAACTTAAACGGAGAGTGATTCTGAAGCTAGACAAAATCTATTTGCTAAATATGATGATAAGATATTCCTGATGGGGAATAGGCTCGGAAAGACAACGGACACATAACAAAAAAAGAATCTAAGTATTATTTAGATTCTGAGTTATAAGTGTACATTATTATATATATAGTGTTACAAATAGAGCGATAACACTAAACGTGAATTATTCTACCTGTACACCGCTAATGCTACAAACCTATAAAGTAATAGATGACTTTAGTGCCATTTTGCCGGACCAACAACTTAACGATCAAGCCTCCAGCTCATCTGAAGGTGAGCGAATACCTATGATGCTTGCAACACATAAGGAGTCACTAATTTGATGCCGAGCGACGGGTAGAGAAGCACCCCTGACATACTCTGGTGTTCTTACCCATGCCTAAGTCCATTAATATAATAGTGCTATTACTTTACTGCCTCGTTGGCTAGCGATAGCGTGTCAACTGCAGATATTGAGGTCCTATGAGAAACTGATATTGGCATTTTTCTATTAAGAAAATATGTCGGTATCAGCCCGGAGTTCTGGAAGTTAGCGGTGATACACCACCTCCCGTGATATGAATACTTGAACTTTTCATCGGATAAGTGGGGAAAAACAAGTGTATCCGTATTTGCGCATATTATATTAAATTAAATGCCTTGCATCAAATTATTGATGTAAATTCAAAGAAATACTTTGAATTTACATCAGTGTTCAGCGTCGGCGATTGCTAGAAGTTGCTATTGTTTTGAACATATTTAAACACCCGTAATGATATTCATATACATACAGTCCGCAGCAGTTCATCAACATCCTCTTTCTATAGTAACGCCAACTTGATTACTTTGTATCCGTAATCGTACATGAATTACTGATATGAAAACTATGTCATTCGTAAGGAACTATAAGAAGGTCACGGTAAAGATAGGCTTAATCCGGTAATCACGTTCATCCATTTTTTTTTATATTGATAAGTTTGGATTAGCCTATCATATTCACAAAAGTTATTGTTTAATTCAAATCTTGAGTACCTTTACGCTGTAGACGGTATATTAAAGAAAATACCTTTATAAGCACTGGTTTTTCTTACATACTTCATATTTAGAATCAAGCCCAGATCAGAGGAAAATACTTTTTGTGTGCTCGCAAACACATGCGATAAAAACAAAAATGTGGATCAAAAATTTACGAAGTTATTTAAACTTTAATAAAAAAATTAAAACTTATCAATTTATTAAGATTTTAGGAAATAAATTAAATTTAGGAGCTAAGATTAATTGACGACTTTATTTAAAGTTTAGTTGATGACTTATCAAGTTTACAAGTCGGAAACTTTGAATGTCCTCACCACTCAGATCAGGACGTTTTTAAGTATCCATTCGAATTAGATTCAGATTTTCAACAAAAAATAAAATCGTCAATCGTCATTTATTTATTACAAGAATATATATAAAACAGTTAAATTGTCGTAAATGATAAACCATAATTTAATTACAGTATGGCTTATCGATAAGCAGAGTTAAATCAAAAATTTAAATAAAATCAAATAAGCGGCTTTGACGAGGAAAATGCAGCATGGCAATACCCATAAGATTTTCAATAGATTTTTATTAGGTATGTATGAACACACGGCTACATATCAAACTATATATTTCCAGTATAAGCTGATCCAGCGTTGTATAGCATTTCCATACAATAAAAGGTCAGCATATATTGGAAATGTATAGCTTGATATGTAACCGTGTATTCGCCGTAAGATTACCTACTGTTCCAATTTTCCGGCAAATCGATTTAGTTGTTTAATCGTGAAGGGCTAACACATTTATACAAGGTATAACGAATAGTGGACGAAACTTAATTTGCCTATAAAACTCAATGACGCGTAGAACATGGACTTTCAAAATACACAAAAAGAACATTAATAATAAACCACACATAAACGTCGATTAGTGGATATATATTGTATGGGGATCCAACATTATTTTTATGTATTTCACACTGGTTTTCTTTCACTTATTCTAATTGTTGTATGGATAGTAAGGAGTTTATATAATTTCTTCTACTATTTTATCGTATGGGCAGTGGTTACCCTAGTGTCAGCGTTGTTCAAGCCGCCCATAAGGCCTCCGACATGGCTTAGCGACTATTGCCAAATGGTTACAACTGGGATCGACGGCTTAACGTTCCCTCCGAAGCACGGAGACGCTCAGAAATTAAACCACTTTGGCGGTCACCCATCTATGGACTGACCGTGAGCCTAGTTGCTTAACCTCGCCGATTACTTACGGACCGGTGAGAGCATCTAGCTATGAGATTATGAATTATATAGATATAACGTGGATCGTATGTCACAAAATAAACAAGTTAAATCGTAATAAATAGATTCATAGATTGAACGTTATCTTCAAGTTTGAGGAAATATAATTATTGAGGTCATAGGTACACCTCCAACATATCATTAACGCAGATATAAATAATGATTAAGACATCGTTGAAGACACTCATTAATACTTAGGTACTCATTATCTATATTATTTGAATAATTAGCAGACACTCGTTAAAGACAATTAAATACCTAAAAATAATGTAATATTCCGTGTACGTTATTTACACTTTTATACTTCCAAAGTTATTGTAGATTGTTTGGGATCTTATCAAGTAAATAAAACAAAAGACTTACTGCTTTTTCTGCCCTCCTGAACTTTGTATGTCAAATCTGTGAACGCCAAGTCCACTGGCGGTCTCTTCGGCAGATGTGTAAGGGTTTTGTGCTGTGCCGGCGTGATGGTCACCTTTAAACTCCCTTTCCTGTCGGAGATAATAGGTTTACTGTCCACAGGCCCCGCAAGGCACGATTCTTTGTCCACTTTCATTTTGAACAAACACAATGAATTTTATAAACTAAGAAACTCAGTTGGTCATTCCTACGTCACAAAGGAGTGAATAAAATGATACGCGCGTTTCGCGCTGAAGCCGCGCGTGCACTGCTCGCTACCGATTGCTCGACTGACAACAGAATGCTACTCAGGGCCGCGCGGCTTGGTGACGTCGACTGATTAGCTACGCCAGTTTTGAACTTTGTCTCTTGATGTCCATCCATCGTAGATCATACAGAATACAGACGAATATTGTATTTTAAGACATACATTAAGTTCTATAGCTTCTATAAAGAGTTAGATGTATCTGGGGTGTAGTGTACCTTGATGAATGCATGATATGAACTATAAGAAGCCCAATAAGCCAACTTTATACTATTTAGAATAAGACTGTTTTGTTTTTGGCCAGATCCCTACACAATGTGCCCAGTGTGGACTTAGGTAAAACAACATAAAATCAATGATGTATGAAAATAATTCAATGGAACTTTACAATATTTTATTCACTATCTTTAGCAACCAGTTACTGTAGCTCTTTATTTTTTATTTACTCTAAAACTGGTTTGTCACCCAAGTTGAACTGCTGGATGTTAATACTGAGTGTTAAATAATATTCCAAATACCTTTATTTTACACAGATGGTAATTAATTAATTTTATACAATTAATTTATTCAAGTGTCACTGTAACATTCCATTATAACGTATTATACTATATTATATATAAAATGTTTGCCAAGGGATAGTCAGGCAACACACCTGGATTCTGGACCAATATTAGGTTGATATAGAAAACTAATTGAATATGCGCAAATGACTACAAAAAAAAATGATTCATACCCTTGGATACAAACCTATAAAGGACCAACAAACCTTTGACCCTTAATTGGTCATAGCTTATGTTGATAGTTCATTTGTTTTGGCTCTTATTACAAAATAATAAAGTTCAAAATAAGGTTTAAAAGTATTGGGAGTTGGTTGTTTGTGAAAGAAGTAATGAGAAATGAAGTAAAGAAGGCTGTGTTTTTACACAGCAAAGCATTCTTCTACCACATTTTAATGATTCAAATCATCAGTAAATAGGAGTACTGTAACTTCTGACTCTTAACAGCGGAGCCAAATTAATAAAACAAAATTAATTATTAGTAAGATTAAAAGACTACATCTAGGCTCAAAATTAGATAAAATATATTCTAAACTAGCTGTGCCCGCGACTTCGTCCGCGTGTTAATTAGTTTATTTCGTTTTTTTAGTGAAATAAAAACTTTTTCTAAAATAAAAGTAGTCTAAGATACTCCTTATTACATCAGCTACCTGCCAATAAAAGTCCCGTCAAAATCGGTCCAGCCATTTCAGAGATTAGCCGGAACAAACAGACAGACAGACAGACAAAAATTGTAAAAAATGTTATTTTGGTGTATGTACCGTATGCATATTCATATTTATGTAGTAAAAACCGGCTATTTCAATATTACAAACAGACACTCCAATTTTATTTATTTGTATAGATTTAATTGTCCGGCAGGGTTTTAACCAGCAGTAAAACCAATCCGAGGTAGGCTCTGCAAACAATACACACTGGCAGGCCAAATTTAGGATTCCTATGCTAACAACATCTCATCAAGTAAGGAACAGTCAACCTAGGCTTCCTAGAATGTTGTACCAGAAATAAAGTATATTAAAATAACAGTATTTTAGAAAAGTAAATAGATCTTTAATAGTTTATAGTTTTAACTTAATAACCTCATTAAGTGATGTCCACTGAAAAATGTGATGTACATCAACATGCATAATAGACAAATAGAGATATTAATTGCCCATATTAGAGTAAACTATCAGCTGATGAATTTAGTATAGGGAATCAAAAACATTTTTTTTGTATTATAATTACAAAAACTGATTTTGTATAGTAGATAGGGCTCCTTGAGTTTCATTAACTATTTAAGTTACCTTGTATAATAATAAGGATAAATTATATCTACTAAGAGAGTGTTGTGATGTGAAAGAGAATGTAGTCACAAAGATAGAAAAAAGTATGCTGATATAGTTTCGGCATTTAGAAAGGATGAATGAAAGAAGATAGACAAAAGAAGTATACCTGGCCTGTGTGAATGCGACAACCGGAAGGGGAAGACCTCATAGAACTTTTTCTGACCAAATCGGAGGCATTCTCAAGAAAAGCCACGTCAGAAGTACCCTAAACCGGTGAGCATGTATAAAGAATATAATGACAGTAAAATGAGGCAAAAGAGGTGTGCAAACCTAACACTTGGAACACACAACAAATGGAAATCCATTGTCTCTGCCTACCCTTCTGGGAAACAGACATGAGTCTATGTATATATGTATATCTACTATATTATACATAAGCATTAATTACATATGACATATTGATAGTAATATGTAAATACAGAAACTGTCTGTCTGCTTGATATTGTTACTACTCCTCTGAATGGAATCCTCAACCATTTTTCAATAATTTAAGGTACCCAGGAACATTTGCAGACGTCAATAGTATAAGAGTAAATAAATAGCTAGGTAGATCTTTCAATACAAAGTAAAGAAAGTGCAGCTTTTTGAGAAAGTGGGTCGGACGTATAAATCACTTCTAACTACTTAATAGATAATCGCGTCATGATATCATCACATCATGAGTTTGCCAAGCGAATACTAGACACTCGAACAGGGGATAAATGAAGTAATATTTATAAAAGATACGTCCCAAAAAACAAAGTTGCAACATAACATACGCATTTAATTTCTGTTTGCTTACCTCAAATTGTTGAGAATATACACGTTATCCATTGTAATCACTTCATAGACTTAGCTTAATAATATTTCAAATGATTAAAAACAAAAGAGAATCACTAAAATCAAAACAAAATAATAAGTGTTCAGTGATTTTATTTATTTTAAAACTTATCAAATATACTTTCTCCAGAAATATCGACAGAAAGAGATAGCAATATTTATCTTCAGTAAGTGTAACAGAGCGAGATGGATTATTTTTGTGTGTCTCAAACAGCTGACAGATGGAAACATAAGTAGAGTAAAAATCATGAATCAAGGCCTGCTTGTAGAGACGCGTGAAGATCAAATTTATTTCAAAAAGATGACTGTTCCTTTACTTGCGCATTTGTACACGTATTATATTGTACTATATCTAGTCCCTATAATATTATTATAGTCTAGATAATTATACAAGCAAGCTTACTCTAAGAATTAGTGAAGTTACTACCACTTACTATCATATTAAAAAAAATGATTAAAAAATAAATTCAAGGTGAAATACATTCTCAACATATTATACATTCTCATATTAACTGGCAAAAAATTACACTTCTCTTTAATGAAATTTAAACCACGCTAATAATTACTATTTAGGTGGAATTGAAATAAAAAGAGGGCTTATATCACTTAAAAAAAAAAACGAACTAAAATAATTATAGAAAAAATAACGATGATAATAATAATGATATTCTAATTTTGTAACGCAATTCCAAAGTAGAATTTATATTTAAGATAATTAAATATTTCACCTAATTAATGACTGCGGAGATTATTTTCAATGTTTATTCTACCTGGATTTCTGAATTTAAATACATTGTTTTATTAAATGTAATAGTGATTGTTAACTAAACTATAATGGCATCCTACTAAAGAGATTTTATTCTAACAAATATGGATACCTCATCCCATCACCCAGGTCTTGGCCTTGATAAATTCAGGGCAAAGTCAGAATGTTATGGCTGCATGATTTTATCGTAAACTTTCTGCTGTCAATAGAGTGTATCAGCGTTACCGGGAGACTATTTTGTTTATTTGTCGCCCAGGATCTAGTAGATATCGAGTCATACATTGCGTTATTTTCTCTAAGTAATCGTCACTTCAACTCTAGTCTATTACAGCAGCGGCGCTTCGTGGCTTCGACGATTAACTGTGAGTAACTACCATTAGAAGATTTGCGGATCATGGCCTAATACCTTATATACGAAATGATGGCGTAAAATAGACATTAGACCACCGCAAAGTGCGTCTTATTTTTACACGTTATCATATAAATTAGCAATAATTATTATTTCTAATTGGGCAAAGTCCTCTTTTTGACGAGAAAAAGATCATGCTATATGGTAACGGTGTATCGAAGAGAGGGAGAGCGTTTTGCAGTGTTGAAGAAAGAGGAAGTTACGGTGGCAGGCAATATATTATTAAGTTAGAGTGAAAGATAACATTTAAAAATGTACAGTACTTGCTGTTTTGTTGTACTAGTCAAATAGTAAAAATTATAAACCGTGGATATCGCAGGAGAAAAAAACAGACTTTAGTGTAAGAAAATACATACTAATAATACTTTAATCCTGCCGCGCAATTTGTAAACGCAGTAAAGAACACTACCGCGCAATTTATAAACAACATGCAAAACAAAATTTGTAAATTGCGCGGTAGTGTTCATTTCTGCGTTTAGAAATTGCGCGGCATTTACTTTACTGATCCCGGTTTTAGTATTTGTCCGCGGCATTATTTAGTACTGAAGAATCCTAGCCACCTTTGAAACCTCGAGAATGATGGAATTCTTAAGAAAAGAAATAGTAAAATCTTAATATGTTACCCATGTTACACAATAATTTGGGAATCTCGACAAATTATTCTAAAATTACCTGGAGTATGTCTAAACTAACATAAATATCAGAAATGATTCTGCATACCTCAATCATTACTTATTATGTTGTAGCCATTACCACAAGTCATTTATATAGGTACATTGGAAGAATATGAGCATTAACAATTTTATAGCCAACTACCGACTAATGTCCGTTCATATATTATAAAACTGATCGTACTACAAGTATAACTTTAAGTTTAATCATATTTTTAGTACCTATGCGGTTTTAAACCAAGATTACTGTGAATTGATGCAGAAGATTGCTTCCATGGCTAACACATACTGTTTATTTCTTAATGGTCTTTATTTTGTTAAATTATCACTTTTTATGGTAGAACATTAATTTATTACGTGGCGCTCTAATTTCAAAAACTACCAATACAATACACATGTCATTCTGAGTCGAGAGCCTGACATTGTATTTTTACGTAAATATATGTCAAACAAAATTTAACAAAATAATGTGTATACTATATTATTTAATTGGACAAACGATTGTATAATGAAACAGTGAAAAAAAATATTGGCTGCATAATGGAGAGCGTTACAGTGAGATTTAATTAAGATTTTGACGTTATTATGACTGCTTTTTGCGACGGTCATTGTTCTTAAAATTTATTGTTTCAGAATTTTTCTGTATCGCTTATCAAAGGGTTTATAGACAGCTTGCGAGGTGTAACTGTGCTGTTATATTTAGATAAAGAGATTAATGAGCGAGCGCTCAGTCGCTCGCCACCTACGGAGTTTGAAAACACAAAAAATAAACAAAAACAACCAAAAGTTAAACAGTAAGTCTATTCAAATATGTATTACACATGGATACTTTGAAACATATGTTTATCTCAGTTGCAATTTAAATCCAGATTGCCAATTAAATTCACTTGCAAATCAACTTCTTAGAACATGTTATGCAGAATAAACTTTTTCAAAGTATTAACTTAAGTTTATTTTATGATTAAGCCCACCTACTCTTGCTTGATAGTAGTGTCGTGGCCCGCATGTATTTTATTATTTTTTTCCATACCAAATAACAATTTTCATTCGACATTGGCATGATCATACTTAAATATCATGACTTGCCATTCATATAAATTAAAATTATTTATTGTATAATTAATTAATATACTTAAATAATTCATGTAAATTAGAAGTATTTGTTTGAATAGTGGTTTTAATTAGAATTATTTATTTTATTTGAAAATTATTTATTAACCAACTTCAATAATAGCTTAATTCAGTACCTATGTTTTTTTTATGCCTGTTATGCTCTTTTTCCATAGTTTCAGAACCAAATGTGATAATATTTATTTTATTTATTGATTTATATGTATGCTTCTGAGATCTTGTCCTCATGAACTGGAATAGTTTGGATTTTTTATAGAACGTGTTTCTGTTACCGCTATAACAATAAAAAGAGAAAAGTCAAATGATGTTATGGACCCCTTGTGTGCGAGTCTGAGTCATACTTGGCAGGTTTATATTTTTAAACAAAATGCCTAGAAAATTCCGCCCTGATTTTTAATATTTTTCAGGGAATCCAAAGTACTTACAAGGGTGTTACAATCTTGCATACTCAATGGCTTCATATTTTTACTCAGTATACTAATATTTGAGTATGCATTATTACCAGCGGTGAAGTACTTAGTGACAGTGGTATTTGGCCACAACCCCGGGGTGGCCCACAATGTATGGGCGTGGATGCAGCCCTTCCTCTCTATGACCTTCAGGATGATATGGGTGCTCCCATTGTTCTTGTTGAGTAAACTAGTCAACAGTTTGTGGTTTCAAGTAAGTATCATTATTCTCATAAACATTACAAAACCTACAAAATAAAGCTATTGCTCTATGGTTATTGCAGCAATACCAAAACTTTTCAAGAATACATTTCACAGACACAGCACATTCAGACTCAGAACATTTTTCACACAAATAGTTAATCTTTTGAAATAAGATTTGGGAACAGTGGGAGTAACAAAAAATCTACCTTAACCAAAGTCACAGCTTTTCCCACAATACATATAGTAGTTAGAAGTAAGATAAAATGTCAAAATTGGATTGTACGGTTTTCTCACATATGTACTAGCTGTTTGGCATAATGACATGGGACCTTTGCCTGTGCACAAATGCCATGATTTAACATGAGTGTGATAATGTCCGCTCGCCGTTTTATTCATATACAGGTAAAGGTCCCATGTCATTATGCCAAACAGCCAGTACATTCCGAATATATAATAGACATCCTATTCTGATGTTATATAATAATGGAGCCCATTACTATCACACTGTAGGGCGAGGGCTTCCTCTCACAATGAGAGGGCAGAGGCCATAGACCACCACACTAGCCTAGTGCAGGTTGGCAGTCTTCATACGCCATTAATAACTCTTACTTTTGAAGAACTCTCAGGCATTATTTCTTAATATTATTTTCACCTATTACTTAAGAATATTATTATGTATACTTAACTCATCAGGCCTCATGAATAAACTCAAGGATTTCACTTCTAAATTACATTTTAAATAACTATCACTTTTTTTGGTATCTACATTTGGTTTTACCATAGTTATGATACAACATCACATTGTATGAATATTCATTTTAGTGGTACAGGTTTATCTATACATATAATAAAATCGTAGGAAAGTTAAAACTGTACATTGAATATTTTTTAAAGGATACTTGGCGCGTAATCTACAAAGGGTATTGAAGCCAAAAATATAGTTTTAGAATTTTTGTCTGTTTGTCTGTATGTATGTCCGGGCTAAACTCAAAAAGTACTCCATGGATTTACTTCAAATTTTGCATGAATATTACTAAGAGGTCGGGTCAACGTATAGGCTACATATTATCAGGCTATCACCTACGGGGGACGAGCTGTGATAATTTATAAAGTTTAATGCGGGTAAAACCGAGGGGCACAGCTAGTTATGAATATTTAAACAGCTGCAGTAATTTTACAATTTCATTATGTAAATATTCAATTTAGAGCACCTACGGGATTTATTATTAAATCTCTTTATTGTACACCAGATAAATAAGCAGTATAAGAACAATATTAATCAAAAGACATACATATGTACAGACGCCAGCAAATCAAGCTACCCCAATCTGTCAAATTTCTTTTATAGATTTTCAACTTTATCACAAAAGTATAAGGTTCACTTTCAATTGAGGAAATTTGACAGATTGGGGTAGCTTGATGTGCTGGCGTCTGTACTTTATTGGCTGTCTTCTCACTTAAATGTTATCTATCTAAGAAATGGAGAAAGAATACTAGAAAATTGTGTTCTGAAAACTGACTAAAGGCAATCAACACCACCGGCCGTCAAGCAAAATAAAAAACTACAAAATCTTCAATCTGCACTGACTTTACTTGGGGTTTTAACCTGCACTGAAGGCAGTCACTTACAGGTATTAGAATGTTAGGTTTTAGGGGACATTTTATAAAACTGTTAATCTACGTTAATACGCCAAGACTACAACACAAGATTTTTCTATTACCCAATATGAAGAATTGCGCCTCTTGTTGTTAATGAGGGCTACCGTTTTTGTGCTCACCAGTCGGCGCCACTGTCGCGGAAGGTCCACTATAGCTGTCAAAATCATTGTTATTGTGGACGCGAGCAATATTTTTACGAAAAATATTTAAAATCCTGTTAAAGTGTTTCATAAATAGCATGCCGCAGTGTTGTGCAGTCCCCGCACAACACTGCGGCATGCTATTTTTATGAAACACTTTAACAGGATTTTAAATATTTTTTCAAATTATTTACAGTCATCGAGCTGTTACTCATTTTGTAATTTATTTTAGTTTTAAACCAAAAATTTTTGTTATAATTGCAGTTTTTATTAATAAACAGCGTAACCCGAACAAAAACAGTGTATTTTGACGTTTCGTAGACCTGTCGCGATGCTAGCGCCTCTAGCGGCAAATTGATACGCGGTAGCCCTCATTGTTTAATCTAAGCCTTTCATACCAGCCATGCAGGTTCAGTGAGATTTCGTTAGCG
Organism: Pseudoips prasinana; assembly: GCA_951640165.1. Taxonomy (NCBI): domain Eukaryota; kingdom Metazoa; phylum Arthropoda; class Insecta; order Lepidoptera; family Nolidae; genus Pseudoips; species Pseudoips prasinana. Next base: position 32,355,697 of record OX621243.1, on the reverse strand, counting down.
GCTTTGTTATGTTGTCAAGTAATCAATCAGTCTTTAGGGCTCATTACAAAAATGTAGAAGCTTCACATATTTTTTATTTTTTGGTCAGGATATAGCGGACTCCGCGTACCGGCATAGGCGTGGACGGCCGCAGTTCATGTCCAGCGTGAGCAAGATCATTGCAGACTCACTCTTCAGCTTGCTAGTGCAAGCATTATTTTTAGTACAGGTAAATATATCTTACATGTTATAGGGTTGCGTATCAAAATGGTATGATTTGGTCACTCACACAAATTATAATGCTGCCGATTAAAAATTTAAACCCCTTTTTTATATTTATCCATTAGCTTAAAAGTTACTCATATTTTACTCGTCCTGCCTTTACATGGCAACACCATTAAAAATTCGACAGCAATGTGATGTATAAATATAAAATTATTGTATTGTAAGAGGTAATATTTAAAAACTGTATTGATGTAAATTGTAAAATCTGTATTTCCTGTTTTTTGTGCTTATCTTAAAAAAACATGGAAACTTGTTCTTGAAATTTTGTACAATTTTCAATATGTATAGCATCTATATCTTTAGTAAAAATGCCGCGCAAAGGATAATGCTACTTATGACGTCATATGTGTGTAAATAAACCACACACATATGACGTCATGGATCGTGGAAGTTCGTGAAATAATATTTAAAAATGCAGGTTGACAGGACGGTGGATGACGTTTGTTTGTTTACTACATACATATGACAAAAGCCGTTCAGATAAGTGTGTGTAAAATTAAAAATGAGGAAGTAGGTATTTTATTTTGGGCACCCTGATTTGGGGGAAAACCTGGCCTGGGGCCCTACCGGCTAAGTCGCCGAACATCGATTTCTTAAATGGCGTTCAAATTTCAAATAAAAAAGGTTAAAAATTACTTAATCAATCGTTAAATCGTCTTCAACGTTGACAATCGACTCCGGACCATTTATGACGTCACATGTGCTCATGGAAGCCGATTTAATGATTTATTAATCCTAAAAGTAACCTACCTTGCATTATGCCAAGCTATTTTGACGTATTGTATTACATCGTGGGGCGGTACTGCTAAATCAACCCTGATAACGTTAGAACGAGCTCAAAGAGCAGTTCTAAAAGTGGCAATGTTCTTGCCTATTCTACACCCCACGGCTGAACTATACCAGAAGTTCAATGTCCTAACGGTACGACAGCTTTTTATTTCTGGTATGGTTCTCAAATGTCACTCTGAAACTTATTACGATCCGCTAATGAACGCAACAAAACGCCGCAAGCACATAATTTGCCAGGCTGATAATTGTATCAGCCTGGCAAATTATGTGCTTGCGGCGTTTCGTTTTAGAATCTGTGTGAAAGAGTCGTTCTGTATATTGATACAGAACGACTCTTTCACACAGATTCTATTGCTATTTGGGCCCATATCTATACAACAAAATTAACTCTATTCTTTCCATTTACTTCTTGAATAAATTCAAATTAAAAGTAAAGTTAACAACGTGGTTGCAGAATTGATCATACAATGATACTGAAAACCTGATAACTATGTCGATCTAATAAAATATAGTACATCATAAGTAAGCTAAATGGACAAACAAACACTCACTTACAAATTCTCACTTGCACACACTCACAAACACACACACACACACACACACACTCACACTACACAAACATTGTAATTAGTAAGTTTCATTTTTATATATAGTATATTTAGATTAAGTGCATAGTATTTTCAATAATTTGTAATTATCACCAAGATGTGACCCAGAGGTGGGAGCCTGGTGATCTGTAACACAGGTCTTACCTACTATAGACGCCAGTCTCTCACAAAGGTATGATAGGTATTTTGTTCACTGTATTTCTTTGCATAATACTCGCATGTATACCAAACCTTTGTGAAAGAGATAAATAAATACATTATTATTATTATTATTAAATCATTTTTAAACTTTATTTATTTGAACGCCATTTATGAAATCGATGTTCAGCGACTTAGCCGGTAGAGCCCCTGGTTAACACATAATGATTTTATTTTCTTTCAGAGTATGTTAGTTAGTATGCTGCCTATAACGTACATAGGCGAGCTATTATGCCTGGTGCACATGTGCCTGCTGTACTCGCTGTACTCGTTCGAGTACAAGTGGTTCAACATGGGCTGGGAGCTACACAAGCGACTCACCTTCATCGAGACCAACTGGCCTTACTTCCTCGGGTTTGGTTTACCGTTGGCCGTGTTGACGCAGATACCACACTCGTATATTATAAGGTGAGATATTATTGTGTTTACTAAAATTATAGAATATGATTATACTTGGTACGGAAATAGTGTAGGCGATATTTAATTTTTATGTCGATATTTATTTTTGTTATATTTTTGTATATAACGAAATTTAATATTTAATAATTAAATATTTAAGTTTTAATTATTAAATTAATTAAAATTTAAGAATTTTATATTTAAATATAAAAAAAAAATTGTTATATAAAAATATTTTGTTATATTTTTATATAACAAAATTTAATATCGACATGGAGTTGCCTACACTATTTTCGTTCCGAGTATAATACCGAGAATATTCTATCATTTTTATACAGTATTCTGTTTACTCCTTCTACTCCTTGTATGAAAGAACGTTGTTCTTTCCTACATGAATAAAGTTCGACGGCCTTGAGATCGACTAATGATCAACGGTTAAAAAAACATGAGGCATTCCACAAATTTTCTTGATAACGCATTGGTTGTACAAGGTACTCGTCTTTGGAATGTGTTGCCATTCTTAATTAGGCGTGCACAAACACTAAGTATATTTCAAAGACTTATCAAGGATCAGTACTTGAAAACTTCATAGTTAACATATGACATGTATTATTATCATGAATATTGACGGTCACCGTAGCTTAGTTGGTAGCGATCCTGCCTACGAAGCTGGTGGTCCTGGGTTCGAGTCCCGGTAAGTGCAAATATTTGTGTGATGAGCACGAATATTTGTTTCTGAGTCATGGATGTTTTCTATGTATATAAGTATTTATCTATCTATATTAGTATGTATATCGTCTCCTGGTACCCATAGTACAAGCTTTGCTTAGTTTGGGGCTAGGATGATCTGTGTGACATTGTCCCCAGATATATTATTATATTATATATTATATACATAATTAGTAAGTAGGTATGTATAATTATAGGTATGGTACAAATAGTACCTTATTATATAGTAATTTGTACACAAGCAACTGCTCCATCTCTGTAATTCCTTTCTCCTTTCTCTACCTAGGTTGCCTGGAAGAGATCACACTTTGTGATAAGGCCGCCAATTCTACAGACGCCAGCACATCCACCTACCCCAATCTGTCAAATTTCTTTGATCGATTTTCAACTTTGTCACATATGTATAAGGTTCACTTTCAATTGGGGGAATTTGACAGATTGGGGTAGCTTGATGTGCTGGCATCTCTACTATTATAGTTTGTATGTTGTTTGTTACACCAATACATGGGTTGGAAGCTACAGAAACGAGTCATGTTACTTCCTTCGGTTTAAATAATTAATAATTGGCCGTCAGCCGACCAGTGGTTTATGTATTAGATATGTGATTCTTAGCACGTGACACAATTCAAAATATCTCCATAGAATGCAATCCAATCTTCAATTCCTGACTATGAAAATACAGCTGCATGATATGAATCAACTATGTTTATACAGCAGAGTAATAATATTCGTGACGTTAGCACCATGTCCTTCTGCCGCCGTATTCTGGAATGAACTTAGAGAAATATCTGAGTAATATAATCTTTTGTGAGGTCAAGTATTCTTATAAGCGTCAAAAGTTATTAGAATACCTAATTCTTAGCATTCTATGGATTCACCGTGCTGTACATCGCGTGGTAGGGGAGGGAACACTCGACAGAGTCGGAGACTTGCGCCTCACATGTAGGTTTAAGAGGGCCCCAATGATGCATCAACGTTCACCTTCTCTGTCTCTCAGTGTTCCCGCTCTTCCTAGCCAACATTTGGACACACGTTCTAATATAGAACTTATGGAAGATATTACCGATATATATATATATATATATATATATATATATATATATATATATATATATATATATAGCGTAATTATTTAATAATTACTATGTTGTTCTGTGTTGGGGGTAATAGGCCAGCCCCGCCTCTTTTGTGTTCGACTATGTCATTGTGTGTCAAATACAGCACCATGGTATAAAGACAGTTCTAAAGACCAGATTAAATCAAAGTATTTCTCGTATAGAATTATTTAATTTGCTGTCAGGAAAACATCAAGCCAATTTAAGACACAGATAATGATGAATTTGACGATTGCGACGATTCTATATTAACATCAACAGTGCCACGATAATATAGAATTCAAAAGGTCACGTTCAAAAATACTTAAAACAAAAGAATCATTCTAATATTATAAATGCGAAAGTTTGTGAGTATGGATGTAAAAATACGGAACGGATTTTAATGAAACTTTTTAGTACTTAATATAGCTTATATCTCCGAATAATAGCTATAATTGATTAAGTTGAAAAAACAGCGCAAAGCTAGGCTTGAATAAAAAGAATATATTTTAATCCACTTAGTGGGAAATTAAACTTTTGGAAAACTACCACCCATGTTATTAACAGTGCGTGTTTCACAAAAATATTAAACCCCAATAACGTAGAAAATGCTTGTGTTTACGTTTCCTCTGAATTTTCATGTCTATCTGTAATCCAGGATTACTTGTTTTTAGTATCGATATTATAGCGTTTAAAAACAACATGTTTACATTATGACATATTATTCGACGGCTGTGACATTCGCGAATTTGCGTCGTAGGTACAGTTATCTATTTACGACGATTAATATGAATTTTCTCTATTTTGTGGCGTAGTATTATTATGTTTATTTATAATAATAATAGGTACACTTTATTGCGCCATATAATTTACAATTTAGTAAAATAAATAATGTTAATGTTCATGCAATAGGCGGCCTTATCGCTAAAAGCGATCTCTTCCAGGCAACAGGCTTATAAGTTAGACGATTAAATTATCTATCGCGTTTAAGTTCAAATCAATGCATTGGTCGAATTATCTATCGCATTTAAGTTCAAATCAATGCATCGGTCGAATTATCTATCGCATTTAAGTTCAATTCAATGCATTGGTCGAATTATCTATCGCATTTAAGTTCAAATCAATGCATTGGTCGAATTATCTATCGCATTTAGGTTCAATTCAATGCATTGGTCGAATTATCTATCGCATTTAAGTTCAAATCAATGCATTGGTCGAATTATCTATCGCATTTAAGTTTAAATCAATGCATTGGTCGAGTTTCGGCCACGGCATTCAATCTCAATGGAGACTAACCATCCATTATTCCTCTCATGATCCGATAGGAGGATTAGCGATACGACCGGAAAGAGTCAAGTACAGACGCCAGGTCATCAAGCTACCCCAATCTGTCAAATTTCCCCAATTGAAAATGAACCTTATGCTTTTGTGATACAAGTTGAAAATCTATAAAAGAAATTTGACAGATTGGGGTAGCTGGATGTGCTGGCGTCTGTACCTACAAGACCGACGGCTCACCGAGGCAATTCATTTTATCTACATTTAAAAATGTGATGTCTTAAATTAATATTCTTGGACCAAGCAAACACTTGGCTTAAATTAGACTTTTTTCTGACTGAATTAACGATAGTTGTAAATAGTCGGAATACAACTTTAGAATGCGGATAAGTAGTTATTTTATAATTAGTTATATATTCAAATTTGTAATGAATCTCGTGATAAGTCTAACATCTCTGCCAAATTTTATTGGCAACATCTGTAGCAGAGTAGTAGTCATTCATTGCTGTGCTATTTCCTCATTGGCAGGTGGAAAATATTCGTACTTTTCTCAAAATTACAACTTGGAACCGATTTTAGTGGTATCATACTAAGTTTAATTGTTACTTTTAACTATTGCAAGTATATTGCCACCGAAACCCAAAAACACCGAGAGACCACACTTACGACTTGGGAATGGTATCTGTTTTACAAATCATACCACTGGTTTCAATATTTTCATCAAAATGGGACTATTCCGAAAGCAGTCCCTATCAATAACAAAATATGTATTAAAGTAGTAGGAAAGGTAGTAAAAAAAATCGCGTAACATATGTAATATCTAAGACCTAGCTAGAAGGTTAACGTACCACACACTTAATACAAGCTAGCTAAAAATCATTACTACACTATTATAAAATAAATGTAATAAATGTTTTCATTCAATCCGTGTAGCTAAATATCTATGTAATTATATTAAGACAAACATGTTCTGACTATTTACAAGCGCTTTTTAAATTCTACGTGAAAAAAAATAAGAATAAACATCCACAGCCTCGATACAGGTCTTGTACAAAGGGATTGCTAATAAATGATTATTTTATTTATAAATACAAAAAAGACACAGTCGATTTGATAACCTCCTTCAATTTGAAGCCGGTTAAAGATAATACTGATGAATATGATGTGCTCCTTTTAGCACCGCGAGCTTATAATAATAAGATTGCTATGGTTATATAATTCTCTCCGTTTCTTGAATACAATTAATATGCTTTGATTATTTTTATCAGGTTCATAATTATGTATCTGTATTCTAATATTAGTTTTAATTTATTTATTCATTCGTGTTAGCAGTTGTTATCTTGATTTGAGAATAGTTCAACCTTTTGTTTAATTATAAAAGCCGCGTCTGTCGTAAAAGTCTCCTCCAAAGCTTAAGAGACGCTCAGAAATTAAACTAAAGCGGTCACTCCCGTGACCCCGCACCTAACATGTCTTTCAGAAATATTAAGCTGAAGCAGTATTTATTTTAAAACTGTCCTATCGCGCAATAAAGGTTGTTTTCCGCGGTCCAAGTGCGCTACAAATACACAATGGTTCTTCCGGGATGATTACTTTTTTCTTCTTTGTTTTGGGGCTGGCCGCAACGAGTTAGAATGGGAGTCTAACCCCTGTCAAAGACCCCTGTCAAACCCCGGCCATTGTGGAGATCCTTGGGGGAGACCGTTGTCTAGCAATGGACGTCTTTCGGCTCATATGTTGATGATGATGAATTAAAATGGTTCGTTCAGATTTCAGATCCTATTAACCCCTTAATTACTTATAACGATGGTGATATATGTAGTATAACCGACGGCCTAACGTGCTTTCCAAGCGTAGTGCATCAACTAACTAGCCCCAGGAGCAAATATTGTTGGGTGCGAATAGAATCGTACCCGTAACCTCCAGGGCATAAATATCCGATCAGGTGGCTTCCACCACTCATACATAAATGTATTAAAGTACAGAGTTTTAGATGAACCTAATGTTTATATAACTTATTTCTTCAGATACAATTCATTTCCTTTTGATTGATATTGATCTGATAGATAAACTCTTTATTGTACCCGTTTAGAAACAATAAATATACCTATTAATGCAGTACAGTTTGCGGCCATATGCCTAGATGTCATCTCTTCCAGGCAACTTAAGGAGTTCCGGAGATGGGGTTAGTTGCCTTTTCGTCGCGTTTGGATCAATTCGCAATCTGTTAAAATTCATGAAAATCTCAATCCGTCAAAGTAGCAACGTCAAAATGTGATATTTCCTTCCTCCTTCTTTTCCTTTAAATTGAGCCAGTAATTTATATTTTTGTGACGTTGTTACACGTTAATTGTGGTATTTCTCATATCCCCACATTAAAAAGTAGCAATTTAAACTATAAAACAATAAAACGGTTATTGAACTACAAATGGTGAATGAAACTTGAACGCGTTAAGTATGTATACATCCAGTCCGCATTTTAATAAGTTGCTTTATAATTTAAATAGTAATTCATTGTACTAGCAGTAGCAAAGCTTGATAAGCATCGATAAGAACACAGCGTAACATTAATACTTACTTAATTATAAGTACCTACTTCTAATAAAATAGTAGTCTACGTTTATCGCACATACAGAGTCGCATTATATTCGGCACGTGTTATCAGTAAGGAATTAGTGTAACGATTACCCCAATTCCTGTTACTTTGGGTGGACACACCAATTTGTTTGTTAACTGTATACGGAGGTCGATGTTCCACTGGATGTTCACCATATATGGAAGGGCATTAGTAACTAACACCCTTCCATAATTACCATTATGCCGTACGAAGCGCATTGCTTCGTCTTTCATCATACGCACGGCTAAGCCGTGGAACACCCTCCCGAGCGACGTGTTTCCAGATTCATATAACATGGGTTTATTGAAGATTAGAGTGAACAGGCTTCTTATCGGTACGCGCGGTCTACCTTCGACCACATCTTCACTTACCATCAGATGAGATCGTGGTCAAGCGCAAACCCATTTTGCATAAAAAAAGTAATAATACGCACATAATTTCTATAATTCTGGCTTGGGTTTGAACTAGAGACCACTGAGTCCACAGCCCAACAGTCTAACAACTAGGCCACCTAACATTCGTACCACTGGGTTATCTCAACTATTAATCACGAGATCCCCTCAGGATTGTGGGTTACAGAGCGCTCATTGTACATTAAAATGTATCCCGCGCAGAGGGTCAAAATTGAGGACATTACAATTAATTTGCGCTTTCACTGCTTAGTTAGATACTCTCACCGGTCCCTAAGTGATCGGTGAGGTTAAGCAACTGGGCTCGCGGTCAGTCTATAGATGGGTGACTGCCAAAGTGGTTTAATTTCTGAGCGTCTCCGTGCTTTAGATGGCATGTTAAGCTGTCGGTCCCGGTTGTAGCCATTAGGCAACAGTCGTTAAGCCATGTCAGAGGCCAACTGACGCTAGGGTAACCACTGCCCATACGATAAGTATGTAATTAGGTATGTATGTATGTATTGATTTGTGATAATTATTATGTTTCAGTGGTTGCGTGTTCTCAATATTCTTCCCAGTCTTCATACTTAGTGGCAATGAGGCCACCCCTGTCATAGGGAGGTAAGTCTACTTTATTTGTTTAAACTTGTGTCAGAACATATATACAAGATGTATGTATCTATACATATAATAAAATCGTAGGAAAATCAAAACTGTACATTGAATATTTTTTTAAAAGGATACTCAGGCCGTGATCTACAATCGATATGGAAGCCAAAAATGTAGTTTTATGAATTTTTGTCTGTGTGTCTGTTTGTCTGTATGTATTTCCGGGCTAAACTCAAAAAATACTGCATGGATTTACTTCAAATTTTGCACGAATATTATTCATAAATAATATAAATAGTGGAGGAAACTTAATGTTCGCTCTCTACCCATGACACGTGAAATTAAAATTTGTCATTATTCAAAACCTGTTTATAAATACGATATTTTTATAAATTTACACTAAATAATACAACAGCGCTACATCGCTACTCTATTGTGCGGGAAGTATTTTATTTTGTGATTTACCTAACAAGCTTTATTTGCCATCGTTAGCATTTCAACAAGCAAATGTTGAAATGCTAACGTAGGCAAATAAAGATTGTTAAGTTACGTCCACGTAGAAATAAAATTAATTGTCGAATCTCCTCAGCAACATTATATATTCCACAACTAAAACCGATAGGAAACGATTTGTCACTTGCGTTCACTTATGCGCTACGTCGGTGTGGCGTGGATTCTAACAAAAGATGGTTCTAAAAAATAAGAACCCGCCAAATGCGAGTCGGATTCGCACACGAAGGGTTCCGTACCATCGAGAAACTATAGTAACTACTCTCTCTGTTGCAACTTTAAGTAACTACATATTATATGTTTCAAAAGGTACACCCATTATTAAGATTGAGCAAAATCAATAGTTTTTTGTATGGATATCCCCTCTTATTTTTGACACTCACCCACGCACTTTGAGAGTTATGCAACTGTCTATCTATTACGGGTCGAGATACAACCCGCTGACAGATATTCGTACAGACGGATGGACAGCGGAGTATCACGCTCAATTCGTGTTGCACGTTGCATATTTCAATGCAGAGCTATCGACACATCCGCAATCGAAAGAATTCGGATTATCTGCTAATCTTGCTTCTCCCAATCTTGTAATTTATCATTCTTATCTTTCTGAAGTTCAAGGATTTCAAATAGTTTGATAACCTCTCAAAGTCAATTTTCGTGTTTATCTTGAACGCTCTGTCTTAGTGACAATTACTTTACGTCTAAATCACATAAGAGAGCGTTTTGGTGTGAAAGAGGATGTAGTTGTAGTAACTAAGATTGAAAAAGGTATGCTGAGATGGTTTGACCATTTAGAAAGGATGAAAGAAAGAAGATTGACAAAGGAAGTATACCTGGCCTGTGTGAATGGGACAACCGGAAGGGGAAGACCACGTCGAACATTCTCTGACCAAATTGGAGACATTCTCAAGAAAGGGCAGGCCAGAAGTACCCTAAACCGGCGAGCATGTATGAAGAATATAATGAGAGTAATCGAAGCAAAAGAGGTGTGCCAAGATCGTGACAAATAGAAATCCGTTGTCTCTGCCTACCACTTTGGTAAACATGCGTGAGTCTATGTATGTATGTAAATCACATAATTAATAAATAATAAATATCCTGGAATATAATTCACACCCGGACATTTGATCCCAAACTAAGCAGAGCCTGTACTATGGAAACCAGATAACTGATATATTACATATACTACTTTTCATTTTTAAATGCTTTTTGCGGGTGGGACGCATAGGCTTTATTAAAAAAATGTATGAAACCCAAGTCTTCAAACCATAGTTGATATTTTTTTTGTCACGGAAGCACTTACTCCCACTTTTAATCGAATATGTATAATATATATTAATTATATATTTTTTTATCTCTTCCAGTGAATACCCTCTCCGGTTATTCTCTCCAGTGGTAGCGATATCCAATGGCATGTTCCGTTTTGTCCGCCAAGGGGCGGAGGTTGTGACGCAAAGGAACAGGTGACTCGCAGAGAATTCTTCGTTACATTAGGGTGCAGGGTTGTGCAAATTTACTTGACATGGCAATGTAGGTAGACTAAGGCCTCCTACGCACTATGCGGTTAGCCGGAATGCGGTCAGCTGTCAGTAATCAATATTACTGACCGGCTGTCGCATCACAGTGCGAATAAAAACTACTTGCACGTTTAAATATCTGAGTACGGATAGCCGCACGGCTGGCCGCATTGCAGCTAGCCGCATAGTGAGTAGGATGCCTTATACGAGATACGGCGACATTATTCTTACATCCATCAGCATTCTGTATAAAATGAATGCTTATCTGGATTATTTTACAAGGATAATTTATGCAGGATTGCCTATCGAAATATATCCGCATAGCATTTTTTTTATTGTATTTGTGGCAAGCTATTTCTTCTGTGCTTATACTGCAACAGTGACAATAGCTATAAATATAATGAAAAAACAATTTAAAGCACTAAGAGCCAAATCAACTGCGATGATGGTGGGCTTTCTAAGAAAAAATATGTTTTATTCTATATTTGTTTTTAGTGTCTATAATCCAACCATTTTTCAAAGATATACTTTCCATAACATTAAATCTTACAGACTGTTCACATATTATACAAGGTGAAATTAAATAGCGGAAGAAACTTGAAGAACGCTCTATTCCCATGAGACCGAACAAATTGAAGAACCAATTTGTGAAATATGAATAATATTTTTTTATTCTTCACCATATAAAATAGTAGCTGATCGTTATACTTGTATAGGAATTTAAACTTGTTTTTGTGCATTATGCACGTGCTACACGTTGTTCTGTTTCATAAGCAAATTAATCTCAAGTTACATCCATGTATTGACAATAACGTTCTGTTACAAAAATGTCTTGCGGCCAAATTTATACTGGTAACCCAACACATTATTCCTTGAATTATAATTAATAAGGAAAAAAACCGTGTCAACGCAAAAACATATGATTGTATAAATTGTGTCGCCGGATCTCATACTAGACGCTTCCAAACACACTGTTATGTACATAGATAGGGTATGTTATATTTTAAATGTATTTTTTTATTATTCTTCACGAAGACGAGTCAGCTTCAAGGCCATAGCCAACTTACACGACTTTCCTGTCACCCGACTAATAAAATACCATTCAAATATGGGCTTTAAGTCGTGGCCTTGCGATATAGTTTATTTTGACAACATTAGTTAGCAGACAGCTCGGTGTTAGCAAGCTTCGCGCCATCAGACTGCTCGGTAGTACTGTTTTAGTTAAGGGCGGTGATGGATGGGAGCGGTGTTGGAGCTGAGTCGTGTAAGTGGGCTATGACCTTAAAGGCCAGCGCAGACCGAGAGGAGCGCAGCGGAGAGGATTTTATTAAAGCACTAGAAAATCAACTTTAAACTTATTTAAATAAAGTGCATGTTTGCTTGAACATTATATGCCCGCGACTCCGCGAGAATTTTATGTCAGGTTTAAGCATATATGCAGTTTATTCCTATAATTTTGAACTTGATTTTTTAGTGCCTTAATAAAATCCTCTTCACTGCGCTCCTCTCTGTCTGCGCTGGTCCTAAGACTGCGGTTTGAGACAAATATTACTCAATATGATCTGTATTTACCGGTAAGGGGTTTATTATTGCAAGCATATAAGCTTCTTATGCAATCTTCGCTATGAGTTTTGACAATATTGCCGGTAGATAATGTTGTCATGTTACTATTCATCATGTCAGCCAAAGTACGTCCATGGATATGCCATGATCGCCACGCTTGGCAGACGGGTTGGCGATCGCAGTTTGACGGTCATAGTTCACAGAAAAACGCTGCTGCCCGTTCTCTGGTATTCACTCGCTCGATTTCTACGCCCCTCACGGGACGAGATGTGGTGATGATATTCTATACTTATGCTACCCAAACGTTGCTCCATCAGGGGCTCTACCGGCTAAGTTGCCGAACATCGTTTTCGTGAATGGCGTTCAAATAAATAAAGGTTAAAAATTACTTAATCAATCGTTAAATCTACTTCAACGTTGGCAATCTATTCCGGACCATTTATGACGTCACATGTGGTCATGGAAGCCAATTTAACGATTGTTTAAATAATATTTAACCTTTATTTATTTGAACGCCATTCACGAAAATGATGTTCGGCGACTTAGCCGGTAGAGCCTCAGGTGGCTCCCGATAGCTATAGAATGATATTCTACTACAACACCGTTTGTTTTTGTTTGTATATATCGCACCTTTAGAATTAAAGGGACCTAATTTAAAAAATCATGCTCTTGACTTTATATCAAAAAATGACCTAAAACTACAATGTTTATCGATTTAAATTAAAACACAGGCCTATTTTGGCGTAGAAAGCTACATCACCGTTAATTACAAAAAATTTAACCGTTCAAATGTTTATGTAATGATTCCCAAAAAATCATATTTTCTAATAAGGTCACTACAATTCTAAAGGTGCGATATAAATAGTAGGGTATTACCAAGTAATATAAACCCGACGTTTTTCCTTCTCTTAACGTTTTAAACACCACTGTCAAGTGTTTTAGTTAGTTTGTGATAATTTTGAATTTGTACATATCAGACATTATTTCCTCTAATACATATTACTGTTATTGTGAAGATGGCAGTAAAATATAAGTTTTGGTTTTGTTTTACCGCTTATAATTTTGTATTAATAATAGATTCGGTATAAGTCTGTCATAGTTTGACTATGTTTTTGGTTTTAAAATGGTATTTTATTATTGATAGCTGAATTAAATTTATGTAGGAATTATAATTTTCAATGATGGATGATGCTATTTGTGAACACAATTTGTAATACTTAAGGTTTATTTTAAATATCTCGAAAAGTGAAGGTTTGACCTTAATTCATGGTTTTAGCTCTATTTTTTTTGTTTATAGACATCGCCCGCACTAGGGAATTTAGTCCCAGTGTTGCGGAGTACTTTACAAATTTATAATTGACGGAAATGAAGGTCATCCAGACAGAACAACTATGTATGGTTCGAATAAATAGGTGTCCTGTGTGGGAATCGAACCCGGGGCACAGAGTGGCGAGGCGACTGTCTTAACCACACGTGCACAATAGGGTTTAAAATAAAGTGGTAACTAATATACCATTGTCCAATTAAGGGTTAAGTTAGCCTATAAATATTGATGTAACACTAATGTATATGGAACTTCGGGTACATATCGACCTATCCGTAGAATAAGTTACTTCTGTATTATCGTTACCGATCTGGGCCTCTACCGGCTTAGCCGCCGAACATCGATTTGTTAAATGGCGTTCAAATAAATAAACGTTAAATATGACTTAATCAATCGTTAAATCGGCTTCAACGTTGACAATCGATTCCGGCCCATTTATGGCGTTACGTGTGGTCATGGAAGCCGATTTAACGATTGATTAAGTAATTTTTAACCTTTATTTATTTGAACGCCATTTAAGAAATCGATGTTCGGCGACCTAGCCGGTAGATCCCCTGGACCGATGATTTTGTGCGGGTCGCTGGAAAGCGCTGGATGCGGATAGCGCAAGACCGGCAATTGTGGAAACCTTTGGGGGAGGCATTTGTCCAGCAGTGGACGTCTTTCGGCTGATATGATGATAATGAATAACCGTAGCCTAGTTGGTAGTGCTCCTGCCTACGAAGCTGGTGGTCCTGGGTTCGAATCCCGGTAAGTGCAAATATTTGTGTGATGAGCACGAATATTTGTTTCTGAGTTATGGATATTTTTTATGTATTTTAGTATTTATCTATCTATATAAGTATGTATATCGTCGCCTGGTACCCATAGTACAAGCTTTGCTTAGTTTGGGGCTAGGATGATCCGTGTGACATTGTCCCTAGATATTATTATTATTATGAATCGTTACTGTAGAGAATAGCGTTTAGAAATTTGTTTAGTACAACATCAGCCTATCATTTTAGATATTTTTATAGCAATTTGATTAAATATAGAATAATTATCAAAATGCTAGAAAAAAATATGTAAAATGTTATAGCTGATTTTGTACTAGATAAATTTCAAACCTCTCTCCTCTAAGGGTCAATTTATACTAGCACAGAGTCGAATGCATCGAAGCGTCTATCCAAAACTGAACATAACAAATTCAACTCCACAGCGCTCACATTACTTCTGAGATTTTAAAAAGACGCGCGCATTCTTCGGAATTCGTGCGTCTGCGCGAGACCGACGCTGATTGGTGCGCGCGCATTCTCGCGTATCCGTGCGTCCACTAGCGAACCTTCGCGTCATCAGTCGGCAATTGGCCTGCGTCGGTGTTGAATGTGTTGATCACGATGGATGTATTCTGGCGAATACGCACGCATTCGTGCGGCTTCGCTTTAGTTATAAAGAATTTGACGCTTCGATGCGCTTCGACTGTGCGCTAGTATACATTGACCCTAAAGTAACGATTATGCAGAAGTAACTTAATTCTATTGCCTTGGTCCAGCAGTGGGCGTCTTTCGGCTGTTCCTACTTTATTCTACGGATAGGTCGATATTCTTTAATTATAACTGCAATACTGTACGTAATTAAATACATCACAATATAGCAAAAATAATAAAAAAGTGTATTCAGTTTTGGTGCAATCTTGAGTTGGAAAATACTAACTGTGTATTACAAGAGCGGAATAAAATTCTAAAAGTAGTTTTATTTAGGTTTTTAAAAAGTTGCGTTAATTTGTTTTGACTGTAGATCTTTTTGGATTTGCAATTGTCTGTAGAGGTGATAAAGAGTGAACATATAGATATATCATAGTTGGTAAATTAGTACAGCAGCGTAATTACGTGTATATTTTGTATATGTTGAGGCACTCACAGCTAGTTGCTTTCACCAGACCGTTAGTGATCAACGAGGTTAGCACCTGGGAGTCTATAGATGGATGACCGCCAAAGTGGTTTAAATTCGGAGGGCACGTTAAGCTGTCGGTCCCGGTTGTAGTCGATAAGCCAGGTCAGAGGTCCACTGGGCGTCTTGAACAACTCTGTTACTAGGTTAACCACTACCCATACGATAAAATAAAAGTGAATCAAATGTAAAAGTGTATAAAGGTGATATATCTTGCAGTTTTGTTCGATTTTATGTCTTAGTACCAAAGGTTTACGTCATAAATTTGTACGGCGTAAGAGTTACAGATATATAACCTTTATCCACGTAGATCTTAAATTAATAAGCGATGTAACATGTTCTAAATATAACAAAACACACTTGCACAACCCTGTAATTAGCAATTGTATTGTCCAGAAATATTTGCGTATCGTGCTCATAAATATCGTATGCTCATGTTGTTGTCAAAGGTAAGAGTAATTTCAATAACTATCCAATTTATTTACAATGCTTCGACATATAACATACTCGTATGTACCAGTGCCAGCACATCCAGCTATCCCATTCTGTCAAATTTCTTCTTTAGAATTTCAACTTTATCACATTAGCATAAGTTTCACTTTCAATTGGGGAAATTTGACAGATTAGGGTAGCTTGATGTGATGGCGTCTTTACATACTGGGTTACTTGTAAAACACCAACAACCTCGCAGGACTAGATAGCTAACACCATACGCAACAACTTTTGTTCTACGGGTTCGGACATAACTCAATACATGAAAAAATAATGATGTTATCCGGACGACTGGCGACTATAAAAATAGGTCAAGTTCAAAGGCGCTTGAGCTGCACCCCTTCCTCGCGCCATCGCAAGGGTATATAAACATTTAAGCGGGAAATTAAATCCGTAATTATTTTTGTACGAAAAAAACCCTAACAAATTATCAAAATTGTTACTTTGTTCTACAAATGAACAAAGTTGTTAATTTGTAGAACAAAGTAACAACTTTTGTTCTACAAATTGTAGAACAAAAGTTGTTACTTATGGTTGTTGGTGTTTTATAAGAAAACCCTGAATAGTGGGAAACGGAACCGACCGTAGCGTTTAGAAAACTTCAATGTAAAATATTTTAGAAAATACTTCAGTTGGTTTGAATTAATTTGTTGCATTAACGAATATTTTAGAAGTTGTTTAATTTAAGGGGCCAATTACGTCTCTTGCAATCTTCCAATGTAGAAAGAAGGCTATGCTTGGAGTTTCTCTGCGAGATCGAATCTGAAATGTTGAGATCCGCAGGCGAACCAAAGTAACCGACATACCCCGCAGAATTGCCAAGCTGAAGTGGCAGTGGGCGGGTCACATAGCTCGTAGAATCGACGGCCGCTGGGGCAGAAAGGTTCTCGAGTGGCGACCACGAAAAGGAAGACGCAGCGTGGGCAGGCCCCCTATATGATGGACTGATGATCTTGTGAGGATCGGTGGATGCGGGTAGCGCATGACCGGCGATTGTGGAGATCTTTGGGGGGAGGCCTTTGTCCAGTAGTGGGCGTCTATCGGCTGATATGATGCTATTTATAAACCTTGTGTCTTATAGGCTTAGTTTACGAACAGACCACAGCGATTATTTTATGTTTAGCTGTAACTCAGTTAAACGGCAGTTCGTTTTCGAAACCTACTAATAATACAATTCATTTGACAGTTCTTAAATGGCCTGTATTTCCAAGAGAACTGTGATACAAAGGAATGTTAAGGTATTACTATTGTTTTCGTTAAAGAACGAATTGTCAGATATTTTATTTTTGATTTATTGCAAATTGGACAGTTATTGGAAAAGTTAAGTTGTAAGATAGGGCGGCCACGGCTATTCAGACCATCTTATCAGTTAATAAACATACAATACATAAGTGAAACATTAAAACGTGCTCTTTGTTATCACAAGGGCCGGAGTGTGAACCAAACTTACGAACGATATTTATGATGTTTAATAATAGTTTAGATTCTGCGATGTTTCGGTATTGTAGCAAACGCCATGATTGCGGATGAATATGGACTCTACCTCCTACCGCATAACATCGTTTTCATGAATCGCGTTCAAATAAATAAAGGTTAAAAATGACTTAATCAATCGTTAAATCAGCTTCCATGACTACATGTGACGTCATAAATGGTCCGGAATCGATTGTCAACGTTGACGTTTGTTCCCACTTGTTCTACTGAACAGTTCTACGGTAGAACTAAAGGGATTTTTTTTTCTCACTAGTTCTACGATATTAGATGTAACAAAAGAGTAGAACTAGTGGGAGTCTTTATTCCCACTTGTTCTACCTGTTCCATCGGGTAGAACTAATGGGAGGTTTTGTTCTCACTAGTACTACGATATTATGTTTAATAAAATTGTAGAACTAGTGGGAGTCTCTCTTCCCACTTGTTCTACCTAAACCGAAAAGTAGTTTTACACAAAGAAATGTGTTACCAAATATGCTAGTTGTGGCTCAATAATAGGTTGTAAGACACTTAGATATTACTGAATAAATTAAAACACACTATTAATTAAATCACACATTTTTTATATACGTAATGGTAAATATTGTTATTATTTTTTATAGCTGTTTTCCTTTCAATGGATCATAGGCTATTCAATAATATACAGGAAATAAATTAAATAAATTACCTATCATAGTGTGAATGATCATACCATGTAAATTTCTAAACGTGCATAGTTCATAGTTTAAAATAAATTTATCAACAATTATGAGGGTAGGCATGCATCTTGTAATGGCAGCCAAACCAACACCGTCAAATTAATTACCTAATTAATTAAAATTATTATTCCAAACCATTTATTTCAGGTCTTATTTTTACATATTTATAATTATAAAATTGATATAGAAAACAAAACAATAATACTTATATAAATAAATATAAATAAATATGCTTAAAATAGAGCTTTTCCAGCGGTAGGAAATAGAAAAGAAAACAATAATAATATACGGTAGGGTGCCCTAGGCCGCCGCTGGTCAGGGCCTCTGTTGGGACGTTGGTTTGCAACCGTGTAGAACATACTTTTGTTATTGTGCCTCAATTCCCGATGACCTTTGGTGACGTTTTTCAGTCACAGAACTTTAATTTATTTTAGCCTCGAGCTATAGTAATTTATTGACCTTAACAGCAATGCGTAATGAATGAGTTTAATTTTCAATGTATTCGCTTTGAACCTTATTATGAAGTTGTCAAATACTTTAGTTTGTACACTCTTTGTGTGACATTCACTATAATACTGCATTAAACTGAGTATCGTTAAAACCGATAAAAATGAGTGCTGCGGACTTTAAAATAATTTTCGGTTTAGGTAGAACAAGTGGGAAGAGAGACTCCCACTAGTTCTACTATTTTGTTAAACATAATATCGTAGTACTAGTGAGAACAAAACCTCCCATTAGTTCTACCCGATGGAACAGGTAGAACAAGTGGGAATAAAGACTCCCACTAGTTCTACTCTTTTGTTACATCTAATATCGTAGAACTAGTGAGAAAAAAAAATCCCATTAGTTCTACCGTAGAACTGTTCAGTAGAACAAGTGGGAACAAACGAACGTTGAAGCCGATTTAACGATTGATTAAGTAATTTTTAACCTTTATTTATTTGAACGCCATTCACGTAAACGATGTTCGGCGACTTAGCCGGTAGAGCCCCAGATCTTAATGATTAGTTATTAAGTGCCGATGATCTTATGAGGGTAGTTGTAAACCGCTGGATGCGGATAGCGCAAGACCGGCAATTGCCTTTTTCCGGCAGTGGACGTCTTTCGGCTGATATGATAACGTACATAGAGGAAAGTGTGCGATTTTGTACGTATAATCTTAGTTTGCGTTTGCGTCTTTGAAATTATGTATAGTCTGAATAACTATGGTCGCCCGGGCTAGTTTATTACAAATGTATCAATGGTGCCTGGATTATTCACATTTTATCTTAGAATACTTTAATGAGTAATCGCTTTGTAAAGTGTAATTATAGTTTATATTGTATCAATCATTCTTATTTGGATACGTCTGAAATTGTGATTGTATTTACATGACATTATTTATTAAACGGACTGACTGAGTTTTACTTGTTTGATTTTATTTTTTTTATTAAATGGCAATCTATGTTATCCCAAAGTTGCCAGCGTAAAGTAGTACTACCTAATTTATATTCTGGATGGTATTTCTATAGGTTTTTGGAACGGTAAGTATAGAAAAAATACACACACACACACAATAGATCACCGTAGTCACAAACTGTTTTGTGTTCAAGTACAAATTTCATCACCTAAGGACGAAGACGCGAAACAAAAATATTTAAAAACATCTTTATAGTCTGAGTACGTGGATCCCGGTCTCCCGGTCTACCAACGAAAATCTTTAAATATCCTGGATTCAATCCGTCGCTTAAGGAAACGTTAGCACGTTTTTCCCGATCCTTTATTCACACGCAGGGACACTTAGCAGGGCTCTGTATTGCCCTCCCGAATTGCCAGTCTGACCCAACGACTGCGACACAAACATTTTTTCGTTCGCTGTCTTCTCGGAGCTGCTGGGTACTTATTTATTTTATTTTTATTTATTTCAATACTTTATGCACAAAGTTGTACAGAGGTGGACTTAATACCGTAGGCATTTTCTCCCAGTCGACCTTGGGGAGGTGCAGAGATTAAACAGTAGGTATGCACTAAGTATAAGAGATTGGATAAATATTCGATACATAAATAATTTAAATATATAGTTAAATGTATATACATAAATGTATGATATCTAATATATACAATACTATTACTACTATAATATACTATATATACATATATAATTTATTAGGTAGGGAAAGCACAATTCTGCTTACAAGTTGTTTGGAATGTGCTCTCTTAGCTTCATTTTGAACTTCTCTTACTAGTAGCACCGAGGACAGATGGGCAACCGCTACCACCGCCTACGCCTATCTAATTGTCACCCAAAAGTGACTAGATTGTGTTCTTCTGCCCAACCGCTCGATAGTTACAGCATCAGGCAAGGCAAGATCTAGTAGTTGACTGTTCAAATTTTAAGCTTTGTTAACTACATGGCCAATTACTAGAGTTCACATACTGAGTTAAATTCAAATTTTAAATAGGTAGTTAAATCATTTATTTATGGATTTCGTGGCCGGATCAGATGACTTTTGTGCTGTTAAACATGGCAGTGTAGGATATGGTTCCCCGCTACATTTGGCTAATGGAATCGCAGAAAATTGTCCTTTTCGTAACGTGTTGGAATGAGGCCTTAAATCTAAGTCCAACGATGTAATAACGTTAGACTTGGTCGCCTTGCTAGCTACGCAGGCTCTATTAAAACTGTGCCTCTACACGAGTTCCTGCAGTTTACTTACTCGATCACACGTACAGTTTCCTCCCATACATTGAGCACCAGCGCCTCTCGCGGAAACTATTAAGAACTAAAACTCGTGCTAGAGGCACTGCTCCGGATAACTCCCAGATTCAAGTCATTTGAATCTGGAGTTATCTGGAGCTGTTTCTTATGAAAGCCTGTAGGATTCCAGGCGTTTGAAATCTGAGCTTTACTGAATGATATTGATGTGAGATATGACGTTTATAATAAAAAAGTAAAATACTAAGGTGTAATGGTTGGTTTGTAGTGTGGAGAAAATTATCAGTGTGCGTACAGCTAGCAGTCTCACACTTGAATTTGATTGTTTTGAGTAAGTCAAATAAAATGTGACGATCACCGTAGCCTAGTTGGTAGTGCTCCTGCCTACGAAGCTGGTGGTCCTGGGTTCGAATCTCGGTAAGTGCAAATATTTGTGTGATGAGCACGAATATTTGTTTCCGTGTCATAGATGTTTTCTATGTATTTAAGTATTTATCTATCTATATAAGTATGTATATCGTCGCCTGGTACCCGTAGTACAAACTTTGCTTAGTTTGGGGCTAGGATGATCTGTGTGACATTGTCCCTATTCTTTTTTTTTTACATTGACCAGTATTTCAAACGAGATTTTTATTCAGTTGATACTTCGCGCCAAATTTAAATTGACACAAAAAAAAGATACGGCATATTTTCATAGGAACTATGTTACAAAGAAATGAAATTAGTTTAGTTGGGATTGGAATAAAATCGGTGGCAATGTTATATAAAGATTACAATGAAAACACATCGAATTGAGTCACATAAATAATTTAATTAAAATTGTATTCATTCACCCGTCGACAATTTATCACATGGTTATGCATTAGTGTGTGACCGTTGGACTGAAGTCCATAGATCGTAGCCTACTCATTGCAAGCTCCGCAGACTGACGCAACATGACCTTAGGTCAGCAGAACTTATGTGAATATGGAGATAATAGCTTCGCCCGCTTTAGTATGTTGTTTCTAATACGTGTACATGCATGTACCAAACGTGATCTATCTTGCTGTCTAGTTTACACAGCACTCGTTTCTCGCTAGAACTTTTCAAGACCGGTTAGTATGGCTAACGCACAGATATTCTTCATATTAATCTTGGGTCCGAGAATAATATTTCTGTCACGCAAGTTAAAGGAATATCTGTAGAGCAGGTGTCTTTAAAAAATACATACATGTACCTATTAGCTAAACATTTTAATAGACAATGTATGCGTTACGATAGTAAATATTTCATTTAGAGTAAGTTCACCTGGATCTTTCTCTGACACATTTACACGAGATGAGTCTTTAATTAATATAATAAATTTTATGTATAAACAGACTTTTAAAGATGACGAATAAATTTGCTGGGGTAACGCACACTAGCCATATATTCCTTATATTCTTTATATATCGGCAATAAATTGAACTGTATGTGATGCAACTGGTACACAAACATGCTCAAGAAGCAAGCTTTGTAATGAAACTACGACTACGGTCCAAATGTAAGTCTATTCATCGGTATAATGCATTTACAAAATTAACACAACCCTAAATGGTAAAAAAATTAAGAAAAAAATTTAAAAAATACAAAATTACTTAATCGTAATTAAATAAGTCCCTTATTAGTTTCTTCTACCCACATCAACATACGATCTAGTTTAATATTAATATTATGGTAATTGCGAAATTGACTGGTCAATTCATAAAATAAACAAGTAGGTATTATAAGGTCAAATGCTAACTCATTAAATATAGGTACTCCACCATAGAGGCGCGCGGGCGGCATATAGCGCGGGAAAATTCAAAATTAGAACAAGCACAAATGAACTATTTATGCTTATATGCTTTAACCCGCGCATAAATTTAACATCTATGGTAGAGAACCTATAAAAAAACTTGATTTGTGACACAGATTGCGTAAATGTAAAAAACGTCTACACGGAAATGTTAAATATGGATATAAGTAAGGAAATTCGCCCTATTTCATTCAGCTACACTATTGGTATTATATATTCCACTTATTTTTAATATTTAGTGGTCAAGTTCAGAATTGTTCATAAAAACCAGCTATTAGATCACGATAAACTTACATAGAAAATTGTTCCGATTTCACGAAGAAACTAATATCCGCTGAATATTTTAATATTTATTTTATATTTATCGTGTTACATAACAGTTTATGTCAAAATATTATGTAAAAAATTAACCGCTAATAAAACTAACATAATTATAAAATTTGGTACAATTCTACTAAATGTATAAAATATATAAAACAAACATGAGATAAAAAAAATTAAAACCAACTTCGTGATTGGCTGATTATTTCCTTATGGTGTCTATTGATATCAGGTACAAAACTTTACATATATTATAACAAGCTATGTTTATTGCATCACTTGTGTTATGCATCCACAAAGCACATAAAAATTGAGCTAGTAATATATATATATATATATATATAAATAATAACAAAGATTGATTTTATATTTGTCCCCAATTACACTTAAAACTTAACCTGAGATCTATTAATTTTTAACTTATAGTAATCGTAATTAAAACATTAATATTTTATTAATTTATAATACAGATATTAATATTGATATTGACCACTATAGAGGCTGTAACATAAATCATTTTAAAACCTAAATCATGTGATTTAGTATTGATGTAAAGGATTTAGGTTATTAACGTCAAACATCCAAATTAGTCCTTCAGGATTGATCTTGCGTCACAGTTAACATAAGAAATATGTTTAATATTAAGTAAAACAGGTAATGAACATGTTTAACATAACCATGGTAAGTTCACATTCATCTTAAGTCACAAGTAAACATTAATGATACGAGTCAAGCAAGCCAAAATGCGACATTAAAAAGTGTTTCCACACAATATAAGGCCTAGAACACCGTGTACAGCTAACTTGCACATTACATGTTTGATATTTAAAATAATTATATATTCTTTGAAAAATATGAAACGGTCATAGTGAAAGGAAACAAAAGTCAGGACGCAAGTTTATTTAGAATATTCAAGGATATTCGAATATTCAGAATAAATTCGCATCCTGACTATTTTACGGACGCAATAAACGAAACGAATTGGATGAAAAGTATCATTATTCTAGTTACACAATTATAATAATTAATAAAAACACATTAAAAATAAAAACGAGTCCTGTTAATTTTGAAATATTTATTTCACTTGATGAGATGACTGAATAACATTTATTGAAAATGTCATACAATAATTTACATTTTACTAATACATGAACTGTGATAGATGCACGCGTCATTCTAGGCCTTAAGGCAATACATGCCAAGGGAAGGGAGTTTTGGTTTTCTATTAATACAGCTTAGTGCCTATATACATTTGATATACTTAATAATTAAGTAAGAAAATATCTAATAATTCCAATAATATAGTAACCTATATTAAGTTCAAGTAAAATTAAAAAATATTAAAATAAAATTACAATTATAATTAACACGATCAAATGACAGTTCATTTCACAAACAACGGAGAAATGGCGTGAAATATATAGCACATACCTACACAAAAACAGTCAAATATAAATGACAATATATATTATCATACCGTTTATTTTTTTTTTAACTTGACTTACTTTTTAAACATCAAAACAGGCGAAATGTTTGAAAAAAGAATTTAATTAAATATTTAGTTTTAATAGGATTGTTCGCAATACAAAACGTATTTCTAATCTCGAAATTAGATATCATAAATTTAAAACGTCCGGTAGGTTTCAAACGAGCAACCTCTACCAATCCGGGATAGGTGCTCGGACGTTCAACCACGAACGATACACACTGGCAGATCAAATTTAGGATTCCCTTGCTAACACCCTTTCAGGGTAAATATGTGTCATCGGTTTTTTTTATAAACATGGCCGACTGATATGATTACAATTGCATGTGAAAGATGGTATCCCATTTCTGATATAAAAATTTAATAGTTAGAATCGATGTCTTTTAGAACTGTGTGTTATATATTTGTACTCCTCATTTTCTTATGTGTTGTGCTGAATGAAATGTCTTTCATCTCATTATTGAATTTAGATTGAAACAACGGACAAGTGCGAGTCTCACTCGCACACGACATGTTCCGTACCATCGTAGAAGATTGTCATTTATCGAGCAATAACATCGAAATCACGCGTTACTTGTATTGGCCCTTTAAAAAAGGTCTAGTAGACGGTCAGTCAGCGAAAGCTTAGTCAGAACTTTACTTAAAAGGCTACGGTAACGTATTAATATTTATGGTAACTTTTTTATATTTAAAACTTAATAACTAGTCTTAGATGATGTTTGAAAGACTTAAAATGAATTAATGTTATCTAAGAGTCCAACGAACGCTTCCTTCTAAACCATCCTCTTTGGTGTTCAATCCGATATAATGTTATATTAATATCCTTGAATGCTCGACTGTGGCGAGATAACTTCGTACCCTGTTATAATTCACATCGCTATACAAAAAGATTACATTCAAATTAAAGTACACAAGTTCAAATTATACAAGATATTAAACTTACATAGGAAATTTAAAAGTTAGGCAGTCGTAAAAGGAATGTAATCGTTAAAATTAAGTAATGTACAGACGCCAGCACATCCAGATACCTAAATTTGTCGAATTCCTTTTATAGATTTTCAACTTTATCACAAAAGCATAAGGTTCACTTTCAATTGGGGAAATTTTACAGATTGGGGTAGCTTGATGTGCTAGCGTCTGTACTTAATAATGTTCGAGAACTAAGCTAAATCCAACTTGAAACTGAACAACTTATGGAACATAGAATTAGCACACGGTTTCAGCGGACTTATTACGCATCCTGCAAAAGTGTAGCGATACATATACTGTTAAAAAAAGTCAATATTTAATTGACGAGGAATTATTTCGCAAATATCGCAAACGATAAAAGCTTATCATCAAATTTTTCGCGGATTCGGGAAATTGATATTCTACAAGTTATTCAGCTTTAACGGTAGAATATCTCTTTAAGTATTCCACAGATATATGTTTTTATACAAGGTTTCTTGTAAAACACCAACAACCTCGCAGGACTAGCATCATAAATACCGCCAATATGAAACAAGGCTTCCGAATTGGCCTACACCAAGCAGTGAAATTAACTAAATAAATCATCAGCAGTAATCTCTGCGATGCGCGTATTTATCAACATTCAAGCGCAAAATTCAATTCATTCTTATTTTGTAAAAAAAAATGATAAGTTGTAGAACAAAATTTATTGCTTATAATATATCTAGGGACAATGTCACACAGATCATCCTATCCCCAAACTAAGCAAAGCTTGTAGTATGGGTACCAGGCGACGATATACATACTTATATAGATAGATAAATACTTAAATACATAGAAAACATCCATTCGTGCTCATCACAGATATTTGCACTTACCGGGATTCGAACCCAGGACCAGCTTCGTAGGCAGGAGCAATACCAACTAGGCTACGGTGACCGTCAATTAGTATGTGCTATCTTATCGTGGTATTAGCTATCTTGTCCTACGAGGTTGTTTTACAAGTACCTAACCCTAAGGTTTAATTAGTGTCCAAGATCGAAGTTAGTCTTTCAAAATCGTAATTAAATCACGAAAAATAGAAAATATACTCTTACCTACATAATATAATCGGCCGACGATAACGCAATGAATACTTTTTAAATGTAAATGTGAATGACGTATGTAATACCTGTTAAACTAATTATAAAATAATTGCTTTTCTTTCTAAAATGGTTCTTGGTGTCAATTTAGTTCTATCGCAAAACACAGAGGGATAATGAGCGCGAACAGATAATAAAAGAACCTGTCGAGCGATTATGAGCCCGTTAGAATTGGTCCACGTATTGTAAGCAATTTTGGTAAGTAGTTTCACAATTCTATGTATGCATTAAATTAAATCTATAATTATTCATTTTCTTATATTCAAACCTGTATGCTTCAGCATAAAGTTAATTAGCAAATCAAAGAGCATATTAAAATCGATTTGTAAATTTCCAGAGATTTTATCTATCGTTATTTAAAGTCTGTGGTGTCTAATTAGTGGGCATGCTCTAACCATGATCTTTATATGGCATATATGTAGTTTGTGCAGTAAGTACAAGAAAGTTTAGTGCATACTTACAAGATTTGATTTGATATGCTATAAATCGCAGTTAGCAATTACAATTCTGTTTTGGCTATACCGCTCATTTATGTATCACCCTTCAAAATAAGTCATAAAATAAAGTTGTACTGAATACAATAAATAAAATTGTAATTAAAAAACAATTATTGCTCCAATTTCGCTATCGTTTGGCTTCGGTAAGATACGTAATAGGCCGAGCTAGCATCGCATAGCTCTACCACTTTAGACAAATCCCCGTCCTCGCAAATATAGATACATAGATTTTTCTCTGATTTCATTAGTAGAACGCTGTAGGGAGACCTATTATCGTCGCCAATTTAAGTCGACCACTTATCGTCGACGATTTTACGAACAAACTTGAACAAAGTTCATTTAAACGGGACTAGTCCCTCCCCCTTGCCCACCTCTGCAACTCCTGTACCCCTGGATCAACAGAACAAAGTTCATTTTAATGTATATTGTGATCTATAAAAGATTATGATAAACTGATTTTAGATGGTTCACACTAATTAAATAAAACCCTGTATATTCGCACCAAACATGTGACTGCATTTAAAACTTAAAATAATACTAAAGTATCACTATAGGGTAAACCTAAGTTTGTACAATTAATTAATATCTTTACAATAATAATATAATAGGTAACTCATTAACGTAATTACGTCGGGGGTTAAAAAAATATTAGCTAATTATACTGCCGCCCTATATATACGATCATTCATAAACTCAAACCTCTCGTCCGATTTTGATCATCTACTTGTATAAGAGGGTAAGTTTGCGTTTTATAACGCAAGATGTATGTATGTTTTTTATGGTTTGATCTTTATTATAAGCCAATAGAGTTCAAAATATGATGGCAACAATATTACCACTACCTTGTAGTGGTAGAGTTAGTAAGCCTTAATAGAAAATTAATTATCGTATTTAAGAGATTCCACGTCAGTAGTTATTATGGTTACCCGCCATATTGAATGGCAAAGTATGTCAAATAGTAAAGTCAATTTTGTTTTTCATTTTACTATGAAAGAAAGCCAGTGAATCTTACAGTAACTCCTCAGACAGAAGGTCCATTACACTACTCCTTATCCTGGCCCGGCTTTATCGAAGTCATAAGGTAGAAACTATTTTAGTCTCGTATAATTTAATGACTGGCAAGGGTTACCCTTAAACACAACATCAATATAAACCTAATCACTTTGGAATAAGATCCAAAAACAATGTACATAAAAAATAACAAACCCAAAGTTTAAGGGTTAAAAAGACATATCAGCAACAATGTGGTATTAATGTGGACCTTATACTAATAGAAATAAGAACTCCTTTTCTATCGACGGGTTGAGATCGTGGTGCTGGTCCTTAGTGGTTAAGTTTTAGATGCTTATAAAGCATCAACTACCAAAGTCAATAATTATCTGAGTAAATCATTTCAGTCAACGAAATTACTAATAATATGTGGGTACTTTTGGATCTATGACGTCACAACAACGGATACACTTGCACTACGAAAATCGCCCATACTGCCTAAGTTATAAGGACTATTGCTAAGGACGTGGCGCTGTCTTTACAATCCTGAAGTGTATGAAGAAATGTAACACACATTCGTGCCTTAGCCTAAACGTGATTAACGTGATATCCTGTCCGTGATAGAGACTTGAGTGTTCTCCTCAATGCCCATGGCAGCAGGCCACCTTACAGCAGATGCACCATGAGCATGCCGACGGCCGCGCCCACGGTGAGCCCGACACTCAGCATGGTCGCGATCACAGACATCGCCTTCTCGCGCTCGTGCATGTCCACCACCCTGAAAATTTTTACCAATTATTCATTACAATCAATCAATCAATCAATATTATTACGTAAAAACTGTGTGGGCCCAGAACGAATAACAGAGCTACCCCGTTACATGTAGTATTTACATACAATGTAAATACTAGATATAAGAATAATCTCATATTGCATACTACCCGTCTCCACAAAATAAGTAACTCTTTTATGGGGCAATGTATAAGATTCTATAACAAACTTCCCAATGATATTAGAGAATTATCTACGAATAAGTTTAAAAGAATTATTAAAGCCAAATTGTGTAGCGGGGCATATTACAAAATTTCTGATTATTTAAGTGATAAAAGTGCTTGGGATTGAGTTGTTCTGAGTCAACACACATGATTGTAATTAATCTTAAGTATATTTATTTTATTTAAAAAAAGGATTCCTACTGAGTTTTCTGGCAGTGTTTCTCAGTAGCTGCCACGTCATGCAATGCACGGTAGGGTAAAAAAATATGACGATATCGATACATACCACAAAAATGAAAAATTTTTACGGAATAAATGATTTTGACTTTGACATCCCGTGGGTGTCGCGATCAATTGACGCTAAACTCAGTTTAGCTTCCTGTAGCTGAGTTTAGCGTCCATTGATGGCGTTTAACGGTGAAATCGGCTCTTACAGATACAGCAGGTAGTCGGGCAGCAGCGCCTCCTGTGTACTATCTACCACCTAACTGCGGTCAACTAGCATGCTAAGCCCCCCCTTTGGGGAGCCTATGTCCAGCAGTGGACAATATCAATCTGATGATGATGACATAAAAACTTATAGAGAGCTATCTACCCATTATAACTGGCCTTGGTCTAGTGGTTAGTGACGCTGTGACCCTGACTGTGAAGCCAGAGATTGTGAATTCGATCCCCACCCAGGACAATTCTATGAGAGATGAACACGATTGCTTATGTGTCTGGGTTTAATTTATCTATAATATGTATGTATTGATAAATATATAAGTATATCTGTCAGTTGTCTGGTCGCCATAGTACAGCTACTACGCTCTGCCTAGTTTCGGACTAGATCGCAGTGTGTTACTTGTCGTTAAATATTTATTTATATGAAAATCAAGCTCCTTAATTTACGTACACAATTAATGTTACACGTACCATATTCTAAATATGAAAGTTAGCATGTTTGTTACTCAATAACAAAAGAAAACTCAATAGCAAAAACAAAAGAATGTAGTCGCCCCTTAAGTCGTAGGCTATCCTTTGAATTTACAGTAGATAGCGTATTAATTATAGTCGATAGTAGTCAATAAAATAAAACAAATGGGTACTTTCCAGCAGCGAAAATACAAGTACTTAAATCTGTATTAATCAACAAAGAAAAACCCATTAAATCGATATTTTTTTAGTGTTTATAAAACTAGACGAAACAAAAAAACCCAGCCCCGACCCGTGTGCCATCTATATACACTATAGTTCACTTATCAATTTATATGTATCTACATAGTTTGATACACAAAGTACTGATAACCTAGGGTATATAGTTAGGTCATACAGATAGCCCCTAAACTATGTACTTAATAAATCAGCAATATTAGACGCAAGGTTTCAAACCAAGAAGTATGTTCCTCTTCAAATTACTGATATACTACACCAAAAACTTACACACAACCTGATGTTTTTAAACCGCATTAGAGAATAATAACCCAATGAGCCGTACTCACAAATTATTATAAGGCGCTCATGGCTAGAAGATGCTCTCACCGGTCCGTATTCGATCGGCGACGTTAAGTAACTAGACTCGTGGTCAGTCCATAGATGGGTGACCGGCAAAGTGGTTTTAATTTCTGAGCGTCTCCGTTCTTCGGAGGGCACGTTAAGCTGGCGGTCCCGGTTGTAATCATTAGACAACAGTCGTTAAGCTATGTCAGAGTCCTACTGGGCGGCTTGAATAACTCTTGACATTAGGGTAACCACTGTTCATACGATAAGTAGCATGTTTACCCCCAGAGAACGTGGTCCTGGGTTCAAATCCCAGGTCGAGACATAAAGCGATTTTTTAATTTTACTGTAAAAAGAAAAAATCTCAGCATCAGCCCGAAGTCCGGAAGTTGGCGGTATTAGACCCCCGTGCCTCGGAGAGCGCGCAAAGCCGTCGGTCATGTACCTGACTTTCCGGTCGTGTCGCTAGGCGTCCCATCGCGTCATTTTGTGTTGTCATTTCAGGAGAGTGATGGAATAGAAAGTGCTCCTGTGTTAGCGCACATACTTAAGCACTATAATATGTCCCGCGCTAATCTCTATTGAGACTAGCCGCCGTGGCCGAAATTCGGCTAGAGGGACATTATATTGTTATTATATCAATATTTTTACAATGTTGCTGCTGAGGTAGCCATTGGAGAAGATGGCCGATGGGGTGGGTCGCAAAGAAACCCAACCAGCAAGTGCTACCGTCGACCGTAATTGCTTGTGCGTGAATTTTAATTCCCATCAATGATCCCATGATGGGTCTCAGGACGGGACTGCAAAGCGTCCCGTCCTGGGTCACAGAGTAAGTAAAATACTCTTTATTGTACACTATAACGTAAAATGAAAATTAACATATACTAATTAGGTACAAAGGGCGGTCTTATCGCTACTGCGATTTCTTCCAGACAACCAATTATGGAGTGGATAGACGAAGGAAAGGGGAAGCAGGGTAGATTGGTATTGTTACACCAATGTAAATTTAAACTAATACCAAATTTTAAATGTCAAAAAAGCAGTGTGAATGCTTGTAAAACCAAACTGGTAAATAAATGAACTTAAGTAATCTAAGCAGATAAATAATTTTTCTTAACATAGTATTTAAAAATTTCTACGGTTTGAGCTTGTCTTGTTGTTAAGGGCAGTGCGTTCCACAAGCGCATTGCGTGCATTGTAAAAGATTTGCCGTAATAAACGGTGGAATGTCAAAACTTTGAAACCAACTTACCTGGTAGAATTAATCATGACAATGTTCGTGAGATAACCATTGGTGAAGGCGAAGACGATCATTATGATGATGTACTCCCAGTCCCACAGGAACACCACCGGCAGGTGCTTCCGCGGCTGCGCGTTGCACAGCATCAGCATTGGCACGCAGACCACTCGGAGGATACTGGCGCCCGCGATCACCCACTGATTAATTGGCTGGAGACAAAACGGTACAGTTTTAGACGACAAGTGCAAAGTCTGAAGTAAAACATCATATAAGAAGACATGATATTTTAAGTAAAATATCATGTTATGTGTATACGAATATAGAACAAATTACCAAAAGAACTTAAATGAATAAATAACTTAAATCATTTTTAAAAGATTTAAGTTATTTATTAATTTAAGTTCTTTATACTGTATCTTCTTTCTCTTATACTGTATAAATGGCTGAAAAGACATAACTCATAAGTCATATTTAAAAAATCTCTCATATTTTAAGTATTTTTAAAATATGACTATACATCAAAATAATATTTATTCCGATAATATGTAATGTTATTAAAAATGTAGAAAAATTATTAGGTATGATTGTAATTGACATTTATTTTATTGTTGATTGTTTTTTGTAATATTGACATATTGTGCATGCATTTTTACAAATAATGGTAACGCTAACATGTGGACACTTATTATTATAGAACACTGTACCCAAAATCTTAATACCATGTTTATTTCAAATAAAGATCTTGTCTTGTCTTGTCATATTTGTTTACAGATATATTAAATAATAATAAAAAATTATCCGTGACATTTCACACAGCGCCATCTATCCTAAACTGAGCAAGGCTTGTACTATTTATTGTTATTTTAATGAGTATTTGTGTTGGCGTGGTTGGCAAGTGCTTGCTTTTTACGCCGCAGGTCGTGGGTTCTCACCCAGGACAGATATTTGTGTGCATGAACATGTTTGTTTGTCTTCAGTCTAGGTGTAGGTAATTATGTAAATAAGTATATATTTACAAAAGGTAAATATTATAATGTAGTATATCAGTTACCTGGTTTTGGATATATAAATACTTATATACATAGAAAACATCCATGACTCAGAAACAAATATTCGTGCTCATAAATAATAAATAAAAAAGGTTTTTATTCACTTTAAAAAAGCGCTTGTAAATAGTCAGAACATGTTTGTAGTAATATAGTTGTATACATTAGATATTATTTCTAGTAACATAGATATTTAGGTACATCTTGTATGAAAACATTTATAAAATTTATTTTATTACAGACATGATATTTAGCTAGCTCGTATCAAGTTATTGTCAAGAGATTATGTTTAATTATCTAGTTTAAGTCTAATATTTTTTCATCACACAAATATTTGCACTTACCGGGATTCGAACCCAGGACCACCAGCTTCGTAGGCAGGAGCACTACCAACTAAGCTACGGTGACCGTCTATATATATCGATATGTATGAATTGTGTCAAACTACACATACAGTACATAGATTAAAGTCAAGACAATATCTATGCTACAAAACTGTACCATCATCATAACAGCTGTAAAAAACTCCACTGCAGGACAAAAGCCTCCCCCAAGAATCATCTTGGGGGGATATGCCATAATCGCGACGCTTGGCAGACGGGTTGGCGATCGCTGTATGATAGTAATATTAATCAGAGAGACGCTGCTACCCGTCCTCTGGCAGACACTTCTTCGGCCCCACGGGATGAGATGGGGTGATGATATTCTGTCTGATGTTCGGGCGCCATCACCACACAGCAGACAACACAAGTTAAAATTACGAAATGATTCATTAATTAATTTATTGATAGAACATTTAGTATATGTAACTTTGGGCGCGGTTGTCTCTATAGGTAGGTAAGATGAGTCAACTCACTCGTAACAAGAAACCAGCCGCCAGCCGGCCCGCGTAATCGCCGCAGTTGAATATTAAATAGTTCACGACTGGCACGAAGAATATTTCTGAAAATAAAAGATAATTATATTTAAAAAAAACTTTTTCGGAACTAAGTTTTTTGTCGAAGATTGTATGAAGCTAAGCTTAAGAAGCTATTAAGTTGTAAGTTTACATTAATGGTGTTTTTTTTTACAATGTATGATCACGTTTTACCACTCGTCCAACTTATTTCAATTTTGACTGTATTTTGAAGAAACTCATTGATCCCAAAACACGCCTCTAATACATTCCCTCGGTAAAAAAATGCAAAGTAAAACAAAACAAAAGAATCTCGAACTTCTTTTAATTTTTGTTTTATGTTAATCACTCAATCCAAATTGCTATTCTATATGTACCTAGTGAATTTTATTTATAAAAGAATATTGTTGTTTTAGCTTTAACTTATTTGACTGCTATTCAATATTTGGTTGATTATGACCCGTACATGTATGCTAATACATGTGGGATAGGGAGCAATAGAATGGATTTTATGCTCTTTCGAATTCAGGGCATATCTATCTTGCGCATTGCGATATTTTATAGGACCTAAAACAATAAGATAATAGATAAATACAGTATATTGCAAAACTTTTACAATATACATATAGTATACAAGATTCATTGGAAAATTAAAAAGTTATAATAGGCGGTCTTATCGCTAACAGCGATCTCTTCCAGACGTCGCAATTAGGATTAGGGGTAAAGTATGGGGTCACATATGTAGGAGATTGTCTTGACTTTCGAAAACTTTGCAACTACATATATGCCGAGATTAAATATTCCAAAGTAAACTGAGAGTTTCTATTCCGTTATTTTAAAAATTTCCAATAAACCGAAAAGATCAGAGTTTTGTATTTATTTTGGTTCATATAAAGAAGGAAGAATATGTTATAAATTTTTGGGTATTACATCCCCAAATAATACCTGAAACACATGTTTATAAAGTACCTACACACAATAATTTTGGTCTATCAAACATCTATATACGAGGGCAAGGCTATGCCCTGAATTTTTTGCATGAATTTTATAGAGACGGCCTTTAATAATAAATACACGAAAATACTGGCTGAGATCCATTCTTTATATATATTTAGTCAACTATGAAACTGAAAACAGAAAATAGGAGAGTGTCATTCTATGTTTCTAATACTCAACTGCCATATCTATAAGCCAAAGAGGCGAGACCTCGTACAGGTCGCGTTCGCTTTAAGATAACGTTGTTTAGAGATCAAATGAGTTAGCCTAGCTCTATCTACATTAACCCCTTGTTACTAGAGTACCAACTATGTACAAGGGTCAGGAGACTATGTATCTGCTGTACCTAGCTTATGCTCTCCGTCATATATGGATTATGCAACATAGTTGATGCCTTGTTAGTCTAGCGGAAACGTGTTCAATTTCCAGTTAAGATTGGTCAGGCCAAAGGTAATACTGGGTTATCCTTGACAGAAACGTTTGTGCCTCGGAAAGCTCGTAAATCCGTTGTTCCTCTACCGACTTCTTTCCAATCGTGTCAGCTAGCCAACCCATCCCGTCATTAGAGTAAGGGAAAAGAAAGTGCATCCATGTTTTGTCACATCATCATCATATCAGCCGAAGACATCCACTGCAGGACATAGTCCTCCGGCAAAGATCACTACAATTGCTAGTCGCGGTTTTGTGGTGTTCGACAACCACACACATTTTTACACATACTTGTGCAGTATAATATGCCCATACTGCACAAGTATGTGTAAAAATGTGTGTGGTTGTCGGCATTGAATATCGCCACCACTACTCATCGCGTGGGGGGCGTAGCAGTCGGCCTGAGGGACTATATACCAGAGAATGGGCAGTAGTATCGCCAACCCATCTGCCAATGGTGGCGATTATGGCAAAACTGTCCAAAATTATGAACACCACAAAACCGCGACTAGCAATTGTATTGTGATCTTTGCCGGAGGACTATGTCCTGCAGTGGAAGTCTTCGGCTGATATGATGATGATGTGACAAAACATGGATGCACTTTCTTTTCCCGAGAACCTTAGATAGCTAGTCTCTGCTGAGACTCTATATAGCGGCCATAGCACTCTACTATTCGACCGGAGAAAATGATGTGCGTTAAAAAGAGACCAATATGAGGATCGGTTGTCGGTTTTTATAGACACATCGCATAACCCCCTTCTTTCTAG
Organism: Pseudoips prasinana; assembly: GCA_951640165.1. Lineage (NCBI taxonomy): Eukaryota > Metazoa > Arthropoda > Insecta > Lepidoptera > Nolidae > Pseudoips > Pseudoips prasinana. Next base: position 32,319,456 of record OX621243.1, on the reverse strand, counting down.
AGTAGTACAGCAGACCAGGTAAAACAGATAAGATACCCATGACAAAATAAATACAATCTTATAATCTAGCTAATTATTATACAAATGTACTTACTATTCCAGTCAGTTCCGCTAGTAGACGGGTGAGACGCCACGAGCACCGTGACTGCCGGGTACACAGCCATGCTGATCGCGAATACGGCGAATATACTGAACGCATACACCCAAATCTTCTTAATAATCAGTGACATGAACACTTCCCTATGCCTGTTAGCGGCCATACCCCCACAGCCGCGGAGAATGTGGAATGTGAAGAAGTCTATCTTATACAACAGAATATAAGATATCAGTGATGCGATCACTATTAGGTCGGCAATCACGAAGTATATCAAAGCACTGTGTAGAGGAGATATCTTGAACGCTAGCGATATGATTTGTGCCACAGCTGCAATGATCCCGCCCAATGACTGGCCGGAAACTACGGCTGCCATATATTCTTTGGAGAAACGACTCGCAATGCCAACGAGTCCTCCTATGAAGATAGCACTGGCAGCTGAAACAAAAGTATTAATTTTCAAAAAGGAATATTTTTAAATTTGGAAGATCAGTGTAAGTCGTTCGGTTGGGTCTTTGCAACCTGGACGTAGAGGGGTAGTTGGTCTAAGGTAGGGTTGACATCTCTAAAATTTGGCAATCAGTACAAGACACGAAAAACCCCGAATTGGAGAACCCAGAACCCGGACATGAGTACAGTCATAACCGCCTTGCCAGTGTCGGTTCAAAGATTATCCCCTTAAAATTTTTAAACCCGGACTGCAAATGAAACCCCGCACGTACGCTCCCCGGACGCCCTCTAAACTTGGACAAATCCGGGGAAACCCGGACGGATAGCAACCCCAATTTAAGGAGCCTGCCTCGGAGAGCTTTTTAAGTTGTCGGTCCCGGTTGTCATCTAGCAATCCTTAAACGTAGTCAGAAGTCGAATAGTATCTGACATCTCGTCTATCTTGGTAACTAGATCCCACTGGGTTTCCAAGTCACATGGCAGTTGCTCAATTAATTAGTCTATGTCCGAAACGAGTAAGATGTCCGGTCTGGCCTTTGCATTTTGCGTTGGCCGACCAATCTTTTTATGAAACGAGAATTTGTTTCGCAAAGTATGTTAAGGCGTTGATAATGGCTATCATCACAGTTCGAATTGATTCTGAAACTTTGACTAAATATCATCTTGGTACTGTTTGCCTATTGGAGTTCCGATGTCACATGGTATTCGAGAGTCGTCCCATTTAAATTAAGTACTTATATCAAAATGAGATTTTGAGAAAATTTGTTCCCAGGATTTTTGTGATCGGGCACATATATTTATACAGTAAAGTGCTCTTATTTGTACACCAAATGATTCAGTATAATTACGTAACATATAGGTATTAAAGTACAAAGGCTACGAACGGTCTTATCGCAGTTTCTTCCATAACACATTCCAAGGAATATTACTTACAAAAGATTCTTGTTACAGAAATTTTGTTTCATAGCATTATTCGCAATGGAAAAGATAAATTTAAATTCGAAGCTTTGATAGTTATTACGGCTAAATTTATGATTTCCATGTTTTGAGTTTCGATAATTGCTACTTTAATAAAACTCAAGAACAAATATCTCTACATAAGGTTTATATTCGCGAAAATCAGATAGATGTTACAAATAAACCATAGAATTCGTATCGCTATCATTTTATTCATTTTTTAAAGTATTTTTAAAGACCCACGTTTATATACCTAAGTTATATGATATCAAATCCTCCACATGTTTTGTTTGTTTGACACACTAAAATGTTATATAGACTACACTCGGTGTCACCTTACCGAGACATTTGGGGGCAAAAACCTTAAAAGAACAATGACGTATTAAAATGTTTGTATTCAAATAATATATTTTATTTATTATTGGACAGTTTTTATGAGACCCCGGGGTAGTATTCAAGGTTGAAACACGGAGATCAGCATGCTTAAATACGTCACAGAACAAAGGTACTACGTACGGTAGATAAATGCGAACGGCCCTTCATAAGATCTATCTAATTTACATGATATGCCTTTGTTGGTGGATCTTCCTCGGTTCCACCCTATCTTTGGCATACGCTTTGACTTCTTGATACCCTACTCCTAACTTTCCTTTGATGGGCTGCCACGACTTGTTCGCTTACATAAATTTTCCTTCCATGATGGACCTTATAACAGTTTTAACAGTGTCATGGCGTGTTACATTATCCAGACGTATTTCCTGTACGATCAATTAAATACTTTTTCATCTACCATTGCACTAAAACCAAATAATTGATCTAAGCTACTTCTTATGTAAACCGTTTTTTTTTTATTTTTTGCATGTCAGTACGACAATATATGGAACTTATTTTAAGACTCTCCATCCATCTGTATGTACCCATGTTTTTTGCGAATAAAATAATTTTGAATTTGAAACGCTACAATTCAAATGCGTTTAATCTTTGTCAATGTTTCAGCGCCCATATCTCACAATTATAGAGTAATACTTCAGATGTAAGTAAGTTTTAACACGCAGTTTAAATTTTATTTTGAATGTTCTTGTAGTGAAATCTTGTTTTTTGTTGTTAAATGCTCATATACCTATAAAGTTGCTTGTTATTAAACTTTTGACCGCCACAATCATGTACAGCTGACAACAAAATACACGCTCGGCACAGGACTATGGCGGTTACGAAGTTTCCATAGTATTAAGATAATAACTTCATACTTAATTATTTAATTTCAGATCACTGGATCCGTACTGGGTGTAGTTTCAGTTTTCATTCATTATTTTTTAAGTCAAATCTAAAAATACTCTATTAGCTCTCGATAACTATTTTTTAGGGTTCCGTACCCAAAGGGTAAAACGGGACCCTATTAATAAGACAACGCTATCTGTCTGTTAGTCTTTTCATCTGTCACCAGGCTGTATCTCATGAACCGTGTTAATATGACAGTCTTGAAATTGTCACAGATCATGTAGTTCTGTTGCCGCCATAACAACAAATACTAAAATATATAAAATAAATACATATTTCAGGGGGCTCCCATACAACAAGTGTTTTTTTTTCAGTTTCTATAGATATAATAGTACGGGACACTTCGTACCCGAGTTCGACTCGCACTTGGCCGGTTTTTATTTATATAATATATAAAACTAAATAATATATAATACCTAACAATATTAGTATATAAGGTGAAACATAGATAGTAGCCGGAAGATAAAGAGCTTAACTTGACTATGAAATTAAACAATGTGTAAAATATTAGTTGAAGATATCACAAAACGCATACAAAAATTAAGAACAGCTGACACATTTTTGTACGGAGAGCTGAATATATTTTGTTTACTACAATCGTCCTCTAAAATAATATTAAATTTAACGACTAGACTACACTATGTATAAGAATTATAACAGACTGTAGAGGTATATTGATTCTATTATCGCAAACAGTACAAAAAATCTGGCTATACCTGATTTGGGTCGGATATAAATAAGGCGGTTTTTGTGTCGCCCATGGCCTCATTATAATTCTATATACCTATACTTTTGCTATACATACTTTTTTATAGCCACTACTTATAAATACTAATTAAATACTGTACCTGGGTGACCGACCTCCGCATATATGGTTCACAACTCGTCATACGAGTTTTCCCAGATAACAAGCCCCAGATACATCGATTGTCTATGAATAATATAAATACAGCCCAAGTGTGGAGTAACTTTTTGTTGTTATAGAAATACACACATTGTGAAATCTGCAACTGTCTACCTATTACACATGCATATTGTGCATGAGATAAGATGTAGAGCAATCTATATATATATATATATATATATAAAAGACCAAGTCGGGTTAGTTACACCATTTATAACTCAAAAACGGCTGAACCGATTCTTATGATATTTAGTTTCTTGGATATCTCTCGGCCCTGAATAGCAGAATAACTAACTTTTAAAACATAGGAAAAAAAATAATATGAAGAAATTATGTACTTTTGTTAAGTTTACATTTTTAGGCGATATCTCGAGAAGAGATTGACTAAAATAAATAAAAAAGGTTTTTACTCACGTAGACTTCAAAAAGCGCTTGTAAATAGTCAGAACACACACAACATATGCGGACGATACGGCTATTGTCTATTTTGGCAGCACTTGGGAAGTGGTACGTAATAAGACCGAAAATGGTTTAGCTGTTGTAGATAAGTGGCTCAAAGAAAATTTACTAAGTCTTAATATTGCTAAAACAAACTATGTATATTTGTTTCTCTCCAAGTGCAAGGTCTAATGTATGTAGTAACTTCAATATTCGGTTACATGAGTGTGAAAATGGCTTGAATCAAAATTGTGACTGTCAATCCATCAAACACGTACCAACTACAAGATACCTGGGGGTTACAGTTGACGAGCGCCTGGCATGGCACTCACATATCGAAGTTATTATGTCCCGAGTTCGAAAATTGATATGGATCTTTAAAAATCTACGACACGTGATGCCTCAAAATACACTAAGCAACATTTATATAGCACTCGCGCAGTCAGTAATAACATACTGCTTACCAGTTTGGGGAGGAGCCACTAAAACTAAATTACTTGAGTTAGAAAGAGCTCAACGATCACTTTTAAAGGTAATGTATTTTAAACCATATAGATACCCCACAGTCGATCTTTATAATATTAGGGGCCTATTATCTGTAAGAAAACTGTACATTTTAACAATTATACTTTATTTACACAAACACATCCCATTTAACCCAGAAAACTTAGCTAGGAGGCGAAATAATATTGTAGCTCATTCGCCACGGGTACGCACAATGTTTGCAAGGCGCCAGTATGTATGCCAATCAGCCTACATATACAATAAAATTAACGGTGAGCTAAAGTTCCACTACGAGGTCTCGCACAAATGCAAAAAAGTGATAACCGAGTGGTTAAAATCTCTAACTTACGAAGAAACAGAGCATATTCTAGATAGACTTACATAAACACTTATTTCCTATAACGTACCACCAGAAAACAGGTAAACACATACAATAACACAAACACAAACTCGCACACTACTATAATCACACATACATACATCCACTCACAATCAAACAATACACAGAGCTGCAAACTAGTTGAAGTTATTATTGTTTCTCTTCTATTATTACTTTTATTTTAAATTTCTAAGTTTCTGTTTGTTAATTTTATCTTATTTTCTATTTTTTTATTAAATAGTTATATTCATCTTTCTCAAATATTGTTAAGTATGGAATAAGGGAAGGAGCGAGACAACCCCAACACAAGTGTTATTAATTACTTACTGGGACTGTTTCATTCACATTTGCTGATGTAACCATTTGAGTAACAATAAACATTTTTCATTTTTCATTTTCATGTTTGTAGTAATATAATTACAAATAGATATTTAGGTACACGGATTATTAAAACATTTATAAAATTTATTTTATGTTTGTCATGATATTTAGAGTGTCTGAATGTTTTTGTCTATATTAAGGTACGAATTCAATGTTGTTATTATGGCGGATCTTGTGTTTCTAACGAGGGTCGCGCTTTAATGCTACCATCGGAAATTATCGGATGTGATTTGCGATGCAAAAAAAAATACTTCGAAATTAGTAGCATTGACTAATTTCGATATTATTTTTCTTGCATCGCAAAGCACATTCGATAATTTGTAAATGACAAATAAAACATATTCGTATACAACGCCATCTCGTGATAGTTGATTACACGCCTATTGATTTTTTTTGTGTTTGCGCGACCCTATAGGTTTCAAGGCAGGTCAACACAGATTATATAGGTACGAATAAACAAATGTTAATAATATCTTTGTATTTTTTTAACATAGTTTTTATGAAAAATACATAGATTCATCATCATAGTTTAGTGTGATTTTTTTGTTTTGACGTGAAATACTGAGTAAAAATAAGAAACGTAATGTTATTAAATTTAGTTTAGTGATGTAGAAGACCAGAATCACCAGCAAATGACTATTAAAGTCGTCGGATACCAGTCTTGACTTCCATTAAGGAAACTATTTACTTTGGAAAACTTATCTAATAGGCATTACAATTATATGGCCAAAACAAGGCCATAAATGATCTTTTTATCTACGATGAATAGGCAAATGACTAGGTACTAAGAGTTATTTAAGATAACAATCTATATTTACAAACATACAATTACATTATAAGGAATTTAAAATTATTCATTAAATATTTTTGTTTTCATAGGTAACTGTCTAAAAAGCTACACTATTTCAACTATTTGCAACAGTTTATTATATAAATAAAAAAAACTAAATTAATATTTGTAATTTGACTCATATGTATATGGTATTTATAACAAAAGTTTTTTTTTATTGTTTGTCGGTTTCTCCCGGCTAATCTCCGAAACAGTTGGGCCAATTTCGACGAGACTTTCACTAACGATAGCCGCTGTTATGATAGCTTGTTAGCTACCTAAAATCACGTATGCAAAAATTCATGGCGATCGGTTGAGTAGTTAAGTCTTAACACAAAAAACTCACCAATCATTTATCCAAGTTGATGTACAGACACCAGCACATCAAGCTACCCCAATCTGTCAAATTTCTTTTATAGATTTTCAACTTTATCACATAAGGTTCACTTTCAATTAGGGATATTTGACAGATTGGGGAAGCTTGATGTGCTGGCGTTTGTACTAATTTCTCTACTAACCTGGACAAGGTGTGCAACATAAATACTTTGTGATGTTACACGTGGTATATTCTAATCAAATTCATTTCGATAAACGGGTGATAGTAGTAGCTAGCTTGTAGCCGGTTGTCTTTTCCTCTGATATTATAGCGTCTGCCTCTCTCTTTTCCGTTATTTTATCGTTATCTAATAGGGCGGTACAGCCACACCGAATGAGACGCCCTAGAATAAGACCCAGCGAGGCTAAGCAGCGTCCGACAAAGGCTGACGGTAAGAGAGGAGCGCTAGTGTTCTACCCCCTGATCTGAGGGGTAGTTTGGTGCATGGTGTCGGTATGACCGGCTCCCCGGGTGAATATGGTGTTTGTATAGGTAAGTACATCACGCAAAGTGATGTGTGAATTCCACTAGCGCGATTCAGGCAGAGTGATCTGATTGACGAGTTCTCACTGTCAAACTTGTTTATTTATTCTATTTATATGGATTATACAAGAATGGCCTTTAATGGGGCATACAAAGATTCTAAATAAATAATTTCGATAAAGCGAGTCTACTCCATAACGACGTGTTTACTTTAAACGACTCATTCACCTTTGAAATCATATAATTAGTAATATTATGAACAGAGTTGTTTGTCGACTCAATCTATTATTAGAACTAAATTGGATTCTTTCTGTTTGCGTGGTGGGTAGATACTTGCCTTTCACGCTGCAGGTCGTGGGTTCGATTCACACCCAGTACAGATATTTGTGTGCATGAACGTGTCGATATGTCCTGAGCCTGGGTCTTCTTCTTCTTAGCGAGTCGATGGCAATCTAAACTGTGTCCGCCCAGAACTTGGCCACGAGAATCGCATTATGAGTAGCCTCCATCAGATCTTTAAGCGTGCAGTTGTAAGGGCACGCGCTACATGATAGTAGATGTCCCATTGTCTGTGGGACTACACCACATTTGCATTGAAGGCGATCATTAATGTAACCCCACCTGAGCAAGTTGTCCCTGCTGCGACCAACCTGGGTTCGAAGCCTATTTAATGATTTCCAGGCTAGCCAAGGCAGTTTCCATCCAGGGGCGAGACTTTCAGATGGTGGAACAAATGGTACAGGCAGTTTGGTACACTCTCGCCACAGCTGGCATCTAGCCTGTGAGAGTTCTCCGCTCAGTGGAAGGACGCACTTCACGAAGCTGTGTCGACTTTTAAGCCTTTGTGACACAGGACTGTGATCATGCAATGGGTGCCGTGCGTCACTGTCCATTTTTAATCTCTCGCTGGAGCTTGCCGCCGCTCTACGCACCGCCGGAGGAGCTATGCCTGCCAGTGGATACAGCAATTGAACTGGTGTTGGTTTAAGACAACCAGTGATGGTTCGACACGTTTCGTTTAAAGCTATATCCACTAGCTTTGCATGGGCTGAGCGACTCCACACCGGGCATGCGTATTCAGCTGCAGAGAATGAGAGCGCTAATCCGGTAGTACGTACAACGTCGGGCGAGGCTCCCCATTTGGTTGCAACTAGACGTTGTAGGAGATTGTTACGAGAGTGTACCTTCTGCTTGATATTTTCGCAGTTTTTTCTGAAGTTTAGAGACCTATCCAGAGAAACCCCAAGGTATTTAGGGAACTTACTGTGTGCAATGGGCGTTCCGTTCCATACTATATTCAGTGTGCGGCTTGCCTCTCTATTGCGCAGATGAAAAACGCAAGATTGGGTTTTGCTCGGGTTAGGTTTTAGTGAATTTTTGACATAGTACTCAGCCAAGTTTTCAAGAGCATTTGAGAGGTCAACCTCCACTTTCTCAAACGTGGCGGCTTGTGAGGTGAGAGCGAGGTCATCAGCATATAAAAAATGGGACGTGTTTGTATTCAGCGGTTGGTCGTTGGTGTATATGTTAAATAAAAGAGGGGCCAAGACACTACCCTGAGGAAGGCCGTTTTTGTGTGTTCTCCAACGACTTTTATCAAGTAGGAGATGGACTTGGAAACTGCGATTATGTAGCAGTTCACGCAGTACCTTCACAAAGTTGTGGTCCTTGGTGATCGTCTCCACTTTCCACATCAGCCGCTTTAGGTTAACTGTGTCATAGGCAGCTGATAAGTCAACAAATACAGCACCCGTAACTTTTCTGTCCTCAAAACAGAGCCTGGGTGTAAATATGAGCCTGGGTGTAAATATCTCTATAAGTATGTATATGTATTAACAAAACAAAAGTAGTATAGTATCTGGTTTCCATAATCCAAGCTCTGTTTAGTTTGGAATCAGATGGCCGTGTGTGAATAATGTGCCAAGATATTATATTCATCATCATCATCATATCAGCCGAAAGACGCCTACTGCTGGACAAAGGCCTCCCCCAAAGATCTCCACAATTGCCGGTCTTGCGCTATCCGCATCCAGCGACTTCCAGCGACCCTCACAAGATCATCGGTCCATCTTATAGGGGGCCGGTCCACGGTGAATCTTCCGGTTCGTTGTCGCCACTCGAGAACCTTTCTGCCCCAACGGCTGTCGGCTCTACGAGCTATGTGCCCTCCTCACTGCCACTTCAATTCTTCGGGCTACGTCGGTTACTTTGCTTCGCCTGGAGATCTCGGCATTATGTGATATTATATTATTACAACGTTATTATCAATGAGTTTGAAATGTTGTTATGAAATCTAGAGAAAGCTAGTAAGTACGAGTACATAGATGAGTATGACACACGTGTTTAGTAGGTATTGTCGTAAACATTGTCGATCTAAACAAATATGAAATAAAATCAAAACTAACGAAATGGCTACTAGAACAGGACTATTTACAAACGGAATCCTTACTTAAATACGTCGTCTAATTACCTACATAGCCCCAATCACACACAACACACCCACACATACACACACACACATCCTCACACACCCTCACACGCACCCTCACTCACATCTCGTATAAAATATAAACTTAAATTAGCTTATTTACATCTTCAATCGCTCGGGTAGATCGACACAGTCTACTATTTTATTTTACTAAGCACCACATTTTAAGCTGAATCACTGTCTCTCAAGATACAGGTTTGCCTAGTTTGAGAGGCAGGGTTTTCCATATTGTGTACAGATTCTGGATCTTAGATTTGTATTCGTTGTGTTACTACCAAAGCTCATTTAAAACTGTCTTATACATATAAAACATGTTAAATCTGTATTTTCTGTGAAATAAAGTTATTATTATTATTATTGTGATAGATCGAGTTGAATATATAAACAAAAGTTAATTAGTTCACAAGGGCATGTCGAATGCACATCTGCTTCTAACATTGTTTACATTTGATAAGATTTATTTGTATGTTTTTGATAAATAATGTGGTACCAACATTCTTCTAGCATTTCAAATGTCGTATAAGCTCTCCATGACCCTTAGTTGGCACTAGAATCGATAAAATACTGTCCCAGATTCTTAGTAGGATAAGCATCTAAGCACAAAATACCAACCTTCTAATGCATATTCATACACCGCAGAAACCTCGTTGGTTCAAAGGGGATTTAAATATTTTTTTGTTTTGCCTTATAGATGGATAGAGGACTCGCGCTGCTCGCCTTTAAATAAAGTAAGATACTTTTTATTGTGTACAAATCTAAAATTCAAAATAACGTACATAAATTAGGTACAAAGGGCGGTCTTGTCGCTACTGCGATTTATTCCAGACAACCAAGTATATGATAATATTATTCCAAACTTAGGACTTATAAAGATACTAAATATGCCCCGCGATTATAGCCCATGTGTTATTTGGATATATAAGCTATATTACTACAAAATTTCATCAAAATCCGTTGCGTAGTTTTTGCGTTAAAGAGTAACATCACAAACTTTCGCATTTATAATATTAGTGGAACTTGAAATTATTTTTAAAACACTAATTATACCTACATGAAATTATTAGAAACAGAACGCTAAACAATATTATTAGCCTTGACCGAATAGGGTTCTAGGAGGTGAGCAGCACTGTGGAAAACAAAAAAAATCCTTCAAATATAGTTTACTAAACCGATAAGAAACCGGCGAAAATCTCACCTGCTTATCATAAACGTTTATTAATCTATAATATCGTCGTAATTTAAAGATATCTAGTCATTACAAGGTAACAATTATTCATCACACCCTTCATACTTTCGTTCTTGTGTTCTTGTGGTGTCTGCTGGCATCTTGGTCCTTGTTAGAAAAAGAATGAAGCGTGTCGCAGGCGAGTTTACAAATTTTCAATTCACGAATTCAACGTACACCCAGACTCAGAATCAAAACCACAAATAGATTCACGCCTGTTTCCCAGTGTAGGCAGAGGTGTCCAAGGATCGTGACAAATGGAAATCTGTTGTGGATTTCCATTTGTTATGATTCTGACACTCCTCTTTTACTTCGTTTAATCACAACCAGACACAGAATAGCTATAGGTTCCAGAAACATCTGAAGACAGAGGCAGTAGCGAGGTGATTATCGCCATACCACATGTGTATTTGCCACACGTGCAGTAGTACAGAAGCAGTAGCGAGATGATTATCGCCATACCACATGTGTATTTGCCACACGTGCAGTAGTACAGAAGCAGTAGCGAGATGATTATCGCCATACCACATTTGTATTTGCCACACGTGCAGTAGTACAGAGGCAGTAGCGAGGTGATTATCACCAAACCATATGTTTGACGGTCATCGTAGCTTAGTTGGTAGTGATCCTGCCTACGAAGCTGGTGGTCCTGGGTTCGAATCCCGGTAAGTGCAAATATTTGTGTGATGAGCACGAATATTTGTTTCTGAGTCATGGATGTTTTCTATGTATATAAGTATTTATCTATCTATATAAGTATGTATATCGTCGCCTGGTACCCATAGGTTTGGGGCTAGGATGATCTGTGTGACATTGTCCCCAGATATTATTATTATTTCCAGACGTATTTGACAAAAATAAAAACATCTAAACTGCATTTGACTGCACAAATGCAAATTTAACATCTTTTTAAATCTTCGTTAGTATCGTTTCCATAATTTTGAAATTAGTCACGCGATGAATTAAATAATCTGTAGTGATGTAGATATATCAAAGTTTACCTAATATAGCATTCAAATTAATTGCTGACTCAACTAAGGTGACACAATATATTCTCTTAACTAAGCAATACTGGGTACTGACTCCACATGTATAACTACGAGTAGGTACAGACGCCAGCACATCCAAGCAATCTTTCAAATTTCTTTTATAAATTTTCAACTTTATCACATAAGCGTAAGGTTCACTTTCAATTGGGGAAATTTGACAGATCGGGGTAGCTTGATGTGCTGACGTCTGTACTTCTAATTGTACTGAAATATTTAATTTAGGTACTTTCTTAAATGCCGGCAACGCACTTACGGCTGCTCTAGTGTTGCGACTGTACATGGGCGGCGTTAATCACTTACCATCAGGTTACCCATTTGCTCGTTTGCCTTGCTATCGTATAAAAAAGGCACAGTCGAAGCAATGTTTGTGGATACACTTACATTACAAAAACCACCTTAACTACCTACGTAATAAAGACACTGGCAGGCTCAAAATATATCATATTGGCTTTCGACCAAATTGCGCAATACATGGTTAATAGATTGAATTTCAAAGAAACCTTTTATAAAATAATCCCTGCATTATTAGAGAAATTTGTTGTTAGAAACCTATATTGTGAGGAAAAATCAACTGAGTTCATATAATTTTGGAAATTAATTTCTCCATAACCTAATACGGTTTCTCTCTAACATATGTATCCGACATTTTGTTTTTAGAAACCATCGAAATATATATTTATCTCCTAAAAAAAATTGGTTTCCCCTAACTGTCTCTTGGGATCCCTGTTTGTAGGACAAAGCGAGTGGATCTTTTCAACTGCCCATTTTCCATTTATAATTTATGTTTCCTCTTTTTCACAGCAACAACTTCACACATGAACACTCCCTTTTTAGTAGCATAATACCCATACGCGACAAGTTGAGACCTGAGCGCGATGACATTGTGAGAAAGTTACCGTGTGGGATACACGTTGGCTTCAAGGGCCGGGTCCAGATATCGTCCACTGCCGGACATAGGCCTCCTCCAAAGGTTTGTACAACGTTATCATTTGTAGGGGTTTGCCGTAGTCACCGCGCTTTGCATGCTTGTTGGCGACCTCGTTTAGGTGGTAGCCATAGTACACAGGTAGCGATGCTGCCCAACTACCTGGTGTATCCCTTAGGCGCTTTTTACGACACCCAGGGCCGGATTAAATTGTTATTTTTAACATTGTCCATGCCGACAGATTTACCTGCACGTAGACGGACGGTAACTAAAGGTTTTTTTCTCCTACTACGTCACCGCGCTCAGGTTTCAATTTATCGCGCACGGGTAGTAGTGGAAAAAATACATGCAAGTCTTTAAAAAAAAACTTGAGAGGTGTCAAGGGACACCCGGATGGAACGAATTTATTTCTTATTATTTATTATGTACAGAAAACCTGTATACACTCAACAAAAATAATCGTCGCGACACCACACTGTTCAATGCGAAATAAGTATGAAAATATCTGGCTTGCTTTCTATAAGAGAGAGAGAGAGAGACAGAGAAACATGCGCACGCCGCACAGCTGCAAAAAGTGTCGTGACAACTTTTCGTAAGATTTTTTTCCGTCTAGCCCCCTTTCACAACGCGCGATAAGGAACTTCGTTCCAATATATATTAACCTAAAGATGTTGGAATTAAACAAAGGTTGATAGTAAGTTGCTTAGTGTAAAAGTGAACTTTGATCATGCACCAATGAGCTAGTCTTTATCTGTGGCTATACAATTATATAATATATAGGTAATGTCAAATGGGAGCATGACTAGATCGAGATAAAACACAAATACTGGAATATGACTCACCGGTCATAATGACGACTGAGACCATAGTGACAATAAAGAAGCCATTCTGCCAGTTATCTGTGTCAACCTGGACAAGGGCAGTAGTCAGCAGCAAACTTATGGTGATCACTATCAGGGACCCCTGGAGTCTGCTCTTGATAGACACTCTGGAAGAATTTCAAATTATGTCAATCTTTATACAAATATCCTATATATAATATCCTAATGCCTGATACATAATTCACATACAGCCATCTGATTCTAAACCAAGCAGCGCTTGTACTATGGAAACCAGATAACTGATATACTACTTATCTTTTGTAAATACATACTTATATGGACACACGGGTATTACACCCAGACAGGACAGACATGTTTATGCACACAAATATCTATCCTGGGTAGGAATCAAACCCACGACCTGCGGCGTAAAAAACATATATCTACCAACTACGCCAACCGGCTCGTCAATAATCTAGAACACGGAACACAAAGATTTTATTTATTTATTTTATTTGGGACAAAAACAGTTACATGTTACAATTAGTTACAGTTTTTCATAATTACATTTGTTTAAGGTATAACCCATACTATTGTCCACGTGTTAAATAAGTGGCCTGTTGGTCTAGTGGTTAGCGACCCGTACGCCAGAGGTCGTGGGTTTGATTCCCACCTCGGACAAATCTTTGTATGATGAACACGATAATTTCTTCTGTGTCTGGGTGTAATTTATCTATAATATGTATGTATTTAGAAATATGCAAGTGTGTTTATCAGTTGTCTGGTTGCCATAGTACAGGCTTTGCCTACTTTGGCATCAGATGGCAGCATGGTAGTTGTCCCAAGATATTTATTTATTTTCTAAACTAATAGCAAAGTAAGTTAAGTTATGATGTCAAACTCCAGAAGCATAACTTTGGTTTAATGTGTGAACTGATATCCAATTATCTGCTGCAATGTCTTGTTTGCACCAACATCTATGAAAACCTACCTTTAGAAAGTCAATGGACGATAATTGTCCATTCTTCACCTGACAGAAATATAGTCAGTCCATTTTGTAACATCAAGCTCATCATCATCATGATCATATCAGCCGAAAAACATCCACTGCTGGACAAAGGCCTCCCCCAAAGATTACGATAATGGCCGGATTCATGCTTCCCGCATCCAGCGGCTTCCCAGGACCCTTGTAAGATCGTCGATCCACCTTGTAGGGGGCTTTCCCACGCTGCGTCTTCCGGTGCATGGTCGCTACTCGAGGACCTTTCTGCCCCAGCGGCCATCGGTTCTACGAGCTATGTGCCCCGCCCACAGCCACTTCACTATGGCAATTCTTTAAAGCTACAATATCTCTATTCATATTGCAAATAACCTTTGATATTAGAGGTGATCTTCATCATAGTTGTTACCACCTTCATGTATGAGTTTTCATCATATAAAGTTTTATTGCAATTTTATTTACAAAGTCGCTGCATATTTGACCTTGACCATCAACATAATTTAAGTGATAAAGCCAATATTCTTAGGTAAATGAATCATTATTGCTATAGAATAACACCAACAGGACTTTATTTTCTAACAATTAAGGCCTAATGTAGAATGGCAGCGAATTTGTTATGACTAAACTAATTCCAATGATAATATATACCTTCCTGTAACAGTTGAAAAGTATGAAATTGAATAAGGTGAGCATTTGCTCTCAATCTAATTAATTATCAAATTGGTTAGCGGTACACGCTACCGCTAACCAATTTCGCTCCTCTGACTATGAATATCGTCCTCTGGCGTACGGTTCGCTAACCACTAGACCAACAGGCCACTTATTTAACACGTGGACAATAGTATGGGTTATACCTTAAACAAATGTAATTATGAAAAACTGTAACTAATTGTAACATGTAACTGTTTTTGTCCCAAATAAAATAAATAAATAAAATCTTTGTGTTCCCTGTTCTAGATTATTGACGGGCCGGTTGGCGTAGTTGGTAGATACTTGCTTTTTACGCCGCAGGTCGTGGGTTCGATTCCTACCCAGGATAGATATTTGTGTGCATAAACAAGTCTGTTTGTCCTGTCTGGGTGTTATACCCGTGTGTCCATATAAGTATGTATTTACAAAAGAAAAGTATGAAATTGAATAAGGTGAGCATTTGCTCTCAAACTAATTAATTATCAAATTGGTTAGCGGTACACGCTACCGCTAACCAATTTGATAATTAATTAGTTCAACCGCAGATAATGGGGTCCTGGGTTCATATCCCGGGACGGGCCAAAAAGTGATTATAAGATATTTCCGTAAAGAAAATTTCTCGATATCAGCCCGAAGTCTGGGAGATAGCGGTATTATACCAGATCATGAGAGTGATGAAATAGAAAGTTCCCCTGTGTTTGCACACACATGTGTGCACCATAATATGTCCTGCGCAGTTGGCTAGTCTCCATTGAGAGTAGCCGCCGTGGCCGAAATTCGGCCTGGAGGACATTATTATTATTAATAGACCAGCTCATCAATAATAATAAATCACATGACAATTAATTTGCCTGTACTAAAAATGTCGTGTTGTTACAATAATGACCTCTTTAAATGCAGTTATATAATGAATGTCTGAATTGCAGCTACTGTGACTGTATACTTACAAGTGTCCATACAAAGAGTTCAATATAAGAAATACTAAGTTAGGAATTGCAGTTGCCACATTGAGGTAGGACGTAAACTCTGCCTGGAACTGAGTTTTGTGCAATTCCATAGTAAGATTAACTTGTGTGACATCTCGGAACTTGTACATCCAATACTGAAACAATAAGTTACACTAATTAAAAATAGTTCTAAGCAACCCTTTTACATATAATTTATCTTCATGAGGTATTATCAACAAAGAAGTAGAGGTCTGTCACTCAGTTACAAAATGTTGACAAAGGGTCTTGTGAAACATTATATAGTTTAGTTGCAGCATTATTTGCTATGGTCTTTGTTTTCACTTGTATATAAATTTTTTTAATATGTTCATATTATAATTTTGGCAATGTCAAATAAGAATTGATGTCAGCTTTTACTGAAATTTGAGACATCAAATTTGCAAATATACAAGATGTATATTTATACAGTAGGGTAAAAAAATATGACGATTCCACATAAATGTAACTTTTTTACGGAATAAAGTTACTTTGACTTTGACTATATATGTATAATATACAACATAAATAGTCGAGGGAACTTATGGAGCGCTTTCTACCCATGCTGCTAAATAAATATAGGTAACATAAAAATTTGTCAAAAAAATTTTTTCCTCCTGGATCCCCATACCAAATACTTTTTTATTGTTGATTGTTATTCTTGCTATCATCATCATTTCAGCTGAAAGATGTCCACTGTGCTGAGTACATCAAGCATTGTTATGAGATGTGATTTTTGTATGGTTGGGTAATCATTTTTCCTGTATTTTGCAAGTAAATATCTCAAATCAAGTCACCTTCATACGTAAGAGAATGGAGGGGGGAGGGGTGGAGGGAAGGGGGATACCCCCCTGTACCATCCCCACCCCGCGTAACCCCATGGTTATGGAGATATCCATGGTTAATGTTTTTCTAGCGCTCGGCGGCCGCTGCCGCGACTTCTGCTTTATGCATTAGTATGAAGTCTTATGATATTTTAAAAAATAATTTAAACATTTTGGCGCGTCTCCAGCAGAAATAAATGTGTTTTACCACTTAGTACAAACTCCCTTAACCCCCCCATATACACACCTAACTCAAATTCAGACGACTCAATATGAGATCCAACCCATTTTGCATGTTCATCTTCTTACACATTGTTTATTTTCATATGCAAATTAAGCTCCTCAAGTTATGTCCACATTTTATGTTACACCTTGTATATACAACATGTAACTTAATTAACACACATCCTGAAAATAGTTTGTTCAGAATCATTTACTGAATCTATTTATATCATTTTTAATAAAGGTAATTTTTATTCCAAAATAATTAAAGTTACAGAAATTTTATCTTAACTCTGTACAGTCAAAACAAATTGATATGGACTGTAAGTCAAAGTAATAAGACTTCTAAATCGCAGTTTTATTTGTATTCATACAAATTCCATCATTCAACACAAAATAAAGAAAAATAAACTTTGTACCAAGAAACTAATTTAGTAAATAACAATGCATATACATGTTAAATAAAAAAATTGTGTATGTATTATGATAAAAACATAATATTCTAATTGGGGTGTTTGAGGGTGTGCGTTAATTACATTACATGTTGTAGAATACTTACACATGGTTACAACAAAACTACTCATGTGCAATGTTTCACCCAGGCTATGCCGAAAGCATGAAGTATGCTGTCATATGATTAGGTGATATTAGGTTAGGTGGTTTTGATAAATGTCAATATCAACTCATTTTAAAAGCCTTTTCTTGTTTTGTTGATGGAAAAGCAATCTAATATTTGAGATCATTGTGGTTTAGTATAGTAATTTAAAATGAAGTACTTATGACATTTAAGTTGGTTACATATAAGATTGCTAGATAACCTGCCGTTTTAGGTAGCTCATGTGTCATTAGTATTTGCGCTTAGTCTCCTAATTGGGCCATTATACATGAACTTATTTGGTAACTTGAATCATCAACACCACCTTAAAGCCCTAGAGACATTGAAAACTTGGCTTGAGTGCCTCCTGCAGCATCTTCAGATTGTTCAGGACTTTGCCCATAGGCAGGCACACTATTTCCGTTTAGCAATATGTCTGCTGGTGTTTCCTCAGTTTCAATGCAACCTCTTAACCAGTTGACGCTAATCTTGAAGAGGTGTTAGTGAACAGTTATTGGGGAAATCACCATGCATAGATCCTTCCTGTTCAGATGTAGTATACACCAAGATGAGTTTTTCAGAGATGGTACAATTTCTTTTGTATGAATATGTGATTTGTTATGTAGCTGCATGGTTTATGAAGCAGCAATGTTTTCAGTAGGTTAAAGGTATTGGTACCATTACTAATCAACAGGTTAATTGCGGGAACCAATCCCCCAACTTATTATTTGTTAAACATTGTCAATAAAATAAATTGAAATCAGAAGATTAAGCCTTTCTAAATACCATCTTAATAAATATAAAAATAATTTTACTCACCTCATTAGCAGTGATCAAAAAATTCCAAGGTATCAGTGAAGTTATACCAAATAGGTAGAAGAGCATGTAAACAATGCGGTAGTTATCTCTGGGCTCCTCAGACGTATCCAGCACTTTGGTCGAACAGGAGTCAGTTACGAGCTCCTTCTCTTCTGAATCGTCAATAATCTCGTCCTCATTCTCAATATTATCTAGAGATTCAGTGTTAATAGATCCAGTCGCATCCATTGTCACAACTAAAATAAATTAATCCACAAAAAACACTCTGGCGTATTTATAACCACTTCAAACTGAAGGTTTTCGTTAAGGTCAAATTTTTATCACTATGCATTAGTATTTTATTTGTTCCTTTCAAAGAAAACGCCACTATTCACTTACTACTTATGTATAAAGTAGAAAATATTTTTTTGCGATGTATTATACAATACAACTACACGTATCCTAACCCGATCGAACTCTACGAAAAGTAATGAGTGATTGAATATCAACAACCAGCTGTCACTTGTCATTTGTATATCATTGATAGAACAGTTGAGAATAGAATTGCCATTATAAAACTAGTTTTCCCACTTTTTTACAGCATAGTCTTTGTATAATATAAATATTAATGTGCGGCCACTATAATAATGCCTTAATGACACATTCGAAACAATTTACAGCAAATTTGACTTTCTGAACAGAAAGGTGACATCAAAGCATTCTAACAGCGCCCGCACATTAATTACCGATTAACTCGGTCACGACCAGGTCAGATTAAATTCGCCATTCTTGGTGGTACGCCGCTGGCCGCTGGGTGTCCCTGCACTGGACGCAAATTAATTATAAGTGAATATAATCAATAATTAAACGTTTTAGTATAATTGAGGATATTGGTCAAAAACTTCTGGAATATAACT
This sequence comes from Pseudoips prasinana, assembly GCA_951640165.1. Lineage (NCBI taxonomy): Eukaryota > Metazoa > Arthropoda > Insecta > Lepidoptera > Nolidae > Pseudoips > Pseudoips prasinana. The sequence continues at coordinate 32,299,846 of OX621243.1, read as the reverse complement.
ACAAAACCCTTCTAATGGAGTAAAATTGCAAATTACACATGTAACTGTAGATTTTTTTAAATACGTACCTATTCTTCGAATTCTTGACAAATAATTACCCTTTATCTCTAACTGTGCTTTTTATTTTTTTAACCCCATGTAGAAAATTCCCCTGAAGTCTTGATTTATACAGTCCTAAATTCCGTGTGCAGACATTTCGCTCCACATTCACATGTTTTACTTACATGAAATTCAATATTTTTTTGCAGTTTCTAAAAATGTCCTAATCTATAAAGCTGCTCATGTTTGACATAACTAAGTAAAAAGACTTAATTTAGAAAGAAATTCAGTAATATTACAATTAGTCCAGTTGGTACTCATGAGAATATTAGCAAACGAGAACGAGTACCTAAGTAAAATGGTTAAATTCATCAATAATATAGTGGGATTTGTTGGCTATAATAAATAATAAAATTATTTATTTTCAGGCATCGACGGCCCATAGCATGATAGTAATCAGTACAAACTTAATAAACTATGTTAGTATGTATGCTATGCTATGCTTTCAGGAATATTACTAAGAGTGGAATGAAGTAGGTATAGTTACAAAGCCTATATTCTTCTTATATTTTTCCAAAAACGTGGGTAGACGCTAAAAGGAATATTCAGAAGGTATCTAATAAAACAAATTTTTCTCATATGAAAATACTGCCAAATTTTATTAATTATCGCCAGTTAAGTTATTAAATCCTATATTTTGTCATATTATATGAACTATTCAAATATCCTAATTTACAGTTTAACATAATCTTGTATATTTTACATTTAAAGCATGAAAATTAGGTATTTATTCATTCACTTCGTACATGATAGTAATATATTGTGAACAAGATAAAAGTAGATAAAATTAAAAAAAAAGAATATATATAGTAAAAATAGTAATAAATAAGAAAATCTGCAAAAACACAGAATTATAGTGATGTATTTAAAGTAAAGTACACTGCCGATTGAAAAGACAATACGAAGTATTTTAGGTATTTTCTTTACATTCAAAGTAAGAAAATAATATCTAAATGTATAATTTAAAATTACAAATAACTATTGTATATGGAAAGTCTGTACCTTAAAACTAATTTACAATTTATTTTTAATTTTTGTCAAATAAACATTCTAAAACATTCAACATTTAGGACGGACAACATGACATGCAATTCATATTTATGTATCTAATATTGCATCATACATAATAATATTTTAAACTTAAATATAAGTATCATGTCTTTTATGTAACCTTAACATAGTTTTGTAACATGCTTTTATATTTTCATTTACAAAGTATAAAACTTAAAAATAAGGCATCTATTTCTCCGTTAGTTGTAAAGCGTTAGAATTTATTTTGTTTAATTCATTATGAGATCGATCACCTCTGGTAATTTGTGTAGTCTTATTAAGACTTAAAACTTTTTACATACAAATACTAACTAATATTACCTACAGGGATGGACAGAAAGATGGAATGTAAGAAGTTTACAAGGCACTTGATATAACATGCACTGCTAAATGCAAGAAAAATGAAATATCTCAATCAAGACATCATTACTCAGTCTTTTCATTACTTTCTACTTCTAGTTACTAAAGGATGGTGTGACCAACTCCTTTTCCTTTTAAAAAGGAGTATCTACATTGCCCACTTGGTAAATCAAGCGTCAACTTCAAGTCATTTACATTACATAGCAGTTTCTAAGGGCTGACTGTGTGATCTGCTTGCTTCTGACATCGGAATCGGACTTGCTTCGGAGTCATCTAAGTCGAAGTTTGTTTCCAGTAACGCCTCAGACTTGGATCTATGATAGGATCGAGGATCTGGGCTTGGTGAGTCATCAAATTCTCTGGAGAGATCGTGAGGACTGGAATCGTAGCTGGGGATGTTGTCTGATGCGGTAGTGTCATATGCACTAGCGTACCCGGGCGGGTGTGGAGGGCTGGGTAGATTGTCTTCGTAGTACTGTTGCTGGTCTGAAAACAGTTAATATTGGTAAAATGTGTGATAGTTAGATGCTTTCTTTTAAAACTTGCTTTGCTGCTCGTATCGCTGAGACAAATTGGCTAATTTAGATCTGAATTAAGAGTTTTAATATAATATATCCATGGGATCCAATCATCCAAGGGGACATTATTCATACATGGCCATCTGATCCGAAACCTCAGTTATCTGAAACCAGATAGCTGATATACTACTTTTGTTTTGTAATAGATATTTATATAGATAATTACACCCAGACTCAGGACAAACAGACATGTTTATGCACACAAACATCCGTCCTGGGTGGGAATCGAACCCACGACCTGCGGTTTGAAATGCAAGTATTTATCAACCACGCCAACCGGCCTGTCATATCAAGGTACTTAATAATAATATTTACCTGCAACATTATTTCTTTGGCCAAATGTGGTAGTAGGTGCAGTACCCGGCTGTGGTTGCTCAGGCATTTTGGACCTCAGCTCCATCAGGAAAGATAGCTTAGGTTGGACACCATAAATTCCTGCCGGTGCACCGTAAGCTCCATAATTCTTACCCGGCCTTTCTAACCTCTTCAACGTATCACTATCAGAGTTATCCCTCAACGGTAAAGTATCGGACGTGAAGTACTGCGTATCTCCGTTTGGTGACAACCTATACTCCTCAGGGGACCTTTGCTCTTCTGGGTGGTGCAATATCGGTATTTCTTCAGTAGCCACTGTGTTTATCGATGGTGCGCCACTCGTTGCCCCAGAATTATCTCTATAACCTTCGTTTCTAAATGCTATTTGGTACGGTCTACCAGTGTTTTGTGGTATAGAATATTCTGGAGTGATCGGTTTCTTCACAAAGGAACTTTGCGTGAGCGGCATCACGTTTGGATTGGGGTTGTGAGCCTCGTATATGTCGAAACTCTGGTTGTCGTCAAGTGAAGAATTGAACTGGCTCTTCTCCATGGATTCCATGGAAGTTGTTGACGCTAACATTTTTCTATAATCTGAGCCTTTTGTTAACGTGTCGGTGGATCGGGTACTCTGTGAAATGAGTAAGGCATTAAGGAAGCGGAAATAGAGAAAACTAAACCCAATTCGAAACAAGACCTCTTTGCTGTCGCTAAGCGTCCCATCGGATCATGAGAGTGATGGAATAGAAAGTGCTCCTGTTATTGCGCACACACTTGTGCACTATAATATGTTCCACGTAGATGACTAATCTTTGTTAAGACTGGCCGCCGTGGCCGAAATTCGACTAGGAGCACATTATATGGAAGCTGCAAGGCAAACGAAGTACATATAAATGTATATAATTCTTACCATTTGGGCGAGTTTCCTTCTGTATGGAGTATCCGGGAATCCTCCATTGATGCTACCAATAGATCGAACTGAGTGCAGAGACTGTCGTATCGAATTTCGTCGCTCCAATCTTTGGACATGTCTGGAGAAGATAAGAGAAGAGTAAGTTAATTTTATGTAGAACAGTAAATTAATTTGAATGTAAACTGATTCTTCTGTACATACCTGTGTTTAGACTTGGAATACCAGCAGATGAGAGCAGCTCCTACCAACAGGACCATTGCCAGAAGTATTCCAACAAACGCTACTGCTAACGTGTCGCCTTGCCAAGACATTGGGTCGATGGTAATCTTCGGGTCTACAAGAATGAAATTTAGTATCATTTAACTTTAACCATAACGATCATCAGTACTAGACCGCATTTCTAATAAGCGGATTATTGAGCATTGTCAGCCACACGTGACTTATTGTGAGCCACACGTGACTTATTGTCAGCTACACGTGACTTAGTGCTAGCCACACGTGACTTATTGTCAGCTACACGTGACTTAGTGCTAGCCACACGTGACTTATTGTCAGCTACACGTGACTAAGGCTGAGATCTATAGAGCGTACTTAGACTTTGCTCAGACTTTACTTAGACAGAAGTTAATGCATGTAACGAAATTACAATTGGTGTTTTGACTTTGTCTGTCTTAGCTTATGCTAAGCATAATCTTATCTTCAAAAAGTCTATAAATACCAAATCAAAGTATAAGCTTAGCATACATTTAGCAAAGTTTCACATAAGTAAAGTTTGAGCAAAGTCTAAGTACGCTCTATAGATCTCAGCCTTAGTGCTAGCCACACGGGACTTATTGTCAGCTACAAGTGACTTAGTGCTAACAACACGTGACTTATTTTCAGCTACACGTGACTTAGTGCTAGCCACACGCGACTTATTTTCAGCTACACGTGACTTAGTGCTAGCCACACGTGACTTATTGTCAGCTACAAGTGACTTAGTGCTAACAACACGTGACTTATTGTCAGCTACAAGTGACTTAGTGCTAGCCACACGTGACTTATTGTCAGCTACACGTGACTTAGTGCTAGCCACACGTGACTATGCTAGCCACACGTGACTTATTGTCAGCTACACGTGACTTAGTGCTAGCCACACGTGACTTATTGTCAGCTACACGTGACTGCTAGCCACACGTGACTGAGTGTCAGCTACAAGTGACTTAGTGCTAACAACACGTGACTTATTGTCAGCTACAAGTGACTTAGTGCTAGCCACACGTGACTTATTGTCAGCTACACGTGACTTAGTGCTAGCCACACGTGACTATGCTAGCCACACGTGACTTATTGTCAGCTACACGTGACTTAGTGCTAGCCACACGTGACTTATTGTCAGCTACACGTGACTTAGTGCGAGCCACACGTGACTTATTGTCAGCTGCACGTGACTTATTGTCAGCTACACGTGACTTAGTGCTGACAACACGTGACTTAGTGCTAGCCACACGTGACTGAGTGTCAGCCAACCACGTTATAGTGTCTGCCACACGTGACTTAGTGCTAGCCTCACGTGACTTATTGTCAGCTACACGTGACTTAGTGCTAGCCACACGTGACTATGCTAGCCACACGTGACTTAGTGCTAGCCACACGTGACTGAGTGTCAGCCACACGTGACTTAGTGCTAGCCTCACGTGACTTATTGTCAGCTACACGTGACTAAGTGCTAGCCATACGTGACTATGCTAGCCACACGTGACTTACTGCTAGCCACACGTGACTTATTGTCAGCTACACGTGCCTTAGTGCTAGCCACACGTGACTGAGTGTCAGCAAACCACGTTATAGTGTCTGCTACACGCGACTTAGTTTTAGTTACACGAGTGTCTGCTACACGCGACTGAGTGTTAGCTACACGTGACTTAGTGCTAGCCACACGTGACTCATTGTCAGCTACACGTGACTTAGTGCTAGCCACACGTGACTTAGTGCTAGCCACACGTGACTGTGTCAGCCAACCACGTTATAGTGTCTGCCAAACGCACGCAAGGAGATAAATTTCGAGGTAGGCCCTTAAATAATCGTCTCTACTACTCTACCACATATTACTATGTGTAGGGTTGCCATACGTCCCGTATACACGGGACTGTCATCACATTAAGTATCACGTCCCGTATTGTTACTTGTCCCGTTTATCGATATAAAGTAAAATCGACGTCAAAATATGACTGACGAAGAACCAGGAACCTCTTCCTGGTGGTTTTTCTCAACAGTAATTGAACTAGTTTACGATTAATTTATCATAATTGGAGTGAAATGACTTTATTGTCGTTGTTTTCCATTGTTTTTTAATACAATAAACCGTTAATACCCAAATTTCATTGTATTTAATTCTTATTTTATTTCTTTCTTTTATTTTCATCCATTTAAATGTAATTTGTGTCCGTCTATTATATGTTTGTAAAGTACCCCGCGACACAGGGATTAGATTCCTTGTGCGGGCGTAGTAATATAAAAAAACAGTATTTATTTATTTGTCACTAATAAGTCCCGTATCAGTTCTCAACAATAACGGCAACTCAATATGAGGGATCGATATTTGATCTAAGTTTAGAGTTTCAACGTGCGTATACTTATTATTTCTCCTAAACCTGAACTAGGACGGACAGGATTATACCGCATGCTAGCGATGAATGGAAAATAAGTCTGTCTATAAACTTACCGATTTCACAAATAAAAGCATTCTTATGATTGCAGTCAGTAATTTCGACCCTGGAGAAGGCAAACGAGGTGCACTGCGTGACGTAATCAATATGGTTGACCCACACACGGTCGCCGTACTGGAACCATTGGTTCTGTCGGTTGATGAACTCGTACAGCGTCTCGTAGTTGCCTGTTACGTACGGCATTGATGCATTGTCCGACTGAAAAATAACAAATAGTAAAAATACAATTTTAATCATAATAAATCGACCTGACTATTTGGTCACTAACTAACACATTGCTATCTAATCAGACAATATGTAGTAAAATATAATTTTCAATAACTAAACCTAAACATAATCTCCTATCGCTGGATGATGATAGCGCAAGACCGGCAATTGTGGAGATCTTTGGGGGAGGCCTTTGTCCAGCAGTGGACGTCTTTCGGCTGATATGATGAAGATGATGATGATGATAATCTCCTTGATAATAACTTAATACAAGCTAGCTAAATATCACTACTATTATAAAATAAATTGTATAAAGGTTTTAACATTCCGTGTACCTAAATATCTGTAATAAGTAACTAGAAATAATAACTGCATTACTACAAACATGTTCTGACTATTTACAAGCGCTTTTTTTAAGTCTACGTTTATAAAAACCCTTTTTATTTTATTTTAATCCCAAAGTAGGTAGGCAGAGCCTGTAGTATAGTAACCAGATAATTTATATATTTCTAAATACATCCAATACCCTCTTTTTCGTCGTATAGAAAATCTGAATTACAGATCCTGCGTACGTATCACAACGTGAAATTAACCACTGAATTATTTTAAAATTAGCACGAAGGCTCTTGATATTACCTATGAATGAGTTACTGTTATATCGGTAGTATAAATCTAAATTGCTAACTATTGAGAAACTAACTAAGGATAATTTCGGAAGATTTAATTATTTAAAAACATTGCATAAGAATTAGCAGTGTTATAGGCCCAATATTTCAATTATCGTACTTATGACGTTATCTCGGAGACGTTCTCAAGAAAGACCAGGTCAGAAGTACCCTAAACCGGCGAGCATGTATGAAGAATATAATGACAGTTGATAATCGAGGCAAAAGAGGTGTTCAAAGATCGTGACAAATGGAAATCCGTTGTCTCTGCCTACCTCTCTGGGAAACAGGCGTGAGTATTTGTATGTATTTCAATTATCACCTAATGGGGACTATGCTGCCCAAAAGAATACCCGAATCTTTCAATATGTAATAGTAATAAGTAAACTCACCAAACAAAACAGTCGTGCCTCTTCATACGTCATCGGCGCTCCAACATACATGTAACAGGTTCCAGCCACCGCGTCCCATCCTGGCGGGCACTTTCCCCCACCTAGCACCGTTTGGTTATTCATGTAAAACGGTCTATAGTCCACCTCGAGCAGCAATGGATTATCACTCTGATCTCTTATACGACCGGCCACTGCCAACGTTTCGTTGTAACTCCAGAAATTGTGTTTAGCGTCAATGCGCGTGCGCCACAAATCGAGTGAGCTGAAATGATCGGTAAATTCAATTGCAGGAAATTAATTGTACCGAATGGTTTACTCGTTACAAATGAATGTGTCGAATTTTGAGTGATCACTCATGAAATGAACTGTTATAATATAGAGTTAAGGTTAATTAAGAAACGTGTTTGTTATTGTCTACATCGTTAGGGAATACGTTAGTTAAATTAGTGACGTAGTTTATAGTATTAAGAGCGAGTTGGACCAGAGAGGTTTAGTAGATGTATAAAAACTTATTTAGTTAACCATTCACTACCTAAAATGGGACCCATAAGCATTACTCAGTTTTGTTGTGAACATTTTTAATAATCTCTTAAAAATGGGTTCGTAAGAAACATCGTCCTATTATTTTTTTGTAATAAGTATTGACATTAATATTTATGAAATGTAATTATTTCCCATTTTACAAGGTGTTAAGAAAAGAAACCCAGTTTATTAAATGTGAAAAAAAGACAATCAGCGGATCACTACTCTCGTATGAGAAATTCATCATTGTTTGGGTATTTTGCATGTCAATAGTAGCACACGTTGTACAGGTACAGAAAAACGTCACGGCGTGTTACTTTGGGGGTGGGGAGGCAAAAATCTCCAAAAAATGTGTTACGTAATGCTTGAACGCTCCCTTAGGTTATTTACTCATTGCATTAACTTAAACGGAAGTCCTAAAATTTACATTTACTTTGAAGAAAAGCTAATTTTTACTCTATACAGTTTCACTATTGGGGCGGTTTAGTGTCTATATCTACAAACTACAAAAATATCTACATAATAAAAACTAACATAGACATAAGATTCGGCACCCCCTATTTTATTTTACCCCACAAATTAATGGAAAGCATATGAGTGATTAGAGATGAGTTTTATTTTGATTTTTTGACGAATATAACTCACCTGATAGCAGTTGGATTATAGTCAACAAAGCTATGGTCCGGGTAGTCATGCAACAAAAACATGCAAATAAGATAATTTGCTCAATAAATTATTATGCCAATTGAAACATGCATAGGTTGATAAAGGCTATAGGATACATTATAAACAGGAGGTACAGTCGACACAAGTCACATCAGTCTATACACTTGCTATTCGAAAAACGCCCTTATTTTCTACGTAACAAAGACGCTGGCGATGTCAAAGTGTACCCACTGATGCGACGCGTCATCGACCATTCGTAATTAACCAGTTAACAGTTGCTGATTCAGGTTTATAAGTTATACTATTACGTTTTTATTATGAATGAAATAATATTGACTGAAAGGTTTTACTCAGTCGAGATTAATAATGAAAAGTAAAATTTTGATAAGTAAAATGTATACAGAACTCAAAACAGCATACTTTTAACTGTTTGAAAGATTATTGACACAATAGATTCGACAAGAAAATAATTTCATACAAATTGAAATATATCCAGTCTTGTATTGTTTTGTAATTTTTAATTGATAAGTCGAATTGAACGACGATATAACATTATATGTTATCAGAAATTTAATTTGAATAATCCATTGGACATTAACGCGTAATAATAAGATCATTGTAACGAAATGTATTTGAGATATATTGTAAAATTTTGAACATGAAAATTAATTCAGTAACACATCTTTCTGCACTATATTTCTTGCAAATAAAATTCGTATTAGATCTAAAATTTGGTATTGATGGTAGTTGAGAAAATACTCACATGGATCTGTTGACGGTGATCATCTCGTAATCATTATCGGGATTGAAAAATATATTGTCGACGTAGTTCTGACCAGCTGTTCCAGCCACAACCGTAGCTCTGCCTTCACGATCTGTCGCGTAATTTCTGTAATAACGTGAATCTCAGATAAACGATATGGTTAATTTCTTCACAAGATGGGAAATACCCATATTATTATGTCCCACTCGATCCGGTAAACGTGTAGCTTGCTGTAGGTGCCCGTGGTATTACGCATTGCTGGCCTTTTCTCCCATCCCATTAACTCTGCCGTCCTTAGTCTATTTTTCTTTAATGCTGGATGGGTTTGCTCTTGACCACGATCTCACTGGATAGTAAGTGAAGATGTGGTCGACAGTGCACCGCGCGTACACAAAAGATAGCCTTTAACAAACCCATGTTGTATGAGTCCGGAAACACGTTGGGGGACGGTGTTCCACCCAAGATCAAAACATTATAATGTATATTCCCTGCAGCGTATTATGTATGGTGTCTCATAGAACGACACATGCGCTAAACCTAGCTAGCATAAAACATAAATCTTAAATTAAAAAATTACATCATTTTCCATTTGTTAGTGTAAGTCCAAATGGTATGAACATTAGATGATGATGCAAATTAGATGATCAGAACGCATTGCAACGATATTAAATTTACATCATCATGAATCAAATCGGCTGCATAGAATCATTATAAAATCACTCAGATCAATTAAAAACGATGACCAAACTTTTTAAATTGATCTGAGTAAAATCACAGTAAAAGTTAAACTTTATAGTAGGGCCAATTTAATAGATCACATTTGACATCTGACAGTTACCAGTAAAGTGAATTATGAAATGACCTTCTTTGTTAATTATCTACTATACATGGCCTTTGCGTCCGTTACAGACGATTTACGGCGCATTGTCTGAGAGACATTTCTTATTGTGACTAAACAAACCGATGCGAGGGCGACATAGCCTGCCGCAGGCCTGACAAGAGAATTTTGCGGTAATTGGTGCCGAGCCGCTTTCATGTCGCTTCTGTCTCTTATCAGCAAGTACTCCGAACCAGGCTTCATCACAGATCTTACGACCCTCCACTACACGTTAGCGCCATTCAACTCTATTTTCAGCGAGCTTTTCCCGGCTACAGTGGTAAATTTTAAAAGCGGCCATATCCCGCTTGGTGCAGTCTTTAAAGCGAAGCAGAGGTCTACCGACATCGCGCTTCGCATTAGCTACCTACCGCACCCAACAGAACACATCGTGGTATTCGAGTGGGTTCCATTCTGTGCACATGCCCCAACCAACGTAAACGCTTCTGTTTAAGAAACGCTGTCAGGCTAGCAGGTAGCTGTGCTATTTCTAGAACTCTCTCGTTAGTGACCCTATCTTGCCATGTAATTCCCAAGATCTTACGGAGACAACTCATGTAAAAGGAACCTATTCGGCGCTCCTGTTTCGCATACGACGTCCAATTCGTCGTCGTATGGCAATTACTACAATACAGATAAATCGTAATTGAGAAAAAATAATGCAAATGTACAGTTCTAACTACGAAAAATTAAATAATAATCTATGCCCGCCGGTTAAGCTTACGTTGTTTAATTTTGATGAAGTGTCAAATGTGATCTATTAAATTGGCCCTACTTTAGTTCATTTAGTTTCATGAACTTACTTGTAGAAACCATTATGAGAAGTGGTCTGATATATCGGCAGTCTGACTTTGTCAAATCCTGAGACATCGAGGATCCTGAGCCCGGTGTTATCATGCACGTAGTTGTACGTGAAGTTGGAGACGACCTGGTGTAGTATTATTACGTCATTGAAAGGCACTCGGTTTCTCGTGAAGTAATTGCGGTATATGGTCACTTCTTGATATGGCGACGATTGACGACCTAAAAAGACAAACATGAGTTTGAAATAAAAATGTATCGACAGTGGCTTGTGAAACAGTGATCCAAACATAGAGGGCACCAGCTGTTTCATACTATTATTTTATTATTACTGTGAATTTTCTTAAGTACAAAAACGCATTTCCTATTAATTTATTGCTCATAAAACTGTATAAAGGCGGACATAATGCCCTAGGCATTTTCTGCCAGTCAACCTTAGAGTGGTGCTTGGAGAGCATGGTAGGTGCACAGATCATAAATATCAACAACACTGGACTTTACAATACTATCAAATAACATACAATACTATACGATATGATACTATATTATATAATTCTATACTATAGGTACTATCCAATCCGGTCATTTCATCATAATATATTACATTTATAATCCAGTGGTTTCTGCTAAGAATTTCCGAAGGATAAGCTTTCGAACTTTTCTTTTAAATGTGAAACGACTCTTGGCCATCCTAATTTCGAGAGGTAATGCAATCCTATCTATAAACCAAAGTCCCACTTCTTGCAATTTTAAACGTCAGCTTAACACTACGTAGCTATGAGCAATATGTTAGTAAGTTTCCAAGCCAACAAATTACACACAGTCACAATATTATTGCTAAACATTATAATATAATTTCTCATACCTTCAACTTTAAGGCATGGCAGATCGTGGTTACCGAAGAAAAGGTTATTATGAATCCATCCACGAAGAGAAGTTGCTGACCCTCTGGAATCAGCTCTGATTAGCAATCCGCCGACATTGTTGCGTACCAAATTATTCTATAAAGAAAAGTAGAAAATCTTAATAAACTTGCTATTTATGATTTAAATGGTACACATGGCTACATATTAAGCTATTAGTTTCCAATATAAGCTGACCTCTCATTGTATGAAAATCCTATACACCGCGAGATCAGCTTAAGGTGATTTTCCACCAGAGTGGCGAGACGAGGCGAGAAGAGAATTGAAATCGCACTGACCCTTTTCCACAAAAAAATAGCCATCGCGAGCTCGCGCGTGAACGCCGCCCCGCCCGCGCCCGTAGGCGTTCGTCTTGCAATACACACGCACAACGAACAACAATAAGCCTCTCGCGAGAAGCGCTCTCTATTGGAAGCAATACGGTTCATTTTAACACAAACAAATATTTCAATTCATGCCTCGCACATTCTCGTCAATACACACTGTTTCCACCAAAGATACGCTGGGAGAGGATTGAAAATTTGCGATACAAATTTCAATTCTCTCCTCGCCTCCTCTCGCCTAGCCACTCTGTTGGAAAATCACCTTTATACTGAAAATGTATAGTTTGATATGTAGCCGTGTGAACAGATCTAATATTTTGTGAACTTACTCTAAATACCAGAGACTGGGTATTCTGCACGTCAACTCTGACAGCGGAGAGGCACGAAGTGAAGTTGCCGTATAATTTGAGGCAATTATTGATAATTTCATTTCGAGTGATTGCCACGAGAGGGTTGACTTCGCCAACTGATTGATATGTGATTGCACCATCTCTGTTGTTTATAAATTCACTATTCGATATGTTGTGTTGAACATCGCGATCTGAGAATAAAAAATTAGTTCATACATTACATGTTTTTATAATTAAAATTAATGTAATTTTAAATATGGAACACTTACTAAAGCCAATTGCTGATATCGGAAGGGTAACAATTTCAGCAATAAATCCATGTACGGCAGATGCCCCGTTTGCAAACAGTTTCACGCTCAAACTACCGCCTTCAGTACGGAAAAGCTTTTTTTCATCAGGTGATCCGTTTTCTAAGTAACCAATCATAGGTGCAGTAATATTGTAGATGTCACCATCGTACAATGACAACGAGTCTCGTTTACCATAATTTTGTGTATGGTTGAAAAGGTTATACTGTAGCAAGCGGAAACCAAACGGTTTCACTCTATACATGCTCTTGAATATCTTTACGCAGTTAACAGGATTGTTGTCGTACTTATAGTACAGCAGTACTCTTTCCTCGACAGTTATCATCTTAGTGCTGTCGCAAATGTCGATGAGTGAAAACAAATGATATGGCAGATTCAAGTCTTTGAGGGGCGTAAAACTCGACTCTTCCGATTCTCTACCTTCTCCATTCAGCGATATGGCACTAACACCCTCTCCTAGTATATCATTCACAGAGTTATACATCATATTAATAGTATCGGTGGGAGATATTAAATTAATGCCGTGATGAGCGCATTTAGAAATATTTACATTCTGAATCCTCGGATTCTTTATGATGCTTTGAACTGCAGGAGATTTTTCATTGTGTAATATACCGGCACCAATTATTTGGACATGCATTAATTCGCTTTCACTTTTCTTCATAGTTTCATGAGTGTGATGATCATGAATTCTGTGCTCGTAAAGCGAATACTCGAATTCAGGATTAGCGAACCGTATGCCACCCCAATACTCCAAATTTTCATCTAAATTTCTGGTTCCGCAATGGATAAATACGAAATCCGAATCCCATTTACATGCATGTATATGTCCATAAAGTTGACCGTTAAGCCTAATCGGACAATCTTCATAATGGTCTTCAGTCCCGACACACTGTAAAGGTTCCGGCCAAGACCATATCCTAGATAGGGAATTGCTGTGGTATTCCACGCGTCGGTCATGAGCAAAAAATACATTGATTGGATCAAAACCTAGTTCTCTGCATACAACTTGAGCATTCCTTTCAGTAAAGCGGCTATCACACATTGGAACCCATTGGAGGGTAGTCTTATTATAATATTCTAAGAAGCCTTCATTCGTCCTCTCTGCTGTGTTATCAGTAATGGAGCAATTCCTTCCCGTACACAGTCTAATCGAATTTCGTTCAACTAATGATTCTAACTGGCGTCTGTGTTTGTGATGACTTGAGTAATACTGACCAACGTCCCGTTTCTCTATTCTGTTGATTTCCACATTATTCGCCGGCGTTATAGGTCGCATAACAATAGGCAATTGACTATGTCCCAATGCTTGGAGAGTTCCCATGACTAGAATTCCTACATTTGGTGCAAATTCCATAATGACTCCTGGGCTTATGGTTAAAATAGCATCGGGCATTACAGTTATATCAGACTTCACGATGTAAGGTGCTATTCTCGATTCTATTGTGAAATTTGAATGTAAACGACCACCTAATTCATTTATGTCTAGAGTAACATCAGGGCTGAAAGAAGCTGACACACTGGACTCCATCCTATCTTCGAGGAGGTATGGAAGATATGTCGCAATAGCATGGTTGTTCCAGTCATCAAAATCGAATATCTGATTCCTGATATCTTTTTCATCAGCCGTTCCCCACCAATTTTCCCCAACGTCTAATAGATTGTTTATCTTTGCTGTTTTAATACCAGCTAATAAAGTGTAGGCCAAAACATTATTACCAAACAAGTTTCTGTTCACGTTAACTTTCTGTATGCCTTTAAAACCTATAACATAAGTCGGCTCTACGTTTCTTATCAAAGCACCTCTGCTGATTTGCGACAATATATGCCTATTATTTTTTACTTGGTTATATACAAATAGTGCATACACGAGACCCATAATTTCACTTTGACTATCCATATCGAATTTCACCATAAACTGTCCGCTATTCTTTTCAATAAAGTTGCCATCAATCATCATTTTCTTTTCCATACCTTGAATTGAAATAAGGCCAGTTTTACATATATTGTCAGTGAAAATATTCTTTGTTATGTTGAGTTCAGCGAAATGTCCATCAATGATTAAAGCAAAGTGCTGATTGTTTCGCCAAGTGTTATTATACATGTAAACAGAATGCGTGAAGTTTTCGTTGTATTGCCACACGTATGGTAATCCGATGTCAAACCCTCCTTGTTTATTTCTTTCTATTGTGTTATCTTGAAGAATGTAATGATATAAGTTATTCGAACTTCTCAAATCTCTGGCAAAGTGATATATTCCCCGACCATTATCAGTAATCAAGCTACCGTTAACCATAATAGTTATTTCAGTTATGTTACTGTCATGTATGTCCCAGAATGGAGTGTTAACGTAGATAGCTTCTTCAATATTATGGGCTATCTCACAATTAAATATTTTGATGCTCTCGTTGGCCTTTCGTAAAAAGTGATCGCCTAATTCATTTAGATATCGGTTGTAGTATAGCGCTTTAATACCTTTTGTGTTGCCTTTTATCTTTGAATTTACAATTTGTAAAGTCGGTACAGGCCCTTTGACGATTCTGTTCCTCAGATTTTGCACAGGAGCTACGATCGTACTTACAACCAATACAACGCCACCTAAAGCAGTCTGTCCACTCTCGTAAGTCAGTACGACACCAAAACTGCTACTTGTAGTCGGAAAGGTTGACAAGTCTCGGTCTAGGCACCACTTAACGCTAGCTTCATTTATATTTTGGGAATCAAATATGCAAATATTTTCAGACGAAAAGTTGTGTATAGGATTTAGTAGTTGTAATCCAAGGACATAGCCCGGGTTGCATTTGATATTATACGTCTTAGCTATGTTATCTCCATAATGTTTCGTAAAAACAAGATGCCTTGTTTCACCATTTACTAGACTTATATCGGTTTCATATTCGGGGATCATTATTGGATGATAATTAGATTCGTCCATGTTAAATCTCGGATCTAGATTGAACCAACCTGCTATCTCTCTTTGCTGTGTTCCAGAAATATGAGGATTGTGAGAAATTCCTGCTAAATTGTTATTTTCTATAACTGATCCATAAACTTTCAGCCCAAGTTGTTTAAAACTAATCCCACTTCCTCTGTTATTACTGAATTCTGAATTACGGACAGTATTAACTGCATCAGCTCCATATAAATCAGAATAAATAATGCCCAAACCATCGTGTAAGTTGTTTGTAATTTTAACGCTTTCTAAACTATGACGAGCGAAATCCATCTGGAGAGCAGGCTTAAATATATTAGACGAGTAATCCAAGAGACCAGCCTTTTCAATAGTGATGTATTGTAAGTCAGCACGCTCCGAAATCACACTAAACCTGAGTCCGGCCCAACTTGTTTCATAGCATCGTATACCAACGTCATTCTCGTGAGTGCAAGAGTTCTCAAATTGATCTTTATTTTCGGCTTTGCACCTTGTAATATCGTTGTCAAACTCTGAACATTCAACGTTAGATAAGAGTATATCTTCAGTCATACCAGCAGAAGGTATTTCATTTGGCTCTAAAAACCAATCATCTGGATTAAGAGCCAAACCAAGTTGGTTGCAGACTAATGCCGCATTAATTATATTCCACTTATAATTGCACACAGTGCCCCATTTATCGTCGATTCTAACTTGTAATCTACCTTCGTGTTGGGTCCTTCCCCCTAAAAGCCTTATAGGTACAATAGGCTCAGTGTAACCGGGGGTGGTGGGTTCAAAGTCGGTTTCATAGACACTATCATTAGTCATAATTATTTCTTCCTTTAAAGTAAACGTTATATCATTCGGACGTTTTCCTCTCGCGTCCAGTTTTCCCGCTATCATCATTCCGATGGCTGGAGGGAATTTTAATGTTACACCGGATTGTAAAACCAGTTTTCCCCCAGGGCGTATATTGATATCTTTATCAACGTCATATTCTCCCTGTCTTAGTATCTCTGTACCTTCGACTTCTCCACCAACTATGGAACTCCCAGGCACATTAAATTGAGGCACATAAAGCGAATTGTAATTGATTTGAGTAGCTCCAGGATTACTGCTATGTAATAAATAAGGCATGTATTCTATTTTCGCTAAGCTGTACCGATCTTTTCTATGGAACAATCGATTATAAAGCCTTTCTTCGTCGCCAAATCCAAGCCAATTGTATGTACAGTTTAATATCTTACTCTGGTCTTCTACATGTGAACCTATTTCATATTGAGCCTCTGGATTATTAATTATATTTCTAAAGACGTCGATATTACTCGAAGATAGGACAATAGTTGCAGCAACTCTGCTTCTCGGCGTCAATCTCGATGATATACCTTCTAGAGGTTCATATGCTTCTCTTACTTTGTTATCACGTAAGAAATTTCTAGAAAATAGTAGATATTGGAGATCACTGTAGGGCGATAAGCCGAGATTCACAACGAAAGGACCTTTGTTACCAAAAAAGTAATTATGTTGTATATTAAATTGTGCTGTCAACATTTCAAATTCTTCTAAATATTTACCTTGTATTCGATTAAGTATCACAATTGCACCGTAATTACCTTGCTCAAAATAATTATATTCAATTCTCCCAAGCACATTGAGAGCTGGTTGAATTTTTAGAGGTACTCTTTGGTTTTCATAAAATCTATTGTGACCTATTTGTAAATTGAGCAGCTTAGTAGGGTTATTATTTCTCCAACACGTTGATATTTCAACAGTGCTTTCAACGCTCGTATTGAACCAGTTACCGGTGATATTGACCCAACTATCACCGCAGAAGTTTCCATGCAATATACCTACATCTAAGTTTTTAAATATTTCTGAGTATTCAACAGCAGTGGTTTGATTAACTGCAATGTACTCCGTCTCTTGCGTATTATTTAACCATACCGCAATACCGTAACCTTGATTAGAACTTAATATACTCCTCGATATGTTTCTATTTCCTCCAGTAACTGTAATGTTTATACCATCACCCTGGTTAAACGATATTCTGCTTTCGGTAACATTAACATCTCCGGCTCCACTCACTACTTGTAGGCCAGCAACGTGATTGTTATTAGATATAGACGTACGATGAATGTGAATTTGTGACCGCAGGTTTTCAATGACCACGCCTCTTCCATTGTTATCGGATATAATCGTATCTGTTACATTTAAGTCATAAGTTTTGCTGACTCCAGATGTTAATCTAATAAAGCCGGTAATATCTGTTCTGGTATTTGCACGGAACCTCACGTACATGCGGTTCCTAGTTGAGGTGACACTTTGCGGTCGCGTATGATTTCTAATACTGAATGCTAGTAATAGTTTGTCATCAGCAGTTAATCCGTCATACACATATATTTCACCAGTGTTATTTTGGTTCGTCAGAAGTTTAATAAAATTCAAAGTTAGGATGTGATCCGGTCGACTGTAAAATTTTTGATTGCAATCTCTCTCCATATTCGAATATCTTGATTGTTCAATTGACATTAGTATTGGGAACGTCTGGCTAGGAGTTGAAGCCAATGTGCATAAATCAAATATTTCACTCCTATCTAATCTTTCATCGATATTCCTTTCGTGCACTACGTATTTGACTCCGTCACCGCCATTATCGTGAATTAAACAATTTTCAATCCTCGCCATTCCGTAAGTAGAATTCACATAGACACCATATCCTCTATTGTTTTGTATTGTGCAGTTGTTTATAACTATGGGAGCGTTAGGTGATGTCACGTTAATAGCGTTGAAAGCGGAGTTAGATATTTCTATGTCATCCATGACCGGTGGGACTCCTATCACATCTAAGGCACTTGTAGCATTATTATCTCTACCTAAACCAGCATTTTTTATAGTTACACGTTCTAGTCTAGACATTGATGTAGGAACGTAAAGAGTATTTCCTGCAGTGAGTATCCTTTCGTACACAGCGTTTTCGAACCGTATTCCTCTCCAATGTCGTCCTGAAGTTCCCAATCCACTGACATCATGGTGGGGTGAACATTGTATAGCGAGATCCGGGTGGTAGTCACAGACACCTGACCCCAGTAGTCTCGAATTCCAATCGCATTGAAATAAATCATATTCAGTTCCTTTGCACTT
The DNA here is from genome assembly GCA_951640165.1 of Pseudoips prasinana. Taxonomy (NCBI): domain Eukaryota; kingdom Metazoa; phylum Arthropoda; class Insecta; order Lepidoptera; family Nolidae; genus Pseudoips; species Pseudoips prasinana. The sequence goes on along the minus strand of OX621243.1, from coordinate 32,280,971 downwards.
CGGTTCTTCAAATAGTAATCTAGGACGTCTGCCGGGCTGACCATCCATCCAGTTGTAGAACGAACCTCCCATAAATCCTAGTTGTCTGCAGGCAGTCTCCATGTCGTTTACAGTCCAACTGAAAATAAAATAAAAGGAAATTTTAATAGATGCATAATTTTTTATTATGTATTTGTTCAGTTGATTATCCTGCCGATTAGCAATACAGCAATGCAAAAATGGTGGGAGGCTATACTTAATTGGGGCTTTATTTGGTGTAGACACTTTCCTACATTTTGCATACATTCCACATAAAAAAATCGAAACACCTATGAAGTATAGTGTTATGTGAGTTTTATATGTAAGTATATATCTATTTCATTAAACACAAAAATAATGCCAGTTAATTGCGGATATTATAAGGTAACGCATAACGAATATTAAAATAACGAATATTTACGACATAACGAAATTTCTGAAGCTATAGTGTTTTGATAAACCCAAGCATCAGCATTTTACTTATTCGTAAGGCTACCCTTACAAATAAGTCGTAAAACTGCCAGCTATTGAAACAATTTATTTCTTTTCTTTAATGTAAAAAAAATCTCATACTTGAAACTTCAAACATGTTTGGATTTTTTTTATGAGAAGTGCATAAATCAACCAGTAAATTTACTAATACCTATCATTTTTTAATTGTATCAAACAAAATTGGCAGGTGACCGGACGAGCTAATATAGGCTTTCTATTATTTAATAACATAACTGTCACGTCGATCGATTCGTATCACAATGGCTGGATTAAACATAAATAAAAAAAACCATTATACCATATAATGGAGTAATATTTAATGTTACGTACTTTCTGGAGTTTGTACAGACGGATCTCCATTGTCCTCTGTGTAATAACTGGACTCTCCCGACAAGGATGGAGGGTCCGTCGACTAGGCGTATATCTGGAATGGACTTCGAGGGCTCCTGTGGTTCCTCTGTGCTCGTAAATAATATACCTCTTTTATAATCACCCTGGAACGAAGGAGAAAAGGAAATTTCAAACATAGGAAATTCTGATCTGATTACATAAGAAATCTCGAATTTTTATTAAAATAAAGACAGCACTCGATCTAGGGAAATCCCTGAGTCTGCATGTGCTTAGTAATAACTAAATACAGGTCACAAAATTAAATGTCGTCCTCAAGAACACCGAAATTACTTTGGAACCGAGATAGTAGCGCAGTGCGTCACACGTGTGGATTGATGCCCATCCGGCACCAATCCACACGTGTGACGCACTGCACTTTTCCTTATGTCCGTCTGGGAAAACGGTGTATGCCAAATAATGGAATGTAAATAGATGAACATAATAAATCGAATGTCTAAATACTCGAACGTTCGTAATATCGAATGATTAATAAACCGATATACCTACCGAGTGTTAAAAATATGGAAAGCTGAGTGAGCGAAGCCAGCATGCTGCGGAAGCGGCCGGGGAGTGCCAGAAACAATGTATTTCACTACTAGAAAAGTATGTTAGGATAGCACTGCAACGCACGGGCTGAACAAGCGTGCTGCGGTGGCAGCTGCCGAGAGCCAGAAATGTATTGAGTGTACGATATATTAAATGTTTCATTTCGTAACCATTGGTCTTAAGAACGTTCTCGAGTATTTAGACTTTCGATTTATAGTACCTGGTCAAATGATATTCGATTATTTGGTATTCGATTTGGTATAGTACACCCTTGAGAAAAGATGTTTATCCTACATTGTTTTATCCTACATTGTCATTTTAACAATGTAGGATATAATTCTGCTATCACATACGACAAAGAAATTACATAAATGGTCCGTATAAATAATAAAATCAAATAACCAGGCATATCGCAATTAGATGATTGGATTATTTATTCACCCAGGACGGATGGAGGTGATTAAGTGAATTTGACAACTATTTAACTAGCAGGTCTCAGAACTTTATCGCATCGACGGTATACTCAGTTTAGCTCACTTATGAGAAATAGGATGCTATTTTTCTCTTCTGTGTGTTTGCCAGGAAACCAGATAACACATACATATACTACTTTTCTTTTGTAAATACATACTTATATAGATAATTACACCCAGAGTCAAGACAAACAGATATGACCATGCACACAAATATCTGTCCTGGGTTTGAATCGTACCCACCTGCGGCGCGAAAGGCAAGTATTAACCAACTACGCCAATCGACCCGTCAATGATTTATTCTTTGCAGTAAAAGCGTACTATGTATGTTTAATTATTCAATTTGCTTAGGTAATAGAATGCAGTTAAAACTAGGGTTTAATTCCATGCGCATCATAGTAAGAATTACACGGTAAAAAACATTGCCAATATGATGGTAATGCAAGTGAAAGGTACCTGCTAGTAATTCATTTGTAAGTTGTGATGGTATTGTTGTTCAGCTCACAATGCATCGATTAGAGAGCCAAAGCGCTAAGGGGTGGACCAAAAAGAATAGACGGATGTGCAAAACGTGTTGAGCAATATTATTGTTCTTTACTAAAACAACTTCGAAGTAACGGATATACACCTGACTTTTAGCGTCTGTACTGAATAAAATGTTTAGGTTTCTGAGACCGCGCAAATAGAAGGTTGAGCAAGCCGTTGAACAGTAACGTAGGTATTTATAGTTTATCTATTACTACTGTTTGTGTTGTTGTGTGGCAACGGCAACGAATATTACCATCCCATCGTATCCTCTGCAGAGAACAGGCAGCAGCGTCTCACTGATTACTGTGACAGTCATACTGCGATAGCCAACCCATTTGCCAAGCTTGGCAATTATGGTATAACCCTCAAAAGATGTATTTAAATACATTGTTAGGGGAGGCCCTTGTCTAGCTGTCGACATAATAGTTTGTGAAAATTCAACGGTTAAAACCGTCGCCTCGCCACTTCATGTCCAGGGTTTTCTGGAAAGAACAACTAATTTATAGCCCATAAGAAGTTGTTCTGAGTCTGGGTGTAGTTTGTGACCATAAATTATATCGTAGGAAAAATTTGAAGGAAGAATCAATAAAAAGTAAGTATATTTGATTGGTAAATATGAATAAATAAATATCTTGTGAAAACTAACTCACTGCAAAATAATGATAGTAAGTAGAGCCTGTGGCAAACATACTTACATATTTATCTAAATACATACATATTATAGATAAATTGCATAAATAGAAACAAAAAAATTATCGTCTCCATCACACTAAAGTTTGTCCTGGGGCTATACCGGCTAAGTCGCCGAACATCGATTTCTTTAGTGGCGTTCAAATAAATAAAGGTTAAAAATTACTTAGTCAATCAATACTTAAAAATTAAGTCATTTTTAACCTTTATTTATTTGAACTCCATTTAAGAAATCGATGTTCGGCGACTTAGTCGGAGGAGCCCCTGGGTGGAGATCGGACCCACAACCACAGGCTTAACAAGGTCACTAACCATTAGACCAACAGGCAGGTACAATTATTACTTAGCTAAGTTCATAAACAACAACTTTACTCATCAGGCGCACATTGACGTCAATGACATATAGATAAATTAAATAAATGGCCTGCCTCTATACGGTCTATCAAATTGCTCAGCAACATTTAAAGTACCAAGCCATAATGACATCATAGATGTAAATTAATTTTACAAAAACTGTCTATATTTTGTATGTTCGGAGGTAATTATGGAATAAACTCAGTCGTTCATGATTTTTAACAAAGACTACACTCATTTATGAAGAGTCACGACTAGACCAGTCTTTTAAATATCAAGTAGTAGCTAGAACTCAAGACTAAATTGAGTCTAAGACCTTTAAACGTAAGTCCAAAAAGACTAAGTCTTAACTTAAAAGGCTTATATAAATACCTACAAGCCTTGTATAGCCTGAATGAACTCGCGCCTTAACGCTGATGATCCGGGATTCTCGTGAAGTTTTCCTCACAGATTAACATGATGAAACTCCCAAAATATATAACTATTATAATTCCTAGTGGCGAAGAAAAACATACCTATAATATTGACTTCCTATTTGTCGGGATCTAGAAAATGTTTCAGAACAAAATGTAAATCGAAAAGTCAAACAATATTTCTAGAAATACACTATGTACAGTATTGTACAGATGCCATCACATCAAGCTTCCTAATCTGTCAAATTTCCCCAATTGAAAGTGAACCTTATGCTTTTGTGATAAAGTTGAGAATCTATAAAATAAATTTGACAGATTAGGGTAGCTGGATGTGCTGGCGTCTGTACATTAAATAGGCATAATAACTCATGTGTATTTGTGGCCGATTGACTTAAAATAAGATAACAAATGACTGTTATGAAATAAATTGGTTAAAACTAATAGAAAGGGGAATCCAAAGGCATTGCTAACATACCCTAAGCAAATGGCATCACCAACGAGAGAACACATCAAGGATCCGTTGTTATCAGTGCGCAGTTATAATCCCAGTTTGAATGATGCTCTCAGCTCATATTATGATATGTCATCGTTATGAACGGGTAGTCAGATGGCCGATGGAATGTGACACCTGAATTGTAAAGTTATAAAAAGGCTACTTATAAATTTAACGATCAACATTACCTCTTCATAACGTACAGTGATAGTTGCACAAAGCGTCCCCTAAACCGACCACACACGTCAAAAACCGTTCAAAGCCGAGGTTCGAAACTCCAAAGGTGGTGTTCTTTAGCGCGAGTTACTTGGTAGTATGTAGAGGTAGTATTTTGTGCTAAAGGCTTGAACCCCCTCTAGCCTAAATCAACCTCTTTCCGGTCGTGCCGCTAGGCATCGGATCATTAGAGTAATGAAAATGAAAGTGCTCCTGTGTGCCCCCGCCAATGGCTAATCTCTATTGAGACTGGCCGCCGTGGTCAAAATTCGGCTAGGAGGACATTATTATTATTTGTTGTAGGTATTCATTCTCGGGGCTCATTATTCGGCTTATTCCGTTTATCCACCCTAAAAAAGCCACCCTAAGGAGGATACTCGGAAACGCGTGTCCTTCTATCCACCCTGAACGGGGTGGATAACCGTAATTCATATAATATTTTTCTTCCGATTTTTTACCCCAAGTACAGTTGAATCAAATCAATATCTTTTAAGTTTTAATTTAATATTTATTGTTAAGCGAATAACATAAAATAGTCTTAAAATCTAAATTGTAGGTACATGGTACTATAAGATAGAAAGCCGAAGCGGGGCTGGTGGTTTTTTTATAAATTTTGCAATATGTCCAGAAAATGACCAACGCTTATTTCATTATTGAGTAGACGTAGTTGCGTATCCTGGATAAATTCGTCCCTTTTAATGTATATTATAGTAAACAAAACTATTTTCAGCTCAAAGAAGAAGGTAAGTATGTACATCTAAAGTATTTTAATGTTCACGAAGTTTCTTGGACTGGGTTTGTGTATGTTTTTGTGTTAATGACTGTACTTAGGCAGGTGAGAAAAACGGAAGAAACATATTATATGAATTACGGTTATCCACCCCGTTCAGGGTGGATAGAAGGACACGCGTTTCCGAGTATCCTCCTTAGGGTGGCTTTTTTAGGGTGGATAAACGGAATAAGCCGATTATTCTTGTGTTTATTAATTATTTCCCATATAGCCTCATTTTTATTTGGTGCATTATTTATGTGGTTGTTTGTCAGTTTGTGATTACTGAGTCAAACGTATAAGATGTTTCAACCTTCTAGATATTTTTTTAAATAAAGTTTAATTTAAAGAGTTCGGAGATTTAGGAAACTCCCACAGCAGTTGCCGTTTCCGTTTGCAGCGGAGTCTCAACCCCTTTATCCATTTCGATTGTTCCAAATCAATTTTTTTTCCTTATAGCTTGAATGACGAAGAAAACGATTAAATGCATCGTTATTACAATTATAAATATTATTACATGCCAAATTGGAAAGGCATTTCTTGAACTTCTGAATATTTTCATTCGAGTAGTCCCGATTAAACTTGAACCAATAAGCGAGAACGGTTGTTTTTTTAAGACGTTGTGTTTATGCCCTTTAAGTGTATTTTTATGAATATAGAGCAGCCTCTCTACTGTCTCTAACATAGCATGTGTAAAAAGAGTAGTTAGGAAGACCGAAGTTAAAATTATCAACTGCTTTTTACATTATAAATATCTACTGATTTTCTAGTTCCAAAAAGTCTTGTAAGTGTAAACATAAATGGCTCAATTTATTCACCAATCTATTAATAGTTTGATGCAAAATGTATAGAGTTCGGGTCTGGGAGTTTTAATTACCAGAAAAATCCCAATAACACTTTCTCGCCTGACAAGGGTTTGAACTTAAGACCTCATTTTCTGAGATTGAACACTTTACCGCTTCACTAAAGAGATATATGTGGATGAATGACATTTAACAATTAGTTATAATATCCGGGGTCCTGTACCTGCGCGTGCGAGCTTACGAGTGCACGTAACGATGCGCCCTTGCACTTCGTCTCTATAGCTTCCTGCCTTTTCAGCCACCCCATTCATACGGTCACGATCTACTGACCAACTGTTACCAAACCGTTGCTAAATTGGTATGCGCATGATGTAATTTCACGTTTATAGGGGAACGACCGACAGTAGTCTATAGCTGTTAATTGACAAATAATAGTGAGTTGACAAAAAAGGCTGCGAAATTCCGAATGAATCGAAACGTAACAGCAGTTCTTAGTACACAAGTAAAATTATGAAGTGGAAGCATCCACCATTTACGACAAAATTGCAAAAATATGATGGAGATTTTTTTAAATTACCAGGTAAGTAACATTACCAAGCATACTGTAAGAAGTTACCGTAACGTGCAACACACATACGTTGACGTCGAAGCCTTCTCTCCCCTCCCCCTCCCGACGAGGTCTGGTCTGGCAGCCTAACTCACACCCCGCTTAAAATTATTATTATATTTTTAATAAAACGTTGAACTTAATGTCACTAAAAGCTTTCGAAACGTCCAGTGTTTCCGCGTTTGTTGTGTGTTATTTGGGTAAAATTGCTTTTTTTCCCGGAGATTTTCAACTGTAGGATATAGGCAACAACTAAAGAGTAAGCTTGATCTTGAATACCATCAAAAAGAGCATAATGTAAGTTAAGTTTAGCTTGACAAGGATTAACATTATTTGGCCTTAGTCTGAATGGTATGCATGTGAATGTTACTCAGCACGTAGGCGTTTGTCTGTATAAGCAGCTAAGTATTTCGTAAACGGCCTGTCTAGTATGTCTAGTCTAGCATTTCTCAACGGTGCAGCTCAACTTCATAAATATTAAATGTTGTTTTTATATTTCCGTTTGTATTTTGCAGTTTTTTTATAAATACTAGTTATAAAAAAAACTGCAAAATACGAACGGAAATATAAAAGTTTAAGTTAAAAGTCATCATCATCATGTCAGTCAAAGTACGTCCAAAAGCCACCCCAAACAATAAGGGATATGCCATAATCGCCACGCTTGGCAGACGGGTTGGCGATCGTAGTTTGATGGTCATAGTTCACAGGAAAACGCTGCAACCCGTTCTCTAGTAGGTATCAAAAGTCGTGCTTTTATTTACTTACATTTTTAATTAATGCTGCCTGATTTAGGTACAAAAATCAAAATGTGTTTTGCACACATTCAGCCTATCCAATGCTACAAATTGGCTTTAAGGAAAGCGAATTTATAATAATCATCTGTTGGAATGCGATGTTTTTATTTTCGTTATTTTTAAGTTCAAAAAGTCGCCGCCCACTCTAGGAAATTAAATCTCTAAATTTATAAAATTGAATTGCCAAACTGAATTAGCAGTGGGCAGGGCACATAGCTCGTAGAAATGACAGCCGACGGGGCAGAAAGGTTCTCGAGTGGCGACGACGAACCGGAAGATGCAGCGTAGGCAGGCCCCCTATACGGTAGACCGACGATCTTGTGCGGGTCGCGGGAAGCCGCTGGATGTGGGCAGCACAGGACCGGCTATTGCGGAGATCCTTGGGGCAGGCCTTTGTCCACCAGTGGACGTCTTTCGGCTGATATGATGATGATGATGATGATTTATAAAATAACAATGTATGTCTCACAAATAGTTGTCCTGTGCGAGACTTACCTAATCCCGAAACACACACTAGGGCACCGAGTTTGTAGCGAAGGGCCCACCTTAAGACTTTAACCACTGCGCCACACGTGCAGTCAAGTCAAAGGCATATTTTTACAGATAGTTAAACACGGCACGTTAATGTTTATAATAATTTTAGTTATAGCAATAATGTAATTATAAAGAACACATAAACAGAGTGTCTTCACCTTAACAAATATGACTAAGGAAAGTCGGTGGACTGATTCTTAGAATTAATTACGTTTATGTAGAAGTATAGATTAATATAAAATTACTTATTAGTCTCTAGACTAGATTGTAATACATATAAAGTACTTTATTAAATAATAATAATAAAAGAAGTTAATCATAGAAACAATATATTCTATCGCTTTTACAACACACAATAGGACAAAACATTATTTTTATATTTCAATTATATAAATTATAAAAATATAATTATCTAGAATTTGTTAGACAGATATTGCAATGTCTTTATATGCAATGCAAGTCAAACTAGATACAATCAATTCCTTTCTTCTTGGCCTAATAATAAACTATCCCAGAAAAGATTGACATTAATATAGTTTATACGTTGTATTAGTAAATATCGGATTTGGTGCAAAGTTGTAAAGATAATCATGCTATAAAAAAATTACAAACAAGTATAATAGACATAGCCAAATAAATTCTAAGGGACCTACTTGTAACTAAGTACTACAGAAAAAACCAATATGACACGCAAGCGATAAAAACCCCAACAGGCTTTTATCATTCTATACACGTCACTCGGAATGTTTTAAGGCAGGTCGCTAGACGTCCGTTAAATCGTTACACCCGACTAGCCATCCGCCACGAGCTTCATAAAAACCACCTACATCAGATGTCGAACACCGGTAATAAGGCTAAAGGACGAAGCAAGGACGTCCAAATTATGAGTCAGCAGTTAACTATTTGATGTAAAAGTTGTTTGTACCTTCCCTTGTGGTTAATCCAATATTGTATATGTATACAGAGATATTCTTTTAATATGACTGACGCATTTGGCTAGCTGTATCATGTACATACGCCAGCACATCCAGCTACCCCAATCTGTCAAATTTCTTTTATAGATTTCAACTTTATCACATTAGCATAAGGTTCATTTTCAATTGGGGAAATTTGACAGATTGGGGCAACTTGATGTGCTTGCGTCTGTACAACCGCAGATTAAGCCCTACGTTGAAATACTGGGTATTATACCTACCTTTATTCTTATTAAGGGGGAGATAGTCATACCCTCTTACCGGTCCTTAAGTGATTGGCGAGGTTAAGCAACTAGGCTCGCGGTCAGTCCATAGATGGGTGACCGCCACAGTGGTTTATTTACTTCGGAGGGCACATTAAGCTGTCGATCCCGGTCATATTCATTAAGCAACAGTTTTTAAGCCATGTCAAAGGCCTACTGGGCGGCTTGAACAACTCTGACACCAGGGTAACCACTGCCCATACGATAAGTAATCTTATTTTTATTTTAAAAAGTTAAGTTTACGTTTTGAAAGTTAATAACCCAAAAGATAACAAAATATAAAAAAAAAACCAAAATAAAATAAATAATCAAACCTTGAAACACACTGCAGATAAAACTGCATATTCGCCGCGAATGCAATATAAACCAGGCCAATAATAACTTTATTTTGGCTAACTTCATTAAGTTTTACCGTTATCTTTCAAACTGAATCAGGCATTATGAGGCTAATAACGTGACAACTAGGTAATTGTAGTATACCTGGGTTATCGCTAAAGCCTGCCATAACTAAGTAGACACGAATCATTTTAACTGTCTCTACGGTAGACTACATATGTAGACTCAACGGCAACAGTTGATCATCAAAAGGTTTGGGTTTGCATGCATATTGGGCGGCATTTCAGTACCTAATTTTATTTACATTTAATACTCATCATCATAAGAGCTGTAAGAAGTCCACAGCTGGACAAAAGCCTCCTCCGAGAATCATCTTGGGTGGGATATGCCATAATCGCCACGCTTCGCAGACGGGTTGGCGATCACAGTAAGATAGTCATAGTACTCAGAAGGAAGGTGCTGCCCGTCCTCTGGTACCTACATATTCCCCCGGGTCGACTTCTAAGCCCCCCACGAGATGATGATATTGTGGTTGTGCTTGATGGTATTCGCTGCCGCCACCACACAGCTTAATACTTACGCTCTTTAAAACACTTCACCACCACACTATATTGGCGCAATTTACGATAATTAGTATTGAATATCCTACTTGATCATCTACTTTAGCCGTTGTCTGTACTTGCATACTTGTTATACGGTATTGAACATTCAAGGCAAATTCTACGACTTATGGCAGAGACTTCCTGTGGCAACGACGCGTGGAATAACAAATGAGGCGGTTTGCGCCGTTGGGAACTGTATATTACAAAGATACAACGCCTTGGAGATATTGGGAGACAGACTTAAATATTTGCCAGTAATTATAAGGCATCCGGAACAATATTTATGTATTTTGTTTATTAATCTTTAATATACTTTTGGTTATACACAGAAAAAATATCAAAAACAGCTCTTTAAAACAACAATATTTTAGGAGGTAACGAGAACGAATTAGGTCTAGGAATTTTGCGAATCGGTAATTCTATTTAAGAGTAAAGTCATTGTGAGCATAAATTGTATGAACGACCCTTTAACATACGCTAATAGCACGGATTTATACACCAGCATCGCTCACACACAACCCCTCGGTTTTGTTAATGAATGCAGTAATAGGCATTTAAATAGGCATGTTAATAAAATCACTTCATAGGGGCAGAAGACTAGTAAAAGGTGCTGTCATCATATTTAGGTCATGTCATAATATTTGGGTGAAGTAGATTAGGCCAATGTTAAGATGTAGATGGGTGGTCGGTCTTTATAGACGTTTAAGTTAAATTTTACTACAGTATTTTATAAGGTACAGCAGACAAGTAAGAGGAAACAATCTGTATGTGGGTTGAGGAATCAATTGGCTTAAAAACTGGAGGTATTATAAATAGGCTGCCTATTTAAGATGCGAAATCAATCATAGAGATTAGCACTTAGTAGCAATGTTATAGGAATTAGAAGATACTAACTTTTTGGCAGAATTTTTGTATCAATGAAATGCCGTCTCTAAAACTCAACTTCGCATTTTACGCAGAGATAATTTCATAATAGCAATTCTATCAACACCCTCCTCTCGTAGCCACTTTAGCAACCCTGAGCCACTGTCTAAGTTACTAAGTTGAAATCCCCTGTTCGCTACTATTGTCCGGTGAATCAGCAAAAGGCAAACGTCCCGTTAAAAACAATCTTGACTGATATGGTCAACTTTGCTGCTTGATATAATGGCGAACTTCGGAACACCGGCTATGTAGCTTTAATTAGCGAGACAGCTGGGACCTTGTTAACGAGATCACGTTTTATACTAAGACATCAATATATCTATCTAGAATATCATATAAAATCAAAAACAACAATAAGGAAATAATATTTTAATCAACAATCATAACTTCGATGCCATTTTTCTGACACAGTAACGATAGCGATATGGTAACATGGGCAGGTAGGTCGTATTTAAATTCTTTACGCTTGACCTGATATCGAATTCAGAGCAACTGCTATCGGAAGGAACCACCTAGGTTGCAATTGTAGTTAGATATAGAGACAGGCTTTGCTATATTATTTTTCATTGTTTTGGAACCTTTTTCAAAAGATATGAGGTTGAAATTTATATGGTTTTGTAATATCCACCGCTTGTTTAAATTGAATTGAAACAATTAGATGGATTTTCAACAGAATAGTAATGACTTATTAATTAATTATTTCTCACTTATCGCGAGAAGCTATTTCATATTAGAGAATACACTCTAGGTAATGGCATTATTATGCTCATATGGTGATCCTGGGTGTGGGTAAGACCACCCGACCTCCGGGAGGAATAGGTCGGTGTCGTGTCAGCTATGACGTGTGCCGTAGCTGTCAAAGGCTATGGTAACTGATTAAGGGCAGTAGAGATGTATGCTTGTTTGCATACATCCTAACAGCCCTTAATCGTTTCCACCACTGCCTAGAGTGTATTCTCGAAGATGAAAGAGCTTCTCGCTGTGCTTACCTCTCATAAATTTATTTATTGTGCTAAATAGGTTTCACGTGCACGCTTACTAGAACTGAAGCCATGAGAGCTGTAATGATAAAATCAGGGTAGCAGTTAACTTCCAAAAATTTCAAATGTCATCTATACGATTAATAGTGTGTATTTGCTGATGATGAGCAGAATATGGGTAGGTTAGAGAAGATATGACTGACAAAAATGTTGTGACAAAATAATCTCTCACCAAGTCCGTCCGAATGGCGTCCACTGTGCGACAAAGGCCTCCCCAAAAGATTTCCACAATGGAGTTGTATCCATAATTTGGAGGGATATGCCATAATCGCCACGTAGGTTGGTGCGAACGCAGTATGCCGGTCATACTAGACAGAGAGACACTGCTGCCCGTTCTCTGGTAGATATTCCCTCGGGACGTATTCTACAACCCGTGATGAGATGGGGAACCGATCACTATTCCGATTTTTTTTTGTTCGGTTGTCATTTCTCTGAAAGCTATTGACCGACGTCATTTCTGCTATATGCATTATTTGGCATATTTTAAGATCATCCAAGTATCATGTGTCATAGGTATTATTTTACCGAACAATTTTTAGCCGATTTACAAAATAACTTTTTGCTATTGGACGAAGCCTCTTTTGAACTTTTTCATTTGCCAAATGATTTATTTGGCATATTTTCACCACACCGAAACAACATTTTACTGAATTTTTGGTCACAAATATTATTATAACGGTTACTTGGTAACATTTTCATTATTAAATTAAAGTGGTGTCATAAAAGTCAATGTTGTGTGATAACATTTAGTGACAGAAACGAATCGTTGCAAAACCGACTTCACATAGTCTGGTTTGCCCTACCCCTAGAGTGTAATTTAAGCCCGCGTAGGCGCGCAGGGGTAGGGCGCGGCGGTCCGCGAGCTGAGGAGCTGGCTTCGAATGATATTTACATCCTTCGAACAAATGCTAATAATAACATCGGTGAAAAGTTTTTCGACCAAATTAAACGTCGGAGTAACGAAAATAAACTAATTGATTCAACTGATACAGTGGCAAACGTGACTTCGGTGAAATTTAAATAAACGAAACGATAAAAGTTGAAAAGTATATATGGTGAAATAAAATTCGGTCAAATATTTTTTGAGCTTATGATAGGAAACCGATGAGATGGGGTGGCGATATTCTATGCCGTCAGCCACACAGCAAATCACCACTCTCACCAATTAAATCATTACAATGACTTTATTTTGCACTAATTGGACTAATCCATTTGTTTCTTTGAGGAGAAATTCCGTATCGAAATGGTGGACAAACGGGCCGTGTTTCCGGCGATTTCTCCGTAGATCGTGCTTATCCGCTAAGTAATTTATACAAGTAAGTGCTATTTATATCCGTCTGGATTCCCATGGCCCGTTCGTTACGCTTGCTGCAAATGCCTTCTATCTATAATCAAAACAAACAATGCGATAAGCTGTCAATCGAAAGTAATCGCAATCGTTGTCCTAATTTTTAAGGACTATTTTTAACAACGCAAACAAACAAATCTAATTATCATATTTATTAAGGTTTTTATAGGAAAAAGAACGATATTTGAAGTGAAAAGTTCTTTAGGCGAGTTGAGCACTTTTTTGGTGACTAAAAACATGGTCCTCGTGTTATCGTCGCCGTAGGCTTTCCAAAAGCTATATGTATTCTGTGTATATATGTGTCAGTCAGGGAACCACAAATAATAAAAACTATCAGGAAAATTGAAGGTCCGCAATAAATATATACAGTTACTAGGCTCACTGATTTCGATGCAGCTAGGTTGTCTTATTGAACTCTTATTTGAGGTAGGTAGCTCATATTATATTGCAGAAAAGAGCTATAAGAGCTTTATATAAACTGGGCCCGATTGTCTTAATCTGAAAATGTACTTTATGTACACAAAAAAGGTTCCGTTTGTACGTTAGGGCTACGCTGCTAGGCACGTTTTCAGTCGATAGATAGGTAACCACTAATGTGCTTTAATTACAGAACTTCTCTGTGTCTAGCGCGTTAATCTTTCGATCCAGTGGTAGTGAAGAGGCTGTTGTCGCCTCACAATAAAAACAACTCTGACGATAGAGCTAGATCAAACGCGGTGATCTGAGTTAGACTTAAATCTAACTTGTTAATCTGGTTACTATTAGAATCTTACAAGGCCATGATTAGTGCGTAGCTTATAGTAGCTATTACGTAGGTACTATGGTTAGACTACTTATTCGTACTATATCGGCTAAAACATCGGAAGCTCGATACCGTTATTTGTAGCGGTTTACAGGATTGTTTGTGGTCCATTTTATTTCCTTTTTCCGTCGATCAGTTCAAAATATATATTGTTGGTAGCCGCGCGTTGGTCTTACGATGGCGACGTGACACCCATAGATTGGCCGATGGGGTGAAATAAAAGAGTTGCGTATTAGGATTTTACTGATAAGAGAACCTTTAGGCAGCAAAGAATATGTAAAACCGTAGAAATTTTGCCTGATTTATCACATCTCATGTGATTGAAATTGTTTAAGCACTTACTTAGACCATATCTATTGCGTAGCTGGCTCGGCTCCGTAGAGATTGAGCGCCGTGGCCGGAATTTATTGCGGAGCTCTAATATTTAAGAGTAGTAGCAGGGTACACTTATCAGTTACCATGCTATAACATACATAATTCACAAGTTCTATACTCGTATGTACTGACAATGGCGCGTGTGACACCTCGCTACCTCAACCTGAGCGTTTTAGTTTCCATTTCGGTGGCACAGGACAAACATTTGTGGCATATATTAGCAAATTTTATAGACACCAGCTTTTTCCCGCGACTTCGTTCTTATGGTTTAAAACTATTATTAAATATTGCGCAAACAAAAAAATACTTCGTATAATTGTTTACATTTAATTAAGTTTCCTACAGGCTTTAAAACCTACTTTAACCCCTTGCGGGGGGAAACTTAGTTACAAACATTTAAACCCCTTTTAATCCCCTTAGGGTTGAGTTATCAAAATCCTTTCGTAGGTGTGCACCTACGTCACTTGAGGAATATTTGCGCAAAATTTGTACTCCATGAAACCCTGGGTTTTAGCTGTGCGTTGATCGAACAGTCAGTTTCTGCTTTTATATATATAATAATAATAATATCTGGGGACAATGTCACACAGATCATCCTAGCTCCAAACTAAGCAAAGCTTGTACTATGGGTACCAGGCGACGATATACATACTTATATAGATAGATAAATACATAGAAAACATCCATGACTCAGAAACAAATATTCGTGCTCTTCACACAAATATTTGCACTTACCGGGATTCGAACCCAGGACCACCAGATTACTGTGTATTATGTAATATTCATTTAATTACCTCCATTAAGTGATTATAATGCTACTTCCTACTAATATTATTAAGGCGAAAGTTTGTGAGTATGTATGTCTGTTACATCTTCGTGTCTAAACGGCTGAAGCGATTTTAATAAAATTTGGTATGGAGTTAGCTGACACCCTGGATTAACACATAGGCTATAATTTAATAAGTTTAATGCGGGTAAAACTGCGGGGCACAGCTAGTAATGTTCTAATTCATATATTATTGCTGACACATATTCGTCAATATTAAAGAGTTTTTGTATAAGTAAGTAGATTAAGTTCAATTATTTCTCACGGCCATAAAAAGCATTGTAAAATGTTAATTATAATTTCATACAAATCGCCGGACACATAACAAAACAATGCTTGCGGAATGAGAACGCCATTGCAAACCGGACCGACACAGTTAAACATAATGAGATTAATGAAAAATGAAAATCTGATTAAATATCAGTGGTGTCGGGTCAAACATCCCACTAAAAGTATAGTTATTAAAGTAATTTGTAATTGTTACTTAATCACGCAAAAACTACTAAAAGCTTGTAGAAGTATTTCTTTAGAAACCTATGTAATTAACCAACGTGTGGGTATACTTAGTACAACCATTTAAGGATTACTTAAAACGCACGTATAGCATACCTACATATAGCTCATGGGAAGTGCTCGGTTACGATGACGCGAGTTTCACGCTTTTTGTTCAGCCAAAAAGTCCTCAACGCGCCTAAAGAAGTTTTTACTTCTAAATATATATTATGATTGAGTCTATGTATGTGTTAGATATGAAATTCTCCGTAACGGAGTGGTAATGAGTCAAATATTGTTGGAGCCTAGAACAGTGCCCTTTCGGAGCGAAATGAAATCCTCTACTGCGCCACAACCCTCAACGGCCCTGGCCTGGTTTGGGTACAATTCCAATTATACAATTGTCCTGCCGCTCAACAATCCTGTTGACAGCCTAGTACACTCACCGGCACGGAAACTTGGCCACCAATAACTTGCCGATAATTTCTATTTAAATATTTAATTTTCACTATATTATGGGTTTATGCACTAAATTAGGGTTTTTTTATGGTTTTGTAACTCAGTTATTGAAAAAATGATGCACCAGCAGTAATCTTTAAAAAAATAAGCAGTTTCACAAAAATATTGGTTTTAACACTGTCAATTTAAAAAGAACACAAGATGAAAAATAACCAAAAAGTTTCGTTGTGTTTGCATTTTAATATCGGGTGTTTCCTCCCCTAGCCCCGATAACAGCTTGCATTCGTTCTGGCATACTTTGGATGATGTTTCTGATCTCAACTTGTGGTATGCTTTCCCAAGCGGTCAGTGCTGCATTTTGAAGCTGATTCAGAGTTTCAGGCGGGTTGGAGGAGGACTTTATTTTTCTTTTAAGCTTGTCCCAGATATGCTCTATTGGATTTAAGTCTGGACTACGAGCTGGCCACTGCAATTTTTGAATACCAACCTCTGTAAGGTATTCCTCCACGCAATGTGCAACGTGTGGGCGCGCGTTATCGTGCATTAGGAGGAATTCGTCAAATCCAATAAACCCTGAATATGGTAACACGTGTTCCTGAAGAATCTCCTCGATGTATCGTGTTGCCGTTAATCGGTTATCGACGATAACTAACTCCGTACGTGCATCGGAACTTATTCCTCCCCAAACCATTATAGAGCCTCCATGAAAACTAACAGTTTGTGTGGTGGTAATGGGTAAAAACCGCTCTCCTCTTCTTCTCCACACTCGCTCCCGACCATCTGGAGCTCGTAAAGCGATTCGACACTCATCTGTGAACAGTACTCGAGCCCACTGCTCATGGGTCCAGTTGGCGTGTTCTCGTGCGAATCGAAGTCGAGCTACTCGGTGACTTCTGAGAAGTTCTGGGCCGCGTGCTGGTCTACGAGCTTGTAAATTCACTTCCTCCATTCGTCTTCTCACTGTACGTTCACTAACATTGACACCTTTTGTGAACTGGAGTCGCTGGCGTATCTCAACAGCGGTGAGGTAGCGGTTTCTCAAAATTTCCAGGACAATAAAGCGGTCATCCCGGGCTGATGTGCATCTGACGCCTCCGCTGCCTGGTCTGCGGGAGTAGCGGCCTGTCTCCTGGTATCGTTTCAGCGCATACTGCATCGATGAACGTGGTACATTCAGTATAACAGCAACTTCTCGCTGTGTCAGCCCTTGTTCGATCAATGCTACAGCTTGTGCAACCTGTGATGGTGTTAATGGCATTTTTATTGGAATTAAATCACCTTTAGTTATTGAAGTAACAGCACGATATCACAATAATTGAACAACCTAACAATAAACTTTCACAAAACACAAATTTAAAACAGCAACTTAGTCGCTCAGATGTCCGGGTTCAACTAAAACTTAAAAATAACGTCATATTGCACTCAAACATGATAAATTACCCTCTTGAACTAAAGGTAAACATTTTTTAGACCAACCTTCATAATAAATACTCATAGGAAACACTTAAAGCTCTTGTTATCGCGAAATACGCGCTTGGCCAAGATTCCGTGCCGGTGAGTGTATATCTAGTAAGAATATCTGTAAGTTTAAGTTTATATCGGCACATAATATATTGTTAGTTGAAGTGTATAGGTATCGTATCTATATATTGCATGACGCAGTGGTTAAATCGTCTCACTAATACCACGGCGCGGCATCTCATGCTTCGGGTTCGATCCTCGCACGGGACGACGATTTGTGAATCTACTATATTGTTTCTGTTGTCTGGTTGGTGTCGTTTTTGTATTCTGGTTTGTCGGTAGTCGGGGTGTTTTGGGTCTGTGAATTGTAAGCAAATTTCCCCGCAATTCTAAGATAAGATAACTATTTACTGTACACCAAAACATTACAGGATACAAGAATACAATAACATACATTTAAAAATGGTACAATTCGCGGCCTTATCACTAAATGTGATCTCTTCCAGGCAACCTAGGCAGGGATTGGAGTATGGAGTAACCGAGATAGGGTAGTTGTCAGTGTACATGAGTATAGAAATGATACGCACTGGTATGATTACAAAAAAGCAGTGAGTTTTCTACGTCATTTAAGATAAATTACATATATATTATACTAGCTGGTGCCCGCGACTTTGTCCGCGACAATTTTGAATGATGACCAATGTAAGTACTTACTTGTAGCTTAATCTAAAAAATATAACTTTTAAAACAAACAAGCAATATAAATTGAATAAAATCTAACCTATAAATAACCTTACTAAGAAATAAATGAAAGACTACTTTGCTACTGTTATTTAAAAAAAGAACCCGATATCATCAAGCAAAAATCAAAAAATATATATCAATTGCCCTTAAGTATAGTCAGTAAGTCAAATAAAGTAAAATAATAATCAACGATGCATTAATCACAAAGGTAACTCCCATTAGATTAGGTTGGGACATTTTGTGAACGAAACCATAGCGCGATCTAAAACGATGATTACGCCATCTACTAACAAAAATACAAACTTGTTAAGCGGTAAAATTAAGATGTGTGCATATATTTTGGGTAAGATTTAGGCGATCATCTATTGATTCAGTTTTGGACTACCTTTTATCTCAAGCATTATTTATTTTAACCGATATGCCAATTAAGTTCCGCGACCTGAAACGATATTAACGCTATCTGGTTCCAAAATTGTGAACTTGTAGATCAGTCATTAAGATGATGTTTTTTGGGTGCGATCATCTCGACACCAACAATTTATACTACGCTAACTCGAATTTTAGATAAATTCGTTTTTAATCCCAAATTGATAAAAATGTCGCTTTTTAATTTGTTATAAAATTTACCAAAAAAAAAGAAGTTACAAATCTTATAAAACGCTAAATCTTTACTTAGACGACAACGACCACGACATTTTAAGCTACTTGGCATAAGAAACTTATTTTTTAAAATTTGAGTTTGCTTAAATTGTTGGTCGCGATCTATTGAATCAGTTTTGGATTACCTTTTTTTAACAACAAATTATTCCCTGGATTCCTTTATTTTTAACTGAAAGACCAAATAACAATTTACATGCATTTAACTAAAAAAATACAGACTTTCATACAAACTTACATCGCCTATTCTAGCGTCCTTAGGGGTGGAATTTCCAAAAATCCTGAAATTTATATTTATAATTTTTAAATGAAAGGCCATATACCAATTTTCATGCGTTCAACTTAAAACTTTCCACATTTTTCATACAAACTTACATCCCCAATTTTACGCCCTTGGGGGTGGAATTTTCAAAAACCCTTCTATAGTGGATGCCTACGTCATAAAAGGTACCTTCTGTTAAAATTTCAAGTCTTTAACTCCAGCCGTTTAGGTTGTGCGTTGATATGTCAGTCAGTCAGTATAAACTTACATCACCTATTTTATGCCCTTCGGGGTGGAATTTTCAAAAATCTTGGAATACAAATTTTTATTTTTAAATGAAAGGCCAAATACCAATTTTCATGGGTTTAACTTCAAAAAAGTCGCATTTTTCATACAAACTTAAACGACCTATTTTACGCCCTAAGGGGTGGAATTCCCAAAAATCCTGAAACATATATTTTTTATTTTTAACTAAAAGGCCAAATACCAATTTTCATGCGTTTAACTTAAAAATTGTCACATTTTCCATACAAACTTACATCCCCTATTTTTCACCTTTGGGGGAGGAATTTCCAAAAACCCTGAAATACGTGATTTTTTATTTTTAACTGGAAGGCCAAATACCAATTTTTATGCCTTAAACTTCAAAAACGGCAAAGTGTCATACTAACTTAGCGCCCCTGTTTTACCCCCTTAGGGGTTGAATTTCGAAAAATCCTTCCTTATTCCTTGTTTACATTATAAAGCAAACATTAGTGCAAAATTTCAGCTTTCTAGGTCCAAGTGTTTGGGCTGGGCGTTGATGAGTCAGTCAGTCAGTCAGTCAGGACTTGTCTTTTTATTTATATAGATATTAACCTACATATTATATTATCTCATTCTCTCATTCTCTATTGCTAATCTTTTGTTATTAGGATTATTCAATCAATTTGATTATGTTAAAATATATTAAATCAAGTTGTGTTTTCAAACGGTTTGTTACAATAAGTGCCGTTCAAAACGAATAAAAGCAATTTTATGTCTAGTAGTGGGATGTTAATATGTTATTTTATCGACAAGCGTTGAACATTATAAGTTGAAATGATACAAGCTAATTGATGAACTAACACATCATTATGAACATGCACTGTGACTGAATGAATAATGTGATTCTAATCCTGTGATTTTAAATACCTATTTAGGGATTTATTTTGATAAACTTTAACATGCTAAAAAGCAGGTGCAATATTTTTTAATGATTTATAAAAACTGATTAAAACTTTCGAGCATCTTTTTTTGTCACAAGTATCCACTTTTATGCTACGTTAATACCTACCGTGGCTCTTAAATATTGACCGAGGAACATAGGGATAGGTGTCAGGTCAAAACGACAACAATGAAGTTGCTTAAAGTAATTTTAGTATTAATTTCATTCCCGCATTACCGGACCGTAACAATGTGTAAAAAAGATAAATAAAGGACGAAATCTAGTCATTACCTAAACAGTTATAACTGTAGACAGGTCTACAGTTAAAAGTTCATTGTTCTATATGACCTCGGAAATAATACAGACCTAACCACCATGTCTGCATAGCTATGCCAAAAATTTCGTAAGCATTCATTATCAGTTGGAACAATGAACTATGTTACGATTTCCAGGAAACCGTTTACATCAGGCTTATTAGTTTCGTAAGATAGGATATAGTTGATTAGGCAACGACAGGATAGCATTAGACGGTGTCAAACTGGAGACGTCCGTATCTTGCGTCGAATAGCAATTTGATATTGTGATACCGTGATCCTATTCTAGTCTGGGGCACGGCAGTGCCACCGCCAAGTCGAGCGCAAAACATGCACTGTTCCGAGGTGCCATTTTCCTAGATTAAT
Source organism: Pseudoips prasinana (assembly GCA_951640165.1). Taxonomy (NCBI): domain Eukaryota; kingdom Metazoa; phylum Arthropoda; class Insecta; order Lepidoptera; family Nolidae; genus Pseudoips; species Pseudoips prasinana. The sequence continues at coordinate 32,259,420 of OX621243.1, read as the reverse complement.
TAGATAAGACTAGACCAATATTTTTTACGCAATATGCCTGTCACGACTTTGGTCTACAGTTGCCGTTTATGGATAAACCTTTTTTTGTAAAAGTTATGCCTCTTCATAAACCATTAAAGAAACCTGTATCAAATTGCCGAAATAAATACTCGTAAGTATCTGATAAACAAATCTGGCATCTTGAAACAAAAATAAGTTTTCATTAATTTGTATACAGAAATAAATTAAATCGTTCCAGTTTTGGAGAGTATGTAAATTTGTGAAACGAATGCACGATTTATTCAATTTTAGTATGGGTTTCTTAATTTTTATTATAAGTGGAATGAGACCGCCTTGACATTAAGGATTCCTCTTTTCTTTTAATAACTTTTTCATAATAATTGCGCACTATTTTGTTTTATTCACAGACTTGGCTCTTGATTTGTTTTTACTACTTTTTACGGCCACGTAATCCGAGTCGATATTTGGCACGTACATCTTTTATGTTTTTGTTGGGATTACGTTTTCACGAAGGTATTCGATTCGTGTCTAGCATTCGAGTGTTCTACTAATTCATATTCCTAATTCCTAGGTACTTAATCTCCAGATTGAGATTCCCCATTAAAATAAAATACACTCAAGATAGGGTTGTAATTAATTTGATTAGCTTTAGGTACATACCTACTAATTGTAGTTATATCAGTATCTATACCTACGTTACGGTGCCCTTTGTAAGTATAATGGATCACGATCTCACGATCCTGGTGGCGAGCGTCGTGCGACTGCGCTGCAAATATTTGTAGGTTGTTCACCCAAGTCTAGCTTCTGATCGATTCACTACGGCTGAAGGCTAGCACGTCTTTTATTGAACTGTTTATTTTAATTTTACTCGCTTATGAGCGATCATTTTCATGAGTTAATAAAAGAAAATAGCACCTTTCATAATTTATGGTACTAGACAAAAAAAATGCAGTAAAACTATATTGATAATTCCTATCCCTAAAGGGAGTAAAAATACGTTTGGAATCTCGTGTTTTTAAGGCCTTACTTTTAACGTTACTAGTGTTGCCAATTTGGGAAAGCAAAGTATGTTTACTGCGTGCTGTAGAGGTGACATAATTTTAGTGTCCCCTATTTCAGAAATTGATTTTTTTTAATTTGTTCATATTGTGTTATAATGCTTCTTATGTTTCCTAAACTGTTTATATTACACGTTGTATACATTAATCCCACTTATCCCACGCTTACAAATAAGTAGTTAGTACTTTTTCCGTGCTGAATAGAAAAGGCGACTTAAACCCAGGAGAGTGAAATATTCGTTTGAAGAACTCTGATCTGGTCGCGGGCCCGCTAGTTATATCACAAGATTATACAACTGGATAATCGTAGATAAAAAGAAATTAAAAGGAAATGCGACTGCGATTAGCAGTCACGACATTTTTTCACAGATCAGAGTAAAGCGAGTGCATTTGTCACGCTTTTCCAATCGCAATCAGAGCGGGACGATGGTATCTCCCGTGCCAAATGTTAACCGCCACTAAAACATGCGCCTTGTCCCGGTTTTAACGTTGAGTTGGAACAATGGGTTGCGTTGTACGTAATATACAATATTATTATTTTGTTGAAAACGTTTTTGGGAATCCAAAAAGAACGGCTGCTTTTGGTACAGAATCAAAACAACCTTCAGAAACTTAGTTTTCTTCTTCAAATATCATTTTTACATTGAAAGTCAAGTAAATAAAAAACAGTCGAAGAGTCACAGTCCTACTCTAGTATAGTGGAATCTTTACTAGAGGCTTCTACGGACTTTTGGGATCCATACTGTAATATACCACTTTCCTACACTCGTGTACGTTGTCGAAAAATCCGCTATTTAGATATTTACACTCAAGTTTACCCCATTAATAGAAAATAATCTTAATTCTTTACAAAATAAGACAATGCCTCGATGTGTCTTTTCCGCAAAGGTACCAAAACTTCCTTTTGTAAACTTCGATAAATGATTTCACCGCTTCATATAGGTGTAACATGGAGGTAACTTAAGGAGCGCTATCTACCCATCTTCATATCAGCTGAAAGACGTCCGCTGCTGGAGAAAGGCCTTCCCCAAGAACTCCATAATGGCCGGTGTTGTGCTGCCCGCATCTTTCAAATTATGTACACAATCTAACAATAAAACTGAACAAATCAAAGAAAACCAGTTTCTGAATACGAAACGTATTTTTTGACTCCCTATAAAAACGCATCAGCCGATCGTTATTATTAAGCTGAGCTATCTTGTTTACCTAGGTATATTTCTATTTTGATGTACCAGGTGGAGTACAGTTTCTTAGGCAAATTAGTTCCTTAGGTTACGTCAATTATTTATGTTACACGTATACCATAATATTTAACGGAAAAATTTCTAACACAAAAAATGTAGATTGTGTAAAGATTAAAATGTGAATTATTTAACGAAAAGAGAAAAAGTTTAACAACCGCCGATAATTATGTAAGGCCATCAAGGATTTGATAAAAGATAACACAAAGTAGCCCCCAACCAAATTAAATTGGGACAAGGGTAAGGGAATTATGAAACACCTCCTCCATGAAGTTATTATTTCAATAATCATCAGCGGCATTTACAGCTGTGCTAAGAATAAATAAACGTTAGACACAGTCTTCATTAAACCCAGTTTATTATGCTTTAACCTTTGTTTGACTTTAACCTAATTAACTAAGTCATTAATAAACTTCTAAAACAATAGCGATACGAACGCAATGCCCGAGAAACAGTGATTTATCTAGTTTGAACGATGAGACTTATTTAGGGCTAGGTAGAAATATTAATGAATTTTTACGTGCTCTTTTACAATGTGTAACAAACAAAAGTAGTGAAATATCTTTAGAACCTTAATCTGACCATGGTGTTCAAACAATTGTATACCTTCTGCATTAAATGTAATTACTTTTTCTGGATTATAAATTGCTTGACACAATAAATTTATTATATGAAGTTGTGTGTTGTATGAAGACACAATATTTTTAAAGGCATATTTGAAACTATGTAGGTTGTTTAGTTTCTGGATGAAGACGTTCATTTTATTACAAAGTAAGTAAAACAAAACAATTTTTACAAATAAGGAAATTAACTTATGTTAATGTAATTTGACGGCTTTATAATTAAAAACTTATGTTTGTGTATTTTCTTAACTGATAAAAAATAATTATAAAACCACGGGCAGATTAAGGTTCTAAAGTTATGTCACTATCTCTTCCAGGCAAGTGTCTTGCGTTTAATGGACCACAATAGCAAGGCAAGTAAATGTCTTTATAAGTTACGTCCACTAAGTCCTTCTGTTACACCTTTCATATTGTATCAATACTTCAGTTCACAACAATTTTAGTAGGTGTGCTATTAATCACGCTCATATCAAAAACTAAACATTTATTGATAACAAACCTATACCTATGTAGTAAATAAATTCATGTTCCGGTTTGATAACACCTGAGTATTTAAAAATACTATAGTGTAATCGTATCTTTCATCGTGTGTCACCTTTGGACTGATGGACGATGGTTACACAATAGCTTTTGTGCCTATGTTTATCCCCAGTGTCTTGGACAAGCATGCCAGCTATTCAAATCCTCAGGCATTTGTGTTATTACAACAGCTGCCTCCTTTGAGTGTGAATATCATCATTAATGTCATACAAACTTAAAAACTTCCTTTGTATAGTCAGGATGATTAATATTACTAATTTAGAAGAACTCGCAAATGGACTTTCTTTATGTGTAGCAACATCAAAATAAAAGAGTTAAATAATAATGGCTTGCCGAAATTCGGCTACGGCAGCCTGTCTCAGTGGAGGCTAGCCTTCTGTGCGGGACATGTTATAGTGCACAAGAGTGTGCGCAAACACGGGCACTTTCTATTCCATCACTCTCATGATCCGATGGGACGACTAGAGACACGACCGGAAAGACGTCAAGTACAGGACCGACGGCTTCACGTGCTCTCCGAGGGACGGGGGTATAGTACCGCCATTGGTATTCATTGACACAAATATTTATCAAGTGAATGTAGTGTTGAATGAATGATCATTAAGGGTAGATATATTTTAACGGCATTCCTCGTTTCGGATTCCATCACGCAGAGAGATACCGAGCATAGCTTTCTCTATAGTTCGGTGACTTTGAGCTTTTTAAGGCGCCAACTGTTTGTGAGCACGTTTCAGTGCCATAGGTCATCATTCGTGCTCTCGATGGGAAAAAAACCATTGTGATTGGCAAAGCTTATCATCAGTTATCACACCAACACAATAATAAATCCAATCAAAGAACTGCGTGTCGATCGGGAGGTCGAATTCGTTCGTACGTTTTGTTTTATAAAAAACGTACGTAAGCCCGTTTGCCTCTTTTACCGCTCCTTTTAATAACTGGTTGATGACCGACGTTTTACAATATTGCTGTGATTAAATATTGGACATTTATGTAGGAGTACCTACATCTTACTATATTTTACCCTCATATATGAAACTTTATCTTTGAATGATTTTTGCTCAATTACCGACAATTCTGTCGTATAGTACAGAACCCTTAGTTTAAGACTCAGACTCGCATTCAGGAGGCTTTCAATACTTAACCGGACTATTAAAGTGAGCGGGGGGGTTGAAGCCGTCTAGCAAATAAGACTACTAACTAAGTAACCCACGCCAGTGCGTTCGAAGTCGAACCTCGGTTCGACTCTGACATGAAGATGCATCAGAAGGTCGGTTTTAGGGTTCCGTAGCCAAATGACAAAAACCGGAAACCTTATGGATTCGCCATGTCTGTCTGTCTGTGAGTCCGTATGTCACAGCGACTTTTTCCGAAACTAAACTATTGTAACTTGGTAAGTAGATGTGTTCTGTGAACCGTAAATCGTAAACAGCAATTTGCCTGTCATTCAATCAAATACTTGCTGCTACGGAACACTTCATGAGCGAGTCCGACTCGCACTTCGCCTCTTTTATTACTTACTCCCTTAATTAGCATTAAGAATTAAATCAGCTGAAGTCCGATATGAATGAAAAAGTTTACGCAAACTCGTCCAGCGTAACAATAATAAGCTATCAGTATATAATTATAATCAACCGGTGTTCAGGAAATTGAGTAATATGTTACAGAGAAGAATATTTCCATAAACACTAGTTAGCTGAATGCGGGGAGCGCAAGATCCGGAATGCGGACATATTTTTTAGGGAGACTTCGGACGTCATTGGGCTGATATGGTGATGATGATGTAAGTAATTTCTTTCAATGACTACATACTGCAACTAAATATTTATAATAATATATTAAATACGATTGTATAGTTTGTGTAAGACCTACCACAGATTCCATTAGTCTCCAATGCTAAATCTATATACTGAAAGGATATAAATAATCGATTTTAAACCGACGTTACAAAAAAAGAATTCGAATTTCAATTCGATTGATTGTATCACATCGATTTCTTTGTAGTTTTTACATTGGGTATATCATATGCTTTCGCAATGGTACCATGTTTTGTTTATTTTTAAATCAGTTATCTAACTTAGGATAACAAGGAAAAGGAAGAAATCGATTGTATTGTCGACTAAATTTCATCTACGGCAGACTAGGAGATTAGCTCACTATAAGTATACTACGTATTTGTATGTATGGCAGGAGTGTATACACAATCACAGTTTGCTCTCTCTATACCCTCACTCACAATATCCGATGGGTTCCCTATTCGACACCAACTGGGAAAGATAAGACACGGGAAAGATTTTTACGTGCTCTCCGAGGCACGGGTTTACCGCCAGCTTTTAGACTCCAGACTGCTACTGGATCTTTTTGTCGTCAGAAAAATTTCAATAACACTTCTTGGTCCGTGACCTGGCTAAACAAGCTACCACTAGACCAATAAGTCATATTAGTATAATAATAAAGGTTATAAAAAAAATACGTTACTTTAATTTCATTTCATATTTAAAATACTTCGTTATAATTGTAGGTTTTATGGTAGATCTATTTTATGTAATAAAAATAAATTAATAGTCTAGTAATAATACATAAATAAATATTTTAAATTCGTTCTTAGCTGACGTATAAACTAGATACATGCCAAATGTCAGCTTCATAGGTCAAGTCATTTTCGAGATTTCGTGTTGTTTAATACCTGACCTTTCGCTTTAATAGAATATGAATCATATATCAATATTTTTTTCTTTCTTCAACTACAGTGAATTGCGTGTATACGACTAGGGGGTACGACTCTGCTCTATCCATGGGCCAGTCACAGATCTCCAGCTGGTAAAAGGAATGAGCACTTCAGACATTTATGAAGTACCTACACCTTAAAGTGCCCTCTGAAACACGGAGATCATGACAGCTTAAATAAGTCCACTGCTGGACAAGCCTCCCTCAAGAATCATCTTGAGGGGATATGCCATAATCGCCACGCCTGGCAGGCGGGTTGGCGATCGCAGTATGATAGTCGTGGTACTCAGAAGGAAGCTGCTTCCCGTCCTCTGGTAGATATTCCCTCGGGTCGACTTCTACGCCCCCCACGGGATGAGATGGGGTGATGATATGAACACGGAGATGCTTAAAAAATAAAACATTGTGGCGGTTACCCATCTATAGATATCTAACATCATCAGTGATAGATAGATGATCTATCATCGCAGTGATAGATCACCTATCTATGACTGCCCACCTTGGAGTGAGTGCACCGGGCTATGAGTGCCGCAAATACTGAAAACGCCGCCTCATAATGTAGTTCAATAAGAATAAGTTGCCAGGAAGAATCTTTTTAGGGTTCCGTAGCCAAATGGCAAAAAACGGAACCCTTATAGATTCGTCATGTCTGTCTGTCTGTCCGTCCGTAGGTCACAGCCACTTTTTTCCGAAACTATAAGAGCTGTACTGTTGAAACTAGTAAGAACATGTATTTTGTGAACCGCATTAAGATTTTCACACAAAAAAAGAATAATAATTTTGGTGGTTCCCCATACATAAAACTGAAACACAACTTTTTTTTTTTTTCATCGTACCCATAAATGTGGCGTATCTATGGATAGGTCGTCAAAAATGATATTGAGGTTTCTAATATCATTTTTTTCTTAACCGAATAGTTTGTGCGAGAGACACTTCCAAAGTGGTAAAATGAGTGCCCCCCCCCCCCCCCCTGTAACTTCTAAAATAGGAGAATGATGAAACTAAAAAATATATTATATGATGTACCTACATTACCATGCAAACTAACAACGAAAATTGGTTTGAACGAGATCTAGTAAGTAGTTTATTTAATACGTCATAAATCGCAAACCGGAATTGACCTTTCATTTAATCAACTGAAATACTTGCTGCTACGGAACCCTTCATGGGCGAGTCCGACTCGCACTTGGTCGGTTTTTTAAAGATAAATTCACCATCACGTTCACACTGTTTATTACCTATTTGCTACTATTTACTACCAATAATGATATATTTCCTTTGCATTAATAAATATATCAGAGAAATAAACAGGTCAGCTATTCTGACCTCAGCTTGGCTGACCACTTCCAAGTTCTTATATTTTTAGTATAGTATTAACCGCGTTGTAGCGAAAATATTGATTTGCTACCTAAACATATATTTTTACGCTTTTTGTTAGCATGGGGATTTGTAGAGAGACGAGGGACTTAGTCGCCCGTAGTTCGGCTGGAGCACGAACATCTTAAATGTGTCTGAATTCTCTGTATGAAAGACGTCATCCGTCTCCTTGCGCAACCAACTGCACCGCAATGCAGCCGGATGTATGGTTGTAAGTAATGTAAAAAGGGATGACGTAAGTAGTAAAACTTTCAAGCTCCCACCAAAAATTGCTATTATGACCTTACGTTTAAGGAAACAGACATCCATTTTTATTCTGTTCAAAAAAGGATGTGTGAAACCTGTACCTATTTGTCTAGAATAAGTTTGTTACTGTAGCGTCGCCGCGTCGCAGCATTAATAGGATGAATCGTTTTCAGTTTTAGGGTTAGCGGGTTTTAGGGTTCCATACCTTAAGGGCTGTGGATAGTTTGAATGTGTATTTATTTTTCTCTTGTTACCAAAATCGGTAACAATAGAAAAGTTGTATAATAGATTTGCACAACTTTTGATGATTTTAGATATTTTTTAAACTTAAGAATAAGGCTACAATTTGCTGCTCCAGCAACCTACTTGTTAGGTTATTTTAAATACTTTCGTCCTTGAATCAGAATTTATCTTATTTGGCCGACGATTACTCAGTTATAAACGGTAAAGTCTTCAAAACTCGATTCCCATGATTGACGAACTTAGTATGGAACCCTCGGTGCGCTAGTCAAACTCGCACTTGTTTCGCTTTATTAGTTCTTATTTGTCACCTAGTTTGGTGACCATCAATCGATTACCGTTGTTTCATATAAATTAATTGAGCCATTCAAAAATTCCAGCAAAATTTCTAGTATTTTCTATTTGTCGATTTGATTTCTAAACTGAGCCATATTATTGTCTCTCGTCATTGTTTTTCGTAATGAACGTTCATTACGTTTACTTACCAACCAAGCCGTGAGGTATATACGGAGGAAAAGACAAAGACGAGAAAATTCTTTCCGTTTAGAAGCCAGCATGTTGATCCAATACTATGGTACCGAATATTTAAATTAATAAATCCAATTAATTTACGTTATAGGAGAGGTCCCATTTACGAAACGAGCCGAATAATAATATTGACTACTTTGGTGATTGAAACGGAGGGAAATCACTTTTATATCATTATTACTACAGGGACCATTAAATAAAACTAGATATAAATTTTAAACATAGATATTTAGTTTATAAGATATTTTTATCTGAACTAATCACACTAATATTTTAAAGGCGAAAGTTTGTGAGTGTGTATGTTTGTTACTTCTTCACGCAAAAACTACCGGACGGATTTTGGTGAAATTTTGTAGTAATATTATAGTTTATATAATTTATAAAGTTTAACGCGGGTAACACCGCGGGGCACGGCTAGTATTATATAAGTTGCAATTTCATTTATTTTAGCATAGACTTTCTTTTAAATAGGGATCTTTGCAATAATTACCATAATGTAGATAACTCAATGTATCGTAAATTTGCCTTTAAATGTCATTATTTGGTGAACGTGCGCTGTGAAAACTATTGATAAAACCTACCTAAAATAATTTACTACCAGTTTAAAGTAGGTACCTAGTTATCATTTTCCACAAAAATAAATTCGATGAGGTCATAAGTATCCAATAAACATGTAACATGCGTGCGAGACGGCTACGCTATTCTGTACTTTATCGATAAAGTAAATTAAGCTAAAGTTAAGCTAAAAATTGCAACTTATTTTTCTTAATATTGTTCCCTATCATGACTAAGTCACAATAACCGTTATTTGTAGGCAATATTCAGCTTAACTTCTATAGATTTCAATAAATCGAAGCGAAGCGAGGGCAGGCCTCTAGTACCTTTATAAAATGCACCACGTTGCACGAACACTAAAGGCCCTATTCATTGTATTGTGAAGTTCATAACGTGTCATAACAAAACAATATTTATTGGGGTTAGTCAAGAGAGAGCATTGTCTACCCATCGAGTGTCTTAACCAAAGCAATTTTTGTGCAAGTGACAAGTTTCCAAATCGTGCAAAACTGAGTCGTTGCATAAAGCGCAACAAATTGAATTAGAGCAAACGTCTCGACGTCATCAGCGGCATCTCGACATTTCTATAGCATGAAAGAAAAAGAAGTTTTATTCACATAGACCCGTTAGAAGTTAGTTCCTACTCGAAACATAATTAGTTGTAAATAATTTGAGATTTCAGTTTAGTTCTTTTTATAAATTCGTACACCGGATCCAATGCGGTTTAAAGGCAAGACCTGGTGGCATAAAGTCAGTGGGTAGTCTAATAGTGGATTATTGCGGCGCAGCGATACAAGTTTAGTACAGTTAGAGTATTTATTTAGAAGGCATAGACAATATTAGCCAGATCGGTTGTCTTATTTATTAAACACAGTAGGCCTATTTGCAGAACTTGACATTGCGTTTGAAAACACTTATCCAGACAAGAAAAGCTAATTGTCCTCAATGGAAACATTATTGTATACCCAACTCTACGTCAGTGGATACACTAGCACAACGAAAACTGCCTTTATTGACTAAGCACTAAAGAGCCTTCTAAGATCAAGAATATCCACTAGCGCGAAGTGGTACGGTATCGACTGTACAATGCTAGATTTTATTAGGCCATGGAGGTTATTTACGATTTCGAGTAGCCGCGCGTATCCAATGGTTTTATTGTAGTTCTACCATTAAATTTCGAAATGATATTTGGTTTGTACATGCTATCAGAATGACTATTATTAGGCTTATCTATTAAAGAGTATTCTGTTGCAAACATCGTTCTACATCCTATTTTTGTCGCCTGATACATATATGGTGTAATGATATTTTTTTATAGGATTGACTGCCTCGTTGGCCTAGCGGTAGCGTTTTCATCCGAAAATAATGAGGTCCTGGGTTGAAGCTTCGGGTTTGGGCAGAATGCGAAATTGGGACTTTTCTGATAAAAAATCAATCTCAATATCAGCCCTGGGTCTTTGCGGTCCCATGCCTCAAAGAGCAAATAAAGCCGCCGGTCCTAAACCTTACCATTTTCTGTCCCATCAGATAATTAGAGTGAGGTATTTTTATCTATGAAATATCGTAACAATTAATGCCATTCTACATATTTTAATCTTATTAACACAAGGTTTATCATTAAATTCGTATAGGTGTCGAGAAATACAGAAGTACAGCACCGTAACGACGAAAGCCCTATTTAACTCAATTCAACTCTTGGTCAGTCATAACTCATAAGTAAATAGTTGCAACAAATTCGTAGCAGCTTTCGCTGTCATATAACAACCAAAACTGCTATAGATCATGGGTAAAATGTAACTATCGACGATTCCAAATCTATTATGCTCCGATTAAAAAAATTGGATCATCAAACCAATTAGGCTACGGTGACCGTCAATACCGTTATATAGGACAGATACGCGAAAATTTCACCAACAGCAAATTGTCATATAAACACATCTAAATACCGGCACGGTGTTAGACACCATGTTCCAAAGCATAAACCGAGACGCAGTAATAGCAGCCCGTAACGAGATCGTTGTGATATCATAAGACATTGAACTCCTAGCTAAGGTTTCCAGGTAGTTTGTTATACCATAACACTATTTGGAGCAACCGAATGACTTACAAAACACCCATCGCTTTTGTAGTGCATGTTATCGTAAATCTTGGCGTGCTGTGAGGTTCAGTTAGGATTGACTGGTTTGGGTTATGCTTAGACTAGCGTTAGCGAAGAAATATCATTCTAATATGAGAAATATGATAGATTAAGTTCATATTTTCCCGTGGAGGCGTTTACTTGTATTTTGTTGGTAAGATTTTATTAACACGTTGTAAGTATGCAAAAAGTTATAAAAGAAGATGACAATGAAAACCAAGTACTTTAAAACTTGAAATACCGTGCATCTTGATTGATGACATCTCTCAAAAGTGGGCGAGACTAGTCTTAGGCTTATAGAGCGGAGTTCACAAGGATTTATTGATCCACAAGGTCTTACACATAAAGCGAAATAAATATCTTTATAGAAACAGCAATTAAATGCTCGTGATCTTTTTCCCACCTCAATTAAATCTTTGTTTGGATTTTACTGTTCTTTTGTCCTTTTATTGTTACGCCCATGACTTGAATTTATTTTGTAGGACAATTATTATTTATTATACTACCTACTAACTTACATAATAGATCACAAGGATGAAGAAAATAGTGCTATTTAGGTGTTCTTCACAATTTAAGCTGTGTTGTTATGATCAAACCTATTGCTTCTACAGTACTGTATAAGGGGCAACAGACTAGTAAGATATTATCATCGAACATCTTGATGCTCCTAGATTATGAAGAATAGGGCAAGGACAATTGGAGAAGGGGTTGTAGCTTATTATAGCAATTAGGTTAAGCCGCTTGCTACTACAGCACTTTATAAAAGACAGCAGATTAGTGAGATGATACATCCAGAAGCTACTAGTAGTATCTGGGTTGGTGGTATATTATATATCTTACCTAAATGAAAGAAAGTCGGTCCTGTGCTTGAACTACCCCGGTCGTATCATATAACAATCCAATCGGATTATGAGTGTAAGCGCACCCGTGTATGCGCACACATCCCTGCATTATAATAGGCTCAGTTGGCTAGTCTATGTTGAGACTGGCCGCCGTAGCTGAAATTAGACTAAAAGCCCCATTAATATTAATATAAAACCAGCCTTTGCAACTGATATGTTCTAATTGACTAAACCAATTCCCTTTTCTTATAAGAATATCGTTTCCAGATGTTATCCTGTGGATATCACGGTTAGCAAAGTAAAACAAGCTCCTTATATTGCGTAACAGACCGTATTAATCTCAACCGCAACCCAGTTTTACTGCAAATCCAATGTTGCAGTGTAGTGAGTATGTACAGTTAACTGAACTGACCTCGAAAAATCGCCGATTCGTTGATTGGCCCAAGAAATTTGCTGCGCATCCCAAACAAAAGCATACTTTTCGTGTTCGATGTAGCTGCATTGTTTCTGATTGATCTATTAGATACGCCAGATTTGGACATAGACAATGGCGAAATTTTTAATCTTGAAATTGGACATAACCAATAAAACTTTTAGATAAGACTCGGACCAGTGTGAACTGGAGTTTTAATAAGTACTGGCTTCGCTAGCGTTTTCCCACGAGCATAGTTTTATTTTCTGCATGAAAGATATGCATGGGACCGGTTGAGTAGCTTAGGCGTGGAACAACACCGTATCAAACCAACAAATATAGGTACTTATATTTGCCCTTATAACTTAAGATATACTTTACTGTGAAGTGATTAAGTTAAGTAGTTGCTAATTCGCAGAAATTCACTTCATTAGGATGTCCGTCATCATTATCTAAGAATGCCCAGCTATGTTTGTACGGTAGTTGATAAGAGACATGAACAATACAATAACGGAAGTAAAGGCGACACCAGATATTTAATATTTGATTTATTATGAGATAGCAACGATGACGCGGTGACTCATTTAGGTCATTTACCCATCTAGGTACACATTATGAAAGAGAACGCAAATATTATACGTTCATTTCTTTTTACTTTGAAAGAAACTTTCACTGAAATTCTCTGAATTTTGCCTCTCGCTTTTGAGACTATTAGTGGGAATGACGTCTAAACCACCATATTATTCCGCTACGCAGCGCTACATATTGTCGGTTACGTCAATGTTAACGAGTTATGAAGTATAATATGCCAAACGAATCAGACATCTGACACCTGTCATTATGTTGATGTAACCAGCAATGTGTAGCGCCACATAGCGGAATAATATGGGTGGGCTTAGACATAATTGTTTGGACATTATAACAAATTGCAAAAGTATGTAACTAGGTCGGCACCGAACAAACTGTTTAAAAATTAAGATTTATTCACGTTTTGTCAAATTTAAGGACGTCAGTCATCGGTCCAGTTGCCCTAAGAAAATATATGGCAATCATTACCCGAAGTCAAAAGGCAAATAGAATCGGAAGCCTGGTTTAATAATTTTGGTTACTACTTTCCAAAGGTTTTTAGGTCCCGTGGCATTCGCTCGATTAATCCTTGCCGCAACAGGTTAGTCGGAGAGCCGACCCAGTTATAACAGCCGTATATATCATTTGCGATCGACTGAACGCACTAATACTGTGTATTATGAACTCACGTAGCTAATAATATACCTACTACGTGGACACTTATAAGATAACCGGATATGAATATGACTCATTCTCCTACCTACTACTACCAAAAATTTAAAAAGTATTAATTAATGATTCAGAATAATACCATACGACCTTGCAAATTGCTATGGAACCAAATTAATTAATGTGTAGGAAGCGATGGCTCAGTTAAATTCGCCTCGATCGAAAATTCAATTACTCCTCGATACTGCACTCCTACAGTAGGCACTCTCACTCCTAGTCTGTTGCTTTTGCTTTAGAATGCAAATTGATGTCAATGTCCTGCAGGTCAAATTATGACTTGACCTGGAGAACTTGCGGTTACCCTCAACGGAGACTAGCCATCTGGACAGGAAGTTTTATAGTGCACAAATCAAGGTGCGCTCTCCATTTTCTAACTCATAATCCTGACGGATAACTGACAGGACCGCAGAGAGGTCGGTTGCAAGACCTTTGAACACGTGTATGTATATTTTCGGTCCAACGGACTCTGAGCTGCTAGTGATCATTTTTCTTTTTTAGCTTTGGTCAGGATTTAAACCTAATTATTTGCGGATGAACACACCACCGCTTGACGGACAAGGCAGTCTAGCAATTTAGCTAGAAATTGAATGTAGGTTTGACATGTAATGTAATGGTAGGTAGCATCACGAACTCGGAAAAATTGTCTGAGGGAATAACACAAAATATTAGCTATCTATCTTGGTCAAAAACACTTTGGCTACGCAGCTACGGTGTAAAATCACAGTATGCCATTGTATGCCCGGTCATCGTTTAGAGTAAAGATATCGTGTGGCGTAATCACATATCATAACAATGCCTCCATCCATATGATTCATTCATTACTAACGTACTTAAAGGTTTAGCTTTAATAAGCATACATACGTATATAGGTGAGTCACCTGCGACAATTAAGTAACAGCATGTGACAAGAAAACTGATTAAAAGAATGCCATATGCCAAGGAAAAAAAACAAAGTTACTTGGAAGCATATTGAATTGATGAACGTCAGGGACAGGCGTATTCGGTAGCACATTCTAAACTAAAACAGACCCACAATTACTTAATCATTTTAATATCTTATCTGAGGAACATCATTATTGCTCAATAGTAGAATTAAAGTCTATTTCTTTTGTTAGCGCTGATCTTGGAAGTGATTTTAATTCGGTATGCAGGACTAGATAACTGGATTAGGGGAGGTTTTAGCCGAAGGGAATACTCCAATATACTCAGCATGAGTAATTAACGTAAGTCTAATAAACTACCGTTAACATATAAAATACATAATGCAAGCTTCTATTACCAACAGATAATTAAGTACGCTACAGCAAAGGCAATGCACGTAATACCAAGAACCCAAGGGTCATTAGATGCAAATTGAAATCCCTATGATTCAGCGCAGGCGCCGCTCGATAATATACCTTCAAGGTTGTTGTACGGTATTGGAATAAATAGGTTATGTAGCCAGTCATGCGAAGCCCGTAAGACTTCAAATAACTGTTGTTTAAAACAGATGGATTAGAGTAGCCGATAAGAGGTCATTAGCTGGCATGTGACGCCAGGTGCAACTTGCACCTCGTACTGGATAATAAAAATGAATATTTCCTTGAGGTTAAGTTACCTACCTAGGTAGGTACGCCCAAACGCTTTGATGCTTATCTTGTTTATAGATCTTGACACAATTTTGATATGAACAGTCCTATAATTCTACGGTGTGCGCGTGGTTTCGGTTGTTGGTCAGATAAGAAAATAGTTTCAGCGAGAATTAACGACTGTAATCGAGTAACTATCCCAGAAAGTTAAGAAAATATACTTTCTTCTAGTTTGTGTATACAGAATAAATATTATATTCACTTTCTTCTTGCTTCTTTTTAGGTACAGTATTGAAATGTTGCTTACATTGCATTTCTATGATAATAAATGTTTCGGGAGTTGTAAGTACCATCATTAATTTTAATAAAATATCTTAGTATATACGCTCAGGGACTTGGCGCGATAACTTAAGATGCTTATGGCAGAAACTTCGTGACATATTTTACAAAGTATAGAAAAGCCCCTTTCCAAACAAAGGACTGCATAGGCTAGTAAAAAAATGATTATATTTTTATTTTATTATTACGCTGTGGATGGAACTTGGCGTAGGTACTTATCTAATTATTTCCTTTAAAATCTACTTAGTAAAACGGACAAAGGAATAATGAAGAGCTACGCCCATTAAGTTACCAAGTAACATAAAAGTAAATTCCAAAGCTTCGTTAACATACGGTAAGCTCTCGGCATAACATACTAACAACTAACAGCTGCACGTTAATTGTGAGTTATTAGTCTAATTACCTAATTTCGAAATATCCTAAAAGGGTCTAACTTTAAAGTACGATTAAGTAGGGAACAATAAAACAAAATCTAAATTTCTTTTAATGTTCTGAATACAATATGATACAATGAACTTTCGTGAGATAATGATCACTTCACCATGAAATAGTATCTACTCTGGAAGGCATAGAATCAGACATGCGTAATTTAATATTCATTTAATGTTGCACGCATTCAAATTTGAAATGAAATGGCGATTGCAGTGCAATCATAGTTTCCATAAGAACATCACAAAGACTCATCGCATTTATAACGCTCAAGCTTTAGACTTTCACAAAGCGTTTTACGAAAAATGATCAAATTGATATAGAAATCCCGGCACATAATTTATCACACTAATCCTTCCTACTAATATTAGGTCTTTACCTATGAAATTGCCGTTCTGCAGTACTGGCCATTTCAAATCAAAATAATTTTTGTTTGGCTAAGAATTCTAATTTCAAATTAATTTTATTTTAAAAACATGGATTCTTTTTTCCAAAAGTAGTCATTTCTTTATTGATTAGTGTTACATTTTCATCGCATTTCAATCTTTTTCGTCATCATGGATACGTTAAAAATTCGAGTAATTATGGAATATGAGTACCGTCGTGGCAGCAACGCGGCACAAGCGGCACGCAACATCAACGACGTTTACGGAGCTAACACTACAAACCAACGCACCACCTGTTATTGGTTTGCTCGCTTCCGTTCTGGAAATTTCGACCTGAAAAATGAACCTCGCGGTCGTCCGAAGACTTTGGTCGACAATGACGAATTAAAGGCGGTTGTGGAAGCTGATGATACACAATCTACGGCTGAATTAGCAGCAGCTTTCGACGTTAGCGTCAAAACAATATTGGTCCATTTGCGTCAAATTGGCAAGGTAAAAAAGCTTGACAAATGGGTGCCCCACGAACTCAATGATCGCCAGCGCGAAGTACGCGTCGAGACGTGCCTTGCACTGCTCAACAGACACACAAATGAAGGAATTTTGAACCGCATTGTTACCTGCGATGAAAAATGGATTCTGTTTGATAACCGCAAGCGCTCAGCAAGTTGGTTGGATCCTGGTTCAGCACCTAAACAATGCCCTAAACGAAAACTTACCCCTAGAAAAGTGATGGTCACTGTTTGGTGGTCTAGCGCCGGTGTGATTCATCACAGCTTCTTACCAAACGGGGTGAGCATTACTGCAGATGTGTACTGTGAAGAACTGAGCACAATGATGGAGAAGCTGGCGCATCTCCAACCAGCATTGGTCAATCGCTCGTCTCCGCTGCTCCTGCACGACAACGCGCGACCTCATACTGCACAGCAGACGGTCTCCAAGTTGCAAGAACTGGGGTTGGAAGCTCTCCGTCATCCGCCCTACTCACCAGACCTTGCGCCTACAGACTACTACTTTTTCCAGAATTTGGATAACTTCTTGGCGGGAAAAAAATTCAATACCCGAGAGGCAGTACAAAATGCCTTTGAAGAATTTGTTGCCTCCCGTCCAGCTGATTTCTTTAAGAAGGGCATCAATAAACTGCCACTGCGATGGCAAAGATGCATTGATTGCATGGGTGATTACTTCGATTAATACAAATAAAATAATTCATGAAAAAAATTCGTTTAAATTTTTTCATACAAAACGGCAATTTCATAGGTAAAGACCTATTATTATAAAGGCGAAAGTTTGTGAGTGTGTATGTTTGTTACTTCTTCGTCTAAACGGCTGCTGGTGCGATTTTAATAAAACTTGTTATGGAGTTAGCTGACACCCTGGATTAACACATTGGCTATAATTTATAAAGTTTAATGCGGGTGTAACCGCGGGGTACAGCTAGTATTATAAAGGCGAAAGTATGTGAGTGTGTAAGTTTGTTACTTCCTCACGCAAAAAGTACCGAATGGATTTTGATGAAACTTTGTAGTAATATAGCTTATATATTATGCGAATAACACATAGGCTATAATTTATATAGTTTAACGCTGGTCAACCGCGGGGCATAGCTAGTTGTTTATATTCTGTAAATTTAAGTTCCTACTATAATCGGAGTATATAACTGCGTATAGATTAAATAAAAGTACAAATTTAATGTCGACATAAACTTTATCGCTGTTCTAAGTCCCATCCATTTCAGTTACTTAACATTCCCACACATTAAAAAGGGTCGTCATAAATTAGGGGATCCCATCGAAGTTCTTATAGAATTCACGGCCTGTTGGATTAAAGAAAGGAAGTATAGTGTCGTAAAAGAGGGGTCACGGTAGAGATTTGTCCGAGCTGATTGAATTAGCGAAAGGATGTCGCCTCAATCCCGGGGTCGGAAGGGTCAGGTACGGTCGGCCTCTTTATAGCATCAGCTGCCTCCATTAACACGTGTTTCTCGTCGTCATTTGGTGCATGATTCATTAATGTTTATAATATAGCGTGCCGTTATATTTTTAGTGGACAGGATGTTATACTTCGAGCATGAGGAGATATTAACATAAGATTACAACTATTATAATGGACTTTGTAGTGTAAATAGCGGGCATATGTAGTTCCTCCTCATTGCAGGCTGAGAAAACACAACAGGAATATAAATTAGGTGATAGGATTTAATAAAATGAGGGCAAAAAGGGGGCCACCGGAGCAGCATACCCGTGTTCCCGAGGCTCCCCCCATCAGGCGCCAAGAGAGGTCCACGGCAGGTAGGTTTAGTCGGTGCGAGTCCGACATACACACCCGTAGATACTTTTACGGGTGGCATGCAATGCATAGGCATTCCCACTGCCATACAAAAAAAAGGATGTTATACATCGAACATGGGGACATATTTACATAGGTACATAAGATTATATCTCTTATAATGGACTTATACGTGTAAATACCTAACAGAATATATGTAGTTCCTTCTCATTGCAGGCTGAGAAAAACAACAGAACTTAGTATGTTTGTGTTCTGTGATAAGATCTAAAATCTTCTTGACAAGCAACCTTTTTCCTAGTATAAGTTCGATGCTATACGTATGTATTTGTTTTAGTGTTCCGTATTATTAATAACTAGTTGTGGCCCGCGGTTTCACCCGCGTTCAACTTAATAAACTATAGACTATATGTTATTCGGATATATAAACTGTATTACTACAAAGTTGCATCAAAATCCTTTTCGTTGTTTGGCGTCGAAGAGTAACAAACATCCATGCTCACTAACTTTTGCATTTATAATATTGGTAGGATAGTACGATTTATTTCAGACCTTTTCAGTTCATAAAATGTTAGTTACAAAAAGTCGTAGCTTAATGTTAGTAATTTTACAATATAGAATCGCGGTTCCAGGAGTTCTACGTCGTATGCAGTCGTATCCAGCGCTCCAGCATCGAACTGTCCCATTTTTCACATAATGTGCTCAAGATGCTGTGAACCAGTATTTGTATGTGCATGTGCATGCAGTATTTGAATGACTGGGGAAATATAGCTTCATTACAATAAAAACAATTTAACTTTACTGTGTCCCTGCGCGCGATAAAGAGTTAATAAATCTCATATAGGAAGAGGAATGAGTCAAAAACACGTGAGTAATGCGCGTAATATCGGGCGCATAGTATCTATACGCTACAGTAACCGCTTACCATCAGGCAACATTGCTTGTTTTCTAACCTGACTGTTTATAGAAATGGCTAAACGTTTACCAACAAGTTCAAATCGACAGGTTTTCTAGACTTGGCATGATTGTATAATAACGACATTTCAATAGGATTCTACGACTTGTCTTTCATTTAAGGAATGAACTGCTCGATTCTTCATTAGTTATTTGTTCGTAAACATCGCTTTTAAATACTTTAGAAAGGTTTATGATTAACAGAGTTTCCGATAATTTAGGAGTATCATCATCAAGACAGCCGAATGACGTCCACTGCTGGACAAAGGCCTCCAGAAAAGACATCCATAATGGCAAATCCATTATGGATATTTTTTCGGGATTAATTTTTTGTCACAATTTGGATGGACATGCCATAATCGCCACGCTTGGCAGACGGGTTGGGAGGGTCATAGTAGACAGGGAGACGTTGCTGCCCGTTTTCTGATAGATATTCCCTCAGACGTCTCCTGCGCCCCCCACGGGATGAGATAGGGTGGCGATATTCATTCATAATTTGATCGGCAACATTTAGTACAAAAGTTTATCTATTTA
The DNA here is from genome assembly GCA_951640165.1 of Pseudoips prasinana. Taxonomy (NCBI): domain Eukaryota; kingdom Metazoa; phylum Arthropoda; class Insecta; order Lepidoptera; family Nolidae; genus Pseudoips; species Pseudoips prasinana. Next base: position 32,239,108 of record OX621243.1, on the reverse strand, counting down.
GGACATACAATTCGTAACCTCAATGTTTATGGTTGCAAGATGTATGGCCATCATGTACGTCCCTAGAAAGTGTCCTACTAAACAGGATCAATATTTAGAATGTGTCATCTAGTAGAATAAAACCTCTGAAGGCCCATATTTGCTATAAATTCAGTTCAAGTGCTTTACGATACTGCATTAATTTCGCAATGTTACATAAATCAAATATTGATTCTGCAAACAACCAGGTGAATAAGTCAATATCAGTTGAATGGGCTAGATACGAAGCCCATATCAGGGCAGACAGGTACGTGCCGTTATCAAATATTATCAAACGCGTTTATCATGGAGAGTGTGATCAATAATTGGAAGTGATGGTCCCTAAACATTTATAAAGAATATAAGAAAATAAGGTAATAATAACCGTCTGACAGGACTCGTAAGACACAAAAATATGGAGAGAATTAGCGCTGAAATAATATGTTATCTAAATACACATTGTCTTGTAAATAAACGAGAGGTTGGATCCACATTGCCTGCACGCGTGGCGCAGGGGTTAAGGTGGTCAACTACTAGCTCAGCATCGTCGTACTATGGATTGGATGTCCGCCGGCACAGGATAACTATTTGTGTGAACTAGGTAGTTCAGTCTAGGTGGGCCTGGTGTCCGTGAATTCGATTTTTGTAAAGTGCCGTGCGATAGAGGGATTTAATGCCTCGTTTTAAAACTACCCACAATATTTTGTGAGTTAGTGAGTTAGGTAATTAAGAATAAACTAGAATTTTGGAAGCCAATTGGATTTTGTGTTTTTTTTACTAAAACACCAATTAGAGTTAATTGCCTACCACCTTTATGGACTCGTTTAATTTCGTTTTTAGGCATCTTATTCGATATCACTATTTAGGTATGGTAATAAAAAGAGTGTACAATTAACGTATTTATTATATTAAACGTTTTTTCAAATTGGTAAATTCTATTACCCTACATATATCAGCAGTGTTCATCATCAGCCTGATATCGTCCACAGCTGGACATAGGCCACCCCCATAGGTTTCCATAACATTGCTATTCAGGGATTTGCCGTAGTCACCGATCTTGGCATGCGAGTTGGCGACCGCAGTTAGGTGGTAATAAGTACACACGAAGCGCTGCTGCCCGACTACCTGGTGTATCCCTTAGTCGCCTTGCACGACACCCACGGGATGTAATGTGGGGTGGCCATGTTATTCTTTCTGATCTGGAACACGGCTAAGTATCTATCAGCAGTGTTAGATAATATACTTTAAACTGAAAATTCACGTAATCATATTAGAACTAGAAATAAATCTACTTTAAATCAGGTTTGTAATACATTTTAGATACAGTTCCTATGAAACATCGTGACTGGTATCTCTAAATTGGTATGAAATTTGGGAGATTGCAAAATTTTGGTTAATATGTATCTGGGGAGATGGTAGCTGAAAATTAGGCATTCATCATAATTTCAATCTTTTCTTAGATCATTTTATAATGTAAGCTAATTACCAATTAGATGCTGAATTAGAACTACGTACTTGCCTATTGTTTACTTTTTACTCTAAGCAGAATCCTGTTCGAACCATCCAGTAGGTAGATAAATAATAAATAGTCTATTCGGCGAGCTCCAATAATAATACATGCTTATCACAGGGTTTGTAAGAAAAACTATCTTCATAACAACTAACTTACGAGCCATTACTAATCACGGATAGGTGACGCTAAGTGCTACAAGCAGTTAGGCACCTAGATACGTAAAATTAAAATGGAAAATATGTTACTGCGATTTCTTCCAAGAGCATTCAAGTAATTTTTTTAATATTGTTTTCATTTACTTACCACTGCAATTAGCTTCCCGCGTACTGTGATGCCGACCATAGGAGCGAACCGCACTTCGACACCAGGCTCCAACGCGAGTTCTGCATCTCTCTCTATGAGCAGATCATCACGCAGCAGGTACGGGCTGCCATCGAGCCTCCACACGGTGCGCCCGCGCGTCAACTCACCGCCCGGCAGTTCTGTCAACCCCAACGACTTGTTGACAAGATAAGGGTCCGTTGTTCCGACCAACTCTTGTCCTTTACTCACACTAAAGCAACAAACAACCGTTACAACTAACACTAACACTGTCCTCCACTTATATTTCGTGTCGCTGAACTGACTGTGTCTCTTCTGCACCCCCATATCTTTACAACACTCCATTATTCACTAACTGAACACAAAAATATTCATTTCACTTTTACTAACGCTCCTCACCTGTCTGCAGCCTTTTTCAACACATACCTATCTCACTAAAGAACACAAGTTTGCATACAGCACACCACATTTTCTTAAATAAACGTTGATTTTATAAATTAATATTTAAATGAATCGCACAATTTGAACCAAAACAATTCATAACGAAACAAAGGTGGGGCTGGTAAAAATAAAACAAGCGAAAATGCGCGCTACCGCGCGACCGTTGAACGAAGTCGTTTGGCCGGTTTTGTGTTTTCCTCCTCCCAACCCTCCTCACTCAATCGTATCAAAAAAGCCTCCTCCCCTCCATTTCATTTAGCCTACACGATGAACACGATGTGACGTAATGAAAAGGGAGGATCAATGTTGCCGCTTACCTTAGCAGTTTTGGGCCAAATTATGGACACTATAAAAAGGATCACTAGCTATTATTGGACAAGATCTATTTAAATGTCTAACAAATGACACCGCCATTAAAACGGCATGGTATAGCTAGATTATTTGATATTATTATACTTATTTGATATTTGAGACCTATCATTGATATATACATTACGCTCTTTAACTGGCATGATTGCGTATCTAAATCTATAAACTCGATGTTCAAAATCGTATCTGTCCATAAAAAAGTGCTATTTTACTTACTCTTAGGTACTAAATTGTCAGTGCCCTTTGTATACGTAAATTAAAGAGTAAAACATAGTTATGGCCGACTTTAAAAGAAGGAGATTGTCAATTGAATTGTAGGTTTTTGAAGTTATACTTCTTTTGGCGCGATGGAGAAAAATGATGAGAGTGAATTTTTACGATGCGCGCGCACACCGACACCAAAAAATTTAACAGCATGAAGTTAGTTCTAGGTGGTATGAAAATGTATGAGAGTGAATTTTTACGATGCGCGCGCATCGTAAAAATAACAGCATGTCGTTAGTTCTAGGTGGAATGAAAATGGTTGTTGTTGTTGGTTGTGTGCTACGCTATAAATAATTAATTCATTTCTGTCACAACGGTTCCATATATATTTTATATAATTTTCCAAATATAATTTTGTTATAATTAAAAACAGTATAATTAAACCCCAATTATTTTAAATGACTGTTCTATTCGAATGTGAGTGTCTAAAACCACATTCACGAGGAAACTATAGACAGTAATCTTACATTAAAATAAAAATTAGCTGTTTATTTCAAATAAAAATGAATAGTGTAATAATTATAAAAAAAAATTAAGATTAAAGTAGGGCTCTTTGTATTTATTACAAACAGTCCTACTTTGATCTTATTTTTTTTTTAATTTTATTGTAGTCTCAGGAGTAGTTAGTTGTGCTACTTGAATTGTACATTCGTCAATGTGTATTATTTCTTAAACAGAAAATATTAATGAACGATGTTCTTGTTTATCCCTTCGAGCATTTAGCTCGAAGTGTTTATCCCCATGGAATAGTCCATACTCGCCGTTTTTTCAAAAAATGAATAATGCGTCTTAGGAAGATAGACGTGGCTGCAACTTGGCAGCACTGTCTAGTGATAAGTAATTTTATATTAACTCATTCATTCGTTCTTTCCTTATTTATACACATAACATTTTTTATATACAACTAACTTTATATTTTCTTTTAAAATCTAAATATAAAATTAGTAAAAAATATTTTCAATCTTAAAACAAATCTATTAATGGTGCTGTTTCTAAATTTAAATTTTTAAGTTCTAACATTGACTAACAAACACGATGCCGGGTAAATAAATTTGTTCATTCCCTTTTCTCATTAGTTCATTCCGTTAGCTTTAACAGTGCCGCCAGCTTTAAGAAAATTCCCTAAGTTCCGGTGAAAAGTCGCTAACGGGTATTGAAACATTTGGCAATAAGTGCGAATAAATTAAAAGAATAAAAACACATTTGTCATAAAATTAGCACTCTCAAATGAAAAATGAGCGGGCAAACTATATAAAGATTAAAAATTCTAAAAGTCATTAGCTGTAAGTTTTTTAGTTTCCTTAATACTTCTTTAATAGAGACTCTATGAACTCAGTTAAACTGCGTAGGCAGTTTTGTAGGGTTATGTAATAAGTTTTAAAACATTTTAAGAAAAATAAAGCAAAACAATCCAACCAACCAAGTAACCAAATGTCTCACGGTACTCGGTAACTTGGTGAAATGTCAATTGTCATGCCATATTATGAAGGGGATTTCAATTTAAGTATCGAGGTAGACGATAAAAAAGTTGGCAACCCTAGATTTCACATTCTATTCGTTCATTCATTCGTAAATTTCGTCGACTCTTTCTATGTCTTCTTAATTTATATTATAAAATAGTTAAAATATAGTTTAGATTAGGTAACTTGAGGTATATTTTAATTCCTCATCATTTTTATAACCACATTACATGTAAGTACTCATTCTTTATACTGTAGTTTACGTTATTTAGCAATTGTTGGCGTGGCGTGGCATCGCCTCTGTGGTGTCGACATTTTGTTTCCCTCTTTGTATTTATATATTTATTTAATACGATGTATATTCGCGTCGTAGCTCTTTAAATTTATCATTGTCGACACTTCATGCAACGCCGAAATCGATCGACGCTTAATACAGTTCTGTTATTTTATTTTTAGATTTGAACACAATCATGAGTTCGGGAGGCACGCGCGTGTACGTCGGCGGACTAGTGGAAGGCATCAAGAAAGAGGATCTCGAGAGAGAGTTCGACAAATACGGAAAACTGAACTCCGTGTGGGTGGCGCTGAATCCCCCGGGTTTCGCGTTCATAGAGTTCGAGAACTTACAGGAGGCGGAAGACGCGTGTAGCGCTATGAACGGATTCGAGATGTTAGGCGCGACGCTCAAAGTAGAAATCTCGAGGAAGCGAGACGGGCCTCGGCGCGGAGGCGGCTTCCGCGGTGGACGCGGCGGCGGCGGTTTCCGCGGTGGGCGCGGCGGTTTCGGCGGAGGAGCGGGTGGCGGTGGCGGGCGCTCTTTCAACTCTTCGTACGGCGGCGGCGGCGGCAGGCCCTACAACCGCAATAACCAGCGCGACGAGTACGGCTCCGGCGGCGGCAGCTTCCGGTCTAGGTCGCCGCTCTCGAGATATTAATTTAGTTTAGTTTAACGTTAGGTTTTAGTGTTATCGTAATCTGAAGCCTTCAGTGTTAAATTCGCTGCGTCTCGAAACTCGGGTTTAATACTAGGAGGAATTCCATTGATGTCTCGAGGAATTAGAGGTAATGCCTATTCCGTTTCTTTATTACTTTGGTGTGGTTCTCTTGATATTTGAATTACTGTAATCTTAGATTTAATGTTGTTATAATGAAGCTACAATATCATTTAGGGTAGAATCCAATGTTAAGTGTAGAGATTACACTCGATTTCGTCATTTATAACTAACTTTGTAATTGTATTCGTCTGGACATGTGAAGCGGGAAACCTAGCATAAGCACGATAATACTTCTAACCTAATGTCTGTCTACGTAATAAACTATTCCAACAAAATGATTAACAATTACTACTATCCTTCAGTTACGAAAATGGGAAGAATGAACGACAACATGCAAAAGATGTCTGTTATTCTAATGCAGGTGTTTGTTTCAGTTCCTTGGAATTCTAATCTTGGGGTCAAATAATTTTTCGAGAAGTTAATGCAAGAACAATTCTTCAGTGATTACTTAACATTCTGCCTAAGCACCCTAATCTAAGTTTCTTTAAAAAAAATATACGATTACAATTCATTTCAATTTTTTATTGTCTATATAAAATGACATGACAAAATTATCCTTAAAACTAATTTAAATTACGAAGGGCTGCTGAGACAAGCCATAAGTAGTTCCATCTTATTGAGGAAGTTTTTGCCTTCCATCTTCTCTAATTTGATCTCTTTGAACGCTCCTCCGAGGTGCTCCCATTTCTTGTCTTGCACAAGTTCACTGGCAAAGAAGTCTTTCCTTGGTGATTGAGCTATGAATACTTGAATACCAACTGATGGTTCACATCTGATGGCAATCATTCTGTCACCTGGAAAACAAAGAAATGGAAGTAAATGAAAACTGGGAACTGAAAATCCATTCTTTCAGAAAATATGGACTGAGAAGCTGCATAAACTGGATAATTGGTAAGTTTGTAGTACATTATATTATATGTACCGTTAGGTGAAGCTAAGAGACATGAAGAAGCATTTCCAAGAGGTTCCACAGGGCCAGAGCCGAGATGTGAGCTGCTAGCCAGGAGCTGCCATCCCATACAACGGCCTACAGCTTGTACTGCTGTCATCTGGTGCTGGTATATCTGAAACCAAAATTAACTTGAATGTAAGTAGAGTTAACAGTAAATTAATGATATACATGCTGTGCTAACTTTCAAGTACTTGTGTTGTAAAATCACATAATATATGATATGAATCTGAATTCAATAGCTACACTCAGGTGAGATCATAGACTAGACTCGATTCTCAAGAATCAAAGTGCCATTAGATTCATTTTTTAAGAGTTTGTAAAACCACACTTTTCTCACCTGGGTGTAGCTATTGAGTTCAGACTCATATTTATGTGATTTTACAACACCTACCTAGACCTAGTTAGTTCTCAGTCTATTACAGGATCCTTAATGTTTGTAAAGTACACCGCGTCATAGGGATTATTTTCCCTGGTCCGTTGTCTACTTAAACAAAAAATAATAATAATAAAAATATTAGATCGCAAAACCAAGAAATGCTTAAATTTATAATTTTTGTTTTGGCGTTACTTTTTAATTACAGACTGATTACAATGGGGTGACGATAATCTCAGTCGTGTAAGGGAAGCAAAGATACCCCTCACCCTAATAAATTTATGCCATAAATCCAGCGTAAAAGAAAAATGTTTCTATTATTTTTATTTGAAGAGTAAAGGCACCACTCAGTAACTTTATAAGTCTAGAAGCACCTATTCCAGGATGTTGGAGTTCGTGAAATCGCGACACAGAGATTCGCTGAGATTTGCAATTGTTAAATGTTAGTTTAATTACAAGAGTCACGTGCCCAAGGCCCCTCTGGTCACAGTATTATTTAGTCAGTGCGTAAATAGGGGAGATTGCGGCAGCTGTCACGTTTTTGTACGTTCAAGTAGAATTCATCGTATTAATGTCGCGCCGATACTACATGCATGACTAATAATATCACATATAAATTCTGAAGTTGCTGAATAAATCAGACTTATTTGAAGTGACGCGAATAATTAAAATTGACAACAGATATCACCGCCATTTTAGTAAAAGAATTTAATCTTCCAAATTATGTAAATAAAAAATACATAATGCGCCAGAATCATGAAGACGATAAGCCGAGTTTATATTCGTTTATTTACAAGTTATTTTAAAGGCAGGCGACACAATAAGGAAAGAAGATAGATTACTCATCGTCTAAATAAAACTACAATGTGAATTTGAAATCTTGTAGCTATTCCTATTTAAATAACGAGTTCATTGTATTTGTCAATGGCTGTAATTTTGAAATGACAGTTAACTAATTTTAATATCATCTCATCTCTTTCTTCTGGCTGGGAATTGTAGAATTATCAAACCAGTTGACATTGCTAATTCGTCATAGAATCCGAATATAACTATGCATACAAATTCTAACAAGCATGATGTTTAATATATTTTTTGGTCCTTGATACTGAACAAATTAAAGAAAACAAGATTGTGAAATGTAAAAATAAAATTTGGCATCCCATACAAAATGCAACAGCTAATTCACTTTGATAGGAACATTAAGGCCTAATTTTTGTCCACCATTTATGTTACACTTACATTCGCACAATTTTTTGTATATCAGAATTAGAACCAATATAGAATATGGATGAGCAACTGCTATACGTCAGATACAGGGGCATTTATAGATTCATTAGTGCGAGGTTAACTGAGGTTGGGGCAATGTCAAGGTGTTCAGTGTAAGGTTGTGTTATTTCTTTAACAAGTTTAATAACGCGTCGGATTCTATGTATGCCCGAGATGGATGTCATACAAGGTTGATAATTTTAATTAAACTTATATGGCGTGCCGGTCGGCAGCCATTTTTGATGTCCTTGGATACTTTAAAATGACGTCATATGTATTTCAAATTTTTGGAGGCCCCTCGTAACGGTCACATTAGTGACGTCATATATTCTGCAATTTTAAATTAAATTAAAAGCATACTAAATTGTACGCAATAAATAAACGATTCAAAATGTTATCATCTTAGTCATCATAGACTTTGAACCCATTACTTTAGACGGGTAAAGCAAGACACAACGTTCTCGATTTGAATGATAAGACGTCGCGAAGTTGATGACCCCACGCTTCCCGTCACACTGGCACCTTCTAGACGTGTGACGTAGTTTGTGGATAGGTCCTTGTAAATGTATACAACCAATATATGTACATATGTAGGTACTAACCTATTAACATTTTCACTCGTTGTATTGAATATTGTTGTCGCTTGTTTTTCTATGTAAGTTTTAGTATTAGCCTGTCTTGGCTTTGTAATTTAGAATGTTTGGCAGTGGCGTAGTTTTCATATTTTGTGTCGACATTGTATAACATTTATTTGTTTATTAGATATTATCATAACGGCGAGCAACTAATTTGGATGGTGAACACTTATTATCAACATATTCTTGCAGTCTTTCACGATTATCCAAAAAGGTGTTAGCAAGGGCAGAGCATCAACCCTGGATTGGTAAAGGGTGCTAGTTCTATTCCCGTCGGACGATACAATTTATGATTTGCCAGTTTTAATTTTAGATTTAAATTTGGCATTCAGAATTGTAAATACTATAAAACTAAGGTTTGATTTGGAAGGTGTTATCATATTAGTCAGCAATATTTCTAAAAACAAAGTTCATGGATGGCGCCTACATTCTATTTGAGGGTGTTAGCAAGAGGACTCTTAAATTGATCTGCTTACTTTGACATTCTCTACGGTAGAGCGCCTTTCCCGGATTGGTAGCAGGTTCGATCCTGTCGTATTGATATTCCAGTTTCAAGTTTGATGTTCGGTTTTTCGGGATACATGTTAAATCTCCATCGCCATAGATTTAGTTTAGTATACATTTCATAAGTCTTAGTACCCCATTTGTGTGGCAGTTTAAAGATAAATAAATAAATCTTGGGACAACTAACAGACTGCCAACAGATCTCAAAATAGGCAGAGCCCGTACTATGCCAACCAGATAACTGATAAAAATACTTATACAACGTGTAACAGAAAGTGTAAACGTAACTTAAGGGGGTTATAGGGTATCAGGAAGGCTACCTATGGACGAAACTTCAAACAGAAATAATCATTTTTCTATCGACTACCTAAATCAACAAGTAAGATTACCGACATTATGAACAACACTAAAAACTCAGCCGCAAGGGTAATGAACCTTACCGCGAACTCTTTGGGTACCTACTACTTAGACTGTAAATAAAAAGTGTGGTTCTGTACAGTCACATAATTTATTACACGTGTTTATTTTAAGATTCAATCAAATGTTTAACTGAATTTTTGCTCTATTTTTTAAAGGTTCCCTGTAACGACATTTTAATCATTCATACAAATTTGATAACTAGGAAAAATCACTTAATTAATTTAAATTGATATTCCGCAAGATGTTGGATCTAGGAGAAATAAATAATTTAATTGACTTATGTAACTGCAGATATTTTTTTGTGTGTTAAATAGTAAGAATATTAAATTTTTCTTTCAGTATGTGAATTTAACCTGGCCGGAAACGAATAGGTACTTAATTTTTAATACAAACTATACAAACTAACCAGATAAACACACGCGGTACGACTATTGATAAATTACGAAAAAATATGAATAATGTACGAGGCTCGTATGAACATTAGGGGACATTTCGAATTCCGTCCTGATTTTGTCGCAAGGAACTCTAATACGGCGGCGAATACAAAGGATTGATGTAGGTAAATAATAAATGGTTAAATATTTTTTTAATATTCATCAAAGCGGGCCCCGTGCGCGCGCGCCGCGCCATGAATGTGTTCGTGTATAACTCATTGGTCTAGCGGTGTAGCGTGTTCAACTGCAGATAATAAAGTCCTGGGTTCAAATCCCGGGTCGGGCCAAAAAGTGATTATGGGACTAATGAAGTCGTGGGTTCAATTCCCGGGTCGGGCCAAAAAGTGATTATGGGATTTTTTCGTAAAAAGAAATTTCTCAGTATCAGCCCGAAGTCTGGGAGTTGACGATATTATACCCCCATGCCTCGGAGAGCACGTAAAGCCGTCGTTCCTGTGGCTGACCTCTTTCCGGTCGTATCGCTAGTCGTCCCATCGGATCATGAGAGTGATGGAATAGAAAGTGCAGGGGCACTTTCAATTACACCTTTAAAATTTAGAGTGATACACTCTAAATTTTAAAGGTTCCCTGTAACGACATATTAATCATTCATACAATACATACAAATAAAAAAATATGAATAATATACTAGGCTCATATGAACAGTAGGGGACATTTCAAATTCCGTCCTGATTATATCCAAAGTTACACTAAAAAATTTTTTTTCGGGGGTAGGTGGCGAAAAAGTGAATACATACTTCATAGTGTATAAATCCTATTTAATTAAATATAAAGTATTTATTAAACATTTTAACATATAATTTTAGTGCCCTTACATTAACTAAGAGGTACTCACGTTTGTGACGCGTTTTATGTGATTTAAGTTTAACTTTTATACCACCTGCCAGCTCACTACACTGCACTTAATACACTTCACTATATCAAGATGTCTCATATCTCTGAAGTAGGTACTTGCTACACAACACAGGCTTGAGGAAAATGTTGCTAAGAGACTAGATGACCTCCAAGCCCAGATACAAAGTGCCACTGCAGTGGAAGGACAGCGCTCTGGGAAGGACACTGTGGCTAAAGTGGCTGAAGAGTTAAGAAACTTCCGGGAGCTTATTTTCAATATCCTGAGCCTTCTTCGTCAGCAGATTCGTGAGTGTGCCAAGCAAGTTGACGAATTGGAAACCAGGAGCAGACGGAAGGCATTGGTATTCTCAGGTGTAGCAGAAGAAAAGAATGAAAACTGCAGTCAGGTGCTATTAGATCTTATCAGCACAAAACTCGGGCTCTGTGATGTTTCTTCCTCATGTATAAAAATATGTCATCGTCTTGGTACACCAAATAAGGAACATCATCGACCAATTCTGGCGCGCTTCTCTAGTATGGAGGTCAAATCAGCAGTCTGGCGTAATAAAGCCAAATTGAAGGGATCTTCAGTGTCCATGAAGGAGTTCCTGACAAGGCCCAGGCAAGCAGTCTTCGCCAGAGCACGCCAACACTTCTCTATGCGGTCAGTTTGGACGCAAGATTGCACTATCGTCATCAAAACGGCGGATGAAAAGCGTCACAAGATCTTCACAGATGAGCAGCTAACTCTGCTCACTATAAAGTATCCTAAGGCTGACAATTCTCAACAACAGGAGCCAGTGAAAATCTGAAAAAATGTGTTAGTTTAGTACTCACGACCAGGTTTTTATTATTACTTAATCTTAGTACAATATCCGCATTTAAATGTGGCTTAATTTACCACTGTAAAATTACTTACCACTGTAAAATTCATGATGTTTTCCATGTCATATCAATTAGGTACTCATTTCGAGGTTAGTAGTTTAGTTTTCATTTACTTATCATAATAATATTATTTTTATACCCTCCATAAATTAGTTTTAGTATAATTATTATAAAAAGGTGGGTTCTTTCTCTTATTGCGTTAATTGTTTCGATTACGATTGTCAATTAATTGTCAAACTGTGTACTGTCACATCAAGAGAATGTCAAAATGACGTTACGTTTAGTTTCTATGAGTGCGTTCCAGTCTTATTAAAAATGTGTCTTACTCTTATGTAACTATGGATTGGAACAATATATTTCCGTTCTTTTCAGTAGTAATTATTTTTGTATTTTGTTGTCTAAGATTTTCATTTATTTTGTTATCTAAGATTGTTTATCTTTATTGTAGGAGTTCTGCTCTCCATTATAATGAAGTTTGTATGCTGGCGGGTGGTGCAAAGTATACCTTTGTGCTTTTCATTTCATTATTTTTATGGTTTTAATTATTATTTTTTAATCTACTATTATTTAATTTATATACTTATTTATTAATTTATTATAACTATCGTATATGCTATATTATTATGTCTTTTATATCTAGTGATACTGATGATGATTCTTTTTTATCTGCCAATGGATCGACAACCTCCTCCGATGTTAGTTATCTTTCGCTGACTGATACTCTTGGTGATGTATTACGCAATCAGTTTAATAATTGCCGGACTAATTTACTGAATATCTGCCACATTAATGCTCAAAGTATTCCCAGCCATTATAGTGACCTACTTGACGCCTTTACTGATTGCAACGTCCACGCCATTCTGATTTCTGAAAGCTGGCTTAAACCTCACCTGCCCTCCACTACGTATTCTCTTCCTGGATTTATTCTTGTTCGGAATGACCGAATTGATAAAGCGGGTGGAGGTGTCGCAATATACATTAGAAGTGATCTTCCTTTTAAGGTTTTGGCCACATCTCCCCCGAACTCGTCTGCTTCCGCCGAATTTATTTTCCTCGAAGCTTCACTCAAAGGCTCGAAAACCGTTATTGGAGTGGTTTATTGTCCCCCTAATTCTGATTACTTCACCGATTTCGAATTGGTACTGGAATCTTTGGGTTCGGAGTATGTTCACCACATCATCATGGGAGATTTTAACACCAACCTCCTCTCCCATAATTCCCTGCGTTCTAGAAAACTCCTGCATATAGTTGAGTCAAGCAGTCTGAAAGTATTGCCTCTCCAAGCCACCCATCATAATATTTCAGGCGATGATACTTGGCTCGACTTAATACTCTGCTCTAACCTTTCCTTAGTTTCTTCACACGGGCAGCATGAAGCTCCCGGCTTCTCCCGTCACGACCTAGTTTTCCTCTCTTATGTCCTAAAACCTCCAAAACTCAAACCTAAGGTACTGCACGTGCGTTCTTTCGCACGTATGAATGTGGAACAGTTACGCGAGGATGCATCTAAAATCGACTGGAGGACTTTGATCGAGGCTAGCTCTGTTGATGATAAAGTCCGCATGTTTAATGAGACGGTCACTAAACTTTATGACAGCCACGCGCCGGTCATTAAAGTAAAATTTAAGCGCCCACCAGCTCCTTGGATGACTAAAGAAGTTAAAATGGCGATGAGACGTAGAGACCGAGCATTCTGTAAGTTTAAAAGGGAACGTAGTGACGATAACTGGGAGAGTTATAGGGTTGCTAGGAATCGGTGTAATCAGATGATACGCAACGCTAAACGCCGTCATATTCTAAACAGTATATCTTCTTCTACACCTGCCGGTATTTGGAAATTCTTAGGAACTCTCGGTATCGGCAAGCCGCGACATATAGACCTTCCCACCTCTGTTGGATTGGATGATCTTAATAATCATTTCTCCACTACTTCGTCCATTGATCATCTGACCAAATCTCAAACTATTGCCTTTGTAAATGGTCTAGCGCGTCCTAATATAAACCCTTTTTCTTTCTCTCCAGTCGATTCAAACGAGATCAAAAAGATAATCCTTTCTATCAAATCCAATGCAGTTGGTTGTGATTGTATCAGCCGAAAAATGATCACCTCAATTTTAGACCAACTGCTTCCTGTCATTTCCCATATTATTAACCATTCCCTTGAATCTCGATCATTCCCGTCCTTATGGCGTAAAGCCTATGTCCTTCCCCTTCCTAAAGCCTCTAATCCTTCACTTCCTACGCACTACCGTCCAATCTCCATACTTCCTTTTCTTTCTAAAATACTAGAATCCTGTGTCCACAAACAGCTTTCCAGTTTTGTAGTCACTAACAACTTAATAAGTATGCTGCAATCTGGTTTCCGACCAGGGCATAGTACGACCACTGCACTCCTTAAAGTGACTGGCGATATTAGAGCAGGCATGGAGGAAACCAAAGTCACGGTCATGGTATTGGTGGACTTTTCCAACGCATTTAATACCGTCAGTCACGATATCCTACTATCCATCCTTTCCCATCTTATGATCTCAGACGAAGCGCTGGAATGGTTTTTCTCATATCTTCTGGAACGTCAACAGTCAGTACGTGAAACCTCGACACAGGCGTTCCACAAGGCGGTATTCTTTCTCCTCTTTTATTTTCTGTCTTTATAAACCTTTTAACTTATGATCTTCAGAGTGCGTATCATCTTTATGCCGATGACCTTCAACTTTATGCTCAGGCGGGTACAGATAGTTTGCCTGAAGTCATTGGGAAGCTCAATAGGGACTTAGACTTAATCAAAAGCTGGTCTGATAGGTTTGGCCTCACAGTCAACCCTGACAAATGCCAAGCCATCATTGTAGGAAGCTCGCGTTTGATGAGCAGAATAAATTTAGATCAAATGCCACGCATCATGTTTGATCAATCCGCCATTCCATTCAGCCAATGTGTAAAGAATCTTGGGTTACAGATTGATACGACTCTTAGCTGGATGAACCAGATTGCTGCTGTCAGCCAGAGTGTCACATACATTCTGCGGAGTCTCTATCGTCTCAAAAACTTCCTTCCATCTAAAACTAAAGTAATGCTCGTGCAGTCCTTAATCCTTCCTAAAATTGACTATGGTGATGTGTGCTACTTTGACCTGAATGCAGATCACCTCAATAAGCTCGACCGACTTCTAAATAACTGCATTCGGTTCATCTTCAATCTACGAAAATACGATCATGTGTCATCTTACCGCGCGCAATTAAAATGGTTACCAATTCGCCAGCGCAGAAACTTACGTGCTCTGACTACTCTATACACTTTACTAGATTCCGTTTCTTCTCCTTCATATCTAACTTTTCAATTTCAATACCTTCATTTAAAACACAATAAAAATCTGCGTTCTTCTCATAACCGCATCCTTCACTGTCCTTCACACCGCTCTGACTTCATCCACTCTTCTTTTCTTATACAATCCATTCTCCTCTGGAATGCTCTTCCATCAGAAATCAGAATGGCTAAAAGTCGCTATTCTTTCAAAAAGAAAACGCGGGAGCATATAACCAAAAAGTTATTGGCAGAATCATCACATTAGTATTATTTTATTTATTTGTATTATTTATATGTAGGTATATGTATAATATATATGGATATATAGTAGTATATTATAATATAGGTATTGTGTATTTTATGTAATTGTATGAAGTATCTACATTTTTACTCTCAGTTTTACTCTTTAAGCTCGTAGTGCACCTACCATGTAATCTCTGCATCACCCCAAGGTTGACTGGCAGAGAATGCCTTCGGCATTAAGTCCGCCTTTGTACATTGTTGTGCATAAAGTTTAAAATAAATAAATAAAAATAATATGGCGGCAAAATCAAAGAGTTGATGTAGGTAAATAATAAACGGTTAAATATCTTTTAATATTCATTCATGAAAGCGAGCCGCGCGCGTCGTCGATACCTAGGCGGCTCTTTTGAGTGGACTCAAAGATGCCGCCAAAGGGGTCGCGTTCGAAGAAAGCCGCCAAATTCATCAAATATTGTGCATTTTTCATTTAGGTATTTAAAAATATTAAAATCATCAGTTGTT
The DNA here is from genome assembly GCA_951640165.1 of Pseudoips prasinana. Taxonomy (NCBI): domain Eukaryota; kingdom Metazoa; phylum Arthropoda; class Insecta; order Lepidoptera; family Nolidae; genus Pseudoips; species Pseudoips prasinana. The sequence continues at coordinate 32,223,278 of OX621243.1, read as the reverse complement.
CGTAAACTGCTGTCTATTTAGGTCGTGTTTAGTTACTAAATCGTCTAAAATGTCGTTTAGTAATGAGTAAAGTGTTCCGCGAAATCCTTAACTATGTCGTTTAGCGATCGTAATAATTTTGAAAATTTCGTGCATTCATCTATGAAAGAATAGCCTCAGACGTGCACTTTGTGATGATGAGGATTCATAGGTCACAGAATTTAAGGCTGTTTAATTACGAGGAACCTATGTCGTGAAGGGTACAGTGTCGCGATGGAGGCCACGCCTCTTTATGACTAAGAAACATGAAAGCTTTACGATTCTATGAATATGTTGTACATGAGAGAGACTCGTGTTAGTTGGCAAGTCTTAGTGTTAAGCTTTCGGTGTCGGTGCAGATTTTAGTGAACGTGAAATAATGAAATTCTTCCATCAGTACTGAAAACAACTTCAACTAGAGGTTAAACTATAAAAAGATTCTCGTAATGTGTTTGTGTATCACGTACTTATACGATGTAAAGTATCCAATAGCTATTCAGCAGTGTTATAAATAAAAACATAACTCGAAAATAAAACAAAATATGTGTAGTGAGTGCAATCGGAATCAAACTACCAGGCGTGCATAGAAACACAGAGGTATGTCAAACAATTTCTAGCGTAAATCAGAATCAGCTGTGCTGTGTTAGTACGGATGTTCGTTATATCGATAAAAATACTTGTCGATATATTGAATGGTATATTATTTTACGATCAAGATTAAAATGATGGTATTTCGGTATGAGATTTTGTGTATAGGTAGGCTTAAGGAGACCTTATATGCCCCTTAAGTTACGTTCACTCTTTCTGTTACACGTTGTATAATTCAAAATACATACATTTTATAAATAAATTACACACAGGCACAACAAACAATCCTGCTCATCACACTAAAATTTGTCTCTGGTGGGATCGAACCGACGACCTCTTGCTTAGTAGCCAGGGTGACTAACAGTGGTTAATCAACAGGCCAGTCATTATATTATGTATATATTGCGTTTGACCGATTAAATTGTAGATGTCCTAATGACGCGATGGGATAATTTTCTAGTTTAATTAACCGAACGGGAGATTGTACACTTCCATGGCCATGCTAGAATTTAGAGTCTTTCCCTGTTGATTGCGACTCTATTTATAGTGGTTAGAAATTTCGACAGACTATTTCTGCCTGCCACAGATTTGTTACCGAATTCAACAAATTGTTAAATGTTTTTTTACTCCCGCCGTCTTTTAATTTTATTGTAACCCTTCCAATTCAGAATCGATATTGAATTAAGATTATTTAAATTAAAAAAATATACTAACGATAAATTACAGTTGTTCGTAAAATCGTCGACCGCAAGTAACTGAAATTAATTGTCGAACTTTATATTTTTATTGGTGTATAACGATCTTATAATGATTCTGAGCAACTTGGCTCTATTTTAGTTAGATGACCTCTTGTATTCCTGTATGAATATAATTTCTCACGACGACGCCGCGACGTAGACAAATTTGTTTGATAGACTACGGTCTCACTCAACAGCATCAATCTTATTCCAAATCCTTGTATGTCATTTTATTAATTTACAATAATTTACTATCTATACATATAATAAATCTGTAGAAAAATAATTTTTGTACATCAAAAGAAAATCCAAAAAAAATTGCCAGGGTATTAAAGAACAACCAATAGAACCCATTTAGGTTATCCAGCCTTTTTAGAATTTTCGTCTGTTTGTCTGTGTGTCTGTTTGTCTGTTTATATGTTCGGGTATCACGTAAAATATACTAAAGCAATGTAGATAACTTTTATACACAACGATTGAGCGTAACTTGAGGTAACATTTAGTTTTTGTTTTATTGCAATCGGTTCAGTCTATCAAAAGATATTAGATTTTAAAGTAATCATGAAGAAAATTAACACACATTTCATTACTTCAAGATGAACTAATGTTTATAGTTGAGCTACCTCACTGTCCGATAGATGTCATTGTGCATATTATGACATCTCTTTTCGAATGAACTAGGTTGATAGTTGATTTTTATTTCGATAGATGTCGTTGTGCATTTCTTTTGACTCGCGGTGTTAAGATTTGCCCGTGTTTGCTGATTGCATGATTGATTACGTAGCGTTTTGAATGTACTGAATTGTTTCGAAATAAGGTCTTGGTTGCCTAGAAGTATGTCGTTGTCCAAAATTGGTTATTAAAAAAAATCTGTTTTCCTTGGGCAAATTGAATTATGTAGAAGGTTGGATTTATTATAATTTAATTTTAAATTATTGATAGTTGATTTTTATTTCGATAGATATCGTTGTGCTTGATAGTTGAATTTTGTTTCGATAGATGTCGTTGTGCATTGCTTTTGACTCGCGGTGTTAAGATTAGGGCTTTGAATGTTCCGAATTGTTTCGAAATAAGGTCTTGGTTGGCTAGAAGTATGTCGTTGTCCAAAATTGGTTATTAAAATATTCTGTTTTCTTTGGTCAAATTGAATTATGTACAAGGTTGGATTTGTTATAATTTAATTTTAAATTATAATGTCAGTCGATCGAAAGTTTGTGCTGTCGATTCGTTTGTAACGCGAATGTACAGACGATTCGAATTTTATTAAGCCTGTCCGATTGAATGTATTTGAATGTAGTAAATTAACCCTGTCTCTCATAATTTTCTCAGCACAAATCTATATACCTACTTACTTATGTAAAAGAGGAAACTGACTGACTGACACATCAACGCACAGCCTGAACGGCTGGGGTTTTGCCGGTAGGTACTTTTATGACTTATGCATTCACTAAGGAAGGGTTTTTGGATTTTTGGTTTTTTAAATACTAACCCTAAGGGGGTAAAATAGAGAATGAAAGATTGTATGAAAATCCGTCATTTTTGTAGTTAAAGGCATTGAAACTTATATTTAGTAGTTCAGCTAAAAATAAAAATTTTTGAATTTTTGGTAATTCCACCCCAAGGGCGTAAAATAGGGGATGTAAGTTTGTATGAAAAGCATGAAAATTGGTATAGCCTCTCCGTTAAAAATAAAAATTTGTATTTCAGGATTTTAGGAATTTCCACCCCTAAGGGCGTATAATATTCCTAATAATATTTCAAATTCCTCAGAACCATTATAGGTATACCCACACGCAACATACATCCCCTATGTATGTTGCGTGTGGGTATACCTATAATGGTTCTGAGGAATTTGAAGCCACCTAAACTTTGCAACGGCACTAGGCTTCAAGTCAAAGCTTTGCATCGTGTTATAGAGGCTACTATTATGCCTGGATCCGCCCAGGGAGAAACAGTGTTCGTGTCACGTATTCCGTTAGTGCCAAATGATCTCCCTTTTCAGTTTAAAATACTGTAGTTCCCTATAAAAGTGTGTGTCGCGATAACCATTAACAAATCGCAAAGTCCAACTCTCAAGTTAACTGGAATTGACTTAAGGAAGGCGGGCAGGTTCACGTGGCGTGCTCACGTGTGAGTTCATCCCACAGTCTGGTCCATGTAGTGCGAGGACCTACGTCTTTAGCTGAGCTCCGTAAAATGGATGATATTGAACATCCCACATACCAGGCCGCTTGCCGAGCACGCCATTTATTAGATGGAGGTCAGCATTGGGATGACGCTTTAGCGGAAGGATGCGTGAGCGATAGTCCACATCGCTTGCGACATTTGTTTGCCATCTTATTGACCTTTTGTGCGTTAACGGGTGCTAACCAGTTATGGCAAAAGTACCATGACAAGTTTGCTGAAGATTTTATGAGACATGTGCAACTAAATACTGATGGAGAAATTCATGACAAGGTACGTGAAATTTGTCACAACAGGTCCTTATTGGCTATTCAAGAGATAGTTATAAGTATAGGAGGGAACCTGATCAGTCAGAGGCTGCGAAAATGCACAGGAGTTTGCCAATTTATTGTAAAAAAAATAGGCGATGGCACATACCCCGTACAAGAAGATGGAAAAGTTATATTGATTGGTAATCTCTGCTCTTACGTTACATCACAGCTGGCGCTAATTTCTTCTGTGTACGGAGATACCACAAACATTGGCAATCAAGCTGGTTCTTCGCTATGTCAGCGAGCTATTTTGACTCCCCGCAATGACCAAGCTGCGGCAATTAATTTCAAAATATTGACTCATGCGTCCGGGAATAGTAAAGAATATAGCTCAATAAATACAGGTATGGAAGAAGATGACGCCACGCACTACCCGGTAGAATTTTTGGATTCCCTCAGCACACCCGGACTTCCAGCCCACAAAATAGTTTTAAAAATCGGTGTACCAATAATTCTCCTCAGAAATGTATGTCCCCCCAAACTTTGTAACGGCACTCGGCTCAAAGTCACAAATCTGCAGCAAAACATTATCGAAGCTGAAATATTAACAGGTTGCGGCGCCGGTGATATTGTTTTTATTCCAAGGATACCTATAATTCCTTAAAACTTTCCTTTCTCTTTCAAACCAGTGCAATTCCCAGTCAGTCTCTGTTATGCCATGACGATTAATAAAGCTAGACATTATCCGTTGCGGGGATGGACCTAAGTATTGGATGCTTTTCCCATGGTCAACTATACGTAGCTCTTTCACGCGTAAACAACCCCAATAACGTTTTTATGTACGCTCTAGATGGTTCCATAGGTAAAATAAAGAAGCACTAAATTAAATTAAAAAAGAAATTGTATCGGTATCCTCCCACAGCGCTTTACACAAAAAAATACATTGTTAAGTTCCGACATCCACGCGAACGAAGTCGCGGGCACAGCTAGTTCATTAATATGATTGTTGTTTATAATAGCAACGCTCTCACTATGGAAATAAACCTATCACGTGGGACTTTACAAACAATTCACGAACAAAAATCACATATCAACTATCTTTGGATCACAGAATAAACATTGTGTGCAGGATTCGAACCCGAAGAACTACAGCGCCGACCATTATGGCATGTATGTAGTACGGTCAACAGCAAAAGTAGATGAACTAAATCGGATATTCGATACTAATTATTAGTACATTATTAATGATATCCTTGAACGACTCTTAATTGAAATTGGCAGTAATACGACCACTATTGTTTTCTAAAAAAAACTAATAATATAAACGAGTTCAAGTTCTTTTTGCTAAAGCAAGTTGTGAAAATATTTACGAATATTAAAAAATATTAAAGATTCAAATATTAAGTATCGAAATATTCTCGCTTCACGCTCCATTTCATGTAAGTATTGGAGTACAGTGCTATGATTGGTGGTTGTATTCATGGCGTGCAATATTTGGCCAATGATACGCTTCGTTGCTACTAGAGCTCCATTTCGTTTTACAAGTTTAGATTTTGTAGACGAAGTCAGCCCACTAGTCCACTAGAAGCGATAAGCTATTTTTAATAGGTTTTTACCTATTAAAAATAGCTTATGGATCGCAAATCACGCTCCACATCATGTAAGTATTGGAGTACAGTGCTATGATTGGTGGTTGTATTAATGGCGTGCAATATTTGGCCAATGACACGCTTCGTTGCTACTAGAGCTCCATTTCGTTTACAAGTTTAGATTTTGTAGACGAAGTCAGCCCACTAGTCCACTAGAAGCGATAAGCTATTTTTAATAGGTAAAAGATTACCTGGCAGTAAATAAGATCCCTCAGTTCTTGAAGCTCGTAGGACAAATGCCTCACTTTGCCATCCCGGCAAATGCATTTGAGTGTCTTCTCCCCAACATGTACGACTAACGATGTTCTGCATACTGCATCATATCTGTATACGTTGGAATATAGTTATATATACATATAAAAATGAATGTTTGTCTGTATGTCCTTTATAGAATCGTAAACTATGCATTTGATCATGTGATGATCTTCAGCAAAGTGTTGTATATAAGCCCACGAAGGTTTCTGAGTTGGTACGACCAATCTTCGACAGATTTCGCCAATGTCATTCCATTGAATTTCATATGCTTTAACGCGCGCAGGGTACAGCTAGTACTCAAAAGTTTGATGAACTTTTTCGGGGACTATGGAGAACCACGTCAAAAAGTTTTAGATTGAATTTTTTTTTTTGAAGTCGGGACTTATGCCCTTGTCGCATCTTAAGCCCAGTGAAAGTCATAAGAGATGGAGATGTCAAATTAAGGAGTATGGAGTGTTGATACAGCCGTCGAATCAGCGTTAGGGCATACACTAGGAAAACAGATTTTACAGAGCTTTTAGGTGCTCATGGCTGCACTTAGGCGAGGTAAATTAATAAAATTTTTCGAATAGTATTTTAACAAAGATGATTAATGCCAGTTACTCCCACGGGTCTATTAGCTATCGTGAGGTGCATTAAGCGCGTGGTCTATTAATAGATGGGTGCCCGCAAAAAGTGGTTTATTATAATGGATACATAATCGACGTAACACTAAACATTTAAAAAAGAATAAGATTAAAACAGAGTTTTAAATTTCTACAGATCTATACAACATTCATGAAAAAATTGGCACTAACTAAACTGAACACAATTATGGAAAATTTTATTTCTAAACATAGGCATGTATGCAGTCTAAACATGGATGACCGTTCATCTCTAGGCGTCTCCGTACTTCCGAGAGCACGTTAAGCAGTCGGTCCAGGTTCTCATTAGAAAACAGTCGATAAGTCATCTCACAGGACTACGGGGTGGATTATATCAAGCTATATGTACATTGCCAGTATAAGCTGATCTCGCGTTGTATAGAATTTCCATACAATTACATGTCAGCTTATATTGGAAATGTAAAGCGTGATATGTAGCCGTGTTGTCATTAGACAACAGGTGATAATTCATGTCACAGGCCTACTGGGTCAATTGAAGAACTCTGACCCGAAATTAACGGTACACACGGCTACATATAAAGCTATACATCCAGTATAAGCAAATCTCGCGGTGTATAGGATTTCCATAGAATGACAGGCCAGCTTATATTGGAAATGTATAGTTTGATATGTAGCCGAGTGTACGCCCATACGATAATGAAAGAAAGACAAGAGTACGTAATAGAAAAGATGTCCATGGCGTCACCTGTCAACTCCAAATGGAAACCTGGTATGGGTGTTTGTTGACCCCAAAAGTGGACTTCTTTTTACTATTACCCCCATTAGTAAGTTGCCACATCTTATGTAGTTTTAGTGGGCATTCGTTCAAAGTAAGTATGTACTAATATCGTTTATTGAGGTACTCACCCATATGCCATAATATTGATCTTGACACAGGATTGTGTGGGACTGTTCAAAGCATTCCAGTGTGACACGATGAGTGGATCTTTGACCTGCAAGATAATAGTATAGCAGAAATATTTGGTGGTTTATATTATATCGATTTTGCGTGACTGCGTGTACGTACAATTCCTACACGCAAAACCTAAAGTTACAAAGTGGTAATCAGCATGACGAAAGTTTAAAATCTGATCAGTAGTTTGCTAAAATACAGCCTATATACCTTGCTCCTTAATAAGTACATTATGTAGGGCCTTAATTTATATTGTCCACGCGAAAATCAATTGTTCACGACAAAAATGTTATCAGAGAACGATAATATAAATAGGAAAGGTAAAACCAACAGTTTCATGTTAAATTAACAGTTTTACTGAGAAAAATCGTTAGGGAAGATACTTATGAATCCGTGGCGAAATCTGAATGAAGTCTGCTTTTCTATATCTTATCCATAAAAAAAATCGGTAATCAGGAGGGGTACGACTAATTAGGAGGGGTGAATATATAAATATAAAGGTAGGTATTTGGGCTCATTATATTATATATATAAGACCAACTAATTAGAATTCCGTCATCAACAGCACGGAATAATCCATGGAATACTAAGTTTCTTCCAATTTTATTACAAGGGTTGATCATTATATTATTTCCTACCGTAATTAAAAAGGAAAATCACCGGATCCGGTAATTATATCTACTATAACTTGAACTACCTCAGTTTTTACACAAAGATTTGCGAATAAACACTGCTTGCAGACGGATTACAACCTCTGGTGATAGAAGGTTGCAGGATATGACCTCAAATAGATCTAATACGTTGTGTGCTGATTATGGTATAGTTTTGAGCTGATTTCAATATTACCAACCTCCTTAGCAATAGTATCCAGCACGTATTCACTGCGTCGGCGCATAAAGAAATGCTGTGCTTGTTGTATAATCTGTTCTAACAGTGATTGTTCCTTGCTCATATCCAGCAGTTCATATCGATCAGCTGCCATAGGACCTGTTAAAATAAATTACACAAATATTCTTATTTGTTAAGGCCATGTAGGTCATCAGGTCCGGAGAATCACCGCGCTTTCTAAATAACGGGCGTTAAAGATCCTCAAGAATGATATCCGAATAGAAAGAGAGTTTTTAAGTCTCTGTTTACTTCGCCAAAAAAACCGTGTAAAAATGTAATTACTAGAAATTACAGTAACAATTTCTCTAGTTGCGACTTCTTGAAAACAACGTTTGGAGGGACATGATTATAGTAAATGGTGTGTATCGTGTCCATAGAAACAGTCATGCTATCCAGACTGGGGACACTTGATTCGGTTCGACTGTGGTCATTCACTTTTGTCAAGATTACAGAGTATTAGTTTGTAATCTAGGTTTGGCCAGACGTGAATATGGTACACTTTATACTGTACTGTATTCACTTCTGTCATTGGGGTTTTAAGAAGCATAAAGAAGTTGAGAAATCCAACCATAAAACGATATTTAACATTATTAATTATTGGACAAGTCGTCATCAGACCTGATTGTGATAACATGTGTGGACTCGTATTCACCTGCAAGACATCGTCGTTTGGAGGGTCCGAGCGGACCGGTGGCGGGGTGCGGGAACGGGTGGTGCGTGTTGGCGTGGTGCACGGCGCGCAGCAGCTGGTGCAGCGAGTGCTCCAGCACGTGGTCGTGGTCCGACTTGCCGGACGCGTTCTCAGACTGGTAGCAACATATTGGTATCATGAAACTACTCATACCATAGACAATAATAATAATACATGTCACATTGTATTGAGAGGATATCATCCTGATACCCTTTTGATGGATCGCCAAAAGGGCAGGCAATGATTGTCGACATTCCTTTTCCCCATGATGACAACCTTGTGAAAGTTGAAAATGGAAGTTAAATACCTTGATTGCAAGATGTTGACTCACCCAGATTCTACCAACTATACATTGATTCCACATCCAAACTACCAACTATACATCTATTCCCCACCCAGACTACCAACTATACATCTATTCCCCACCCAGACTACAAACTATACATCGATTCCACACCTAGACTACCAACTATACATCGATTCCACACCCAGACTACCAACTATACATCGATTCCCGACCAAGGCTGGGGCTCGAAACACGAGGGCACTAGGGTATTAGCTGGAACACCAACTTAAGCACCGCGCCACACGTGCAGTAACAAAATTTCTTATCTATTTATGCCACACCTTGTTTGTCTCTGATGCAGGTTGGTGTTAAACCATTAACTCTGGAACTGATTTAAATGCTAATATATATATAATTATGGAAATAGAAAACATGGAAAACAAACCTTGACTCCTTCGGGATTGGTATTAGGATTGTTTTGGCCATTATTGTGGCACAGCCCAATCAGTAGTTGAATACCTGGTAATACCTAAAAATAAAGAAATTAACATATTAGTAATTACAGATACCACCTTTTACATATGACTTCATAAGAACTACTATACTATACTAATTCGTGATAATCAAGAATGGTATTACAAAAACATGTAGATAAATAAATCTGTTAATACATATTGATTGACATTTTTGTATAGGAAGTTAATCCATTCGCTGTGCATTGCGAGTTGATGACCTTTACATTGGAACTAGGGTTTATAACGGAGGACTTCTTAGCGGAGGCGGAGACCGATGCGGAGACAAATTTCGCCTCCACGGACGCGTAGGTTAACGGAGGCGGATGCGAAGGTGAAAGTAAATGTGAGAAAATATTAATTTATGAGTATTAATTTATATTCATCTATTTCTAAAAAATCTACCATATCTCACTTATTTTCGGCTTCATCGTGTGAATTAAATCACCAATAACAATTACTTTGTACTAAAACAAAGCAAAACGCGGCCGTAGGTACGGCTGAGTCGCGTCGAGCATAGCTGCACGCTCGTTATTATTATTCTACGGCGATGGCGTAAATAAACCTCCGTTACCACTCCGCAAAAAGTTTTACGGAGGCGAAGACGAAGGTACCATTTCTTGCGGAACTTCCGCAGTAAGGGAGGCGGTAGCGAAGTTCCGTTACAACCCTAGTTGGAACTACACACATAGACTAAATTAATTGAAATAACTAAAACGTACTTAAATGAAATTAGTGTTAACTTCGTTAAAATTGATAATTATCCTACTAATATTATAAACGCGAAAGTTTGTAAGTATGGATGGATGAATGTTTGTTACACATTCACGTAAAAACTATTGAATGGATTTTAATGAAACTTTACAATAATATAGCTTATACATCGGAATAACACATAGGCTACAATTTATGAAGATATTGGGTTAATTGTCCAAAATATGACGGTAAATGTCAAGGAAGTCGGAAAGAATCTACCATCTGCGAACTATTCCGGCGTGTACTGCCAAAACCGCTAAAGGTACACATCCTACTAATATTATAAATGCGAAAATTTGTGAGTATAGATGTGTGGATGTATTTTTGTTACTCTTTTATGTCAAAACTACTGAACGAATTTTAATGAAACTTTGTAGTAATATAGCTTATATATCCGAATAACACATACGCTATAATTTATTAAGTTTAACGCGGGTGAAACCGCGGTACATAGGTAGTATTAAATAAATATCTGTACCAAAATAATGAAAACTAAAATTAACATCTTATATATACCGATTGGCGTGGGTGGTACTTGCCTTTCACTAGAGTCTGGGTATAATTATCAATATATATGTTTTGGGTCCACGACAATTGGTCGACAGATATTTGATCGACATGACAATTAGTCGACAAATGTTTAGTCGACATTTATTTTGGTCGAAATTCATAATTCGTCGACAAATCAATTGGACGACAAATCTATCCAAGGTAACGATCTACTATCTACCTTCATGGATCCTATGGACTGTAATACTGTATTTCGAAGTTCAAAATAGCGATGAACTGTAGCCCTAAAGTACTGAAACGGGACTCACGTTAGTGCGAAGGCAAGGCAAGGCATGCCATTATGGAGATATCCATGGTTAATGTTTTTCTAATCAAACATCAAATCAAGACCAAATGATTGTCGACTAATTGTCATGTCGACCAATTGTCGTTCGATCAGTTGTCTGGGTCTGTATGTTTTTACAAAAGAAAAGTAGTATATCAGTTATCTGGTGTTCATAGTACAAGCTCTGCTTAGTTTGGGATCAGATGACCGTGTGGGAATAATGTCCTAGGATATAATTATTGTTTATGTATCAAAGGTTGTTATAAAATACAAATTTTCAAATTTGTATTTAAAGGGTCCACAACCAAGTAAAGGCAAGTTCGAAACCCAAAGGATGATTTTATATCTATTATTAGTTTACTAATATGCAACAATAAGTTTTATCCTTCTACTTCTACATATATCATACCTTTTAAATACTTACTGTAGCCATAATCTGGTTGCCTACAACCATGTGAGGAATGGAAGCATCAAGCTGCACTGCTTCAGCAGCTAGCCGAGCAAACAGCTCTTTACAGAACAGCACATTCTGAGCGGCCTCTAGCTTTTGTTGCCAGTGTAACTCTGCTCCATCTCCAGGAAGGGTGCCGGGACAGTTTATAGCAGCGGAGCTGAGGGTGGCTGTGACTACATCTTCTTGTTCTAAGAGAGAGAACACAGAGTCAATATCTACATTTTATATCCATACAAATTGTGTGAAGTGTTTGTATTTTTCCAAATTTTTCAAAGCTTAACAGCCATTCTCATGACGCGTCTGTTCGTTTTTGGTATAGGTACTTGCCCAATGTCCACGAGGCGTATGCGCGTTTCCATGCATTTTTCATATAGCGACGTCTTTTTTTACTTTTTTAAATATGGTAAAACATGCCCGAACGCCCAGGTGAGTGATGAGCTCACGACTCAAGTACTTTAGACACGTTACTGAGTTATGGATACACCATACTCTAGACAAATCGACTTTTTTGGGGCATGGAGATATTATTGCTTATGAGCATCCAGTTATGCCAGGTGGGGAGCGAATATGTTAACCACTGACTTAAAAAATGGTATGGATATAGGTAGTACTTCTGCCCTGATAGAACTATTTATTTACATACATACTTTTTGTAATACAAAGATTGGTGTATGTGCCATCACACACAGATACAAAAGCCCAAAACAAAATATTATAAGAATTAAACAATTTAAAAAATATTGCCTGCTTATTGAGCAATCCATTTTTACTGATTATTAGTTAACAAAAGCATTAGATCAAGGGACCTTAAACCTTAACAGTACCTTTTTGACACAGCACAGAGATAAAAGCAACCCCCTGCAATTCAGGAGGTACAGTGACTCTGAGAGCTGATGGCACCGGTCCTGCTGCATTCATAGCTTGAGCTATCTGTTCCTCTGGAGCTTTTGTGACCTTTAACACAACAAAAATATATATAAGACATGTGATTTGTATGGCACACTGAGAAGAACTGCTATCTATAACTATATTAATTAAGTAAAGAAAAGGAATCAAATTCTTTGATGCCAGCCAGGATTGTAGTCAGATTATAGTCCAGTTGAATCATCAAATTCTACCACTAAGGTGCAGATTTACTTTTTCCCACCATGAAGGGAGAAAGCATCAGATAGTCAAGTTAGTATACTAGTATGGCATGGTTAGTAGATCCCTACCTTTCATGCTGCAGGTTGTGGGTTTGATTCCCACCCAAGACATATATTTTTGTGCAAGATGTCGTGCAATTCTATTTATCCTGAGTCTGGGTGTAATTAACTATATAAGTTAGTAAATACAAAAGAAAAGTAATACATGTAATATATCAGTTGTTTGGTTTCCATAGTACAAGCTCTGCTTAGTTGGTGATCAGATGTGTGAAGAATGTCCCAGGACATATTTATATATATTTATACTCTGTATATTCACATAGAAAAAATCTCATATAATATCTCTATACATATAATAAAATCGTAGGAAAGTCAAAACTGTACATTGAATATTTTTTAAAAGGATACTTGGGCCATGCTCTACAATTGATATCCAGGCCAAAAATATTGTTTTTAGAATTTTTGTCTGTTTATTTGTTTGTCTGTATGTATGTCCGGGCTGAACTCAAAAAGTAATGCTTGGATTTACTTCAAATTCTGCATGAATATTACTAAGAGGTCGGGTCAACATATAGGGTACATATTATAATGCTATCATCTACGGGGGAGGAGCTGTGATAATTCATAAAGTTTAATGCGGGTAAAACCGTGGGGCACAGCTAGTATACTTATATATCTCTCCATTATTTAATCAATGTTACCTCAAATACTCCAGTCTGACTGAACTTAGAGCCAGCAGTTCTATAACTCAAATCTCCAACAATAGTGTTAGAAACTTTCTTTAGCCTCCAATTCTGTCGCAATCTCAGCAGGTCTATATGAAAGTCAGGCATGTTTCGTGCCATCCTCATGGACTCGCTTGCTCGGAGCCGTTCTACTCCAGCTGAGAGAACTGCAGCAGCTGCACTGAGAGCCTTCTTTCTGCCATACACTTGGATCATTGGTCTGCTTTCTACTTGTTCTGGCTGAACTGGGTCTAATACCTGGAATTAAAAAACAAACACATTTTTTACATGTAGACCAACAATATTCTGTCTTACTCCAAAAACTCTCTTGAAAATTTATAAAACTTATATAAGACCACTATTAGAATACGCATATGTGATATGGGATCCTTATTTCAAGAAAGACATCATGCTATTAGAGAAGGCCAGAGAAGAGCGACAAAAATGGCTTCAGTACTGAGAAACAAACCATATGAGGAACAATTATAAGACCTAGGCCTCACTTCTCTCGAAAAACGTAGACAGAGGGGAAATCTGATTTAAACCTACAAAAGTTTGTAGCTGCTAGTGTGATAAACACTTAATAATAATAATAATTATTATCAATATTATATTATAAATGTACATATGGTGGTCTGCCACATCTGTCTGTGAGTGAATCCTTTACGATTATGACTGCTAATCTGAAAAGTAAATAATGGATTTCAATTTATCTGATATAGGGTTGATAGTCTTCATGAAATATATAATAAAACAAAAAAATGGATTGTTACTACAACAGCTCACTTGATTGAATAATAATATTTTTTTTTAAATATATTTTATTACATCTGATCTGAATGGTTGTCTATATTAAGGTAAGAACTCAATTTTATTATTATGACCAACCTTATTATTATTGTGTTGAGTGACAGTTGAGCTTTAATGCTATATGGTAGGTTTTAATGTATCTTGACTGTATTGGTATTGTATACTAGTTGAAAAAATTAAACTGAGCTTATGGTGGAAATCATTAGATTATGTTAGATATACAATTTTCACAGTATAGTAGGTGTACTAAGGAAGATTTGATGTGGTCAAATACTAATCAAAATAATATTAAAGGGTTTTTTAAATATTCCTGTTATAATATCCTATAATTTTAACAGATTGCTGCTATAAATAATAAAAAAAACGTAACTATATAAACTACTTCAAAAGCTTACCATGTATCTTTTCTCCTTGGCAATACTGAGCACATCAGCAAGCACAGAAACCTCAGTAAGTGCGTTCCTTAGCTTGTTCCTGACAGAATCCCATGGCCAAAGACTGGACTGGTACCCCGGCTCCTTGTTCTCATCCTCTGATTTTGAATCAGAGCTGTTCTCCCCCTCCTTTTTAATGTTACAGAATTCATCATCTGTTTTGGAGAAGTCTATTTTCTGTGCTAAGCGTGCCAGGTTCTCTGACATAGTCAGGGGGCTGCAAAGGGAACATAAACTTATGTGTGCATGACATAACTTATGTGGGTATAACTTATGTCATACACTGCAGGGTAGTTTAAAACAAGTATAAATTGACTTTTAATGGTGGTATTTTCTAAGGAAATCTAACAAGATATCTAATACTTCCATGATCATTGAATTTTGTGATATTTTAATTTTACAGTAACAAAATTCCATTGTTTCATGATTATATGAAATGGCAGAAAATGGTAAATAAATCTGCAAGTTGCCATGGAAAATAAAAATATTTAAATAATAAAGTTGTGCAGTTGGTCCATAACTGATCGGCGACGTAAAGCACGCGGTCAATCTATAGATGGGTGACCATTAAAGTGTTTTAATATCTGAGTGTCTCCATGCTTCAGAGGGCAAGTTAAGCTGTCGGTCCCGGTTGTTGTCAATAGACAACGGTCGATAAGCCATGTCTGGGGTTGCTGACTCCAGGGTAACCACTGCCCATACGACATAGAAGAAGTTTGTACTCACGCTTGGTATATCTCTTGCCCATCGTAAGTTATTTCTTGGATCTGATTTTCGATAGGGGCCTCTATTGATATGTTCACTGAATTCGCCATTTCACACTTCTTATTTTAATATTCTTTACACTTTCTTAGATCCTTCACAATTTTTACATTCTACTATACATAATATCAACAAGAATTGTAAGTAAAGACAAGTGATACCACTGGTAATTTTCTAGTGAGATGATATGTTTTCAGACTAACTATGTAGCCAATACAATATTACTTGTATACAATAAACAAATATTTTTCGGTAAATTACGAGTCAATTCATGGTCAATTCACACCGCTCGCTAGAAAATAAAATGTACTAAACTGACTGACATTTGTGTTTTGACATTTGACGTTACCAATTTTTTTACATTTAGTTGATGTGTAAGAACGAATTAGGATTGTATGTGTTTAATTTGATTCACTATCGATCATAAAGTATGTGATTATTAACGATAAACGACAGCTTGGTTCCTGCATAATATATTATTTATTTAACTTGATATTGCTGAATTCACTGCAAACACTAGAGTAAGCCATTTTTTTGAAAAAGCGTAATGACTTGTTTCGCCTTAAGCTCGTTATGTATAAAACTCATGGATCAGTAGTACTAACACCAATAAATAATTAAGAAATTTAATGTTTCTACTAAAACTCAGTAGGTAGGTAGTATCGCAGTGTATATTTTTCTTGTGTAATATTGTCCTACTGGTAAAATTTCAACCATGTATGGCGGCCTATCTCGGTGCAGACTATCTGCTCGGGACATATTACCTATTTAATTGTATAAATGAATTAATAATTAAAAAAATGAACGACGAGCAAACAAATAAACAGGTGTTTTTTTCAGTATTGTTCATCACATTGAATTTGAAATTTGAGTAGAATTAAATAAATCAATCGACACTAACCTATTGGTTTCCGATTCCTATATATAAGAATATAAAGTTGATATTTCAAAAGTTGTTAATTTCATAGGTTAGTAGGACCTAAAATTTTTATTAGTCGATTTTATTATACCATTACAGATTAATAGTGATATAAGTAAAAACACTGAGAATCAACTTCATAGCATTCGCAACAGCCCTATTGCATTTTGATAAATTCGATTTCAATTCCTCGATTCCCCAACCAATGGTTGTCGTGGAACTTGTTATTGACGTTTTTTGTTGAGTAAATTCAATAGTAAACTCGTAGAACATACGAATAGGAATTGAAACTTGATGTTACTTGTTAGCTTTTGTTACTATTTATTAAGCTTGAACGTATGAGAGAACAATCAGTGCTATAATATTAGTATCACCGTAGTTATTCACCATGACTGATAGAGTCATAGCGGTAAGTTGACTGAGCGGTTTACCTTCATTATTTCAATCTCCAAACACGGTAACTCGAAAACATTGTCACGAGTCATGATTTTGTCACGCTGGCTTTTGAATGATGAGGTGAGAGAGCTTCGAATTCTCTAGCAAGATGAGTTTCAAAGCTGAGAGAACAAGTAAGAATTTTACATAATATCAGTAGGTATTAGAGCTATTTGATAAAATCAATGAGATTCCTAAATATATATACCTCTTCGCATAGGTTCTTATCCATTGTTTAATGCATAGTATTTACACCCAACCATAGAAATAAACAAGTTAAGTGAGTTACTATTGTTTTGCGTGTATTTATCTACATACTTATTCCAAACCAAAATTCTCACCTAGACTTATAGGAACTATAGTCTGGGAACTATGTATGCATACCACGATACATTTTTGGTAGACAATATAGCATAAAATACTTATTATAGGTCCTATGTGTTCAATTGTGATAATGACTTAGGTTTAGAAGATTGAATTACCCTACTAATGTTATAACATATTTGTGGTTGTCTGGTTGCCATAGTACAGGCTCTGCCTAGATTGGCATCAGATGGCAGTGTGTTACTTGTCCTAAGATATATTTTTATTTAATTCATTTTTATTATAATGGGCCTCATGTGTCTAACAACAGCCATGGCTTAATTTTTCTACCGGATCCAAAGCGGACCACCAGTTTCACACAGCCTATTTAATGGTATGATGAAACTTACTCAAGGGGGTATCTACTTGCATCATTCTCCTGTTAAAGTATTTTTTTTATAGTATGTGTTGAAAACAAATACTTTTTGCTATTTCAGTTGTCTATGTCTATATTTCTTCCAGAACATAGTCTGATATTTGATAGTATCTTCTATTCTCTTTCAGTCTCGTCCGAGCACTGAACAGGTGATGGCCATCGTGGATTTTATGGAGCAGCATCCTACTCTTGCATTAGGTCAGTTGAGAGGCTTGGAAGGAAGGGATCAGAGTAAGAAATTGTGGTTCAAACTGACCAGAATTGTTAATAATATCTCTGGCCCCGTAAGACCTATGAAGTCTTGGATCAAAGTAAGTGTAGCTCAGCACATGCTACATCATCAACAATATATTATAATAATTTAGGACACCCCTAGCCATTTGCTCTCACAGGTTCGATGGTGGTGGGAGAGTTTAAGCACGGGGGGGCAGACTTGGGCCTCAAAGTGGTTTAATTTCTAAGCATCTCCATCTTTTGGAGGGTAAAATAATCCTGGTTAGTCATTAAATTTTGGGCCTAGCTAAAAAAACATTATCATATAAAAAATTATATTTTAATGTTCTCTGTAATTTATTGTTCTCTGGAATCCTTATACTTTTTTTTAAGACAACACCACACGAGGGAATCTAATCCCTGTTTCATGGGGTATGTTACAAACATATAATAGACGGACACAAATTACATCCAGACTTAACAGAATATATTATGTGATAATATTTTTTGTTGGCAGTACTGGGCAGATAAGAAATCTACAGTGAGGTCAAAAGTGCAGGGTGGAGGTGGTGACGCCAATAGTCTTTGTTCCAATATTGAGAAGAGGATATGGGATCTGTTCCTTGCTGATGATGTTGGCAGTAAGTATACTAAGTTTCAAACATCTTTCAATCCAGGGGAGCTACCGGCTAAGTCACTGAACATCGGGATAGTGATCGCCGTTCAAATAAATAAAGATTGAAAATGACTTAATCAATCGTTAAATCAGCTTCAACGTTGAAAATCGATTCCATCTATGACGTCATATGTGCTCATGGAAGCCAATTTAACGATTGATTGAGTAATTTTTAACCTTTATTTATTTGAACGCCGATCACTATCCCGATGTTCGGCGACTTATCCGGTAGCTCCCAGTTCTTTAAGTTGCTAGGTGACCTGCTAACTAATTGTTTTGTTTCCCAAAGAGCCTAGAGATGCAGTAAAAGAGGAGACAAGTTTCATTGATGCAAGTTTCTACAACGACGAGAGCATGGATCAGAACCATGTGGAAACTGAGCCGGGGCTGGAGTTTACAGTCCCCACCGTAGATCCAGAGGACAGGCAAATGGCCATCATGGAGAAATTGGTAATGGAATTATGTTTTCTTTTTTTTTTTTTATTTGAGACGGGCGACAAACGAGGGAGTGGTTCACCAGATGGTAAATGATCACCACCGCCCATGGACAACGGCCTTTATAAGAGCCAGCAAGCCAGTATTCCTGACCGTTTCCCCCACCCTGATGAGCTCTGGCAACCTTACTCACACGCAGAAACACAACATTAAGTTATTCATTATTAAGGAATGTTTTCTTTAAGGTGGAGGTACTCTTAGAGCGAATGAACGCTGTGCCCTTCCTCTCTTAAACTTTTCATTTCTTTTCGTATTCTCAGGGTATTCTTGAATTATTCATATAGGAAATTTAGATGGATTTTTTAAAAACCTTATATACCTTGTGGTACATATTTTGAACTTGTATGGTATCACACTAATATTATAAAGGCGAAAGTGTGTGAGTGTGTGAGTGGTTATGTTAGTTACTTTTTCATGTCTAAACGGCTGGAGCGATTTTAATAATATTTGGTATGGAGTTAGCTGATACCGTGGATTAACACATAGGCATGGCTAGTTTTATATAATTTCGGTGTATTTCTTATTCATGAATTTCTACTTTTTCGAATTCTTTTATTTCTTCGTCCCAAAGATGTTCAGCTATTCTGCCGTTTTCAGGCAACCATGTAATATGTAATACATTAAAATTAAATATGTGCCATACATACCCATTGCTTCGATTATGTGATCGCATAATGTAATGAATTAGTAGGTAGTACTTACATGTGAGTAAGTGTGTGTGTTTGTGTTGTGTCTGTGTGTTGTTGACCAGATTTTTGTATATACACATATTTAGTGTTACTTATATTTTCATTAGATTAAGATGGAACATACAATAAGTTTTCCGTTTCTTCATAATTTTGTGGCTTCATAAATAACTGATAACTCTTGTATGTACAGACGCCAGCATATCAAGCTGCCCCAATCTGTCAAATTTCCCCAATTGAAAGTGAACCTTATGCTTATGTGATAAAGTTGAAAATATATAAAAGAAATTTGACAGATTGGGGTAGCTGGATGTGCTGGCGTCTGTACATTTTTTAACATGATGTTTATAGTTAGTCTAGGAGGGTTTATTTATGTGAGTAGCGGGCCGAAAAAAAATACTGTCGGGATGGGATAATTAGTAGTATTAGTAGACTTTGGGCTGGTGTAGAAGCAGTTTAGAGAGTAAAACTTGTGTGTCCAGGTGAAAGTAATGGGCGACCAGGCGTCAGCGCTGGCGCAGCTGGCGCACGCGTCGCACGTCAGCGCGCAGGCCATGGAGAGACTCGCCGAGGCATCACAAATACAGGTATTATTTCGTTTTGATTGATAGGAAGTAATAATGGTAGCAAACGTCCTATATTAAAATAATAATAATATGTATAATATCCAGGGACAATGTCACACAGATCATCATAGCTCCAAACTAAGCAAAGCTTGTACTATGGGTACCAGGCGACGATATACATACTTACATAGATAGATAAATACTTATATACATAGAAAACATCCATGACTCGGAAACAAATATTCGTGCTCATCACACAAATATTTTCACTTACCGGGATTTGAACCCAGGACCACCAGCTTCGTAGGCAGGAGCACTACCAACTAGGCTATGGTGACCGTCAAATAAAATAGACAGATCCTCTTTGATAAATTACCAGCTCGCTTAATGGTGTCTGGAAGATGACAGTGTCATCTTTGCTTGGAAAATATTACTTCACGATGGTTCAAAATATCAGTTATTTAAATAAAAATGTAACTAATTATTTTTGGATTTCTGGATAAGGCTATAAGCGTGGAATAGTCAAATAATAATAATATCCTGGGACGTTATTTACACACGGCTATCTGATCCCAAATTTAGTAGAGGTAGGGCATAGCGTTCATTCGCTCAAAGAGCAGTCCGACTGGGGAAGTACCTCCACCTTACAGAAGACACTCCTTAATAATAACATTAATAATTTTAATGTTGTGGTTCCGAGTGTGAAGTAAGGTGGTCAGAGCTCATTAGGGTGGGGGGAAGGGTCAGCAACACTTGTTTCTTGACTTTTAAAGGTCGGCAACGCACCCGCGACATCTCTGGTGTTGCGAGTGTACATGGGCGGCGGTGATCACTTACCATCAGGTGACCCACTTGCTCGGTTGTCGCCCTCTGATATAAAAAAAGTAAGCAGAGCTTGTACTATGGAAACATAATTTCTGATATAAGTACTCCATTACTACTTTGTAAATACATACTTATTTTGATAATTACACCCAGAGTCAGGACAAACAGATATGTTCATGCATACAAGTATCTGTCCTGGTTGGGAATCGAACCCACGACCTGCGGCGTGAAAGGCAATTATGTACCAATCATGCCATTGAGATCGGAGTTGAATATTCTAACATGTGTTACAGGCGCAAGCAATAGACAGACTAGCAAACACTTTCGAAAGCATCAGTGCAGCGACACACGACGTGCGCACTGCCATCGTCGACATCGACGCGACTATGAAACGGTTCTACTCCACATCGCCCGCATAGCATAGCTACATGTGAACTGCACTAGCAGCCGTGAAACTGTACGTTATATGGGTTATTGCTGCAGAGGATCAAGGACTTCTACAAAATTTGAGGATGGCCATTGCAGAGGTGGAAAACATTTAAAATATGCGAGGAAGAACTGATTCGGTGGGGTACCAAAATTTCTCTAAAAAACGAAGACCGCAATAATAGTATTGAACATATTTCCGCGGGATATATACTTAGAAAAGGATCGAAAATAAGAAGATGGCTATGATGGGGAAGAATGGTTTCGAAGATGGCCACGCTACAATAGGGATGATTTCTTTTCTAGAAAGTATGAGGAAGGCTATAGCAAAGATGCATCTATTTTATATTTTTTTAAATTACCACAGCGTTTATTGTATTCATACGTAGCGTAGTGGCGATCAATTATGTGTATCATCATCATCATCATCATGTCAGCGGAAGTACGTCCAGTGCTGGGCAATAGCATCCCCAAAGAATGCATAATCATGGCATAATCGCCACGCTTTGCAGACGGGTTGGCGATCGCAGGATGGTCATAGTTCACAGAAAAACGTCGCTGCCCGTTCTTTGGTAGGTATTCCCTTGGTTGATTTCTACGCCCCCCACGGGATGAGATGGGGTGATGATATTCTATGACGTCACCACACAGCAAGTGTGTATCAAATTTGAGAATTGCCTAAATAAGAATAACAAATTTCACAGCAGGATTGAAAATTTTCGAACTATCATGTATGAGATAATTATTGTAAGTATTGACTGTAGTGTCGATAACGGCCTTAGATCTATGAACAGCATATGAGCAGCAATGTAAAACTTAAGAATTAAAAATCGAAATAGAAGAAAAATATGGAACCCACTTCTGATTTTAGAATTGTGACGTAGAAATTATGAGACCTACTGCAGTGATGAAACATATTTATCATACTAAAATCTTACATTTAAGGAGTTGGGATTTGATCTCCAAATGGAGCCAGTCTAAATTTGACTGATAGTGATGCGATATCTGTGATTATAATTTCGTTTTATATGAGGAGCCGAGAAAGCAGTAACACAAGATTAAAAGATCTTATAAAGATTGGCCTCAGAAATGCCATATTGAAACCACTATTAGTAAAAAGAATAAAAATTACACAATGTCAGATCGTTTTGATTATGAACTTAATGATTTAAGTACTCTGGTTGAAAATAATTTGCCGATTGTGTGGTTCTTCTTCTTCTTATGAGTGGTTCAAGTGAGAATCTATTTTTAATGCTCTTCACAATATTATGTCTTAGTGCAGACGCCAGCAGAACCAGCTACCCCGATCTGTCAAATTTCTTTTATAGATTTTCAACTTTATCACCTAAGCATAAGGTTCACTTTCAATTGTGGAAATTTTACAGATTACGGTAGCTTGGTGTGCTGGCGTCTGTACCATAGAGTATTTTCAGTGTGATTGTTTTCTGTACATAGCTAAGTATAATGTTAAGTGTACAAAGTTAAATTTCTTGAAGCATATCTCCTTTTGTATTATTGTATAAAGTTTCATACTAAAACTAGTCCTAGAGGAGCATAATCAACTAACTGGACACCGATGGCGAACCAGACACTTCATCTAGTCTGCCACTGGTGACTTATTAATAAATAGAATATCGTAACATGTTTTATGTGGATATAATTATATTCTTCCGTAATAAGTAGAAATGTAATGAAGAATATAACACTATATAATAGTCCCAGTTTACTAAATTAACTCTAGAGGCAGAAATACTAACAAGCTATTCTGCTGTTGGAATTGCATTCTAGTTTTTTTAGGGTTCCGTAGCCAATTGGTATTAGGATATATAGGATTCCGTAGCAAAAAACGGAACCCTTTTATCGAGACTAGTTCCTCCCTCTTACCCACCACTGCAACTCCTGTAAGCCAGGATCAACAGGGTCACACAATGAAATGACACTGAGCGGTGAAGCTCAGGCATGTCCCGGGGAATCGCTTTAACTGTCTTGGATCCCGCAACGAATTTAATCAGAAAGAGAAAAAAAGGTTAGAAAATGATATGAAAAACGGAACCCTTATAGACTCGTCATGTCTGTCTGTCCGTCCGTGTGTCACAGCCACTTTATTCCGAAACTAAGAGCTGTACTGTTGAAACTTGGTAAGTAGATGTATTCGGTGAACCGCATTAAGATTTTTATACAAAAATAGAAAAAGAACAATCATTTTGGGGGGTCCCCATACATAGAACTGAAACACAATTTTTTTTTCTAATATCATATTTTTCTAAACTGAATAGTTTGCGCGAGAGACACTTCCAAAGTGGTAAAATGAGTGTCCCCCCCCGCCTGTAACTTCTAAAATAAGAGAATGATAAAACTTAAAAAAATATATATGATGTACATTAACATGCAAACTAACAAGGAAAATTGGTTTGAACGAGATCTAGCAAGTAGTTTTTTTTTTAATACGCCATAAATAGTAAACCGCAATTTGCTTTCATTTAATCAACTGAAATACTTGCTGCTACGGAACCCTTCATGGGCGAGTTTGCGCACACACTTGTGTACTATAATATGTCCTGCGCAAATGGCTAATCTCTGATGAGACTGGCCGCCGTGGCCGAAATTCGGCTAGAAGGACATCATTATAGTATTCCATAATATATGGTATACATGATTTTTGAAAGACGTTCATAACGTAGGGCTAGCATCTAATACAATTTGAAAATCACGCCTCGGATTCTAATTCTGGTATTTCTGAGTCCAATGTCTTCCCAGTTATCCCGTTATGTTATGAGACTGAAGGAATAGAGAGTGTACTTGTATGCGCACAGACTTCTGCAATATCATAATAATATGATCTACGTAGTTGGCTAGTCTAGATTGCTGTAAGTCGATTAGGAGTACTATAATTATGTTATAAATGTACAGAGGCCAGCACATCAAGTTACCCCAATCCGTCAAATTTTCCCAATTGAAAGTGAACCTTATGCTATTGTGTAAAGTTGAAAATTAAAAAAAGGAATTTGACAGATTGAGGTAGCTGGATGTGCTGGCGTCTGTACATGGATTTTTTACTTATCGTTGCGTTTTAGCCTCGATGTTATTAGTATTTACTATGAAAGGTTTTTACCGTATATTTATTTAGAATCACGTAGATATAAGAGTGCATTATTTGTTGTTTTTTTATATTATTTTTATTATTAGTAACCATTTATATCATTATAAAATAATACAAAAGTTGTTCCCGGTGTATCAAATTTTGTGTGGACGCTTTAAGAATGATTTCAAACATTTTGACAGTTATCAGTTTAGAACTTTTTCGTGTATTTCCTTCTTCTTCCTACTTCTTCGTACACGGACGAACGGGAAATAAGTTCTTGTTCGTCTCCCTTATCTCTAAAACGTTTTATAACTTTAATTAATTCATTATTTATTTAAATATATTTTGTGTAAATAAAGATTGCGTATATGAATTTGTATCTGGCGTTCTAACCTAACCTACTTTTCTAGTAGCGAAATACTCACCTATAATTTAAGTGGAACGAACGGGAAAAATAATAAATATTTTATTGCATTCCTACCAGTGGGACAGCGTGGGTGGTGGGAATGGGAATACACGAATATTTTACTTACGTCAATTTTGACGGCGCACATTAACTATGTGTATTATTTTCTAGTTGTATATGTTATGTGTGTACATAGGAGTTCCGTATTTTAAATAAAGAACTTGAAATATCATTTGTGTTTTTTTAAACTACATAGGATATTGTTTTGTTTTCGAAAATTGGTAGACTTATTGCTAACAAATGAGATTTTTAAATTATGTGTCACAAAAAAAGCACCTGGTTTGTTCGGTCCACCTTACAATCGCAGATTTTATGAACAATTGCAACATAAATTACTGATTCTTAAAATTTAATTTTATTAAATTATGATTGTCCAAGAAATATGGACGTTAATTACTAAAGCTTTATTTATCATCATCGTATCGGCCGAAAGACGCCCACTACTGGACAAAGGCTTACCAAAGATCTCCATAATTGCCGGTCTTGCCAGAGGCGGACTAAATCTCTACGGAGCTCTAGGCTAGAACCTCATTTTTATTTAAATTCAGTTTTACGGCTCTGGCTTCTTCGGCCTTATGAGCCTTCCGTAAAATATATTATTATTTCATTTATTTTCGTCATGTCAAGTAAAGTCCGTCACAGTCAAGTCATACGTAGTCCTTGTCGTACCCCAGTAAAGCAGTGGAGACTTTACTAGAGGCTTCTATGGAGTTTTAGATTCAACACAGAAAATCGCAATTCACGGCAATATGGCGCTTTCCTCCACTTGTATAGTCCATGAAGTCTAAAAATCCACCATATTTACACATAAAAAAATGAATTTACACCAGTTTTTGAAAATGAAACAATGCCCTTATGCGTCTTTTTCCGCGTTGGCGCTAATAAAAACCGCTAGAACCTCAGCGCCTCTCTAGTTGCTATCTTTACGAATATTATAAGCGCATACTTTTCAGCGGCGAAAGTTGAGCGCGACTTACTCTCTGGTAAGACATAAGGTATAATTTTTTTCTTCGTTTAAAAATTTCAACGTTCAACGTTCAACTTTTGGCATGGTCTATATAGGCATGTGCCTAGTTTGTCTTATGGATAATTTGCCACTGGGTCTTGCGCCCTGACTGCATCACCTGCGGCCTGCATCCTTCGGCTTCCAGTGAGAGCTTCGTTCCTTCTCGTAGGTCTACCCAAGCCTACTACATATACTCGTGTATAGACTAATACACGCATATAGGTATAAGAATAGTAAAGGCACCAAGAAAATAACAGAAAATAAAATCCATGTTTTGTTTATTAAAAATATACAACATTAGAGAGCTATATCTAACATATTGTTTATTTAACAATAATCAAATTAATTTTAATGGGTATATTTCACTAACACTGGATACTTATACTATGATATGTTAATTGTATGATATGATGATATTTATTATACAAAAAGTACAATAAAATATATTTTTAATTTTTAGACCTTAACATACCTAACACCTCCAAAAGGTTTAGGTACAGGGGGCTACCGGCTAAGTCGCCGAACATCCCGATAGTGATCGGCGTTCAAATGAATAAAAGTTAAAAATAACTTAATCAATCGTTAAATCGGATTCGACGTTGAAAATCGATTCCGGACCATTTATGACGTCACATGTGCTCATGGAAGTCGATTATTTATTTGAACGCCCGATCACAATCCCGATGTTCGGCGACTTAGCCAGTAGCCCCCTTGTAGGGCGAATTACGGCACATTCGTCGTTCAACTAGTACTTAGACCAGCCATATTCAACCTTTTTTTTTACAGGGGCCACAAACACGTTACAGTCATGTTGTGGAAGGCCGCAAGCAAAAATTATTAAGGTCCTGATTAAAAAGTAATTGTTGATGTAGTTACTTTATTAATGAAAAATATTTTAACTTCAGTATACGCACTTATGCGGGCTTATAAATGTGTTTGATGCAATTAATCGGCATAGTGGGCCGGAAAAATTTAATATATCTTGATGATTGTATGAGAATAAAGGCTCCCGGTTTAGTGGCATATATACAGTTGTTAGCTCAGCTGGGCAACTAATAAATAGGTAATAATTAAATACTTATGTTAGGACAACTAACGTACTGCCATCTGATACCAAACTAAGCAGTCTGTATATTCCTAAATACATATGGACATAGGTAGGTATTATAGACGAATTAAAATAAATAAAAATAAAATAAAAAAGGTTTTTATTCACGTAGACTTTAAAAAAGCGCTTGTAAATAGTCAGAACATGTTTGTAGTAATATAGTTTATACATTATTATTTCTAGTAACATACCTTCATATATTATTTAACCACGTACATATTTGACATTTTTACTTAACATTTTGTAGGAGATTTTGTAATTTTATTTTATGCTGTAATTTGTTTGTTATTTGTGTAATTCAGACACAATATAAATATTGTTATTGAATAAATGAAATTAAATGAAATGAAATATATAGGTACACATTGTATTATACCTTGTAAGTATATGGATATGTTATTTCTCTAGTCATCCCTTGATTTATATACACATTTTATTGTACCCTGTGTTAGATTTATGTACCTACTTATTTTGTTAGGTGAACATCAGTTTGGTGCATACTCCCACACCTTGACCCGTCGTCTGCGAGTGAGAGTCAAAATGGCGGGTGTACCATAGCTAATTAAATTATACCAATTACCAAACAAATGTACCTAATATATAATATTTAGTACCTACCTAGCTCAAAAAGATCTGTATCTCCTTCAGAACGAATTTATTTCTAAATTAAGGTACACCCGCCATATTGACATCAAAATGGCGGGTGTTCTATAATATTTTATTATTTAACCAGTATTCATAAAATATAATTACACTAAAAAAAAGTACCTCAAGTAGATAGAAACACACACTTGATCAGTGGGGTAGTTCCTAAGAAATATAGTATATTTTTTAGGTACATTTGTTTGGTAATTGGTATAATTGAATTCGCTATGGTACACCCGCCATTTTGACTCTCATGTCTGCGAGCCATCTGCGGGTGCCATGTACATTAACAATATCGTATTTTCCCATAAGTACTTTTGGGCATACATTCTTTGGGCATAACATTTCACTACGCTACCCTTGTGGGGACTGTAGGTATATAACTAATGCAACATTTCCTCAGATTACCCCGACACTAGTAAAAGTGACAAATACCGTTTGTTTATTTTTTTTTTCTTTTTTTTATAATGGCAACGACCGCTGTAGGGAAATTAATCCCTGTGTCGGGGGTACTTTACAAACATATAATAGACGGACACAAATTACATCCAGACTCAGCACAACTATTTATCGATCACACAAATAGCCGTCCGGCGCGAGACTCGAACACGCGACACGAAGCGGCGAGGCGACTGTCTTAGCCGCTGCGCCACGCGTGCAGTCAAGCGTTTGAATCTAAGTCCCTGATAAATGCGTGCTCCATCATATTGGTACTCTCAATATGCTCACTATTAGGCAAGACTGGAGACAAACACATTCAAAGATTACGTACATTAAAAATATCTAACACTTATTCTTATCACAATTGATTCGTAAATGGAATGTTTGATGTATCACGTGAAGAGCCGGAGCCATGACATGAATGTGGGGTTTCGCCGTCGTCTGGCCTCGATCACGCCCGGCTCCATACCTTCGACGCCCATGCCAAACGGCGGCGTGGGGTTGGTTTTCAAGTAGAAATTGCCTCGAGCTCTGTGGAAATTAGTGCCGTCTTTAAACTTTTGATACCATTTTTAAGCAACCAACAATAAGTTTCAGACATCTTTGACAAGTTGTATAAATTATTTCGGGTGGGAATCGAACCGTATAACTTTATACCACATAGATAGAGACAGTTTCAATTTTCCATCCGCTGCGAAGTGTTTTACCCTCTTTTGATACCATTTTTAAGCAACCGATTAATTTTCAGACATCTTTGACAAGTTGTACAAATTATTTCGGGTGGGAATCGAACCGTATAACTTTATACCATATATAGATAGAGACAGTTTTCCATTCGCAAGTGTTTCGCGAAGTGTTTTACACACAGGCTGATGGTGACCTCCTAGGAACCGCTGCACGATTCGTGCTTCTGTGCTTAATTTAGCTTTGGACCAAGAGTCACTTATTATCATTATCAGTTGCCCCTTGGCTTGCCGGGAACGTGCTATTAAAAAACCTTTACGCATATCTACTTCATACAGCGCCTGTGAACCCAATTGATCTTTAGTGCTATATTGGGAGAGTCGCTATTTATTTAATTGTCTCATAGAATGGGACCTTCTGCATCTATTGAGTTCCACTGAAAAGATATATAAATACCCTATTTCCTATTATTACTAGCTGTTTCACCCGCGTAAAATTTTATAAATTATCACATCTCGTCCCCTGTATGTGATAGCGTGATCATATGAAGCTTATATGTTGACCCGACCTCTTAGTAATATTCGTGCAAAATCGGAAGTAAATCCATGCAGTACTTTTTGATTTTACCCGGACATACATAGAGACAAACAGACAAAAATTAAAAAAAAAAATATTTTTGGCATCGATATTGATGGTAGATCACGCCCGGCCCCAAGTATCCTCTAAAAAAAATATTCAATGTTCAGTTTTGACTTTCCTACGATTTTATTATATGTATATTGCTATATTTATGGTAGTAATTATCAAATTCAGGGGTTTTACCTCCTTTTGATAGTTGGGTAAAACTGAACTTATATAGTATAGAATAGTATAGATGGTATGTAGGTATAATATGTAAGTTAAATATAAGTTTGTAGCATATTAAGTTCACTATTTTAGTCATGGTACCAGTGCGTACCATTTCATCATTTTTTTTACACTGGCAACTACCCAAACTCTTTTATTCCATACTCCAAACCCTGCCTAGGTTGTCTGGAAGAGATCACATTTAGTGATAAGGCCGCCAATTGTACATTTCTGTAATGAATCCTTGTTCATTCTATTTGATTTTACTTGGTGTACAATAAAGAGTTATCTATCTATCTAACTTACCTAGTACTAGTGAGATCTCCTATATAAATAGTGTGGTTGGTCTGGCCACGGCCAGCTATCCAGTCTTCGAAGTTTTTGGCAGACATAGCGGGGAAGGCCGTCGGGTTCGAGAGGGCTTCCACTAGGTATTGCCAGGATCGGTCGTGACTGCATAAATCTGTAAATTGAGATATAACATTTAAATCACTTAGTTACGTAGGTACACCTACCTAAATACGAAAGTGCTAATACCACTTTAATCTAGCCTCGTGGGCAACAAAAGGCCTCCGCAACCTGAAAAAGTATGTTCTGATAGAAAATTTCTATTAGAGCGCTTTGGAATAATGCCGTGACGCCATACGGCTTGACATTTTTCTAGGTACTTCCTAAAACTCCGAAAATTATAAGAATGCATATGCAAGTTAGCAAGCTATAATCACACAAAAATAATCTGTAACTTTCACTCCACAAATCCCGATACCGGGGTGTGCAGACATATTAATAAAACCTTTTGTCTCGTCTCAATGCGTTAAGTTTTC
This sequence comes from Pseudoips prasinana, assembly GCA_951640165.1. Classification (NCBI taxonomy): domain Eukaryota; kingdom Metazoa; phylum Arthropoda; class Insecta; order Lepidoptera; family Nolidae; genus Pseudoips; species Pseudoips prasinana. The sequence continues at coordinate 32,192,659 of OX621243.1, read as the reverse complement.
CGTATTTTTTGTAATTTGCAACTTGCACTAAGTTTCTATATTCGTGTATTTTACTTGTTTTATGTAAAATTATAATAGTGTGTTCCTCTTTAAGTGTGAAAGAGTTTATTAACTGAACTAACTATGTGATTCAGCAAACTTTTGTCAGAGTGAGACTGTTATGTAAAGGGGTCAGTGGCGGATTTGCAATCTTGGCCGCTCTAGGCCCCAGGGCCTGTGCCGCGTCTTTCTCAGCACCCTTTCTCGTAAAGACTAGCTATATACTGAATTTACTTTATTGCTAACTTTGAAAAGAATAGAGCGATTAATCCTCTTGGCTGCTTTAAGCTACACATTCACCTACTAAATTGAACAGTTGTGCTGAACAAGGAACACACTCGGCAAGGGGTGAAATTTCCATTATTTTAGCTTGCAGGCCATTGTATGATGAAAGTCTTTCATCATTGTATATGCCTGCTATATTAGCTGAGTTGTCATAAGATTGCCCGCGACAGCTTGAAATCTCAATACCCAATTCATTAAAGTTGAGGTAACAGCGTCTGTCTTTTGTTGTGATTTATGACCCGTGACATGTGGAACGGTTCCTCAAGATCATTCCAAATCTTGAGGAACCGTTCCACATGTGATCCATTAGGCAGGACATATCAGATGAAATAAGTGAGTGGCTCCGCTAGTCTTTTGTAAGTATATATCCTGCGTACCAAATAATTACTTTTAATAATTATTATATGTATGTATTGTACTTTGCATTTGAGTCCTTGGAATTTTTTGTCAGTAATTGCCGCCCCTAATACCTAGCCGCCCAAGCCTACTGGGCTTTAGGGCAAATCCGCCACTGAAAGGGGTACTTTACAAATATATAATAGCCGGACACAAATTACATCCAGACTCAGAACAACAATTTATGGGTCACACAAATAGTTGTCAGGCGCGGCGCGGGACTTAAACCCGCGACACGAACCGGCGAGGCGATAGGCGTAGCCTTATAAAGATTTTTTTTTAATTTAGTTTGGAAATCCCTGTATTACGAAGGATTCTACAAACATACAATGTACGGATACAAATAACACAAGATTGAAAACAGTAATATACAATGGGTCACATAAATCTTGTGCGGGGATCGAACCCGAACCAGAATTGGGCGCTGAATTTATAGCGAAGCGACTACCTTAACCGTTGTGCTACACCATGTATGTATATGACATATATGTATAAATCATATAGGTTACATTATCACACTAATATTACAAAGGCTCACAAGCATTCATATGCATGCATGTTTCCACATTGTTGTATGTACGCATACGCATGTAATATTGTCTCTCAGTTACAGTATCGTAAAAATACATTGTACTTTATAACAAAAACTGTTCTAAATAGCAGCTGCAGGGTGGACAGAGCCTGGAGATTTGTCACACAGGTCTCGAGCCTACTACAGACTCCAGCTCTCTCAAAAGTTCAAAATTAATGTTTAGTTATTGTACTTTTAATCTTACATGGATTGTACTTTTATTTGTACCTTTTTGAGAGAAATAAACGATTATATTATTATTATTACTATAAGAGGCGAAAGTTTGTGAGTGTGTATGTTTGTTACTTCTTTATGTATAAACGGCTGGCGCGATATTAATAACATTTGGTATGGAGTTAGCTGACACGCTGGATAAACTTGATAAATTATAACCTATGTGGTTATAATTTATTAAGTTTATCGGGGGTAAAACCGCGAGGCACATCTAGTAAATTATCATAATATCAATTCGGTGACGAAATGAAGATAAGCGGTACTTATGACTTATGAATAGTTCTGTATTTACCTTCACGACTAAACGCCTCGAATTCACCAGCGGGACATCCAGGCTGGTTCCTCCGATTTCTGGCCAAATTAGGCCAAATGTCCACTGTCCCGTAAGAGTCACTGAGGCCATAGCCCCCGGGGTCCGTGTGCACGATGTCCACGAACTTGGCGCAAGTGCGGTCCAACCCTGTCTGGACCGCTAGGGTGCCCTCGAAGAGAGCACGCGCAGGGTCTAAGCCTGTGATCCTGGGAAATGTTGAATATGGTTATAAATTACTACAATCCTAAAAATCTATTTCACTCTGAAAATTAAACGCGAACAATCGGTTAGAACAACGCCCAAGAAAAATATATTCCTGAATTGCGGGGACTTAACAAACAGGCAATTTACGATCGAAAGCACAACCAGACTTAAGGCTTAGGTTCACAATTAGGTGTGTAAGTGGGACTTCAATAAGGTTTTAGGATTTTCAACTAGAGAGGCGACCAGGCTACGTCTCCTGATCATTTGGGATATGGTGCAAAGGCAGCATACACGCGCTCACGGGGTTCCACCTATCAGATTAGGTTTAGTCAGTGCGAGTCCGACATATCCACCCGCAGACACATTTTGCGGGTAGTATGTGTAGACATTCTCCCTGATTTATATTTAGAAAAGACGCCATTTAAAAAATGTGTGTGTTTGATCGGATCCCTTGTTAGTTTGAATTAATATTAATTGTATTTTTTCCCTTTTTATTTTGCATGAATTTTACTAACGTAATACCAACTAGTAAGTAATACTGCCTTGTTCGTCTAGCGGTAGCGTGTTCAACCGCAGAAAATGAAGTCCTGGGTTCAAATCACGGGTCGAGTCAAAAAGTGATTTTGCGATGTTTTCGTAAAAAGAAAATTTATCGGTATTACACCCCCATGCATCGGAGACCACGTAAAGCCGTCGGTCTTGTACCTGACCTCTTTCCGGTCGTGTCGCTAGCCGTCCCATCGGATCATGAGAGTGATGGAATAGAAAGTTCAGCTGTGGCAAACACAGGTGCACTATAATAATATGTCCTGCGCAATTGGCTAGTCTCCATTAGGACTGGCCACCGTGGCCGAATTCGGTCGGGAGGACATTATTATAATATAAGCCATTTTATATAAGCTCTCACTCTGACAAAGGTTTGCTGGAAGAGAACTCATAGTCGAGTTAAGCTCGCATGTGTACATGCTATGTCTTATGTAAATATGTATTTCTGTGTGCAATAAAGAATAAATAAATATTATTATTACTACCTAGTAAGTATTAATATTGTAAAATTAATAAATTATTAATACTTATATGTTTTGGGGTCAATAAGTTGTAAAGGAATTATTTGTATTTTGTTCACACCGTCTGTTAATGTTCTTGGGTGTTCAGCCTGTTCCAAGGTATCAGCCGTGATTATACTTTAGAGGAGGAAAACATTAGTAGGTATGTCTGTGTATTACCTTTTGATCTATTGATATCGCCAAGGCTTTGAAGAGCCGTCTCTTGCATATTGATGTTCAACGGTGCGTAATAATATGATACATTAAATTGATTTCATTCATATTATGACCGAGCAATAAAAGACAGGGTTCTCCATTTGATATGGTTCTTAACAGGCTTAGGTACTTATTATATATTTTAGGTATTATAGAGGGCACCCCCTTTGAGGTTCGAATCTCGCGTCTGGGCGGTTACTGGCGGGGAGATACATGAGAGGTTCGTATCATTTTAGGGATATTTTGGGCAACTTTCGCTCTACGTTAATACGCGACGCGGGCCTCTCGTTCGATTTAGGTTCGGAGAGGGCAGTTTATCGAATCGAGTGCAAACTTAGGTCATGTGGTTCGCCGCGCCGGAAGTCGCGACACGTTCGCGGTCGTACTTACCTCCGGCGAGTACAATATATCTGTAGATGTCACCTTATACGTACATATATTATTTTTAGCTTCATAGTTTTGTGCAAGTAAAATTAATATAATATTAAAATAATGCTTCCTCATATCAGCCCGAAGACGTCCACTGCTGGTAATAAAATTCCCCCAAAGAGCGCGAGACCGGCAATTGTGGAAATCAATTGGCGGTCTTGTGCTACCCGCATCCAGCAGCTTCCAGTGACCCTCATAAGATCATCGGTCCATCTTATAGGGTGCCTGCCCTTACTGCATCTTTCTATGTAGGTATACCTAAGACTTCACCATATATGCTAAAACTGCTGGACAAAGGCCTCCCAAGGATCTCTTCATCTACTGGTCGGATCCACACCGTCTGCATCCAGCGGCATATAAGACTTAACCACAGAATATATAAGTAACTTAACTAGAAATTATTCAGTAAGGTTTATTACTGCAATCCCATGGGCTTAGGTGGTGATTGGCTGCGCTGTATGCCTGAATATTAATGTTTGGAGCAAATTGTATACAGTACAACTCATGACATAAGAACAGTTTCTTCTAGGGGCTTAGCTAGCCTCAGTCTTAAGAAAACCTTCGGATATTAAAGACTTTTTAAGCTACTTGATGAAGAGGCGGTTATCAATTCAACTGTATGGTATTTTCAGTGTCTTATGTGATTTCCCCGTTGTTTTATGAACTTTAATTGGAAGAGTAGGTAATGCTTTCTGCATGGTCCCTTACAAAACTGTTTCAAATCAATTATTATTAAGAAAAGATGAAGCCGATTAAAGGTTTGTTTAAAACGGTAATTATTGTTTACATACCTTCCGACGACATGACCGCGCTCCCTGGCATGCTTGCCGGCGTAGGCCATGACGTGAGCTCCAAGAGAGTGACCCACAAGTTGGATGTCATTCATGCTGAGCCCCGACGTTGCAAGCTGTATTAAAGCTTCGCCCAAAACCATGCCAACCTGCGCCAATTGAATTCGTAGATAGAGAGAGGTAAGTAGGTAAAAATTAAAGACAGAGTCAGGAATATAGACATAAAGAACAAGAACAAAACTCACAGATATTCTTACCCGGATAGACGTCCAAAAATGGAAATGGACTGGACATATGCTTCGACACTCGATAAACAAATGGAGCAAGCAAGTCACTATCTGGCAACCAAGAGTCGGCAAAAGAAGTAGGGGTCGTCAATTCAGGAGATGGGAATATGACTTTAAACAGACAGCGGGACCATTCTGGATGAGAGTGGCAAGGGACAGGAACCATTGGAAGGATTGGAGGAGGCCTATGTCAAAAGGCACACCGAACTTAGGGACTTCTTGTAACCCTATGTTTGCGAATAAAAGGCTATTATTATTATTATTATTATATAAGTAGGTAGGTTAACGGATACCTAGGAAACAGCAATTTGCGTAGTTAGAAATATAGTAGACAGTAAAATATATATCTCTTAATGCTCTACATGTTAATGCTCTAGCTGCCAAATTAACCGGTTCTGGAAGTACTCATCACACAAGACTGACGAGGAACAGTGTTCCGAATCTTATTAACCGATTCCCCAAGTGAGAGTGGTCAATGATCTTCAATTAGCGGAAGGGGTGTCAACTTACTAGGCGATTAGAGTCGGTCTGACAAAGTGTGTAAAGGTAGTCATCTCGGCATCCTCATGTTTGCATTCGATCTCCACTCAAGACAACCATTCGTGCGTCTTGAACCGTGTATTGCATATTTTTAAAGTCTATCTGGAAGTCGCGGGATGCGGGTAGTGCAGGACGAATTGCGGATATATTTGGGGTAGCCTTTGTCCATCAGTGGATATTTTTCGGCTTATATGATGATGATGGTGATGAAAATCTCCCGCAGTTTAAGGATTTAGGTAGTCTGTAAGTGTGACCGTAGTTCTTTTTTTTAAACCCCCATTTACTTATGTTATTGGTCGTTCAAAAAATGGTACTCTATGTAGGTAAGTAATCCATAAATGCTTGACTTAGTATTTAATACATGCTTGCCCATGTACTTACATGTATATATAAGAATATATAAGTACATGGTAGACGTGTCTTGCCGCATTGGATAATTAGAATTCCAAGCGGACCATAGTTAAGCATGTCGAAAAATAACAAAGGTGTTTCATACATCCCAAATGGAATACAAAACAATCATTATCCGTCACTGTTCGTACTGTCAACGTTCGTCTGTGGATACACTGGCCGTGATAGCCTTTATTACGTAGGCAGCAAGAACGATTTTCGTGGTGTAAGTGCATTCGTAGTCATCACGTCAGGTCGTACCTATCACATTAGTATATTTTGAAGGAGTGGGTTCAGTCACCTTTGGAATTCGTCAGTTATGTATGAGTTTATGAATATCCTTTGTTTCGGTAGGTATGCAGTACCTTATTTAGGTACCTAAGCTTATATTATTTTATACCATGATGAATGGGATCTTCAATCGTCATTGTCCTTATATAAACGCCTGTGGACTATGGAAACCAGATAACTGATATGCTACATATACTACTTTTATTTTGTAAATACATACTTATTATATATAGATAATTACACCCAGACTCAGGACAAACAGACATGTTCATGCACACAAATATCTGCCCTGGGACTGGAAACCGCAACCGGCCCGTCAAAATATATATGGACGTATGTACCTAATTTATTTACTATGACGTAGAAAATCTCCTTAAACTATATACACTGACAACAAACCCATCTCTGTTAATCCATACGTCAAGGTTGTCTGCAAGAGATTTAGTGATAAGGCCGCCAATTGTACCATTCTTTAAGGTACATATATTGTTTTCTCGTGTCTTGTGATATTTTGGTGTACAATACGAGTTGTCTTATCTATGAAAAAAAAAATCTACCTTATTTTGGTTATTTTTTTATTATTTGGTGTACCACACCTTGTTGGACCGTTACCGGCATTTGTTAAATTCAGTTCCTATCCATCCAACAGTTGTCTGGATTGAATTAATCAATTCAGTCATCATTTCATTGACACATTGAGTTCAATGCAAAATGTTCTATTTTGTGTACAATAAGAGAATTTTATTTTTAATTAAAATCTTATCAAATAGGTAATATGTACTACTTATTTTTTTGATTTTTTTTAATTAAATTCTTTTCAAATAATATGTTACTTCGGACTAAAATTTACCTTTTTAGCATTAGGAACAGCATGCAACACGTATCCTAGCGGGATCCCGAGCACACCACTCTTAGCTTCAGCCTCCCAATCAAGAAGAATAACATTCCTCTTCTTCTTAGTGATGTAAGCTGTGAGTACCGCAGTGGTAGCCGGGCCGGCCACACGGCCACGGTAGCCGAAGGTGTAGATGACAGTTGGAAGGGCTGTGTTGATACACGGCGAGAGGGCGAGCGGCTGGCTCAACGGTGTCATTAGGTAGTCGTCTAGTGAGCTGAAAAAGATTAAGATCACCATTTGATTATTGAAACATAAACTTAATGTATATTATTCCTGGGAAATTAATTATACACGGCCATCTGATCCCAAACTAAGCAGAGCTTGTATTATGGAAACCAGATAACTGATATACTACATATAATACTTTTCTTTTGTAAATACATACTTATATAGTCAAAGTCAAAAATCATTTATTCCGTGAAAATTTACATTTATGTGGAATCGTCATATTTTTTTACCCTACCGTGCAGTGCATGACGTGGCAGCTACTGAGAAACACTGCCAGAAAACTCAGTGGGACTCCTTTTTTAAAATAAAATATAGTTACTTAAGATTAATTACAATCATGTGTGACTCAGAACTCAATCCTAAGCACTTTTATCACTTAAATAATCAGAAATTTTGTAATATGCCCAGCTACACAATTTGGCTTTAATAATTCTTTTAAACTTATCTCATAGACAATTCTCTAATATCATTGGGAAGTTTGTTATAGAATCTTATACATTGCCCCATAAAAGAGTTTCTAATTTAAATGGGTGTAATTATCTATAATTACACCCATTTAAAGGACAACAGACTTGTTCGTGGACACAAATATCTGTCCTGGGTGTGAACCGATACCACGACCTCCAGCGTAGGAAGCAAGCATTTGCCAACCACGCCAACAAGCCCGTCAGTTGTTAAGTCTTCTCTGAGTCGACATTGAAACCTGGTCACTTATCGACGTATGAATTAGGGCGTTTGTGGATCGAACAAGGACACGACTATAAAAAACTAAAACCCAGTACGGAAACATTTAACTAAGAATTATGAAAAGAACAGGTTCCTGCCAAAAAAACATAGTCTGTATTTTTCTTGCATCTGCGGTAGTATTCGTGGTCATAAGCCCTATCTTGCTTTTCACTGCTCATGATATAAATGTTATTGAGAATAGGACCCTACTAGAGAGATCTAAGAATAAAGGAATCTTGTTAATAACATTATCTGTTATAAGGAAAATAAAATTTGTTGATAATTGATTTATTTATTTATAAACGATACACCATCGACATTACACAACGTAACTTAACAATTTATTCATACTTAAGGACTTGTTTAAAGGTGCATAAAACACTTACAATTTTCCTAAAAACATAAGCTTACTTAACATAATTGTATTCAATTGACCTAGTCCAAAAGTTTTAACTTTTGCTTGCTGTACACTAATATGGCTTCTCATTATTGTTTATAAAAACATATGTAAAAGACATAATATAGCAAAATAAATGAACGGAACTGAATTTTTCTTAATTCTTCTTTATCGTATGGGCAGTGGTTACCTGGTTACGTCGTTAATCTCTTCCGGACCGGTGACTGTAACTGCCCGAGAGCGCCTTCTCTTACAAATACTTAAAGAAAAACTGCTAGTGATCAGAAGTAGCGGCCAATAGATGTCGCTACACACGGATTTCTGGCAAATAGAGCAAAGAACAATGGTACTCTACGTAGAGAGATAGAGAATAGCCTCGTTTTAAGTGCAAGTAGTATATTATCTTTGATAGTATGCGTTCGTTGCATCGTGATCGGTGCGCTGTCGAAACGTAATTTTCCGCTAGCATCACATTTAGGTACATGGATCATAATTTTCTTACGTTTGTTTCGTAAAAATGTCGTGTGTTGCTGAAGAGCAATTTTCAAGTACCTGCTTAAAATTGTTGTAGACGATCCTGTTATTATAAATATCATCTACCTTTTGAAACTATCTTCGCTGAAAGGGAGATATCTAGGAATCTAAGAAAGCGATACAAGATTCTACAAATATATTGTGTGGTGTCAACTATTATATGCAAAAGGTAGATTTTTTGTTCCTGAGATGACGTTTAAGCGGCATCCAGTTATAATGATGGATATATAAACGATATTATCTACTACAAAGTTTCATAAAAATCCATCGTTTTTGCGTGAAAGAGTAACAAACATCCATATTTTGGCTTGCCGCGGGCCTTGAACTCAAGACCTCACTGTCAGCTGTTTTACTACGCTACCGCTAGACCAACAGGACAGTTTTGTAACAAACTGATAATTAAGTATTAAAGTGAAATAGAAATCAGTCTTTCAATAACAATTGCTTCCCGGTGCCAATAATTGGAGGTACCTAAATGCAATGCAACTGTTATAATTCAGACCAACTGCAACTTCTTGTAAGCTTTGTTCGTAATTAACTTGACTCACAAGTGGCTCACTACCACCTCAGTCAGTGCCCTCGTGTTCCGGGTTCGAACCCCACCCAGGACAATTTGTATGTATCCCGTAAATGGTGCTTCTGAGTCCGGTTGTGCTTTGTCCGTAAATTGCAAATTTATAAAGTCCCTCGCGTATAGCTACTTATTTCCATACGATACTGCGGGCGTTGTCTTTTTTAATGAAAGAAAATTCAATGATATACGGATAAATATAATATGAATTTATTTTCATTCAGATAACAAAGATCCATTTTGTTAGTAAAACATAAATCTTAAAAATTATGTTAGTACAATATAATTTAACATTCACAACTCTAACAGTAATGGCTTCTAGCTTGAATCAGTGTATCAAGCTGCACATGCAGACCGATCCAGTGACTGACGTAAGGGCAATCTAGCCTGTTTCCTATGACGGCTAAGACGGAATTTCGGCTGGCCCGCACTCTGCTTAGCATGGACGCGCACCGCTTGCGCAGAGTAGCGTAGAAGCAATCGATGCGCGCCCCCGCAAACATGCCCGATGCACTGCAGTAGCGGGGCAGCCGCAACAATGTCCTGAATGCATTATTGTATTGACCTCTGTGGCTGAGAGGTGTAAGCCTGGGTGTGCCAGTTGCGCCCGAGCAAAAGTGTAGTATTTTTGTAGCAATGAAGGTTTATGAGATCTGTTTGGGAGACTACTCTCCGTGCTCTGGAGAGAACGTTAAACCAGTCGGTAGCGGTTGTTATGTAATCTATGGCAATCGTTATTGGTAGTCAAGTCTAATAGTAATAATAATAAATAGAGTTTTTATAGGAATATTTTTTTTTGGTTTATAAACCCGGCGGGATTAGCGCTTTTATAACTTCCTTAAACTAAGTACAAACTAGATGAATACATATAATTTTGATTAATATTTGTAACTGTAGTCATTTTGTCAAACCACTTACAAAAACATTAATATTCACAAAATTCAGTTAGGAGTATTTGTCTAACTTTATGTTTGGGATGCTTTACTTGTCGTACTATGTTCTTTCCTAAGCCAAGAAAATTGATTATATATAGTTGGGGTCAAATTATACTTGTTGGTCAATTTTATAAATGTTTTCATACAAGATGTACCTAAATATCTATGTTACTAGAAATAATATCTAATGTATACAACTATATTACTACAAACATGTTCTGACTATTTACAAGCGCTTTTTTAAAGTCTACGTGAATAAAAACCTTTTTTATTTTTATTTTATTTATTTAATAGTTTTTGACTGAGGGTCGAATAAATTTTTGTTTTCGTACACGCCTGGTGTTATAATTATCATTATAATATTATATAAATAGTGTAACAATGGTCGATGGACGTTCTAACCATCTACATTACTGATTGCCTATGGGATTCGAGGATAGATGACAGATAAATTCTGGTAGCTATCAGCATAAGTATAGATGCCATTATAACTTTTTAAGTATTTGAATGTCTACATAAATTTCTATATCTGGTACCTACAACCTTTGTTGTCTTTTATTTCTTATTCAAGTCGATCCCAAGGTTGTATGGAGAAGATCGTTGACTGCGATATGACCGCCCGTTGTACTATTTACTTTTCAATGTCACCTTTATCTAAGTAGTTTTAATAGTGAGCAAAAAGAGTATTTTATTTTATCTTATTTTCTCAATAGAGGATAATGTAATAAAGAGTATTTCATCATAAATCTATCTTATGCAAAGGTCATCAGGTCTTAACATCTTGTAAATGTTAAGAATTGATGTCAGATTCTAGCAGGCTGCTGTCTACCTACGAGGATTGTCAGAAATGTCTTCAAGATTTAGGATGGCTTAATGTGCGTTAATAAAACCGGCCAAGTCCGAGTCGGACTGGCGCACGAAGGGTTCCGTACCATTATCTTTAAAAATGACCAAAAATTCAAGTTTGTTGTATGGGAGCCCACTTAAATATTATTTTTTTAGGATTTGTTGTTATAGCCGTAACAGAAATACATCAACTGTGAAAATTTCTACTGTCTAACTATCACGGTTCATGAGATACAGACGACACTGGTGACATACGGACAGACAGACAGCGAAGTCTTAGCTCATGCAAACAGCCGCTCCAGGCACAAAAATAGACTACGCCTACCTGAAATTAAACTAGAGCTATTTAAACGAAATGTCAATTGTATGTGCGTAAGAATATATAATAAACTACCTGAAAATCTAATTTATTTACCATTGTTATTATTAAAAAAATTATATATCGGCTACTATTAAATAAATGTTACTATAATATCAGAAACTTCTATATTATATATTCTATTCTATATTTATATTTATATTATTTGACATTGTAAACAATTTATTTAATAAAAAATTATGAATAATGTATTTGCTCGCCATAAGTGGCAGAATATGCGGAATCTATTGTTGTATAATCTTTTGTATCATATTCTGGGAAATAAATAATTTGATTGATTAGTAATAGGGTCCCGTTTTACCCTTTGAGTACGGAGCCCTAAAAACACTTTACAGTCGATTTAAATCGAGTTTTCGTATTCTCTTTTCTCATCCTCCCAACATAAACGGATTGAATTTTATTTCTCAGTAATCAAATGCTACTAAAATTGTCTATGCCTAGAATTCGTGAAATCTAGAGAACTTGAAGTATAAGTAAGTGGGAAAATGCTAGCTAAGAATGGTTCCGCGTCAAAAAAAGATAATGGCATAGGCATAATAAAACGCGGTTAAACTATTTCATTGAAAAATTAAATCCACATATTAGTAAAAATGTAGTGGAACGCCATTTTTCGCGGTTCATTAGTGTGGTGTGACTGCGTGAATTGTTTAACAAATCCGTAACAGTTTGGTTGCTTGAAACGGTCACGCTCCACGGGCGAATCGAGGTCACCTCGTGAACTTGAGTTCAGTTCTACGTCAAATTTTATTCTACTACTTAGTATAATAGGTTATATTAAATTAGTGAATCTTCGCAGGAATACTTAGCTTTACGATAAAAATTTCTTGATTGTTTATTATGGCCTGCCGTATTCCCTCGTAAATCCTACACTACACCTATAATTATTTAAGCTTAGATTAGGTTTTAGCTGTTACTACAGTAGACTTTAAAATGTGGTGGTAACTAGTATACAACGATGACTTAAGGCTTAAAAAGGAAAACCAGTTGCAGTGTGGATATTCATGTAGTTAGTGTCGATATGATGTACATCGTTAGTGAAAAGTGAAAAATTGATGAAATGCGCGCGCAGCATAGTGCCAAAGAGTATGTAAGCACTACGCACCGTATATGCGTGACATAAGTGAAGTTTCTTAAAATAACAGTAATAATTTATCAATTCTCGTCCACCACTTAAAAAATAATTAATCAGCCAAGTGCGAGTCGGACACGAAGAGTTCCTTACCTACCGACAAGAGACTAATTTATTTAAGTATTATTATTATTTATAATACATTTTATATAGAGTCTTACTAAATAGTTAAGAAAATAAAAATCCACAACATTTAGCTGTAAAAAAGACCTGGAAAGTTTGATTATATTTTAAGAACTTCATTGAATCTGAAACACGATTACTTAACTACTTTTTTATATAGCAGTCTCCATATAAAAGTCCTTAAGAGGCCTATTACAGTCCACTAGCGCCGCCAATCGAAAAAATGTCATAACTCGTAAATAGAATCAAAAATACAAAATATGTTCTATTATTATTGTGGAAAAGGCAATAACGTAATTGTATAACACCTTATCAACACTTGAAATATAGCTGTTTAGCTAAATCGTGCATTCAAAACATAAACGGCCGTTTTTGTTACAAATGCACGATTTAGCTAAACAGCTATATTTCAAGTGTTGATAAGGTGTTATACAATTACGTTATTGCCTTTTCCACAGTAATAATAGAACATATTTTGTATTTTTGATTCTATTTACGAGTTATGACATTTTTTCGATTGGCGGCGCTAGTGGACTGTAATAGGCCTCTTAAAACCAAATCATTACTACTTAATAGAAATTGTAATTTTTTTAGTGCAGTGTGTTTTACGGTTTAAGAGACTTTGTTGTCTTGAATTTAGCTATAATTATCGCACAATTAATGTTTTACTCAAGTATTACGCTGTTTGTATCTAGTTTTGACAGTTTTTCTGCTACCCGTACGTACAGCTTTTCTTTAATTGGTGAAAATAACGTAAAATTAAGTGTGGTCAAGCTACCCTAATCTGTCAAATTACCGCAATTGAAAATGAACCTTATGCTTCTGTGATAAAGTTGAAAACAAAAAGAAGAAATTTTATAGATTGGGGTAGCTGGATGTGCTGGCGTCTGTACTTCTTAGCTTTTACCAGTGAAAATAGGGTAACAAATAGCGATAAAATTGGTGCTTGGCAGGGTCTTAATAACTTTATTACTTTTGAACGTAGGTATGTTCCGAATGGAATTCGATCTGTAAAGACGGGCTTCATGCGGTATCAGAGACATCTGGGGCAGTAGACAGTACACATATGCATTCTTATCAGATAGTTGACCTTTAGTCATAAAGGAAAGCCGAATTTACCGTGTATTGACAGTTGGAGATTATTTTTACGGCTATTTAATTTTATTACTATATAATATATATTTAATTTTAGGTACAATTCTACTTAAAAATAAAACATTTTACAAAAATAGCATTTAAGTCACAATCTGCGGGTAGTGTGCCCAAAAAGCTAGCAACGTTGCCTCGTTGTATAGCCAAGCTGATACGCTGGCCGAGGTACACTCCCGCCCTTGGGTCACCTGAGGTTTCGACTAAGCGTCTGGACAAGCTCTTTATAAATTTCCGCGTATCTGATCCCCATGGGGCCATAGTTTCAAACCCAAACGGAAGAAAAATATACCCGTCACCGATGGAAGCATACTTTCTCCGCTTGAGACCCTCCGCTAGATCTACGGCAGCATCCGCTATCCTAGAAGTAGTTTGGACATGCGAAGGGGCTGGTTTATCTACGCATGTAGCATCCCATACCAACGGCCGTCCACGACCCCAAGGCACCAATGTCAAGCCGTCGGGTCTCTTACCATCGCTCATTTTTATATAAATAAAATAAAAAATCCACAATCTCTACTTGAAACTCAATATTAAGCCGAATTGGGTTGCAACACTTGGGGCTTCAGGGTTGCCGCACTTTAAATGCGTGGGACACCGAGTGGCACTTACAATTATTTGGACTTAAATATTTGCGGTGCTGTTCAATTGTTAATCTAGGTATTTATTTTCTGACATCTAACTTATTTTATATATAAAATACGTAAATATCACGAGCGTTCAGATCCTTAATGGCTTCTTGATTTGCCTAATGAGGTCAACGTGTAAAATTCGTGTGTTTTGTATTCATTGATTACGAATGTGCGGTTTATTTCAATTGTATGCTTCAATTTATTTCATTGTATTCTATTCTATAAAATGATTTCGTGAGCTATATTTTTTTTGTGAAGATCGTATTTTGACCTCTCTTATTGATTACTAGCTGTGCCCCGCGGTTTTACCCGCGTTAAATTTTATAAATTATCACAGCTCCTCCCCCGTAAGTGATAGTTTCCTTCTTAGAATAAATTAGATATAATTGTTTTTCTCATGTAAGTGAATGTAATTCTTTTTGAGAAATAAATATCTTAAACCTATATGTTGACCCGACCTCTTAGTAATATTCATGCAAAATTTGAAGTAAATCCATGCAGTACTTTTTGAGTTTAGCCCGGACATACGTAAAGACAAACAGACACACAGACAATAAAATTCTAAAAACTATATTTTTAGCTTCGATATTGATTGTAGATCACGCCTGAAGAATCCTTTAAAAAAAAATTCAATTTTCAGTTTTGACTTTCCTACGATTTGATTATATGTATAGATTAAGAGAGTTCAAAATACGATCTTCAATTCAATCATCATCAGCCAGCAACAATTCAATTTTGACAAAAAGCTCAATTTCTTTATTTAAAAAAAAAAACAAATGCCTGCAGTAGGTTTATTTGAATATAAATATCTTGGGTCAACTAACATACTGCCATCTGATCCTAAAGCAGACAGAGCCCGTACTATGGCGACCAGACAACAGATCATAATACTTGTATATTTCTAAATATGTACATAATATTAGAGAGATATTAGATAAACTACATCCAGACACAGAAGTTCACAGAACAAACAATAGTGCTCATTACACAAAATATTGTTCTGGGTCGGATTTGAACTCACGACTGTGGCTAAGCAACAGGCCGGTCGCAACTAAAACAAACACTTTTAATTTTTGTGTAAATTTAGTAAATTTACTAGCTGTGCCCCGCGGTTTTACCCGCGTAAAATTTTATAAATTGTCACAGCTCCTTTCCCGTAGGTTATAGCCTGATAATGTGTAGCCTATATGTTGACCCGACCTCTTATAATATTCATGCAAAATTTGAAGTAAATCCATGCAGTACTTTTTGAGTTTAGCCCGGACATATATACAGACAAACAGATAAACAGACAAAAATTCTAAAAACTATATTTTTGGCTTCGATATCCATTGTAGGTCACGCCCCAAGTATCCGTTTTTTTAAATATTCAATGTACAGTTTTGACTTTCCTACGATTTTATAATATACATATAGATTATCCTTGAGGATCGTAATGTTTGATGAGATTACTCGGAAAGGTCCGATCTCTTTTGTAAACGTTCAACACCAAGGTCTCACTCTTATTTACTAAAACTTAAGACAAGGATCATATTATTATTTTTATCATATTCTAAGATCCTAAATAAATATTTGTGCATCACTCAAATATTTATGTATGCTTACAGGAAATAGAATCACAATTTCCTCGTTACTATGCTCTTGATATGTTGCCATCCGATTGAAGTTCGCACATAGTGGCCAGTCTTCATGGAGACTAGACATGTGAGCGGAAGTATTATCAAAATAGGTGTGTGTGGAAAAAGGTTCACTCTATGTTTCTTACTGGAGACAGGTCATATGCAGTCAGACGGCTGTTTTTGCTCTCCGAGGATAGTTATGTAAAACAGACCGCTTTTTGACCCTAGACCAGAATATATTATTATTGAGACCAAAATCTCTATTCAACGAGGTAGTAAAATGATCTGAATGAGCGTAACATTAACGTTGTTACAACCATTTCGGCATTGCCCACGTGTCCAAAAATAAATATACTCATATTAAAATAAAGGTTTTCATATTTCGTCTAACAACCCAGAATCTTTCTTTTTAAATTAAAGCAAGAAAATAGGCTAAGTTCCATCGTCGTCTTGATTTTTTATGTTTCAATTAGCCAGATTGTTTTACCAGATGTTTATTTTCGGCAGTTTAAATAGACTTATAACAAAAAATACCAACCAAACATTGCCTATTGATCAATAGAATCGCAAGCAATTCTTTAGGCAATGAATTTAATTATATGGGATGATAACTTGACATTTTAAAGATATATCTTATGCCATAACATACATTTAATGTAATTTTTCATACGGTAAATTTAACCTAATTTATTTTATAGATAATATTATAAAAAGGAAAAAATATTTTGTATGTTTTTTGGTAAAAGATGAATTCAAAACAGCTGTTTTTAAAAATCAAGAACGAATGTATGTTTCAATGACTGAAAGATTTTTAAATTTGAATCAGCGAGTTATATAGGCTGTATTTTATGTTCACATAATAAGAGATATATCCCGGCAAAAATTAATGTATGCGTAATATAACTGTGTAGGCATGAAAATGCCTATAAAAGTCATTTTTTGACGTTTGTAGAGAACCATATAATTCTCTAATGTACTATATGTTTATAGTTCTTATAATTACCCGCAAAAGTCGGTGAGGTTACAGTTCCAACGGTTAGATTATTATAGTTTTCATTGAAATAATGAAATTTATTCAGCACTTGGGTATTAACACTAGTCAAGCTTACAATTATTACAATACATGAACATAGTTGAATACGGTATTAAAGTATCAAACATATTTTTAAGCACTTTCACTATTAAGAAAAAAATAATAAAGATTAATATAAAAATGAAAGAACATCTTGATCACTTTACTTAAATTATATAATTACATTTTTATCTTAACTGTTAGAACATGACATTGGTTGAATAAAGGTCAGATTAAAATACAATGCTACTATGGGAGTAAGCCCCCATAGTACTGACAACGCTCAACGCGTAGCTGAATTCTGGCTTAATTTAGATTGCCATCGACACGCTAAGAAGAAGTAAGCCCCCGTAAAGAGGCGGTATCTTACTCCATACGGATATCAAACCCGTAACCTTTAGTGAAACGTTGTAGTACTAGTTCATTAGACCGGAGAGGTCATTGGTAATTGAAACAAATCATTGAATATAAAATATGCGTGCTAATAATAGGAAAAACAATAGGCTACTGAACCGAAAACTATGTAGTCCTTGAATAAAAGATGAAGATTTTTTGCTACAGCTGTCACAGGTTAAGTATTACAATTTTTCAAGTCAGTAGTTGTTTATTGATTTATCAATTTCGTCGCCTTTGTGGTATGACTACGACTCAGGGTGCCGCTGAAGTGAAGAGACAGATTTATATTGAGATGTTGGGTCTGGGGACAACGTGGTCTTCACCGGCGAGGATCCTATCCTGTATAATAGTTGAATCAATTTTGATCCCGATCTTATATTTGAATCTAGGAACTCTCATGATTTGCAAATAAAAAATAAGCAGCTACACAAGACAGATAATATACTACTCTGTCAAGAAAGTACCGGGAAAAGATCAATAATATACAAAATGTTTGTTATTCATCCAAATTTATTTTATCACCTTCAAAGTATGCTCCTCCAGAAACGATAAACTTACGCCAATGAATAATCCATTCATCAAAACATTTTTTAAACGCTGCTTTCGGAATTAAGTTCAGTTCTCGCCGCGAATTCTCCTTTATGTTTCCTACCGATTGAAAATGGGTACCACGAAGTGGTAATTTGAGTTTAGGAAAAAGAAAGAAGTCAGCTGGAGCCATATCTGGTGAATATGGTGGTTGCTGGATGGTATTTGTTGAGTGTTTGGTCAAAAATTCGTTCACAATGATGGCCTTGTGCGAAGGCGCATTATCGTGGGGCATAATCTAAGAATTTCCTTTCCACAAATATGGCCTTTTTCGTCGAATTTGTTCTCTTAAACGCCGCATAACGCTCAAATAATATTCTTTATTTACCGTTCGACCTTCCGGTAAGAATTCAGAGTGCACAACACCGCGATAGTCAAAGAAAAGAGTCAACATGACTTTGACTTTTGATCGACTTTGGCGTGTTTTTTTCGGTTTCGGGTCAGTTGGAAGCCGCCACTCCGAAGCTTGTTGACTAGTTTGCATGTCAAACTCGTAAACCCACGTCTCGTCACCAGTAACCATGCGTTTCATGAATGTTGGGTCGGAATTGACTCGTTCTACCATGTCCTCAGCGACTATCATGCGATTGAGTTTTTGGAGAAAATTCAGATCTTTTGGGACTAGCCGAGCGGCAACATGTTTCATACCCAAATGATTAGTTAAAATGGTACGAATCGACTCGTGAGATACATAAAGTTCG
Source organism: Pseudoips prasinana (assembly GCA_951640165.1). Lineage (NCBI taxonomy): Eukaryota > Metazoa > Arthropoda > Insecta > Lepidoptera > Nolidae > Pseudoips > Pseudoips prasinana. The sequence goes on along the minus strand of OX621243.1, from coordinate 32,173,704 downwards.
GCGGCGATCTCTCTCAGAGTTGAATGAGGATTTTCAGTCACTATTTCCTTCACTTTTGCGATGTTAACTTCAGTTGCAGACGTTGGTGGCCTACCAGAGCGAGGCAAATCTTTCATCACATCTCGACCGCTTTTGATCGCTTTGAACCACTCATAAGCACGAGTTTTTGATAAAGTCGATTCACCGTAAGCCTTCTGTAACATTTTCAGTGACTCCGAACACGAAATTCCATTAGCGATGCTAAATTTAAGACAAACTCTTTGTTCGATATTTTTGTCCATTATGAAATTCGCAATACACACTATATATGATATTACTAAAACCAGCACTGTATTTAATATAAATAACAGATGCAACTCAAACTCCGCGCCAAAATGGAAAACAGTTGTGCCAATCTAACAACAAACAAAACAAAATTTTGAATATGGAACAATAAACAAATCATACATTCCCGATACTTTTTTGACTGAATGTATGTTTGTACCTATATCAAACAATATCTAAACTAAATCCGTGTAAAGAAATGAAATTAAAAGTATTAAACTTTCAAGCGTTAGGATCTTCCTGCATTGTATGGAAATTAAATTTTATTTCTCATCTCATTTTATGGAAAATGCTCTTTTTATATTTTTTACCAATCAATAATTGCTCTTATATAATTTATTCAGTTACTTACATAATTTATTATTAAATTATAATAATATTATTCAATTATAATTTAATCAGCCTACAAAGTTATATTTGCTCGGAGTTAATTAAAAAGTAAACTAATATATATATATATATATATATCATATATCGGTATGCGATTATGGCGGCATTCAAGAAGGTCCCAAATAAATTCTATTGCAATAGGATAATAAGGCATTGTCTTCTTAAGTGCGGTCGCGGAGCTGAAAGAGTTTTAGGTATTATTACCTCTCTCTGCCGTTTTAAGGCATTGCAATATTTTACCTCTCTTTTTTTTATTTTTCAAATTTGCATTTCGTATCATTTCCTATTCTCTTTACCTACAGTCAGTAGGTAAAGAGGTGATACAACTAATTTCTTCCCTCTTCATGACACTCAATTAGATTTGTAGAACTACTAGTTGGGAGGAGTGTCTCAGTATAATTATTATCTATACTAATATTATAAAGAGGTAACGTTTGTGAGTTTGTGACGTTGTAAGGGGTAATATAAGTAGATCTGCTTGACCGATTTTGAAAATTATTAAAATCACCAACAGACTGCTACGTTATTGTGGAGTGACACAGGTCATGATTCATCATCATTATTTTTATTTATCCCGAACTTTTAACCAACAAACGGGCAGGGTCCAAATTATTTATGACGCGGAACAAAGTCCGCGGGTACTGCTAGTATAATATAAAATAAAAACAGTTTATTGCAACGTTTAAGATCGTCAACAATTCTAAGGAAACTCCGCGATGGGATGTATATAATATATGATACGGTAAAATTACGATATTGGCTACGCTATGAATGGTAGTAAATTCACATTCTGAATATTTATTTCTCTAAATTACACCTGTGCAAAGCTGTGGTTGGTTTGGTTTTCATGTTGTATGTTTGTTTGCAATGCTCAAAAACCACCACATACTAATCTTAATTTTAAAAATTCTTTAACTTATAATAGTAGAAACTTAAATTATAAGGAAGTAACATGGGCTGTAGGTATATTATTTTCTACAAAATTATGGATTCCTACAAGAATCGAAAGAAGGCCTCCCTAAAAGATGTCCAGAATGGAGTCCAAAAGACATAATTTGGACGCTTGGCAGACGGATTGGCGATCGCACTATGATGGTCATAGTATACATAGCTGATGATGAGGTGCTAATGCCCGTTCTCTGGGAGATATTCGGTCAGGTCGAATTCTACGCCCCTCACGGGATAATATGGAGTGATATTCTTTGCCATCGTCTACACAGTATTTATCTTTATTTTAAATATAAATAAAATACTAAAACCGTGCGAAGCTGGGGCGGATCGCTAGTATCCTGCTTCTTACTAATATTATAAATGCGAAAGTTTCTGTGTAACGTTTGTTACTCTTTCGCGCAACGGATTTTGATGAAACTATGTAGTATAGATGTACATTTATATTAGATATATATCTCAATAACACGTAGGATATAATTTATAAACTATAACCCGGGTGAAACCGCGGGAGACAGCTAGTATCATATATTTATTTTATTTAATATTTATTAGACGCAGGACAGTGGACGTAAATTTAATGTAAATCTACGGTTGCTGTTCTAACAGCTGGCTTGCGTATGCTTACGAGTATTCATTGGTATGCTGTCAGAAGCGTCCGCTACGTAATAGTTTCCATATTGTGTGTTCCATTGTTCCAAATCCTTTGGTTTTTGGATTTCCTGTCGCATACATTAGATTGTGTGTTATAATAATAACGTATGGTACACACGGCTACATGCTATAAATTCCAGTATAAGCTGATCTGTCATTATATGGAAATCCTATACATCACGAGATCAGCTTATACTGGAAATGTATAGCTTTATATGTAGCCGTGTGTACACCTGTGTCAGTTACGCAACTTATAATAATAATAATATCTGGGGACAATGTCACACAGATCATCCTAGTCCCAAATTAAGCAAAGCTTGTACTATGGGTACCAGGCGACGATATACATACTTATATAGATAGATAAATACTTATATACATAGAAAACATCCATGACTCAGAAACAAATATTCGTGCTCATCACACAAATATTTGCACTTACCGGGATTCGAACCCAGGACCACCAGCTTCGTAGGCAGGATCACTACCAACTAGGCTACGGTGACCTTCAATACTAATAATAATTGATAAGATAGACATACATATTGTCAGGCGTTCATGGCACCCCGGTCCGTAAGTGATCAGCAAGGTAAAGCATCTAGGCAAGCGGTCAGTCCAAATATGGGTGACCGTTAAAGTGGTTTAATTTCTGAGCGTCTCCGTGCTTCGGAGGGCACGTTAAGCTGTCGGTCCCTTTGTCAGTGGTAGTGAAAATATCCGACTAACGTGATTCACTATCATGTACTAGGAAGTCTGAAGTAATATGTTTATAAATTTAAATTTAAATCTGATTTCACGCTTTACATGCCGAGCGATACATGTGATTCAGTATTTTGTACAGACGCCAGCACATCAAGCTACTCCAATCTGTCAAATTTCCCCAATTGGAAGTGAACCTTAAACTTTTGTGATAGTGTTGAAAATCTATAGAAGAAATTTGACAGATTGGGGTAGCTGCATGTGTGGCGTCTGTACTAGGAAGCCTGAAATAATTTGTTTATAAATTTAAATTAAAATCTGATTTCACGCTTTGCATGCCCAACTATACATACAATGTAAAAACCCCTGTGTTTTTAGTTTTCAACATTGAAAATATATGTAAACGTGAATATGGCAATCAGTAGTAGGTAAAATGACTTTTAAACGACTTTTTAATTTGGGTTTTTGGGGTTGAGCGTAACCCAAAAAAAGTAAGCAAAGAAATTTCAAACATTGCAATGCCAAGTCAAATTAAAATACTTAATGATAAAAAACATACTTTTCATATGATAATAGGAATTATTAAATAACACATTCCATTGTATATGCTGGCAACAAGTAAAAACATATTACACTTTACTTATCTCGAAAGGCTACCTACCTCTATAATTACCTATTCTGGTCAATTTTCTGGTTATTGCAATATAACGTAAACTTGTAAATGCATTACCTATCAAGTATAATTATTATGATACAATTTATTTTTGTTATTGAAAAGTTATTTCGTAATAGCATTAATTGTCTCGTTTTTTAAGTAAAAACAATTAGGTCATGCGGGGCTCACCTTGAATTAGGTATGTTGGTCGATACTTGCCTTAATTAAGCTGCGTTTACGTTGGTGTCTGTCGATCATGTGCCTTTTGTAGAGTACCGCAAGTTCGACGTACATATGTCATTGTATCACATCACTGTCACAATCTCATCACATCTCGTCGCCTAGTAATTTACCCTCTGCAAGACTTGGCAAGAACTTTTAAGGTTATAGTAGAAATGAGTAAAAGTGATTATCTGTGTGAGTATACACCCTAACAACTAGCATAGAGTATTCCTTAATCTTTTTGTATGCTTGTGTATATCTATACATATAATAAAATCGTAGGAAAGTCAAAACTGTACATTGAATATTTTTTTTAATAAATACTCGGGGCGTGATCTGCAATCGATATCGAAGCCAAAAATATAGTTTTTAGAATTTTTGTCTGTGTGTCTGTTTGTCTGTATGTATGTCCGGGCTAAGCTCAAAAAGTACTGATTGGATTTACTTCAAATTTTGCATGAATATTACTAAGAGGTCGGGTCAACATACATATTGTCACGCTATCACCTACGGGGGAGGAGCTATGATAATTTATAAAATTTAACGCGGGTAAAACCGCGGGGCACAGCTAGTAAATAAATAAATTGTAAATGATTTATACCGTTTAATGGTGAGCGTTTAGGACTTAGGACGCAAGTCTTAAACTCGCGCTTAACAATGTTCCCACGTAAATGTTGGACGCTCAGTATGCGCACACACTCGCCATACGTCAATATGGACTCGGTCTTATGTTGTGTATTGTATGTTGTTATTTAGTTACCAGTAATTAAGTTCACCTAATTGAAAAATCAAGTAGTCCTTTCATTTGCACGTATAATGTGTAAATTCACAACATTTTTTTGTTCAATCGACATATAGATAACTTGGTTTGTTACTAGAGTATAATAAAAGGGGTTATTTGCCTATTAAACTAACAAACGTGCAGCACACATCAACATGCACCACGCACGAGCTATAAAATAAGATTTTTTACAAACTAGTTTTTTTATCTATTTTGTATGTATGTAAATGTGTGATTACTTAGTATTTAAGACTTAATATTCGAAAATTATTTAATTTTGTAATATGATTATTAATTTTATTAATTATGTATTTTTTTGTTGTTTTAATATTGTGGTCTCTACTCTGGTTTTCAATCGTTCGTTTTGTCTCGTTTCAGCGTGTTGACTTTCTTTAATTTGTTTCTTTAATTTTACCAAACAAATTAAAAATTTGTTTGGTAAAATTTTGAATTATTTAATTGTAATTAACTTTATACTGAATCTGATGCTGTGGCTGTCTGTTGCCGCACTATAATGTTTAAGTATGTAAAACTGAAAGCTTTTTATTTCCTAATGAATCCTAACGTCTCGGTCCGATATGCAGATCGGATGGCATGCATTTGATGCAATGTACAGACGCCAGCACATCCAGCTACCCAATCTGTCAAATTTATTTTATAGATTTTCAACTTTATCACAAAAGCATAAGGTTTACTTTCAATTGGGGAAACTTGACAGATTGCGTTAGCTTGATGTGCTGGCGTGTGTACTTGTCCTTATAAATGCATGTGTATTTGTGACGTTCATGATCCTTATATAGATGAACTGGTTCAGTGCATGGGTAGATAACGCTCATTATATGTTGGGCCGGTTGGCGTGGTTTGTAGAAAACTTATCTTTCACGCCGCAGGTCGTGGGTTCGATATTTGTGTGCATGAAAATATCTGTTTGTCCTAAGTCTGAGAGTAATTATCTCTATAAGTATGTTTCTAGAAGAGAAAAGTAGTATATGTTGTATATCAGTTATCTGATTTCCATAGTACAAGCTCTGCTTAGTTTAACTACGAGTAATGTACCAGGATATTATTTTATATTAATATTCTTAAACTATTAAGTTGAACCTTTTATAAAGGATATACATAGTTGTCATCAAACTGTCTGTAACATTTATTTTGTGCTACATAATTCGAGCTCTAGGTATATGAGGATGGGATGTCACTTATGATAGATACAAAGCGTTTGTTAGGTATGTAAGGTATAGCCAGCTAGAGGTAAAGCTTACTAGAGGGACAGCAGATTCACTTTAGGACACACTGTTCGTAATATGTCGGGAAAAAGCCACGTGGGAGTATATTATGGTACTAATAGATAAACATATAGAAACGGTAAATTGACTATTTTTAACTGCTCGAGGTTTCGCTAGGTTACGAAAACGAAAGTGGTTCTATTCGATTACGGAAAGATCTGGTTATGTCACATGTTTGTGTTCATCATTATGATTCAATCTTTAGCGACCTTAGTTACTTGCATGGGGACACCCTTTTGAAATGTTTGTCATATTGCAGCAACCTTGACCAATTGAGCGCAATATTTATTGTTGGAGTATTTAGTAGGCTATGGTTTACTTTTGAATTGATTAACCCAATTATATTTTTACCCGCAATAACTCTAAATTCAAATCCTACTAATTTAATAAAGCGAAAATTTTGTGAGTATGGATATATGGATATTTGTTATTCTTTCACGCAAAATCTACAAAACGCATTTTGATGAAACTTTATAGTAATAGGTATACCTATTACTACAATACATAGCTGATGTATCCCAATAACACATAGGCTATAATTGATAAAGTTTATATGAATTTTGTTAGATCTTCTATTAGCGTATAGTAAATTAATAAATATTCAATTCAGTATCTTATCACGGTTTCTATTACTTTCATAACACTTAGTTATAAAAATAGTGACATGTAAATTTTACATATACTTGTATTTACAAATTTTACATATAGTTATTTAATGCTATAATGTTATTAATAAAGTAACTTAAGACAACATAAGCTAATATTGCAGGCGATTTTATCTTTTACACTACTAAACTAATTTATATTATTATTCCATCTCTCTCTCCCTAATATAGAATGAAAAGGAAAGGTCCTCTACAGTTCTAAGTACGCAATTTAAGTAATTTGACAGTTCTACGTACGAGTATACTCGTACTTAGAACTGTCAAATTACTTATAAAACACGCAGCAAGTTTAGTGAAATGTATGGGACTGGATGTAACAAATAAGTTGTTCTTCATTCAAAACAAATATGAATCGTTTAACATATACACAATTCAACCATACAAAACCATGTTGGTATTGTAAGTGAGATGTATATCTATTGTATATACTTATATACAATAGCTATACAACTTATAGATGATAATATTTCAAACGTTATATAAATAATGTAAAACTGACAAAGATCGCGAAAAGTTAATATGTTTATATTGATGTCCCATAGCCTATCTACTTTGCATTCATATTAAAAAATTCCGACATCTTTGATGAGTTATATAATATTCAATCAAAATATTTAATTTATTCCGATAACTATAAATTAGCTTTAATTATAAATTCATTATATCTAGGTATTCAATAATTGCTCTTACTACTATTAGGTCTTTACCTATGAAATTGCCGTTCTGCAGTACTGGCCATTTCAAATCAAAATAATTTTTGTTTGGCTAAGAATTCTAATTTCAAATTAATTTTATTTTAAAAACATGGATTCTTTTTTCCAAAAGTAGTCATTTCTTTATTGATTAGTGTTACATTTTCATCGCATTTCAATCTTTTTCGTCATCATGGATACGTTAAAAATTCGAGTAATTATGGAATATGAGTACCGTCGTGGCAGCAACGCGGCACAAGCGGCACGCAACATCAACGACGTTTACGGAGCTAACACTACAAACCAACGCACCACCTGTTATTGGTTTGCTCGCTTCCGTTCTGGAAATTTCGACCTGAAAAATGAACCTCGCGGTCGTCCGAAGACTTTGGTCGACAATGACGAATTAAAGGCGGTTGTGGAAGCTGATGATACACAATCTACGGCTGAATTAGCAGCAGCTTTCGACGCTAGCGTCAAAACAATATTGGTCCATTTGCGTCAAATTGGCAAGGTAAAAAAGCTTGACAAATGGGTGCCCCACGAACTCAATGATCGCCAGCGCGAAGTACGCGTCGAGACGTGCCTTGCACTGCTCAAATGACACACAAATGAAGGAATTTTGAACCGCATTGTTACCTGCGATGAAAAATGGATTCTGTTTGATAACCGCAAGCGCTCAGCAAGTTGGTTGGATCCTGGTTCAGCACCTAAACAATGCCCTAAACGAAAACTTACCCCTAGAAAAGTGATGGTCACTGTTTGGTGGTCTAGCGCCGGTGTGATTCATCACAGCTTCTTACCAAACGGGGTGAGCATTACTGCAGATGTGTACTGTGAAGAACTGAGCACAATGATGGAGAAGCTGGCGCATCTCCAACCAGCATTGGTCAATCGCTCGTCTCCGCTGCTCCTGCACGACAACGCGCGACCTCATACTGCACAGCAGACGGTCTCCAAGTTGCAAGAACTGGGGTTGGAAGCTCTCCGTCATCCGCCCTACTCACCAGACCTTGCGCCTACAGACTACTACTTTTTCCAGAATTTGGATAACTTCTTGGCGGGAAAAAAATTCAATACCCGAGAGGCAGTACAAAATGCCTTTGAAGAATTTGTTGCCTCCCGTCCAGCTGATTTCTTTAAGAAGGGCATCAATAAACTGCCACTGCGATGGCAAAGATGCATTGATTGCATGGGTGATTACTTCGATTAATACAAATAAAAAAATTCATGAAAAAAATTCGTTTAAATTTTTTCATACAAAACGGCAATTTCATAGGTAAAGACCTATTATATTTTGTATTTTTTAAATGACTAATGATTGACAGTGCATTACTAAATTACTAAATAAAAAACTTTAGTTAAAGATGAGATCTATGGGCCTAGACTTTGTTATGAGTCTTTGAAATATAACCTCCAAGTTAAAAAACTTTTTTTAACTAAAGTCGGTTATTATTTTTTTTAGAAGAAAATTCAATATTTGTAAAACTATTTAAAATATAAATCGTACTAATATTATAATGGCGAAATTTTGCATGTTGATATTCTACATGTTTCACAGTTTCATAGGCAAATTAATTCCTTAAGTTATGTACACTGCATATTATAGTAAATTATTCAAATCACTAAATAGCTCTTTGTAAAACTTAATAAAGTTTAGTTAATTAATACCTACTAATATTATAAAAGAAAGGTTGTATGTTTAAATGTTTGTTACTCAATCACGCACGGCTGAATGGATTTGGATGAAATATAGTACATAGATAGTTTGCTATGTCTATGCAATGAATGAATAAATACTTTTTTATTTCTTCTTCTTTCTATAACGAGCGAGTACCATCCTAATATTGGCATCGCTCTTTCCACTGAATCTAGATTTATCCTTGCATAAATATTTCAAGGGTAATGGGTACCTCATCAGTCCACTTTGGAACAAGAGGGAACGCTAGGCGATTCTTCATCATTAAATACACAACTCATGATCTAAATCACCAACTCATCATACATCAGACTTATAAATATAAGAGCAATTTATTTTATAGATAAGGCCATGGGTTGATCTCGATCTTTTGCTATTCCTGCAACCACTGGTGAATGTAGAAGCAAATTACGATTATTTCTGTTCTGATAAGTAGTAACCCCCGAAAGTGCCCGACCGCTCAAATAGTTTGCAAAAAAAATTAAGTGGATTAAAATGTTTGTCTAAAATTATCACAAATAACATTGAGATAGATAGATGGATCATAAATATAAATAAAAATGATTTTAAAAAATCTCTTACCCGTTGTAACATCTTAAAAATGCTCCGTGTGATAACTGGAGCAAACCTGTAAAACATAATCGATTATAATTAGAACATAAAATTGCAATTGGAACACACTTAATTATAATGTATAGACACTGCATAGAAATGAACATGGCAACCGAGCAGGAAAGGAAGTAAACTTAGCTTAGCTGGCAAACATATGTATCTTTATATATAGATAGATCTAACAACATAGGAGAAGCTCGCTTCCTGAAGGTTGCCATATTAATTTCTAAGTGTCTATACATTATATTATATATACATTATATTACATTACATACTGATTATTAATATTTTGAGTTGAGTATAACTTAAAGTAAGTACTACATTTTCTTTATAACGAGAAAAAAGATAAGAGAAAGAAGAAAACTACTCAACTATGTAAAAAAAAAATCTTTTGTAGAAAGCTACTTTATCAGCGAGTATCATAGGCTCTATTTAAATTACAAATAATTAAAGATACCAACGAAAATACATTATCGTCAATTACATATAAATATATGGAAAATCACCTATTAAATAAATATTTGGCCAGCTCTTCTTATTGATGATATATAAAATACTGTAACACGTGTTTATAGTATTTTTATGTTGTATAATTATCATTTTCTACAAAACAATCTGTAAGATTATATGACTAACTATTAAAGTCACAATAAACATTTTTTTCATCGAAACATCGAAACAGGGGCTACATCAAATAATTATATCGTAATTTATTCATCTACCCGTGAAAAGCATGGACTGGTCGCCTAGTTTTCTAATAATTTAACCCTTAATAGAACTATGGAATAATAACCAAATATATTGTATTGCAACATAGGCTATTTAAATTATATATATATATATATATATAATATCCTGGGACATTTACACACGGCCACCTGATCCCAAACTAAGCAGAGCTTGTACTATGGAAACCAGATAACTGATATACCTACTACTTTTCTTTTGTAAATACATACTTATTTAGATAGTTACACCCAGACTCAGGAAAAACAGACACGTTCATGCACACAAATATCTGTCCTGGGTGGGAATCGAACCCACGACCTCCGGTGTGAAAAGCAAGCATTTGCCAACCACGCCAACGGGCTTTGAAGGTTAAAAATGTTTAAATAAGATATTTCGTTTTTATCTTACGTTATATTTTGAAGTAATATGTTTAATAATTATGTTTATAAATAAATAAAAAAAACATATTTATTTCAGGCGGTGAACCCGTATAAAAAATATATTTTCTCATCTATTTATTCCTGGACAAATTAGTAGTGATTATATTTACAGTGTTAATAACATATATTACAGTTTTGTAGTAATTAAAAATTATAATTTAATCACATCTTAAATTAATTAACCTAAAATAATGAACAGACTAAGAAAAGACTTGAAGAATACTTACACGTAAAAACAATACTATTTCGTATCCAATACTGATCACTAAACATTTTAATTGTTCGCTTTTTAATCACACAATTTAAAATTCAAATAATTAACACTAACCCATTAAATTTTCAAGAACACTTTTAACTATATTTTACTAATATTTTTGTTACAGTTTTTACCATATTAATTGATTGATTAATTTAAATTTGGCGCGGCGGTTTTATTGCGTGCCTACATCGACAGTAAACACGCAATAACACACGTGCGATTGTGTACGCAGATGCGCGCGCGCAGCCGGTTAATATCAGAACAGTACTGATAATGCGAAAGTTGATGCTTTGGTTCTTAACTAAGGAAATACTAAGTGTAGTATATATGTGCTCAAGACTTATGTCCTCATGGCTTCTAACAGTAGTATTTATGTGTTCAGGAAGTGATAAAGCCTTGGACTTCAATGTGTCTAGTAACAGTTTATGACAATCAACAAATTTTCATGGGAAACCTGGTATTTGTGGTTTGATAAGACCAGCATAAGTAATTAAAATACGTTTTATTGTTTGAGTTATGTACGTAGGAAAACTATTTTTTTGGGTTAAGGTCACTGTTTTGTAATTTAAAGCAATCATAGCCAGGTGCTTTTTGCTTTTCCGGTTCCTAAAAGATCACCGAGGTTAAGCTGTAGGTAAGCGGTCAGTCTCTAGTTGGGTGTCCATCTTATTTGTTTCTTTGCGCTCTCTTGCTTCGGAGAGTATGGTCGGTCTGTTAGTATAATCTCATCATCATGCCAGCCGAATGACGTCCACTGCTGTACAAGAGGCTCTGCCAGCCTTTTTTTTTAAAGGACTAGTCCCTCCCTCTTACCCACCACTGCAACTCCTGTAAGCCAGGATCAACAGATGACAGCGCAGCGGCTTAGGACGACGCCTCGCCGCTTCGTGTAACTGCGCCGGATAACTATTTGTGTGACCCATAAATAGTTGTTCTGAGTCTGGATGTAATTTGTGTCTATTGTACGTTTGTAAAGTACCCCGCGCCACAGGGATTAAATTCCCTAATGCGGGCGTTATATTTTTAAATAAGTAAGTAAGCAACAGTGGCACACAATGAAATGACACTGAGCGGTGAGGCTCAGGCATGTCCCGGGGAATCGTTTTAACTGTCTTGGATCCCCCAACGAATTTAGGCAGAAAGAAAGAAGGAGGAGTTAGAAAGAGCAAAGCGGGAGACAGAATGATATAAAGAGGCTATAGCCTCATAAAACGAGAGAATTGCAACTAGAGAAGCCAGCTGCAAAGCACCGAGGATCAATTTAAGGGTAAATAAAACATATCATCATGTTAGCCGAATGCCGTCCACATCTGGACAAAGGCCTCCCCAAAAGATTTCCGCAATGGAGTATGTTGTGCTTACATTATCTATACATAGGTATAATAAAATCGTAGGAAATTCGAAACTGTACATTGAATATTTTTTTAAAAGGATACTTGGGGCGCAATCTACAATAGATATCGAAGCCAAATCTATAGTTATTAGAATTTTTGTCTGTGTGTCTGTTTGTCTGTATGTATGTCCGGGCTAAACTCAAAAAGTACCGCATGGATTTACTTAAAATTTTGCATGAATATTACTAAGAGGCCGGGTCAACATATAGGCTACATATTATCACGCTATCACCTTCGAGGGAGGAGCTGTGATAATTTATAAAGTTTAATGCGGGTAAAACCGCGGGGCACAGCTATCCGCTAGTAAAATCTGTTTTACTTACAAGTATTGAACTTGTAAGTAAAACCGATTTACCCCCACTTATCATAAACCATAGTAGCCTTATTTATAAACATAGAAGATTAATTTTATTCCAGGTTTAAACTTAACATTAATTAAAATCCCTATTAATAAATATGGAGTAAGGAGAGAATAAGCTAATCCGAAGTTACTCTCGGAGAAAAATTTAATCCTTTGTACCACCTAGTTTAGCGACTGATTAGGTATTTCAGTTTCAATTTATTTATTGCATTCATGGGTTTACATAGGTCTTAACAATAGAGTAGGTACAGTACCAAACATGAACCTGCTAGGGCACAGCAATATTTTTACATTGTAATTTGGGAGGTAGTATAGTAGGTACAGGTATAAATAATTGTCATGATGTGTGATGTCAGGTCATGAGTTAATGTTATGTAAGTCACGTATAATTATAAGAAAAGAGAAAAAAGAAATTCTGTTATTCATATTATTTACTAATTGCATTTGCGCGTATTATTATTTATTATATAGTAACGATTTAAAAATTTCAAAAGTTTTTTATTTTTTATAATGATTTATCATTCAAATACTCATTTATTGAATAGTAGCTTTTTTTTATGAGGAAGCTTTTTAATTTTCTCGTGATAATATGGATATTTTCTTCGTCTTTTATGCGGTGTGGTAGGTATAGAGTAGGATGTGATTTTGTCATTCTAACGTCAATTCATTTTGATTGCTTTCGTTGTCTAGGGTTTAAAAACTGTTTGGTTGTCTGTTGTGGAAATTAATTAACAAGGATTATACATATTATTTTATTGTTGATTTGAGGTTGACAAATGAAATATATTTGGTTGAAAATCAGATTCCATTGAGGCGTGTGATGTTATATGAAATGCTTGAGAGCACTAATCAGAACACGCTAAAACGTTGATTTTTCAAGATTTCTAACTTATAGTATTGTCTGTCACTGTCATTAATGTCATCTTCAAGAATTAGATTTCATTCGATTACTCACTCTTTTTTCTTTTAAATTGAGTGTGTTGCCATACCACGTGCGTTAATCTCGGTGTAAGGAATGTAGGGTTAATCCGAGCTTACTCTCAGTTTATTAATAGTATTGTTAATATGAAGTTAATACGTAGTTACCCTTTGGGAGTAAATAGTCCAAGATTAACTTCTGACTAAGCTTATTAAAAGGACTCCAAACATTAGCACAAATGAGTGTGTTTTCCTAAGAATTAATATTGACAAATTATGTAGGAAAGTAGGAAAACGCGTATTGATAGTTTTAATAAATAAAACTTTTGTGTATGATTTAAAGAAGTTGTTCTTCGAAGACGAAATAATTTTAATTTGTGGAAATGTAATGTAATAATTTTAATCATCAATTTATGCTAAATATATTGGACTTCCCAAAAGGCAGGATAAGCCATAACTACTTCAATACACTAAACTTGTACTAACTTTGTAAACTTATTCGAGCAAATAAAAAATGTACAGACGCCAGCACATCACGCTACCCCAATCTGTCAAATTTCCCCAATTTAAAGTGAACCGTAAGCTTTTGTGATAAAGTTGAAAATCTATAAAAGAATTTGACAGGTTGGGGTAGCTGGATGTGCTGGTGTTTGTACATTGCATCAAATGCATGCCATCCGATCTGCATATCGGACCGAGACGTTAGGATTCATTACGAAATCAAAAGCTTTCAGTTTTTGCTTTGTTTATTGTATTTATTAATAAGGTTTATCTGAGAAGCACTAGGTTGTATGCGGGAACCTTCTTGTAATGTTCTATTTGAAATCTAGTTAGGGCTTCAATCCATCAGTACCCTTTCCGTACAGGGACGTGGCGTTGGTAGACAAGTAGCACAGTCCCTTTATTCTGAAATGAAGGCACATTATAAATTAATCATTTTTTTAAAATAATTATTCTTCTTTTTTTTAAATAATTATTGATCAAAGTTTTAATAACATAAAATAAACATCAACTTTTTTACAACCAACAATTTGAACAAAATTTATATTGGACCATAAATATAGTATTTGTCTTCAAATGAAACTCCATCTACTTCTTTTTGCAGTCGGTTAAATAATATACTAAAAAATAAAATAAAATCATCCTGCTTGAATTCTGGCCACGGCGGCTAGTCCTAATGGATACTAGCCATCTGCGAGGGACATATTTTAGTGCACAAATGTGTGCGCAAACACAAGGGAACTTTCAATTCCATCACTTTCATTATCCGATCGGGCGACTAGTGACACGACCGGAATGAGGTCAGGCAGAAGACTGACGTCTTTACGTGCTCGTTGAGGTACGGGGGATGTAAATACTGCCAAGTAAGACCGGGGTCTTTCGGCTGATACTGAGAAATTTTCCTTTGCAGAATATTCCCAAAATAATGTTTTGCCCTGACCTGGATGAGAATCCATTGCCATTGAGAACGTTACCGCTAGACTAACAAGGCAGTCATACAGTCACCATAATAACCTTCTTTTTAAGTCAGTGAAAAACTGCAAAAACTGAAGAATTTTTGTATTGTAAGTAAAACCAAAATTCTTCCGTGTTTAAATCTAGTTTATTATTTCTTATTTAGTTTAACTATACTATTATAATACATATTTATTTTCATATCTTTTACTATAAATTATTGATACAAATAATGCAAATATGAAATAAAAATGATAAAGCTTTTATTCAAAGAAACTCCTTAAGAGCTTGTAGATAACCAAAACATGATGGTATATAATAGGTCTTTACCTATGAAATTGCCGTTTTGTATGAAAAAATTTAAACGAATTTTTTTCATGAATTTTTTTATTTGTATTAATCGAAGTAATCACCCATGCAATCAATGCATCTTTGCCATCGCAGTGGCAGTTTATTGATGCCCTTCTTAAAGAAATCAGCTGGACGGGAGGCAACAAATTCTTCAAAGGCATTTTGTACTGCCTCTCGGGTATTGAATTTTTTTCCCGCCAAGAAGTTATCCAAATTCTGGAAAAAGTAGTAGTCTGTAGGCGCAAGGTCTGGTGAGTAGGGCGGATGACGGAGAGCTTCCAACCCCAGTTCTTGCAACTTGGAGACCGTCTGCTGTGCAGTATGAGGTCGCGCGTTGTCGTGCAGGAGCAGCGGAGACGAGCGATTGACCAATGCTGGTTGGAGATGCGCCAGCTTCTCCATCATTGTGCTCAGTTCTTCACAGTACACATCTGCAGTAATGCTCACCCCGTTTGGTAAGAAGCTGTGATGAATCACACCGGCGCTAGACCACCAAACAGTGACCATCACTTTTCTAGGGGTAAGTTTTCGTTTAGGGCATTGTTTAGGTGCTGAACCAGGATCCAACCAACTTGCTGAGCGCTTGCGGTTATCAAACAGAATCCATTTTTCATCGCAGGTAACAATGCGGTTCAAAATTCCTTCATTTGTGTGTCTGTTGAGCAGTGCAAGGCACGTCTCGACGCGTACTTCGCGCTGGCGATCATTGAGTTCGTGGGGCACCCATTTGTCAAGCTTTTTTACCTTGCCAATTTGACGCAAATGGACCAATATTGTTTTGACGCTAACGTCGAAAGCTGCTGCTAATTCAGCCGTAGATTGTGTATCATCAGCTTCCACAACCGCCTTTAATTCGTCATTGTCGACCAAAGTCTTCGGACGACCGCGAGGTTCATTTTTCAGGTCGAAATTTCCAGAACGGAAGCGAGCAAACCAATAACAGGTGGTGCGTTGGTTTGTAGTGTTAGCTCCGTAAACGTCGTTGATGTTGCGTGCCGCTTGTGCCGCGTTGCTGCCACGACGGTACTCATATTCCATAATTACTTGAATTTTTAACGTATCCATGATGACGAAAAAGATTGAAATGCGATGAAAATGTAACACTAATCAATAAAGAAATGACTACTTTTGGAAAAAAGAATCCATGTTTTTAAAATAAAATTAATTTGAAATTAGAATTCTTAGCCAAACAAAAATTATTTTGATTTGAAATGGCCAGTACTGCAGAACGGCAATTTCATAGGTAAAGACCTAATATTATTAAACCTACTTATCAAAATGACTTGCATTAAATTTTTAACAGTAATACTATAAAAAAACCCAAAGAATCATTGGCTATATTAACAACTACTAACACCAATTACTATTAATATTAAGAATGGTTTTAAAAATGACTTATTGTGAAAAGTTCTAGACATTTATATATATTTTTTAAAGAAAGCGCCCGCATTAGGGAAATAATCCCCGTGTCGTATATAATAGTTGTCCCGCGTGGGATTCGAACCCGCGATACGAAGCGGCGATTGACTATCTTAGCCGCTGCGCCACACGTCCAGTTGACAATGTGGCCAAATTTTTACTAGTTAATAGAATAGGTTTGTATCGATAACATGTCCTCTCCGAATCCTCCTAAACGTGAAACGTGTGCCGCTCATCTAGCAGCTCACGTTTTACATACATAGACTCACGCCTGTTTCCCAGAGGGGTAGGCAGAGACTACGGACTTCCATTTGTCACGATCCTTGTATACCTCTTTCGCTTCGTTTACTGACATTATATTCTTCATACATGCTCGCCGGTTTAGGGTACTTCTGACCTGACCTTTCTTAAGTACGTCTCCGATTTGATCAGAGAATGTTCGACGAGGTCTTCCCCTTCCGGTTGTACCATTCACACAGGCCAGGTATACTTCTTTTTTTTTTATAAAACGACAAATGCACAAATTTAATCTAAAACCGCCTCTTTCACCCATCACCCCAACAGTAACCTCCTTTGTCCCAAAGGAGGTGCCCTCTGGTGCGGGTTACTTAGTAATCGCTTTTATTTTGTTAGACTCCCACTCGCGTCTAAGGTCCGGTATAAGCTTCCTAGGCGAAGTGCGAATGCAACAAAATATAGTCAAATACGATGTCTTAGCTAGATGCTCTTACTGGTCCGTAAGTGATTGGCGAGGTTAAGCAACTATGCTCGCGGTCAGTCCATAGATGGTTGACCACCAAAGTAGTTAAAGTTAAGAGCGTCTCCGAGCTTCGGAGAGCACGTTAAGCTGTCGGTCCCGATTGTAGTCGTTAGACAACAGTCTTTAAGCCATGTCAGAGGCCTACTGGGCGGCTTGAACAACTCTGACACTAGGGTAACCACTGCCCATACGATAAACATGTAACACATAGCTACATTGCTATTTTAATAGGAAGGTGAACTGAGTAGAAATGGCAAAAATTCGGTGGCTGTCGGTTTTTAAGTGACTACAAAGAAATCTGACTCACTTTCTATCAACGTTGGGTCCAATATAATTAATTTGGTCAAACACTCCGTTGCTGGCTATCCACGCCGCGCAGCTGGTGGACATGCCGCATGGTTCAGCCAGAGGATGCAATCGGGACTCCGCAAACAGCAGGCAGGGCCGAGCGTGACTGCAGAAATCTGAGAACAACATTAATTCAAGGTTTGCAATGGCCGTGGATGGAAAGTTACTTAGCACAAAGTAAGGGAAGAGATAGAATTTTGGTTACTAAAAAATAGCAAGGTAAAGAAGCAAGCCGAGCACCTGATGGTAAATGATTACCGCCGCTCATGAACACTCGCTACTCCAAATAGGCCAAAGTGCGTTGCCTGCCTTTAAGAAAGGAATAGGCTCGCTTTTGGAGGCTATGTCGTACCGCATCGTAAATGCCTCCACAGTAAATAATGCAGGAAATTAAATTTAAATATAGAAGTATTTTTCCTTTTTTACCATCAGAAACTTTACTTAACGAATTTAATCGCGACCAGAACTAATAACACTTAGCTGGCAAAAACAAATCGGAAGTGTAAGTCAGAGGGTCACCGGAATCCTGCGATCTCTTAATCGGCTAAAACATTTCTTGCCGTGGAAAACAAAAGTAACGCTCGTGCAAGATCACCTCAATAAACTTGACCGACATCTGAATAAGTGCATTCGATTCGTCTTTAATCTCCGTAAGTACGACCTTCTACCGTACGAAATTACAATGGTTGCCTATTCGGCATAGGCGTTCTTTGAGAGCTTTAACTACTCTTTATTCTATACTGGACTCTCCCTCTTCACCTTCTTACTTAACTACTCACTTCCAATTTCTGGGCAATAATCATGAGAAAACTCTCCGATCTACTTATAACCGCCTTCTTCAATGCCCACCTCACCATTCTGACTTTATTCACTCTTCCTTTTTTGTCCAGTCTATTCTTCTGTAGAATACGCTGCCTCTCGAAATCAGGTTGGCCAAAAGCCGCTTCCCGTTCAAAAGGAAGCTAAGAGAGCACATCCTAAACAACTTGAAAGCAGAATTGTGCTTTCCCTACCTAATAAATTATATATACCTACGGCATTAAGTCCACGTCTGTACAACTTCCTGCATAAAGTTTTGAAATAAAATAAAATTAAAAAAATAATCCATTGTTTATTACCTACTTTGTTCTGACATAGGTGGATATAAGTTTCTCGGGGGACATCCTGGTTGCTCATTGGAGTAGTTGTAAGTAGTAATTATGTTTCCCTTCGCAGCCTGTTCGGCGAAGTTTTGACAGTTGGCGTAAATGTCGAGGTCACAGATAGCTGCCTTAGTTCCGTAGCCTCCAGGGTCGGTGTGGAGACAGTCTACCCATTGAGCATCACCAGCTTGCAGGGGGGTCGCAATTTCGGTTATCCCGCTGAATCCAATACCAGCTGGTTCGAGACCTGTGATCCTGTAATTAAATGTTATGTTACAAATTTTCACCTGAACATAGACACATTTGATACGCCATGCAGTTTTAATCCTTAACCAGGCTTTGCTATATTATTTTATTTGTTTTTGGGCCTTGTTCCGAAGAAATAAGGTGCAAATTATGTGGTCTCGTATAGTCTAGAGCCTATTTAAGTGTTAAGCACGTTAATTTAGGTCTAATGAACAGAACGGCGGGACACTACATGCTTCACCAACATGATAGCGCGGCTTCCTATTGATCTGTTTTGTCCATCTTTTGAAAAAAAATTGAAACTTACCTCTTGGCACAGTGAATGTTTTCAATCAGTTTTTGTATTCAATTTATTTTAAGTAAAATATTTGAATTTAAAGTTTAATTTATTTTAATAGAGCTCCAAAAGCCTCCACATCTAGTTTAGTAAGTGTTGACGTACAAAACTGCATGTGGAGGCTGTTGGAGTTCTATTTAAATAAATAAAACTTCTTGTATGTGTATTTTACATAGTGACAATATTGTTCTTATGTAGGGTGTGATTACAGGTATTCCTAACTTCCACAAAGTAAAATCTCTCATTAGCAGGCTGGAGTTAGGCGTTGGTGATGTTACAATACCGTTTGGTGGCGTTACAATACCGTTTGATGGTGTTACAATACCGTTTGGTGTTATTAAAACACCATTTGGTGCTATTACAATACCCTTTCCAAGGTTTTTTGGTACTTTAACTCAAATAATAAACCTGTAGGTAGGTTACATTACCGATACAAGTGAACTGTTACTAGATTTAAATGTAAGAATAGTAGCTCTAAAAAAATCACAGCTGATGAATAGTGATAATGCCATTCTTACCTGGGAACTTTCGCGCCTAGTGCTGCATAGACCTGTCGGCCAGCAGCACCACATAAATGTGCTCCAAGGGAGAGGCCTATTAAATGCAGCTTATCCAAGTTCATTCCTGCTGCTACCATTTTCACTATGGCTGTTCCAAGTTTATTGCCTAGCTAGAAGCAAGTACAACATGTAAAAACATTTACACGTATAAATGAAAATAAATAGGTATCTCTTTAATTTATAATTCTAATTTTATTATATAATACATGCATCTATTTACATCTTCCGATTTGGTATAAAAATCAACACCTATAATCAATTGATTGAAACATTATAAAAAACAGTTTTTTGCAAATCCTGATTGTCAGCCATCTTGTAAAAGTAAGTTGATTTATGTTTGTTTAATATTGCTTCAATAATTTCTTATAACATGTAAAATAGCTTAAACATAACCTAAACAATTATATATTTTTGTTTTGTTAATATTAAACATAGTCAAACAAACTATGGTTAAATGAAAAGTGATCCCAGCGCCATCTAGACTCTACATTTCTATGTCGGTGTCACTATTCAACTAGACGCGATGACGTTTGACATAAAGGTGGTGCTTAATTGGTGGAGGTAGAGTTTCGTGAACATGCGCGGTGGCCTCGTCTACTGGCCACCGAGAGAAATAATAACAAATAACTTTTTTGTGACAACTAACACACCGACTGCAGATTCCAAACTAGACTGAATATGTAGTATGGCGACCAGGAAACTGATAAACATACATATTTATTCCTAAATACATACATATTCTAGAAAAATTTCCCCAGGCACAAAACAAATTGATCGTGCTCGGTAATTTACAACACAAGGATTTGTCCCGGATGGAAATCGAACTGACAGCGTCACTAACCACTACACTAACAGATCGTGTGATTTAAATTACTTTCCATAGGGCTATGTGAAATCAATATCATAGACTATTGACATAGATTAGAGATAGTGTTAATAAGGTTTGATTGGATTAGATCATAAGAGCTTAGTATATTATTTTTCTATATATGAGCTGATTGACTGGGGCAGTATTTTAAAGACCATTCTGCAAATAATATTATGTGCTCTTGTGCGTCGGCTGTGTGGGTGTCGGCCATAAAGAATATCCCCACCCCCTCTCATCCCGTGGGGGGACGTAGAAGTCGTCCCGAGGGAATATATATATGTAGGTACCACAGAAAGGGCAGCAGCATTATCCTGAGCACCATTTCTATCTTACTGCGATCGCCAACCCGCCTGCCAAGTGTGGCGATAACGGCAAATCCCCCAAGTGATCGATCTTTGGGGGAGGTCTTTGTACAGATATGATGATGATGATGTGCGAGAGTAAGATTGCCAGTAGGAGCCAATCAGCCCGGTGAAGCGACGCTAACGCGTGAGTGATGCAATAATTATGGATTCCAAGTATAATAGGAATCAGCCGCTTACTTCATGTGGTACAGACGCCAGCACATCAAGCTACCCCAATCTGTCAAATTTCCCCAATTGAAAGTGAACCTTATTCTTATATGATAAAGTTGAAAATCTATAAAAGAAATTTGACAGATAGGGGTAGCTGGATGTGCTGGAGTCTGTACAAAAGAAATAGCAGAAATATATTCAAAGTACTTACAATCTTGCTGTTTCTAACTGCTCTTGGATATAACACGTAAGGTATCGGACCAGTGCTCGCAGCTTCTTGCCAGTCTAACGCGACAGCATTGGTACCATCGACCAAAAAGGAATTGAGAATGCTTTTAAAGTAAATGTCGTTAGTTGTACCGTTAAAACCAAACGCGTAAAGTTCTGTGACATAGCTGGTGTTAAAGTAAGTCGTGTTGATGACTGTGTGAGCTTCTGAAAGGCGCATCCTCTTATAGTCGTCGGGTTTTCTGAAATACACATGTTGTTATTTAGGACTGCCCCGTTGGTCTAGCGGTAGCGTGTTCAGCCGCAGAGAACGAGGTTCTGGTTTCAAATCCCAGGTTGGGCCAAAAGCGATTGTGGGACTTTTCTGTAAAAAGAAAATTTTCTCAACATTGGCCCGAAGTCTGGGAGTTGGCGGTATTGTACGCTCCTGCGTCGGCGAGCACGTAAAGCCGTCGGTCCTGTACCTGACCTCTTTCGGGTCGTGTCGCTAGGCGTCCCATCGGATCATGAGAGTGATGCAATAGAAGTGCTCCTGTGTTTGCACACACACTTGTGCACTATAATATGTCCGACGCAGATGGCTAATCTCTGTTGAGACTGGCCGCCGTGGCCGATATTCGAAATTCACGTAATTGTAAAACCCCCTGCGTCTGGTATAATACCTAATATCCTGGGACGTTATTCACATACGGCCATCTGATCCCAAACTAACAAGAGCTTGTACTATGGAAACCAGAAGTCTGATATACTATGTAGTGTGACGATCTTCATGGTCCTGCACCTTCGTTCATCAAAGAAAACGTTTCAAAAATAAATATTTAGAAAGAAAGTTCGATAGATTTTAATTATCTGCCCTTGTAGCGAATCGAATCGTGTAACAGCTATAGTAAAAGTGAACAGAATATAATATCAAATTCAAATTCACGTATTTTATTCCTGAATATTCATAAGATCCCGAAGGCATCTGGAGTGCAGATCGCCATAGTAGTATATCAGTATTATTTACTACTACTTTTCTTTTGTAAATACATACTTATAGATAATTTAAACTCAGACTCAGGACAAACGGACATGTTCATGCACACAAATATCTGTCCCGTGTGGGAATCGAACCCACGACCTGCGGCGTGACAGGCAGCGTATCTACCAACCACGCCAACATGATATTAACCAGTTGGGAAACTTACTTGTAAAAATTCAAGTATCCATCGGGGTCGAAATTTGGTAATACGGATGACGCTGCAAAAAATGAATATGATGACTTACAATAGTAGACTAAATATCTATCTATCTTAACGGTTTCGTTGGTCTATCGGTAGCGTGAAGTCTTGGGGTCAAATCTAGGGTCGGCCCAAAAAGTGCCCGGCAGTCTAGGTCCGCTCGGTCGCTTCGTGCAACGTATGGTCGCAGTTCCATCCTAACCTAACTTACTTTTCTAGTAGCGAAATACATTTCCAATTACGCCCGGGTAAATGTTGGTGTGAAATCAATATTTTATATTTATTTATTTACATAGGAAAACCAACAGCTATTAAACATAAAACTAAAATTAAACATAAAACTAAGTAACAGTGAGCCAGTAACACAATATATAAAACATTATTTAGTTGATGAATATAAATTGATGGGTGTACGTTCTTTATGTGCATTTAAAACAATATCTACATACATACATAGATTCACGCCTGTTTCCCAGAGGGGTAGGCAGAGACAACGGATTTCCATCTTTGCACACGTCTTTTGCCTCAATTACTGTCATTATATTCTTCATACATGCTCGCCGGTTTAGGGTACTTCTGACCTGTCCTTTCTTGAGAACGTCTCCGATTTGGTCAGAGAATGTTCGACGAGGTCTTCCCCTTCCGGTTGTTCCATTCACACAGGCCAGGTATACTTCTTTGGTCAATCTTCTTTCATTCATCCTTTCTAAATGGCCAAACCATCTCAGCATTCCTTTTTCAATCTTTGTGACTACATCCTCTTTCACACCACAACGCTCTCTTACATCAGTATTTCGAATTCTGTCTCTCAAAGTCTATCTAAATATATATATATCTGAAAAATTTAGATGTTACTTACATAAAGCCAGTACCGCCGTCATCAGACTTTGAGCCATGGTCGTTGAATAATATTCTAACGACACAATAAGTACACTTGTGTTATGTACACCAATAAATTAAAAATGGGTAATTTGTCAATTATATACCCATATAACAATTTTATCAACATACCTATATGGAAAACACTTGTTATTTTGCATATTATCTTGATTAAAAACTTGTATGTTTTGTGACTTCATTTACATAGACTAAGGTATTTAAATTGTGATGACTTTATTGATTTCGTTTTTTAAAAAACATAGAGCTGACTACAACTTTTCTATTTGAGAACACGTCATTATCATCATCATATCAGCCGAAAAACGTCCACTGCTGGACAAAGGCCCCAAATATCTCCACAATTGCCGGTCTTGCGTTATTCGCATCCAGCGGTTTCAGCGACCCGCACAAGATCATCGGTCCATCTTGTAGGGGGCCTGCCCACGTTGCGTCTTCCAGTTGACAACTGATTTGAACCAAAATTAATAAGTCATAAAATCCAGAAAAGTTGTCATCGCTTCTATGTTTTTTAAAATATTGACATGTTTCAGACATCAAAATTAATTGTATAAATTTAAGTGCGGATGGGTATCGAACCCACGACCACGGGATATCCAGCGCCATGTGCATTAACCGCCCCACCACCGCACCGTGGTGCTGAAACTTCGAATTTATACAATCCATTCGATATTTCTTAACATATTAAGACGCTTTTTACGCCATCTTACCGAAACCTACACGACTAACAACGGCTGGAATGCCAATACTTAAATCGAACAGTTCCAACAGATGGCGCTTTAAATTATTCATTTTTGAATACTTATTAATTATAGTTTTTTAAATATTTTATATTTAACTATGATTTTATTAATTGTTTTTAGCATCTTAAAATGAATTGTGTATAGGTACATTTAAGTGCGGGTGGGAATCGAACCAATATTGACATGACAATGAAATGACACTGAGCGGTGCGGTTCAGGCATATCCTGGGGAAATGCTTCCACTTTCTTGATGATCTCGCAACGAATTTAATCAGAAATATATAATTTGAAGTTGGAAAAAAGGAGGAGTTAGAAAATGAAAAGTTCCACTATACTTCAGGGCAAAGCGGGAGACAGGCTGATATGTCGAGGCCATAGCCTCATAAAACAAGAGGATTGCAACCAGTGAAGCCAAAATTATATTTGAATGTTCCTTCAATGGGCCGTATATAGTTAGTAATATGTATTGTAACATATTGTATATTCTACTGATACCAGAACCTATAAGTAGTAAATACAGACGCCACCATAAAAAAATAATTAATATAATATACAAAAAACTTGAGAGCTGTCAAGGGACACCCGGATGGAACGAAGTTATTTCTTATTATTTATTATGTACAAAAAACCTGTATACACTCAACAAAAATAATCATCGCGACACCACACTGTTCAATGCGAAATTGAAATGAAAATATCTGGCTTGCTTTCTATAAGAGAGAGAGAGACAGACAGAGAAACATGCGCACACCGCACAGCTGCAAAAAGTGTCGTGACAACTTTTCGTAAGATTTTTTTCCGTCTAGCCCCCTTTCACAACGCGCGATAAGGAACTTCGTTCCAATAATTTAATGTATTTTATTGTATTCTTATATCCTGTAATGATTTGGTGTACAATAAAGAGTTATCTTATCTTAATTGAGTTTGTTTTGTTCTCAAAATCTAATTTGGTTGATTAAAATGAAACTTAAACTTTCAGTGTTTTATTACACCTTTTTGTTTCAAACTAGCATATATGTAAATACAAACTTTATTCGCCACAATGGATTTCGCTGCGGTGTCATTCGACTTCGTGGGCTTCGCTTCGATAAGTTTTCGCCCCAGCGCGTACCACGCTGAAATATTTTCGCCACAACGTGTGTCGCTACAGCAACATTCAAAACTACGTACCGGACCGGACCCCTACTTATAAGACGGTAGGAGTTTGTGAATCTACCCGTGGCTATGTGAATAAATCAGTCATTGTCTAGCAAGCTGTTGTATCAGTTCCTGGTGATAGCGGTGGTAAATTTAAATACTAATAATCCAGTTAAAACAATTGTTTGTAAATAAATAAACCGTATCATATTGGTGTGCTACGTGATATTTAAAAGTTTATCATAATGGAGCACGCAAGACCATAGTCAGAGTTGGTGCTAGAGGGCCCACATGTGGTTATGAGTATGGTGAAAGTTGCAGAACCAGTTTACTATTTATTTCAAAGCCTCAGGAATGTATAAAGAAACTTATGACGTCCAGGCTTGCTACTTTATCTAATTGGTACTAAAGGCAATGATATTTATTCAACGTTTGAGTTTATCAAGACGGAAGAGAAGGATGATGTCCAGGCAATTATAACCAAGTTTAATCATCATTTCATAACTAAATCTAACACGCGTTTTTTTTATTGCTTATTGAATTATCTGTATGCTAAGCTCCCGACAACCTTAAATCACAATTACGTAACTATGGCATACAAGTCTTTATGCAGGAAAGGATTACTCTTGCATTAGCGCTTAATATATCCAAGATCATTTGCCGAAGAGTCAAAATAGAAGGTTAGGTATAGGTTGCATTTTATAAATAACTAATTACTGATGTCATAGTAAATACTTTCTGCAAATAAATATAAAGAACGTGTAGAAGGTATTAGTACTATACTGGAAACTAGTTTTATTATCATATATAGCGATTGGGTCTAGGTATTATTGTGTTAATTTAGGTTATCTTGTCTCATGTAAGTAGTTGAAATAATACGGCAATTTGGAAAATTCATTTAAGGGCTTGTGTTTATTTTGTTCGTAAATTCAATGATAATAATAAAAATAATATTTCCTGGTACTCACACAATTTTACCTAAATGATGATTCAGGGTTATCTATCGTTTTGTTTTCTTTTTGTTTTTACCGTTATTTTTATTATTATAATTATTATGTCCTGGGAGATTATTCAGACACGGACACGGCTATCTGATTCCAAGCTAAGCAGAGTTTGTACTATGGAAACCAGATAACTGATATAGTATATATACAACTTTTTTTGAAAAAACATACTTATATAGATAATTACACCCAGACTCGGGCCAAACAGATATCTTTATGCACACAAATATTTGTCCTGGGTGGGAATCGAACCCACGACCTGCAGCGTGGAAAGCAAGCTTTACCAACCTCACCAACAGGCCCGTCTATTCTTTATTAAATAAGGGTTTGATAAAATTATGTTGTACATAATATTAAATTCATCTGATTTCAAAAAGTATCTGCCAGCGTCAATTAGCGCACGGACAACCCCATAGTTGTATATTTCATTGAAATATGACATCTCAAAGGTCATACGGGAATGATAATTACCATAGAATGTACCAATGAATGAAACGTAATTTCTTATTTTTCTTGTACTATTTAAATGGTGTGGATGACTGTAATTGTTACAACCCAAAAGCAATATATTTAAATATCTTATTATAATTAAAATAATTAATACGGAGTTAGTTAAACTACGTCCTCAAAATAACGACTGAGAATTAGAGAGAGAGATATATTCTGGATCCATTTTTATTTCTAGATATTTTGAGATATTTAATTGTACATAAATTATTTTCTATGTGTTAGTTGTGTCTAAATATTTTTACATATGGATACGCCAATGCGATTAAATAAAAAAAAGAGACATGTGGCACTCGGAGACTGCCGCGGTAAAGCTATTGCATAGCATTTTTTATCAACTTATGCAATTATAATTATATTTTATAATACTGCATTTGTGATAATACTAATAAAATGAATGTATATAGAGTACTAACTCATTTTCTTTCACAATTTTTTCGTGACTTTCTTCATTAATAAATGCACTTTGTTTATTCATATTTAAAACACTTTGTACACAAATTATACGAGTACAGATACTCACAGTTGTACGTAGATGATAAATACGACCACGCGCACTCGCAGTAAGGTTCATCCGTATCACCTGGAAGCGATCTCGTCAAGCACGGTTCGCTTTCAGCGTTCATACATCCCACGTACGTGCCGGCTCTGGAATGAATTACCTGCTGCGGTGTTTCCCCAGCGCTACGACATGTCCTTCTTCAAACGAGGTTTAAAAAGAGTACTAATATCACGGAAGGCAGCGGTTTGCTGTGCCCCCTGGCACTGCGAATGTCCATGAGCAGCGGTTACCACTTACCATCAGGTGGGCCGCTAGCTCGTCTGCTTACTAAGGCAATAAAAATAAAATACCTATACACCTATATACTTTCTCACAAACAGCTGATCACGGTAGTTTTCCTATACAACCAATGCCACCTAAAGGCGGGTTGCTGAACTAAGCAGACAAGCGTGATATTTCAAAAAGTCATTAAAAGTTCTGGTATTTATCGATAGATGGCGGTCGGAGTGGGGGGTGTTAGGTTTTATTCGTTACGGAATTTCTGTATTCGGTCCCCACGCTGAAGGCCCGCGATAGAAGCTATGCAATAGATTAAACAATATATTAACGTCTTTATCCTTTTCTTTATTGTAATACCTCTGTAACTATACATGTATATGTAAAAATGTATGTGTACAGTAGAGTAAAAAGCAATGAATTTTGCTGTGTATGCGTAGGATGAGTCCGGAACCTTTCTTGTATAGTTCAAATTCAACCCTTGCCTAGTATTAAGGCTTCAATCCATCAGAACCCTTTCCATACAGGGATGCTGCATTGGTAGACAAGTAGCACATACCCTTTATTCTGAAATAAAGATAAGAAAAATACAATAGATAGAATTTATATTATATTCATTTAAAAGTAAAGGTACAACTACATACCTCTATATGACACATCCACTTCTTGAAACATTTATTAGTGAAATTATTCCAAGAGTGGAGTAGTAACATAATATGAAGCAGTGTATTTGAATAAAGGTTAATCATCTTATTTATTTAAACTATCTAGTTGGCAGCAATCATACGGGCCACCTTATGGGCTGCGGTTATATGCCATCAATCACGCATGGTCATCTCCTTTCTCCTCCTCTGTACTTTGGCAATCATACTCACTCTCGGGACCATAACATTAAGTGGTCGGAATTCGTCATGACATCAATCTCTAAAACTATACCTACTATTTATTGCTCGGGGAATTACTAGGAATGGAACTCGGGATTAGCAGATGTGGTCAAACTAATTTATATGAAAATGTAAAGCGTCCTTACGTTGTATCGACGTTGGGCCCGATATAATTTATTTGAGAGAACACTCCGTTGCTTGCGATCCACTCCGAGCAGCTGGTGGACATGCCACATGGTTCAGCCTGAGGGCGCGATAGAGCTTCCGCATACAGCAGGCAGGATCGACTGTGACTGCATAAATCTGAAAATAACATTTATATTCACTGCAAAAAGTGGCAAGCAGTACTAGCAAATCTTTAAGTAGTATACAATTGGCGAATATTAGCCCTATAAAGTGGCTACGGGGTAGATTATATTTAGTATATAATCATAAGGCATTTGAATGACTAAAGAAACGCCATGCTTAAGGTGCAATATTAATGATGAAGATCTAACGATCTGCCAATCAAACTGAATAACTAACAAGAAAATACGAATGAAGAAAAATATTTTTTTTTAGACGTGTCAGTTCAATGATAAGCTTAGCTTTC
The DNA here is from genome assembly GCA_951640165.1 of Pseudoips prasinana. Classification (NCBI taxonomy): domain Eukaryota; kingdom Metazoa; phylum Arthropoda; class Insecta; order Lepidoptera; family Nolidae; genus Pseudoips; species Pseudoips prasinana. Next base: position 32,143,985 of record OX621243.1, on the reverse strand, counting down.
AGCCTTGAAGCTAGAGGTCAGGTTGATGTTATACACGGATTTTGCTAAAGAATTTGATCATGTCGATCATTCGATCCTTTCTACGAAGCTAAATCATGCAGGGATTCGCGGTTCCTTATTGCGTTGGTTTGAAAGTTACCTAAAAAATCGTTGCCAGCTTGTTTCTCAGTCAGGTTATGAATCAATTCCATTTATTCTAAGTTCCGGTGTTCTTCAAGGGTACAAGTTAGGTCCTTATTATTTTTATAATTTATAAAGGACCTCCTGTACTTACTGCAATGCGAATGTCTAGCATATGCAGATGATCTAAAGATATTTTCTCGAATAACTGTTGAAAATGACTGTTGATCTTGACCTTCTCCAGCAATGGTGTGTGGACAATTAAATGACGCTCAATATAAAAAAGGTCATTACATGACATTTACCAACAAAATTAAATTTATAGACAATAAATACCACATTGACGGAGTGCATCTCGACCGAGTGCCTATTATTCGCGATCTTGGAGTTTACTTTGATGCTTCTTTATCCTTTCGCCAACACATGAATTACATAATGCTTAAAGCAAAGAAAACTCTGGGATTCGTTATTAGAATGACAAAACCATTTCGGAATAATGATAGCATCATACGTCTATATAATGCTTTGGTAAGGAGTACTCTCGAGTATTGTTCAGTCATATGGTCTCCCTATTACTCGACCTTTTCGAATGGTATTGAATCCACCCAAGCTCGCTTTATACGTTATTTGTCTATAAGAAATAGAATCCGTAACTTTATTCCTGAGTACAATGACAGATTGGCACACTTCAAAATGCTATCATTAAAGGAAAGACGCGAAATCTCTGATCTTCTATATCTCCACAAGATCATAAATGGTTCTGTTGATTCCCAATTCATAAAAAAAAAATAACTTCAAGGTGCCTCAACGCTCTGTACGGCTATATCGATTATTTGATATACACAAATCCACTTTAAATTCTTCATATAACAGTCTCCTTACGCGTTTTGAAAGATTAACAAATAATAAATGTATAGATATTTTTTCAATGAAAGGTAATGACCCATTTAGTGTGAAAAATATACCTACGGCGTACAGAAACGAAATATGGTGGGAATCAAAGACAAATGATTGTTCTTCTTAATGGTAAGTGGCGCATTACTGTGGCTAATGGGGATCATGAAATAAAATATAATACATTGTATTATTGCGCGACCGCAACAAAGCTCGGGTGAGACCGAGACAGCAATGTACGTGTTATTACCTGACCGAACGAGTTTGCTTTATAAGTGTGATGATTATATTTTTATTTAACAAAACAATGGCAAAGTAAGCCTGCTTGTTTTATTTTCAAGTCTAAACTACTGAACCGATTTTGGTTAAATTGCTTGCATCGTAGAGATATATGTACATGTAAAGAATGAGTATTTGTTGAATACCTTAAGTGCATAGCATGGATAAAGAAAATACATTTTATTTTCTTTATCTATCATGTCATGTCAAATTCCTATGAATAGACAAAAAAATATATCTTTGAATATACATATTAGATAATATACATATATACATATTAGATTTGTAGACGGACATATTGAACTTTTTATCCCAGTGACATGTTTCCATGGGATAAAATAATTTAGAGACGGGCGAAACCGCTGGTGCAACTAATTATTATCCAAGTTTTATCGGTCTACTGCAAGATCTCTCCATTGAATTATTTTTTTCTTTTTTCATATAATGAACAGTGGGTTATGCCTGCATTATTTACCATCATTTTCGTTTTTGTACAAACACATTTTTGAACCGGGTCGGATTATGGGCCATGACCTTTGTATCATACAGACATAGGAAATGTCTGTATGATACATTGTATAAATAATATATAACTACAGAGACTTAAATTCTTTAATTTAAGTCTCTGTAGTTATTTTTGTGATTCTGAAGCACAATTTTATCTGCATTGGAAGTATATAAAGACATTTTCAACAATGTTATGCATACCTGTTATCTCTATGAGCACTAACACATAACATAAGTTAAGTTAAGCACTAACACGTAACTAAATAATGTATAAGTCTATGTAATTGTACTGTTGGTGTGCTTATTAATAAAATAAAAATAAATAGTATTATAGATCTTCAATAAGCCATTTGCTAACATATAGCCGACGATGTTGTTTTAGAATGTTGTCTGGTATTAGTGCCATAAAAAGTTCATATTCTTCAACGTATGAAATACAATTTCTTGTATATTATATTACGATGGAGAATACTCTTATTTATATCATTTAATTTTAGATACATTGTTTAAATCTACGAGATGGCCTTATTCGTTAAAATAAACTTTCAGCTGTTGTTTGACACATTAAATAGTACACGACACAGAAATAAAATCCAATGTATCGCTTGCACAAGTTGGAACCACCACTTTATTATATATCTTAGGTGCCATAGCCAAAAAATAATAAAGTACCTACCTCTATACTATTATTTATACTTAAAAAGAATTTGTCTATTTTTTTAATAAAGAAAATGCGATTATGGAATTCCTATCAGATAAAACATAGCTAATATTTATTTTTCATCCGACTAATATTTCATGGTTCCAACTTGTAACTCAATTAAGTCATACCATTGTTATTGGGTACAAATATTTTAAGGCTTTTTTATATCATAATTATATAAGAACTAACAATAGTCAAGACAGGTGACATATCGGATAAAAGTAGCTAAAGGCCAATCGCATTAGCTACAGTTAATGCTAAGTTATTTGATAGCATTTTTAACTCTCATCTGAATAAAGAGACAAATGTGAATGAAAACCAGTTTGGGTTCAGGCCCGAACTATCCAGTAAAAGTGCGGTACTGAGTTTAAAGCATGCTGAAACATATTATCTACACCGAGCGTTACATAAAAATTTATGCCGATTTATCGAAAGCATTTGACTTTGTTTAGTACCAAGTTTTTTGGAAGAAGTTACTAAATTCAATTTGATTATGTCAAAAGGGCAGATACTAAAAAAAGTTACTGTCAACTTTTTTTACTATCTGACCTTTTGACATAATGAAATTGAATTTAATCATGCATTTCTTATTATGACATTTATTTCATAATTTTACACATAATTTTATATTACTTATTTTTATGTGAATAATCTATATTTTTATAATAATTTTAGCTTGTCGTTACATCTTTAATAACATGATTTGATTTGATCCTGTTTAATTTCTTATATTTATATTTTTGTTATGACAGGCAATCTGTTAGACTGTGAACAAAAAAATGTATATTTCATTTCTGGGTACCCACTTTGTTCCGACATAGGAGGATATTCGTTTCTCGGAGGGCATCCTGGCTGCTCATTAGTATAGTTATACGTGCTTCTTTTCCTCCTTGTAGCCTGGTCGGCAAAGTTTTCGCAATTGGCGTAAATATCGACGTCACTGATAGCGGCCGTAGATCCGTAGCCTGATAAGTCGGTGTGGATGGCAACTACCCCTTGAGCATCACCAGACTGCAAAGGCATCTCAATTTCTATCCCATTGTACCCAGGTCCAGCTGGATCCAACCCAGTAATCCTGCAATGGAATGTTTAAACAAAATACTAAATCATAGCTATAAACGGGATTACTTTAACATTTGGGTGAAATAGTTTTAAGTCATGTATTTGAGTTATTATTAATTCTTTACTTGTTCGTGGGGTTCGGTTACGGATCCCTGCCTCTGGCTCTCATTAGATTACCATTGTACCGAATAAAACCACCAAGGTGTTTCCTTGACTACCTTTAACCTGGGCTACGGAATTCGTTCAAGCATTCACCGCAACCATATCGTATAATTAGATCCACTGGGATCATATTCAATCGTAGAGAATCCTGGGTTAAACAAATATTTAAGTGAGGAATATTGTGACAAAAATAGTTATTATGTCCGTAGGCGAAGACTTTATGTTAAACTATAACCCTGTGTCTCAAAAAGCACGTTAAGCCGTCAGTGATATCTTTCTGGTTGGCTGGTACGACCCAAAGGATTAAAAAACGTAATGAAATAATTAAAATTATGTGTCTTGACAATTCAAGCAAAAAATTCCTGCGTTCAACATTATGGGCTGGGACACCTAATGTGTTCCACGCGATCGGACCAGACTGGAACGTTTTTTTAATATAAGAGAACTATCAAGTGGGTCACCTGATGGTAAGTGATCACCGCCGCCCATGCAGCCGCCGCAACACCAGAAGGATCGCGGGTGTGTTGCCGGCCTTTATAAGAGTCGGCAAACCAGTGTTGCTGACTCTTCCCCCCCTGAAGAGCTCTGGTGACCTTACTCACACGCAGAAACACAACTTGAAGTTATAAATGTTATTATTAAGGAATGTCTTCTTTAAGGTTGAATTACTTCTCCAGTCGGGCTGCTCATTGAGCGCATCAACGCTGTGCCCTACGACTCCGTATAGTTTAGTTCATCGGTTTCCATTTTTAAGTATAGAATGTGTAAAGTTACTGGTAGGGGCGCCCAAAGTCAAAACATGGGAAAATTCTGCAAGTTTCATCGGTAAGTATAGGTCCCACACGGATTTGTGGTAGTCGTGCTGGAAGTAGGAAGGAAGCAGGAAGGATTATTATTGGTTGGTACACTTAGGTATTATTATGAGTACATGCCAAACCTACGACTCTTGTTTTGGAGCCAGTTGTTCTGATATATGTATAACTGCAATAGAACTAGCAAAGGATTGCAACGTTTTAGTTAGATAATTGATATGCAAATTTCGCTTTTACTTCATAAGGTTTGTAACTTTAAAAAGGCAACGCCATTACTGAATAGTGAATGCATTGATATATGACCGACCTGTTGGAGTGATTGGTAAATGCTTGCTTTTCACGCCGCAGGTCGTGGGTTCGATTCCCACCCCGGACAGATATATGTGTGCATGAACATGTCTGTTTGTTCTGTGTCTGTGTGTTATTGTTTATATAAGTATGTATTTACACAAAAAAGTAGTATATGTAGTATATCAGCTATCTGAATTTCAATGGTAAAAGCTCTGTTTAATTTGTAATCTGATGGACGTGTGCGAATAATGTTCCAATCTTATTGTACAGACGCCAGCACATCAAGCTACCCCCATCTGTCAAATTTCCCCTATTGAAAGTGAACCTTATGCTTACGTCATAAAGTTGAAAATCTATTAAAGAAATTTGACAGATTGGAGTAACTGGATGTGCTGGCGTCTGTACTTACCGCGCAACTTTTACACCCAACTTCGCATTGACCTCTCGGCCGGCTCCACCACACAGATGTGCTCCAAGAGATAAACCCAACAGGTGCAGCTTATTTAAATCCATTCCAGCTGCTGTCATGTTCACCAAAGCATTACCTAGTTGTATGCCTATCTGAAAACAAGTATAAAATATTTACATAAACCAATCACAAACTACTATATAACAAAACCTAGACCACAAAATACAGGTTTGAGATCGCAATATCACAATTTGTTATGTACAGGTGCATACAAAACCAGTCTTTTGAAAAGGAGTGTTATTTATATGACACCTGTTATCTTCAATAAGCTGCGAAACAACATTAAAGACCTGCAATTTGAAACGTTCCAAAAATACCTCTCAGCACTGCTAGCTGAAAAATGCAATTATTCTGTGCAAGAATTCCTAGATGATAAGCAAATTTAAATAAATGCATCCATGTCTTTTTTATTTTAAAAATGAATTTGCATGCTTGATTAAGACAGATTGTACTTACAAGGATTCTTGAAATTGTGTTTTAAACAACTAATGTTTGTACCTATCTACATTCAAAGCAAATAAAGATATTTTATTCAAATCGGAATCACACACTGAGGATTATATTTTTTAGTTTTTTAAACTATTATTACTAACTAAGAAACTCATTATGCATCTGAAATGCATAATGAGTTGCTTAGTTAGTAATAATAGTTTAAAAAACTAAAAAACACGCTTTTAGCACGTACTAAAAATTACAAAAGAACGGCCGCCATGTTGGATTTAGGTTACGTGATTATTTTTTTCGTATCCCATTCAGCAAATCCTCTCATTTAATACCCAAATCATGAGGGTTCATTTCAAATAGCCAATCCGCCATCTTGGATGTCCGCCATGTTGGATTTAGGTCACGTGACTATTTTTTTCGTATTCCTGACAGCAAACCCTTTCATTTGATACCCATATCATGGGGGTGAATTTCAAACAGCCAGTCCGCCATCTTGAGGCGGCCGCCATATCGGATTGGTAATGACGTATGTTAGCTAGTCATGTATTGTCATCAGATTTCAGAGCGTGTGCAAAATTTAATCCTAAATGGAGACCGGGAAGTCGGTCAAATTAAGATTCCAAGATTTTCTTACATACATAGTTACAAGTGAAGCTAATATAAATATAATAATATATAATAAAACGTTTATTTCAAGTTTATAAAAACTCATAATTGTTAGTAAAACTTAGCCTAGGTGTTAGTAATAAAATATAATATTATTTACATTTCGCCGCTACGATATGCATGTCGCAGCACCTTCTTATAAACGGACAGTCAATCCTGTCCGCTATCATTTTCAGCACTATGTTGGAACTAGCTCGCACCCTGCGCACCAGCGATGTGCCGCGCTTGCGTATTGTTGTATAAAAACAATCAGTTCGCGCTTCGGCGAACATAGCTGAGGCACTGCAGTAGCGAGGTAGTCCCAACATAGCCCTGAATGCATTGTTGAACTGTACGCGGAGGGCACTGTAGGATTTTAGAGCGAACTTGATCCATAGACTGCAGGTGTAAAGCGAAGTACAATAAGCCTTGAATAAAGCAATTTTAGCTTCAGTAGAGCAGCGCGCAAATCTATGTGCTATCATGTTCGCCCGCACTGACAGTGCCCTCCGCTCCCGTTCAATGTCAGTATCGTCCTTAAGGTCGGCTGTAACTATGTGCCCTAAATATTTAAAATGCATTACCCTTGCTAGAGGAGTACCATTCAGTCGAATAGGGGGCACATGAGACGGGTGTTCATTGCCAGCCTTAAAAACCATATACTGGCTCTTTTCCACATTATATATTAAGCCATGTGTTTCGGCATAGGTCTCACACAAGTTTAGGAGTTTTCTTAATCCATAGACCGACGCACTGAGCAGTATCATGTCATCAGCGTAACTCAGATTGTTGACGCAGACATCGTCAATATAACAGCCGACTCGTTGGCTGCTGAGTGCGACGATCAGTGAATTTATATAAAGGTTAAAGAGTACTGGTGAGGTCAAACCTCCTTGTCTTACCCCGCACTCCAACCCGTATGGATCAGACAATGTCCCCGCCCATCTAACGGCATTGACCTGGCGTCCATACCAGAACTTGAGGATATTGATAAGTTCTGCAGGTAGGTTAATATCCTCCAGTTTTTTCCACAGAATGTCATAGGACACCATGTCAAAAGCCTTCGACAAGTCGAGGAAACAAGCGTAAATCGGTGTTCTTCGGCCTGTATAATATCTGACAGTGTGTTTGAGGCACAGTATTGCACTCTCAGTAGATAATGATGGGCGAAACCCAAACTGATTGTCATGTATTACAATGTATCTGTTTAACTGTGCCTCCAGCAAACCGTCAAACACCTTTGCGATAATCGTCGCTAATGAAATTGGTCTGTAGTTGGTTTTATCTGCGGAATCTCCAGTTTTATTTTTCAATACAGGCACTACGATAGTTTTCATCATCTCTGATGGCAAGTAAGAGTGGCCTACGCATAGGGTGTAAAACATTGCGAGCACTCTACATATGTGAGGACTAGCGTGCTGAAGATGCTCAATACTGAGGTCATCGTGCCCCGGGGATTTTCCCCTAGTAATATGTTTAATGACCTTAGCCACATCTTTGGCTGAAAAACGGGTTCCCACGAGATTGCCGGCTAGCCCCTCAGTATTGATCATCCCCTGCGCCTTCCCCAACGGCGACCGTACAAGAAAATGTTCACGAAACGTATTCGCAATATCCTTGGAGCTAGTCACACCATCAACGCTCACTGGTATGCCACATCGAGGGTTCATTTTCTTCGTATTCTTCCAGAAACTACGGAAATCACGCGCTGAGTGTTGTGAGGCCAGGATATCCATCTTGATTTGCTCTTGGTGATTTTGACACCATTTAAGTTGAGCTTTAAATATTCGTCGAGTTTCACACATTTCAGCATAGATACGACCCACTTTGGGTTTACCGCACTTAACCCATTCTAGAAACCGCAACCTAGCAGCCCAGTGAGCATCCCTGACATGTCTATTCCAGCCAACGATGCGCAAGCCTCTCTCACGGTCGTTTTTGGTTCCTCGACTTATCGATGCTGCACTTCTCAATGCAGCAACAATGTCATCATAAAGTTTGTCTAATACACATTCATGGCTCTCGTCAATACAGTGGTAATCCGCACAATTTATACATTCGTTGGGAAAGTCAATAGCACGAAGACTATTGTGACTTTCCTCACTATACATTCTGATCTGATCCTTGGTGCGCTCTCCCCAGACTACAGACTTATCAACTTTAGTTGTAATGGGTAGTTTAGGTGTTATCAAATTTAAGTTACATACAAGAATCAGGGGAAAATGATCAGACCACAATGTGTCATATTTAACATATATATCAGAAATACAGTGTTTTGCTGACTGCGTCACAGCACAATGATCTAGCCATCTTTCAGAGCCAGACGCTTCACACACAAACGTGTAAGTATTAGTCATAGATCCTAATATATCCACATCAGCACAAGTCCACGATTGTTCATTACAAAAACTTATAAACTCTCTAAAAAATAGTTCACGAGGGTGTGCGTTGAAGTCACCCATAATAAATACAGTTTCTACACCATGTTCATCAATAATAGCACTTACCGATGCAAGGCAGTCTGTGAATTCAGACAAGTTCTCCACTGCGTTCGTAGGCATGTAAACACTAATCACAATAAGCGACCGATTTTTGGTCACTATTTTTACCGCACAGACACGATTATTATCACACCGTAGCACAGACACATTAGTGAAGAGGTTGCTCCTCCATAGCAGCGCGACACCACCGTATGGCCTGCCCCGCAGCACACCGTCTGTCGTGTCGATCGCCGATGTCCCAGTATACCCAAATTTATTACTAATGGTACTCAGGTAAGAGATATCATGCGGGTACAGCCAAGTCTCCTGTAGGGCAACTATGTCACAAGTTTGGCATAACTCTCTAATAGTGTCAACGGAACGTTTCACGTTTTTACAATTAAAAGAAGCAAATCTATAACTGCTATCCATGTTTATTGTCTAACGTGCCGTGTTCACGATTCCTGTTCTTGTAATGCACAAATCGTTTGAAAATAATACCTTTTGGCCATAGTTTCTCCTCTAGATATAATGGTACCTTATGTTCAGATACAAAGAATTTATATGCTATGTAGTCTGTTTGTCTCTTTGTATTAATTTTATCCAAGGTCACCGTATCTTGAGTCTTCCTACGAATGTAATCAACAATGTCCGTCTCTTGAGTGGTTTTATGGATATTGGAAATAAATATAGGAACTTTAGTATCTGCCGCCTTGAAATTACATTCTAAATCACAAGCTATACCTCTCTTTCCCATAAAGCGATAATTTGAAGCCTTTGACCGTTTTTTCCTGCTTTCATACGTTATCCAACCTTCATCATTATTCACATTGGACACAGTCAAGTCTTTGTTTACTAAAACATTATTTAATTCATGATTACTAATCACCTGTTGCACGCATGATACGGGCGACTCATTAGCAGCTGACGTCTCCTCTACAGAACCGGTAGACAAGCTCGCGACGGCAGGTGTTTTGTTTTTATTCTCAGGCACCGCTCGCTGTACGAATGAGTCATGCACAGGTGATTGCGGTCGGCCGCCTACCTGCTCAATATCTCGGTATAACAATGTATTTTGGTTATTTTTATCAGATAACGGTGATTGTAACATATCTACATTGCTATTATGTTGTAACATTTGATGGGAGAACCCCATCGGGCCACTATCTCGACCCCAGGCACCCCGTTTTTTCATATTTATGTTACAAATCGATGCCGGTTGCAAGGGTGAGGTTTCCCTTTGCAGCCATTCAATTTTCAGTTCGTGGAGCTGATCGAGTGTAGCATATGTTGTTTTAACCTTATCAATCTCGCCACGAACGCGTTCTATGTCTTTTAACAACTTCGTACAATCTAAGTGGTCAAAAGTAATGGGGGTAGTTTTTCTAGATTTTGAGCCACAAAGATTGGAATTTCATCAGGTTCCACAGTTTTAAACACATTTATAATGTCTTCCAGATCTCTTTCCTCTTTGCCTTTATTTTTACGTAAAATTTTTCTCCGTTTTGTAGGGAGCGAATCAAATAGCAACGACTTTGAATGTTTGATTTCTTCGTTGTTGAAAGTCGATTTACACAATTTGATCATTGTATCCATATCCACTATAGACACTTTGTTTTGTATATACGTGAGCAATTCGTCTATTACGACGTTGCACGCGATACACTTCACTGTTGTAGACATTTCGTAAATACAATACCGACATTAGCACTGCACTCGAATAACACACGCCCGTACGGTACGACGCGCGCGCGAGAACTGTGAATAAAAGCGTGTTAAAAACCAGTTTGTTAAAGAAGTTTGTTTACACCGGTTTAAAGTAATGTTATTATATTTTCTTGTAATTTTTATTGATTACCTGGAATTGTGCAGAATTTAATGCTTTACAGATTCGTGAGATAAGGAACAAAATAAATTAATCAAAAGATTGAAACAACGCCTCATAAAAATATAGAAATCGGTATTACAATGCGCATTTGGCGATTTGACCCCTTTCCAATATTGATCTTTTTTATACCACTAAATCAACAATAAGAGCCGGCTCAACTGTAAATAACGAGTCACTTTAATATAATAAAGTATGCAATACTTTTGATTTTTCTTCTCCTACGTAGGGGCCTCATGCTGAGGTTTCTTAACAAAACCACGATAATAAGTTCTTTTCTGGTTGTTACAAGATCTTTTTGTCGCGGGTTTCAGCCGTACATGAGTTGAAGTTCCTCTGAAATAGACCACCCATTAGGTCCAGAGTTTGGGAATTCTTTTATGTGTCTTAACCCTAAAAAGTAATCACATCTGAAAAATATATAGCAAAAACAACCGGCCAAGTGGAATTGAGACTCACTCGGATACCTTTTAAGCCATCATGAAGAGCCATCAGTAAGTCAGCAGTTTCCTTACTGTGGAACTTGGATAAAACTCAGAACAAGTAAAAAAAATTACAATAAGATTTATTTTATAATAGTAACGATATTTAGCTAGCTTAAATTAAGTTATTGTCAAGGATCATGTGTAGGTTTAATTGATGTACGGTTCACGTACAGGCTTATTTTGCTTACGCCGCCTTAACCTAGTTTCGGCGCATTACTTATACATACTTTCGACATTAATATAGTTAGTTGACAAATAACAATAACAACGAACAGATTAGCATCCAAATAACTTATATTGTATACTTGAGTAATAAACGTGGTTTTAAGTCAACTCAACTCGTTTATCTACACACCACCTCGAGACCCGTACATCCGTTTTGGTCCTTCGAGAAGTGAAAAGTGCTGGTACTACGTGTGGCAGTGTTCTTAGTGCCGATAGCGAATCGGTCGAACTGGTCTCCCAGAAGCGGGTCGCCCCAGTTGGATTGAGACAAAGACGCACATATCGGACGAGGAACTAAACACAGTAAGTACCAATACTAACTACAATCTGCGAACATATTGCAAAAAAAAAAAAAAAAAAAAAAACTGAACTAGTGCCTACGGTGAAACAACTACTGAAGGCTTACTATAACTATTACTTTAACTAAGTAACTAATTAACAATGATGGGTCAAAATTTCGAGGAGGTTATGAGCCAACAAGAGGCTACTTTTTGCACGTTAAAACAAATATGTGCTAACTACAAGAAAGACAGCCCTACTAGGAAGACCTTAGAATATCTAGAAGAGCGTCTTACGAGACTAAACAACTGTTGGGAACAATTCGTTCATAACCACCAACTATTGGAATCGACCGGAACAACGGAAAGCCAATACTTTATAGACGACGTTTTTAACAACACAAAACGTATGTATGAGAGTGTTTTACAAGACATACTACAACGTAAGTCGGAGCTTACATCGGCGACACCGACTAAAGCAACAATAACAGCTAGTAAGGAGGAGCTACCCCCTCAGAGTACAAGTAAGACAGGAACTTCTTCAGTTACGAGCGACGCTAAACTTACTACGAGATTTAGTTTTGATGAAGGGGACTTCCACGTACCGCCTCGAAAAACGGACGAATCGTCGGAAAAGGAACAGGATCTTTTGCGAGTGCAGTACTGTAACTTTAGAGCTTTTGAAAGAGCCGTGGAAAAGATGGATTTGTCAACATCTTTGGAAAAATGGGAATTGGAAGATAATCTAACTATCATAAAATCTAAATGGCAACAAGTGGAGAAAGCACACTGGCAGCTAGATTATTGGCTACAGGAAGAAGACCCTAAGTATAGACAAAAGTATGATATATTAGAAAATATTTATGACAACATACGTAAGAAAATACAACACACCATATGGAACAATGCTCATTATGAAAAGTCTACGCCGAAAATCATAATACCGGATTTTTATGGCAACTATAATCAATGGTTAAGTTTTCGGGACCTCTATACGGAAAGCGTACATAACAACCCTATACTTTCTAAGGCCCAAAAAATGCAGCATTTGAAGTCCAAATTAAAGGGCGAAGCAGAGAAGTTAATCCAGCATCTTAGCATCAGTGCCGAGAATTATACTTCCTGTTGGGACATAATTACTCACCGTTACGACAACAAAAGACTTTTATTTACATCTTATGTAAATACTCTACTAAACCAATCTAACATTCAACAAGCAAATGCCGCCAGTATACGAAAACTTCATGACGTCATGCTAGAGTGTCTGAACGGATTGACAAACATCGGATTAGATATTACACAATGGGATCCGCTGGTAGTACATCTTTTGTCACAGAAACTGGATAGCGTTACGTATAACGAATATATAAAAGATCTTAAAGAGCCGAGAGGTTTTCCCGACCTACAAGAATTTTCAAAGTTTCTGGAATCCAAGTTCATGGCACTGGAGGCTACACAAAAAGGTAGTCCAAAATCTTTCAGTCCGGAGAAGAATAACATGTTAGAAAAACATAACAAAAATAGTTACGAAAATCGCAGTAACAATAACTATAATAAATATAATGCACAAAGGTCATCGTACTCTAACAACTCATACAAATCACACAAAACCTTCTTGACAACAGCAAAAAATTGCCCGATTTGCAAAACTGACCATGTTTTGATGAAATGCGAAAAGTTCTTGGCTATGACAGAAAAGGGGCGCCGAGACTGCGTTCGGAATTTGCGTGTTTGCAAAAATTGTTTGTACAGTCACGGCGAAAAACAATGTACGTCAATGAAAACATGTAGGATATGTCATAAGCTTCATCATACTTTGCTGCATGAAACAATGGAACAACCTGGTAATTCGCAATCTACCCCATCGACAAGTACCTCTGCGCGAGGGGTGAACAACATTACTAACGAGGGCATGGAAGTTTTGTTAACAACTGTACTGCTCAAGGTAAAAACAATCGATGGCGAGTATATCTACTTAAGAGGTTTGCTAGATCAAGGCTCACAAGTAAGTCTTATAACTGAAAATGCCGCCCAGCGCTTGAGGTTACCGCGACAACAAGTGAGTGCCATAGTGTCGGGTGTCGGATCACTAAGCGGAAGTTGTAAAGGCTCGTTGAACCTAGAATGTAAGTCAATACATTCGGATTATACATTTAACTTACAACCACTCATTATGAAGAAACTGGTTAACAATTTACCATCGACATCATTTTCAGTAGAAAGCTGGACTTATCTACAAAATATAAATTTAGCCGATCCTAACTTTAATACGTCCGGGCCAATCGATATGCTTTTGAGTGCGCAAGTATATTCGGAAATAATTTTAGATGGAATTATAAGATGTAATAGTACATATCCGGTGGCTCAACAAACTAGACTCGGTTGGATTTTAAGCGGCAACGTGAAAACTTTTAATTGTTGTGTCACACTTAACGACATAGAAAACATATCACGATTCTGGGAAACTGAAGAGATTTCGGACCCTTCTTCGTTAAATACAGAAGTACAACATTGCGAAGAATATTATCGTGCGACAACTACTAGACGGACAGATGGAAGATATGTGGTAAAACTGCCTATCAAACCGAATGCTGTATCCCGTCTACCGGTTAACAAGCAACCCGTACTCGCTCAGTTTCTACAACTTGAGAAGAAATTGCTTAAGAACCGGGAACTTAGCAAGGAATACCAACGTTTCATAAACGAGTACATATCCATGGATCATATGAAACCTATGACGTCAGAGGCTGAGGGTCGCGTTTATCTACCCCATCACGGTGTGTGGCGGGAAGAATCAACTACAACTAAACTAAGAGTTGTATTCAACGCATCCTACCGAGCTAACAACAGCCATAGCCTTAATGACTGCATGTATACGGGTCCAAACTTACAAAAAGACATGTTAACTTTATTAATTAACTGGCGGACCTATAGATATGTTTTCACGGCTGATATAGAAAAAATGTATCGGCAAATATGGCTTGACGAACAACAGTGTAACATACAAACTGTATTTTGGAGATTTTCCCCACGGGACAAACTGCAAGAGTGGAAATTGTGTACCCTAAGTTATGGGATGAACTGTGCTCCCTACCTCGCAATGAGAACTTTACATCAACTCGCGAAAGATGAGAGTAAACGATATCCTGAAGCAGCAAAGGTCCTTCAGAACTATATGTATATGGACGATTTAGTTTATGGTCAAAATTCTATCGAATCAGCAAAATTATTGGTATCTCAACTAATAGATCTATTGAAATCTGGCGGGTTTAGCTTAAGAAAATGGAAGAGTAACGATCCTTCTATTTTGGAGCATTTACAAGAAGAACAAAGGTGTAATAACACAACGAGCCATGATTTCAACTCGGAACAAACTTGTAACTCAAAGATGTTAGGAATGAGATGGAATCAGGAGAGCGATACATTTACCTATCGTTGGGATCTGCCGGAAAAGAAAAACCTTACCAAACGTATCATATTAGGGGAAATCAGCAAGCTGTACGATCCCTTGGGATTACTGTCGCCTGTAACTATAAAGGCAAAATTATTATTTCAAAAGGTTTGGCTCAACAAAACCGAGTGGGATGAGCAACTATCTATGGAATTGTGTAATGAATGGGAGGCATTGCGATCTAATCTACCCCTTATTAGTAATATTTCCATACCAAGGTGGCTGAAAAGTACTGAAAACGAGATAGAAATTCATGGATACTGCGATTCGAGTGAGAAAGCGATGGCATGTGCTATTTACAGCCGAGTAAAGAATAGTCATGGCCACTATACAACTACACTTATAACAGCCAAAACTAAAGTTGCACCGCTAACAAAAAAGATATCCTTACCTAAAATGGAACTGTGCGCGGCGGTCCTTCTCGCCAAACTCATGGCAAAGGTAAAGGATACTCTTTCCGGTAACAAATTATTAATATACAGTTGGAGTGATTCACAAGTTGTTTTAGCTTGGATCAAGGGTGATATAAACCGGTGGGAGAAATATATTGCTAACCGAGTCGAACAAATAAGGAACATTATTCCGCCGCAACAGTGGGGTTATGTGAAATCGGAAGAAAATGCCGCAGACTGCGCAACAAGAGGACTCTCCCCTTCACAACTTATTACTTTTAAACTTTGGTGGGAGGGCCCCGAATGGCTAAAAACAAACATAGTTTTCGATGAAGAAAAACGAATCCTGACCTACATAACAAAAGAAGGCCTTAAGCAAACGAAATGCTACGTTGCGATTTACAAGCGCAATGAACTCATAGACTGCTTAGTAAATAAATACAGCAATTACAATCGCGCAATACGAGTACTCGCATGGATTCGACGTATCAGCTATATATTACGATGTAACAAAAATAGCGGTATTAAAACTTGTTTAACCGACTACAAAAAAGAAGGTTTGTGTTTGTCATCAAACGAAATAATGGAAGCGAAGCGGTTATTACTCAAGACAACTCAACTAGAGTATTTTGGAGAAGAAATAGATTGTTTATCGAAAAATAAACAAATATCAACAAGAAGCAACATTTTGAAATTGACACCCTTCCTTGACGAATACGGATTATTAAGGGTAAAAGGGCGTTTGATACATTCTACTCTACCTCCTGAATCTAAACATCCAATCATACTTCCGGCGAACGGAAGGTTAACAGAACTTATAATAGAAGAAGCTCATCGTGACACGGTACATGGTGGGGCACGGCTTACATTGGCGCATTTACGTCTTGAATACTGGATCGTTGGGGGAAGCCGCACGGTGAAGAATAAGCTACGCCAATGTGTCAGATGTCATCGGTTCAAAAGCGTAAAAAGTGAGCAGCTGATGGGAGACTTGCCGAAAGAACGCGTTACTCCCGCAAGACCATTCAGCAATACCGGGGTTGACTTTACGGGCCATGTAGACGTAAAAATAAACAAGGGAAGAGGAGTCAAAACATGTAAAGCTTACATAGCTGTGTTTGTTTGCATGGTGACAAAAGCCATACACCTAGAATTGGTTTCTGATTTATCAACAACAACCTTTCTTGCTGCTTTTAGTAGGATGTGTGCACGCAGAGGAACACCAAAACATGTGTATTCGGACAATGGTACAAACTTCGTTGGAGCCGCAAGACAACTACGTGAAGAACTTAAGAGATGCAATACCTTTACAAACTCAGAGTTCTTTGATGAAATGAGTAACTTAGGTATTCAGTGGCATTTTAATTGCCCACTCTGGCCGAGCGGAAATGGTTTATGTGAAGCCGGGGTAAAATCAATGAAGTATCACCTACACCGTGTCCTTGGAGAACAGAAGCTTACGTTCGAGCAATTCACTACCCTACTAACTAAAATTGAAGCATGCTTGAACTCACGTCCATTGTGTCCGTTAACTGAAGATATAAATGATCTTGAATATTTGAGTCCAGGTCATTTCCTTATAGGTGGACCATTATTATCCTTACTCCAACAAGAAGAACCTAGCGGATACGATTTGAAACATAAATGGCGATTGATAGAACAAATGAACGTACATATTTGGAACCGTTGGTCGAAAGAATATCTACAGCAGTTACAAGTAAGAAGCAAATGGCAACAACCTAAGAATAATCTCAAGGAGGGTAACCTCGTACTTGTAAAAGATGAACATTTACCTCCTGGGCGATGGGCGCTAGGAAGAGTGACAAATATTCACCCTGGCACAGATGAGAGAGTCAGGGTAGTTACCCTTAAAACAAAAAAGGGGCAAATCAAACGACCTATAACTAAACTTTCCCCTCTGCCAATTTCAAATGACTTGATGACAGACAGGATACCGGAAGCAAACTCAACTACAACCAAATCAAAAACTGAAAAACGAAAAATTACAACAACTACTCTGAACAAATTGTCCATAGTTCTTATAACTATTTTAGCAATCACAGGTATAACAAAAGCCTCTCCGATTACAAGAAGCTATAAAATATCTTCCATACCTACCAATCACCCAATTTATTTTGATGAAGCTGGAAAACTACAACTGATACACGATGAATGGACACTATTAATCTACTACAATTTAACTTCTTATTGGCAAGCGACAAGTAAGATCCAATTATATATTAATCAAATTGACCAACTTTGCGAGAGAGTTGTACATCTCTATGAGCCGTGTGAATCAATGGTAGATCACCTACGTCACGAATTGCAACATCTCGAAGAATACAACTCTATACTACTGTCTCAACACTTGCGTCAAAAACGAGGATACTTTGACGGAGTTGGAAAATTAACACGAACACTTTTTGGTATTTTAGACGCTGATTTTGCAGAAAAATATGAGAAGGACATCCAAAATTTACAAACAAACGATAATTATTTGTTAAAACTTATGAAGAATCAGACATTAATTATAGAAGCGGAAAATAACTCGATCAAAAACAATACGATATTTATGGATAAGCAATTCACAGCTATACAAAGTTATATGAATCAGACTGGCAGCGTAATCACAAAGATTGAAAATAGAGCCCAAGTATTGTATACAATAAATGACATAAACTCTGCCGCGGTAACATCGACTCTAATCTTAGGTGACTTGAATCGGATTTTGGATCTACTAATGAATGCGATCACTAATATCTACCGTGGTCATTTAGACACACATTTGTTCTCCGCCTCGCAATTAATTGAACAACTAAATATAATATCAGGAAAATTGCCGCAGGGATTATCCTTACCTATAAAGGATACTCAGTCAGATTTTCAAAATATATATGAATTAATGCATGTAAAGGCCAGGATAACTAATAACTTTCTTCTTTTAGAGTTACACATTCCGTTGTTAAGCGACGAAGACTATAAGATTTACCGTGTCATACAAATACCTTTCCTTAGACAGGGACGGTTGAAACTGGTACAGCCAAGCTCAAAATTTATCGCCATCAACTTTGTCAAAAATTCATATATAACCTTAGATGAACAAGATATACATCAATGTACGTCGTATGGACAAGATGAATTCTCCTGCATATCCAGACAGCCTGTCTACAACTTACACGATAAAAATGCACCGTGTGAGGCCAAGGTCTTCAGTCAACAAACTTCAATTTCGTGCTTACTGAATGACGTAATTTGCAAAGAAGTCTGGGTAAAATTGCATAAACCTAACTTATGGTTGTTTACCGTATGTCACAAACAGCTGATGCGTATTATTTGTAGTGATCAGGTTACGCCGGCGATCATTGACGGGACCGGAGTAATATCCTTACAAGCAAAATGTATACTACAGAAACAAGACGCTACTATATTTACGTATAATCATTTAGGAAATAGTTATTACATGGGTGTGGATACGGATGTTCCTACGATTAACTCAACAATTAACAACGTCTTTGATTTAGGTTGGAAAAGTGCACAGTTAAATATTACTGAGCTCGGTACACCAAATTACAATCGATCTATGTTTTCAAATATTGAGGAACAACTAAGCTACCAGAAAACGCATGAAATTCTTCCGGAATCGTCGACGATATCCAGTCATGATGTTTACCTATATTCTGTTACTTCTGTGCTGTTGGGAGGATTTGCCGCATTTGCTCTTTACTTTGGCATAAAACGTTGGTGTAGAAAAACAACTTCAAAGAGCACTAAGCGATCTAAACCTAGAGAAGAAAATAACCTTGGAATGGAAATAGAGATGCAAGAAATTCATGGCTCGGTCGGACGGGAGCCCATTTACAGCAAACCAGAACCGAAGAAACGATTTGAATTTGAGGACACAACTAATTAATATTTACATACTTATTACATATTTTATACTTATACATATTTACATTTTTTCTATTTTGATTATCTTATTCTTTGCTTTGTACTGGATGCTCATCTTGTTTCTCTTTTCTCGGGAGCATGTACGGTTCACGTACAGGCTTATTTTGCTTACGCCGCCTTAACCTAGTTTCGGCGCATTACTTATACATACTTTCGACATTAATATAGTTAGTTGACAAATAACAATAACAACGAACAGATTAGCATCCAAATAACTTATATTGTATACTTGAGTAATAAACGTGGTTTTAAGTCAACTCAACTCGTTTATCTACACACCACCTCGAGACCCGTACAGGTATTACAATGCGCATTTGGCGATTTGACCCCTTTCCAATATTGATCTTTTTTATACCACTAAATCAACAATAAGAGCCGGCTCAACTGTAAATAACGAGTCACTTTAATATAATAAAGTATGCAATACTTTTGATTTTTCTTCTCCTACGTAGGGGCCTCATGCTGAGGTTTCTTAACAAAACCACAATAATAAGTTCTTTTCTGGTTGTTACAAGATCTTTTTGTCGCGGGTTTCAGCCGTACATGAGTTGAAGTTCCTCTGAAATAGACCACCCATTAGGTCCAGAGTTTGGGAATTCTTTTATGTGTCTTAACCCTAAAAAGTAATCACATCTGAAAAATATATAGCAAAAACAACCGGCCAAGTGGAATTGAGACTCACTCGGATACCTTTTAAGCCATCATGAAGAGCCATCAGTAAGTCAGCAGTTTCCTTACTGTGGAACTTGGATAAAACTCAGAACAAGTAAAAAAAATTACAATAAGATTTATTTTATAATAGTAACGATATTTAGCTAGCTTAAATTAAGTTATTGTCAAGGATCATGTGTAGGTTTAATTATCGAAATTTTAAATTTGATCTACATTTTACTACATATTGTCTGAATGGTTCTGTCTATATTAAGGTACGAATTAAATATTCTTATAAATCATAAACTTAATATGTAATAACTATTTCAGTTTCAAGAACTATGCTGTCATATCAGAAATAAAGATATGTTACTATTTTATTAATTGTTTAATAACTTACTTGCTTGCTGTTTTCAACTGCTCTCGGATACAATATATAAGGTATGTGACCAGCGCTCGCAGCTTTCTGCCAGTCCAACAAGATAAGGTTGGTGCTATTGGACCGCAAGGCCTTAAGCATGGTTTTAGTACAAGGGCCGTTGACTGTACCGTTGTAACCGAATGTGTACAGATTTGTGGGTTGGCTGGAGTTAAAGTAGTCCGTGTCGACCAATGTGTAGGCTTCCTCAAGCCGGGATCTCTTATAGTTCTTGAGTGTTCTAAAATAGAGAAATTTTTTACCTTATTTGTAATTATTTTGTGAATATTTAACAAAACAATGAGGTGAGGTGTGGGTGTATTTGCCAGCCGCAACTGCCAAGGAAATTAGATGTTGCTAAGTGATTGGCATGAAGGATGTTATTACGAATCTATCACAGTGCGTCCGTAGCACTTCACATGAACCGATATTAAAGAGATTGGAGTTGGTACTACGCAGCAGCGTATGAGAACATCAGAGTGAGTGGGGTTGTGAATCTACATTCTACATCAGGGAAGTGACCCGGGTCTACTGGTAGATGGTTGAGGCAAACGCTGGGCATTGATTCAGTCGTTTTACAAGTGGTTTAAATCCTAATAAACGTTAATATACCTAGAAGACTTACCGAAAAAAAATCAAATACGCGTCCAGGTCATCAGTTGCTGCCAATGTGGCTGCAACTAAAAAATAAATTACAATCAAACTCATTAAATGAATTATATTCATTCGATCAAGTTAGCTGGGCGTTAATGTCAAACAGGCGACAAACAATGTACTACTTAATGGAGCTAGGATGGTCCCTGCTGAATCAACTGTGTTCTTGGGTATCACTATTGACTCAAAACTACATTGGAGCCCACAAATAGAAAAACTGTCCGGCAAATTAAATTCTGCAGCATATGCGGTTAAAACTATTAGACGGCTGACTGATGTTGACACAGCTAGGATGGTTTATTTCAGTTATTTTCATAGTGTAATGTCCTATGGAATTCATCTCTGGGGTAGCTCTGCTGACAATAACTCCATATTTATAATGCAAAAAAGAGCAGTAAGAGCTATCTATAATCATAGCCCGAGACAAAAGTTCATAGAGGTTAACGTTCTAACTGTAGCGTCTCAGTATATATTATATATGTGCATAAAAATATCGATTCCTTCTGGAAAAGGAATAAGAATAATCTTATATTGCATAGTACCCGTCTCCACAAAATAATTAACTCTTTTATGGGACTATCTATAAGATTATTCCTATATCAAACTTCTCTATAACAAACTTCCCAAAGTGTAGTCAAAGTCAAAAATAATTTATTTCGTAAAAATTTTACATTTATGTGGAATCGTCATTTTTTTTACTCTACCGTGCAGTGCATGACGTGGCAGCTACTGAGAAACACTGCGAGAAAATATACAACAACAACAACTCAATCCCAAGCACTTTTGTCACACAACATAATATGGATTAAAAATTTCTAATTATAAGTAACAAAAGTGCTGGGATTTAGTTAACACAACTAAATCCCAGCACTTTTGTTACTTATAATTAGAAATTTTGTAAAGTGCCGTGCTACTAGAGAATTGTCTACGAATAAGTTTAAAAGAATTATTAATCCATATTATGTTGTGTGACAAAAGTCAGCAGCAAAGTCAGAGTCAACATACATAATTGCAATTAATCTTAAGTATATTTTATTTCTAAAAAGGATTCCTGCTGAGTTTTCTGGCAGTGTTTCTCAGTAGCTGCCACGTCATGCACGGCAGGATAAAAAATGAGGATTCACGAAAATCAAAAGAGAAATAATAAAAAAAAAAGAAATCCCGGTCAACTTAAAAAAACGAACTGGAATGGAAATAGTTCAGACGGTTCTTTACGAATGTTTAAATGTTAAAATTTAGGTAGTGAGGCTTAATTGGCACTCTCTAAGTCGATTTTCTATTTATTTTTATGATCCATTGATGACTAAGAATTCGTAGAGATCTTAAAAATAATTATTTCCCAGTTTTATTGTAAAATTGTGGACGGAAGACATTGAAATCATTGTAGTTGATAATATTTATTTAATTATTACAGAGAAAATATTTCCATAATCGATTTTTGAATCAACGAGATACCTTCATAAACAAACTTTGTTATGCTGGTTTTACATTATTGCATTAATTTGCATGCATTAATTTTCTTTTTATATTTTTTAAAGTCAATGTAATTAGATTATTTATCGAGTAAAAATAAAAAAAAATATTCATGTTAACTTAAAAAAAGCGCTAGTAAATAGCCAGAACATGTTTGTAGTAATATAGTTAAGTATACATAATTATTTCTAGTTATTTCTTGTTTCACATAATGACATGTAGATAATTAGGTACACGGAGTGTTAAAACATTTATAAAATTTATTTAATAATAGTAATGATATTTAGCTAGTTTGTATTAAGTTGTTGTCAAAGAGACTATCATCATCATCATCATCATCATCATATCAGCCGAAAGACGTCCACTGCTGGACAAAGGCCTCCCCCACAGATCTCCACAATTGCCGGTCTTGTGCTACTCGCATCCAGCAGTTTCCAGCGACCCGCACAAGATCATGTCAAAGAGACTATGTGTAGGTATAATTGTCGAAATTTATAATTTAAAAGAAAAAGAAAAAAAAACATCATAACTAAGGACTACTATAACTAAGCCATAGAGCGTTGCAATTCCTCCGCATCGTCGGGATGTAAAGAGCCCAGAAGCCTGGCCGTATGGCCACTCTGTATGGCAATGCTGATTCTTTGACCCAAAAAGGCCCGTTCTTTGGGTCACGGGAAGCGTCGATCATCGATCAGACTTTTCGCAATTTCATGAAACAATAAACGTGTGTTAGGGCCACACACACGGTCCTAGCCTTTCGACCCTAAAAAGCTCAAATACATACCTACGAAGTTGGTAGGTTGTATTTAGTTTACTGCTGATGCAGCATCTCAACGTGTAGGGAAGATGAGAAGGTGCAAGTGTGTCAACCCTTCCCACACCAAAGGCCTTCCCATATTACACGGTAACAAGGACAAGTACTGTGGGGTCTCTTCCGTGATCAGAACTTGAATATTTACTTCATTTCCGATTTAAAATTATCTTAGTTTTCTTAACAATACATGTTGCAATAAATTTTCAAGACTATTGCGCGACAATATATATTTCTTAAAAAGCAAACCATATAAATAAGAGGGTTTTACTCACCAAGCGCCAGAGTTTTCGTTACCAGATCATAGACCATAGTTGTCGAAATAAAATTCTATTATACACTACAATTACTTCTTCGTGCTATGCTTCAGTGAAATAATAATTTGTTATTCAACACTTATATATAAAAGGCAGTGAAACAAATATTGTTGACAATAGTTTACTTATCGGGCTATTGTTATTTAAATTAGCGTTTACATTAGTCAACAGATGTTAGTATTATTGTGTGCGTCTCGATTGCTCCGCCACGTTATCTAAACAGAAAAAAAATCGCTAAATTTTTTGAGGAGATTAGTCAAAATCGAAGGGAACGCACTAAAAATTTGTCAATGCAGAAATAAAGAAGTTATAGGGGTTTTAAATTGGCCGCGCGAACGTAACGTGGAGGATTGCGCGGCCATGGAAATCTCAGCAACTACTTGGGTGGAGATCTAATTCTTTTTGTTAATTGAACATTTAATTTGTCAGTCATTTGTGAAAAAACAATTATACAACTAAGGCCAATACTTCATGAAATATTCACCTTGGACGTTATGGCCGCGCCATCTATCGTGCACTTGATGTTTCTTTAATCTTGATTATTTCTTTAAAACTTAAGATTTCATGCAGTAAAACTACTATTACCACTAGAAGAAAGGTCCTAATTTGTCCAAAGTACTGAAAGCATTTAATACCACCAAAGTTTATTTAAACAGACGAAATCAAGCCAAAACAAAAGTTACGTGGTCGAGCAGTTGTAAGGTTAATTTGTATTTCTATTATTGTTAAGATTTCAGTGGGGACATCCATTTATTCGTAATATGAACCTCATTGGATTGCATATCGTTTTATCATCAAAACAGTTTTCTAAGCGTGTAATCTCAATAATGATGTTATCTCTTACAATGTTCGAGCAGAGTGACCATAATTTCTTTTGTTTACTAGACGAAAATGTACCTATTACGAATAATTGTTGTAGAATTGCCTAAGATAAATCAGTTCAATGCACAATTCTTTTCTTCTATACACAGTTCAAATCATACCATACAAAACAATTCCAAAAATGGAACTTAGTTCTGTTTTTATCACATGACGCGACATAGCTGCTTGTACTGCAGTAATTTAAAATATTCTCGGTTAATAAATAGGCAGTAACGTAAAACAATTATGAACTACGTGTGATGATTTTAGAGTTGCCTCGAACGGAACCTGCGGATAGCGTTCCTATTTATTTTAATTTTGAGAGCAAGTTTTAATTTTCGGATTATGTCCATTTCATTATATTTCTAGCACTCTAATGTGGAGGTCACATTAACGCTCTTCAAAGCTTATTGCCATACCTTCTACGCCAATAGCCTAGCGAGCAATATGCAGGTGGGTGGTGAGGGCCAGACGTCTTTTATTGGATGTACTCTTTAGTAGTGTAATAACCCCTAGCCATAAGTACATGTTTAATATGTCTCTGGAAACTTGTGTCAGGCAGAGCAGTAATATGAGTGGGAAGCCTGTTATAAAACCGAATACAATTTCTTAAAAATGATTTATTCGTTTGCTGACTCTAAAGCTTGGCATTGCAAGTTTTTCTTTATTTCTAGTCTTTAGTTCTAGTATTTATGTTATGCAGTTCACGTTTTCTTCTGTCGTTATCAATATTTTTTCTAACATAAAATATATTCTGATATATATACTCAGATGGAACCGTAAGTATATATATATTATTTCTTTAAACAAATTCGCAAGGAATCGCGACTACCTAACCCATAAACGGCTCTGACTGCTCTTTTAAGTAAAATGAAAATAGTTCTTATGTCACCCACAGCAGAATGCCATAGGACATAATGCTATGGAAGTACGCGAAATATACTAATCTAGCAGTTTGATCATGTGACAATTGTCTTATTTTCGAAACGGCATATGAAGCCGAACTTAATTATATAACTTAGGTATTATAATTATAATACCTATTAAGTAAAAGTGCATTTTGTAATTACAAAAGGCAAATTAGGTGGGACTCAATTGACACCCGATAAGGTTGATACAGATACAGTACGATGAACTTCTTCTTCTTATCGTGTCGATGCTAAGAATTAATTTTTATCTACCCAAAATTGGGCAACGCTGACCGCTTTGGCGGAAGCGTCATTCAATTCCCGAAGGGAACAGGACTGGACTGGAAGGACAAGCAGATAAATGGGCCATACTTTGGAGTGAGGACGCTTAATACTATGATGATGACCATCCGCCAATAAATTGTATATAAAATAAACGCCAAAGTCATTAAAAATTGCACTGATTTTATTTTAAAACCATACAGTTACACAAGTACACAACACGTTTACTTATAAAAATATTAGTAGTAATCAATTAGTCTTGTTACACCAAATAACATTAAATAGGAAAAATAACACTGTCCTTACACGATAACGCTAATTCGATTATTTCTACACACTATAAGGTAATATTAATGAAACTATGCTTTACTGTTGTGTCTACTATGTCTTTATTAAAAGAGCTTATGAAAAAATGTTTTCAAAATATAGTATTAGGTAGCAGGTGACTTTTACATTGATATCCTGAAAAAAAAATCACAATCTATTGAATTTGAAAACTTATTGTTAAATTTTAATTTAAAACTTGCACTTAATCAGCCTACACTACTAAAAAGCCAGACTTGTATAGACAATTTTGCGCATAACTTTCATAACCCATGTAAAGCCACGGTATTAGAACTAGCTCTATCTGATCACACTGCTCAGCTTCTTAAGTGCCCAATTAAGACAGTATGTTGTTTTAACAGTTGGCGAATTACCAGACGTCATTACAATAAGGAGAACATCAATAAATTTGTGTCCTATATTAGTAGTCTGTCCTTTTTTGATGTATATGAATCTCATGTGACTAACCCAGCTTATAATACTTTTATTGAAATGTTTTCATTACTTTATGACCAGTGTTTTCCTGAAAAAACGATCTATGTGAAAACAAATAAAAGTAGTAGATGGATATCGCGAGGCATAAAAATGTGTAGCAAGAAAATTCGCCGACTATTGTGGAAATATAGACTAAAACCTATGCATCAGAATAAGACGAAACTAATAAATTATTCAAAACGATAAAAAAAAAATTGACTAAACGCGCTCAGAACGATCACAAGATTAAAACGTCAAATAATAAAGCCTAAACCACTTGGCAATTAATCAATGAAACTAAATTAAATGTACCAAAAAGCACTATATCTAAACTGAAAGTAGATAATATAATAATTACGGATCCAAAAGAAATTGCTAATTTATGTAATAACTATTTCATAGATAAGATTCAACCAATAAAAAATTCAGGAGTGTCATTAAGAAATCAAATTTCCAGCAAAAAAGACTCTATGTTCATGACCCCGTGTTTGCCACACGACGTATTGAAAATAATTATAACACTTAAAAATACGAATAGTGTGGGTTATGAATGTTATGATGGAATAAGAACTAAAATAATTAAAGCAGTTGCCCATAAAATATGTAGTCCTTTGAGTCACATAATAAATCTGACCATTAGTGAAGGTAAATTCCCAGATGCTCTTAAGACCTCAATAATTAAACCATTATTCAAAAAACAGGACAGAGAGAAATTGGAAAACTACAGGCCCATTTCCCTGCTACCGATATTGACGAAAATTTTGAAAAAGTATTTCTGTAGTGAATTAAACACATACCTCGAAAAAAACCATATTTTATGCAACGAGCAGAAGGGATTCAGGGCAAGCAAAACAATTAATATGGCCGTGTATGATTTTCTGCAGGTTGTTTTAAAACATATGGATAAAAATACTCCAATATCAGCTATATTCTGCGATATGACTCAGGCATTTGATTATGTTCAGCATAATATTCTTCTTAAGAAATTGAAATCCTATGGAGTGAGAGGTAATATATTTAAGGAGTTTGAATCTTATCTCAATAATCGTAAACACAAATAAGTAGATTTAACCAAAAAAAGGAAGAGATATTCTCATCGGAAGAATGTAAAAATTTAAACCTTTAATATTATTATAAAACATTTGCACGCTATTGTATAGCAAACATGTCGGAACATAATAATATCTACTACATCTTGCATGCAATAATATTTTTTGTATGTGTTATAAATACTTATGCAAATAAATACTTACTTACTTACTGTTACCACGCTGTTCCTTAGCTAACAGAAAATGTTTTTTTCTTAAACAATAAGCATTTTTGCTTATTGTTTATGAAAAAAACATTTTTAATAAATTAATCTTATTTCGCATCTTCACTTAAGAAACCTCGAGAAGTGGATAAACCAGTTAATAGGATTTAGGAACTGTTACTCGATTTTAAATCTCAAACAAGATGGCAGAGTTGCCATTCTTCTGTAATGGCTGTATTATTTATACTCGTATAATAATCATTTACTCGTATGTATGTCGTGGCCGCATCGTAGATTTGCACATTTCATGAAATGCTCGAGAAATCCATGATTTCATTTCATGATGTGGGCAACATAATTGGATCAGATCATTCAATATCATCATTTCACGATTTTGTCATCTACATTTGACCGTATCGTATAAATAGGGTCTCCATAAGAAATTGAATCAATTACTTTTTTATTTTAAAAACGGTTACATATGGTAATGTCAACATTATGCTTTTACTTAAAGTGCATGAACCAAAATACCCGAAATCGAAATACCTTCTTATTCATAATACCTTAATCCAGTACATCTTACTGTACCATTCCGAAATTATAAATACTGATAAATATTATCTCAGATTTCTACATTCCGAATGTATAAGTTATCAAATTATCAATTACCTTGAAATTACAAAACCAATAATAGAATACAATAAATACGGGTACATGTCATAATCCAAAACATATTGAAACATAAAATACCGATGTCCAAATGCCCGAAAGGAAACTTTGGCTTTGTCCAGCAATGGACGTTATTCGGCAGGCATGATGACTAAAACGCACTTATTAAAGCCAAAAATATATAAAATATCGTTAACTTGAAAATACTAACTAAACATTACTAATAAATTCTTTGAAAAGAGACAAAAATTTCTTATTTTTAAAATATTAAGTGTATCCGTGTTATTAAATTGAAGAAAGACGGTAGCACTTTCGCGTAAGTTTCATAAATTTTACAGCATTATTAAAGATCAATCACAGATAATATTAATGTCCCAATGTGAAGAAAGGAGTCAATGCCATGTTAATATAGTTTTTATGTATCCGGCGCCTTATCTTTCGTCGTGTCGACTGACCAAGCACATCCTGTACAAAAGTGCATCTGTGTTTGGGGAAACATTCGAGTACTAAAATATTTTTCGTTTATTCTGTATAAGACAACTCCTGCATTAGTTTACGGACACAAAGCTCCGGAAGACGCGGGTGGGCAGACCACCAACAAGATGGGCCGATGATCTTGTGAGGGTCTTAAACCGAAGTTCAACAGCAACAGCAACAGCCTTTCGACTGGAATGATGATGATAATACATGATGATCACACATAGATTGTGAACAACCATTTATTAATACACATAGTTTTCCTGTGCGGGAATTGAACTCAAATAAAGAAGGCACCGAGATAGGAGTGCGGTGACTACCTTAATCACTGTATCACACGTGCAGTGCTATGGTACACCAGGTGGACAAAGATCTTCTATATTTGTTTGTTTTGACTACACGTGTGACGTAGCGGCTAAGACAGTCGCCTCGCCGCTTCGTGATCCGGGTTTGATTCCTGCGCCGGACAACTATTTGTATGACCCATAAATAGTTGTTCGGAGTCTGGATATTATTTCACTTTTTAATGAATAGAATAAAGAATAAAGTGATATTGTTTATTATGGAGGAGTAAACACCGTGACGTCACTTGTTATTGTAGGTAATGGCGGCACGTGGAAGCACTCGTGTTGGAAGGTGAGGGATTGAAATTGCACATTATATCTACTCGTAGTTTGGTACGCCGACAAGCTCAACTCTCCAATACTAAACTGTCGGTATCATCATTATCACCATCATCATATCAGCCGAAAGACGTGGACAAAGGCCTCCCCCAAAGATCTCCACAATTGTCGGCCTTGCGCTATTCGCATCCAGCAGCGTCCCGCACAAGATCATCGGTCCATCTCGTAGGGGGCCTGCCCACGCTGCGTCTTCCGGTTCGTGGTCGCGACTCGAGAACTAACTGTCCCAACGGCCGTCGGTTCTACGAGCTGCCACTTCAGTTTTGCAATTCTTCGGGCTATGTCGGTGACTTTTATTCGCCTGCGGATTTCGGCATTTCAGATTCGATCCCGCAGGACAACTCCGAACATAGTCCTCTCCATTGCTCTTTGGGTCTTTAAAAAATAAACTAATAAGTTTATTTTTTAAAGAATAAAGTCAGTTTATTACGCCGTGTTACATTTATAGTTATTACTCGCCACCTACGCCATGGACCCTGTCTCTCTGTGCCCAGTACTGTCGCTCAGGCATCGCTCTCGGATTTTTATATACTTAAGTCATTTTGGCAAAAAATGTGTGTTGGATCCTTGTCATGGAAATACGTCCAATTATACCTGCTTTAATGAGCCAAAGAGTTAATAATGGAGAAATAAGAATGTAGATAATGTTTTTCTTGGTGGGATATACTCTACCTAAGACAACAAATTGATGAGCAGGATCACAAATTACTTTTGTCTCCACTACAATTCACCATCGTCTCTTGTTTCGACGACCTCTCTGACAAGCGTCAGAGAGCTAAACCGTGTACATCAATGTCAGCTACTGCTATAACTTTGACCGTAACGTTACTTTTTATATCGGGTTCTAGTGTGGAATTTGTTATTTTTATTGTACTATGTAAATGTTATCTGTAATTATTACAACATAAGAAATTTATATTTAAATAACTCAGTTAGTTAAACTACTTCCTCAAAATGACGATTTGGACGACTAAGAATTAGAGAGAGATCTATTCCCAGTGATCTATTCTGGATCCATTTCTATTTCTCGTTATTTTGAGATGTATTCATAAATTATTGTTGTTTTTCTATGTGTTAGATGTGTGAAAATATTTTATGATATGGATACGAGCAATCTTTTAAAATAAAAATATTAACGTCTTTATCATTTTCTTTATTGATATAATAATCCTCTGTATATAGTTAAAGAATGAGAACAATGAATTTGCTGTGTTTGCGTAGGATGAGTCCGGAACCTTTCTTATATAGTTCGAATTTAAGGCTTCAATCCAGCAGAACCCTTTCCATACAGGGATGCTGCATTGGTAGACAAGTAGCACATACCCTTTATTCTGAAATAAATATAAGAAAAAAACAATAGTAAGAATTTATATTATATTCATTGAAAGGTAAAAGTACAACTACATACCTCTAGATGTAGTATGGGCCTTAAAAATATAATTGTTATATATATACTAGATACGCTGCGAAGCACCGTGTGCGCTTCGTTCATATCTACCCACCGCAACACAAAAACAAATTAAAATTATAATCTAGTCGGCATGGATGTATGGAATTTGTGTATTTGTGTTCTTTGTAAAATTGTTTAGGTATTTATTTGTATTGTATAGTTAAGTATTTTAGTTTAGTTTAGTATTGGTAAGTAGCCCACGCTTGGCGTTTATATTAAGTATTTAATTTCTCTGCAAGTGAATGTACATATTCTAAGAGAAATAAAGAATCTTTAACCGTAGATGACGCATCCACTTCTTGAAAAAATTATAAGTGAAATTATTCCAAGAGTGTAGTAGTAACATAATAAAAAGCAGTCTATTTGAAGAAAGGTGAATCATGTTATTTATTGAAACAATCGTACGGGTCACCTTATAGGTTGCGGTTAGATGCCATCAATCACGCATCTAATCATACTCACTCTCGGGACCACAACATTAAGTGGTCGGAATTCGTCATGACATATTATTTATTGCTCGGGGAATTGGCAGGCTTGGAACTCGAGATCAGCAGATGTAGTCAAACTAATTTATATATAAAATGTAAAGCGCCCTTACGTTGTATCGACGTTGGGTCCGATATAATTTATTTGAGAGAACACTCCGTTGCTTGCGATCCACTCCGAGCAGCTGGTGGACACGCCGCATGGTTCAGCCTGAGGGCGCGATAGAGCTTCCGCATACAGCAGGCAGGATCGACTGTGACTGCATAAATCTGAAAATAACATTTATATTCACTGCAAAAAGTGACAAGCACTACTAGCAAATCTTTAAGTAGTATACCATTGGCAAATATTATCCCTATAAAGTGGCTACGAAGTAGATTACTTGTTATAAGGCATTTGAATGACTAAAGAAACGGCATGCATAAGGTGCAAATGGTGCAATATTAATGATGAAGATCTAAGACAGTTCAATGATAATATTATAGATCTTCAATAAGCCATCTGTTAACATAATTATCGCAGACGATATTATTTTAGACTGTTGTCTAAAATAATATTGCCATAAAAAGTTCACAATCTTCAACGTATGAAATACATTTTCTTAGATATTATATTACGAAGGAGAATACTCTTATTTAGAAAATTTAATTTTAGATACATTGTTTAAATCTACGAGGTGGCCTTATTCGTTAAAATAAACTTTCAATTGTTTGACACATTTAGGGCCTGTTTCACAATGTCCAGGTAAAGTCCCGAATAAGCTACTTGCAACTTATCTATCGAATAAAGACATCGTTTGCGTTTCACAATCAATGGCAGTTTATTTGCCAGTTAGCACTATTCATATAGTGCTAACTGGCAAATAAACTACCAAGTAAACTATTGACCAGATCAAGCTTCAGATAGCAAAGTTAATTGATGGATAAGATATCTGACAGATGTCATTCGATGCTTATTTCGGTGGTGTTTATTGTTAGAATAAAATAGTAATGTTTGATACTATTGAAGATTGAATTAGAAATTGATGAATTATTTGATGATGAACTGCGCATAAATCCGACACCGCTAAGAAAAACACCACCGAAACACCGCAACACACATTTGTTGACCTTAACATTTGACGTCTATTTATTTGACTTTCGTACGTTTAATTTCACGCAAAAAAATCAATTTATGTATGTATTTTTATTTGATAAAATAATAGTTAGCAGATAAATTTGAAAATATTTATGCAAACCAGAAAATGCTAACCATAAAAAATTAGTAAAAAGATATTTTTAGGTGTGTTTATCATAAGAAATGTATTTATAGGTTGTCTGTTTCGTAAGACGGAACGACAAAATGCGACGTTGCCAAACCTACCTACTAGTAACTGCCGAATAGCTATCTGGCAAATAAATATATCGGGAAGGTGGTGATGAAACGCAATGTGTTTTATCCAGAACTTATATCTTTATTTATTTGGTAGTTTAGCTATCCGACACTTTATCTGGACATTGTGAAACAGACCCTAAATATTACATGACACAGAAATGAAATACGATGCAAACCGCATAAAAATACGCTATATATTTATAACTTTTTGGCTATGGTTTGTTTTATGGTATATTAAAGTACCTAGCTCTATACTATAATTAATAATTTATAATTAAAAAGAATTTGCCTATTGTTTTGAATAAAGAAGACACACTATGCGATTATGGAATACCTATCATAAAACACAGCTAATATTAATTTTTCATCCGACTAATGTTTAATGCTTCCAACTTGTATGTCAATGAAGTAATAGAATTGTTATTCGGTACAAATATTTTAAGGCATTTTTATATAATAAATATAGGTATATTATATAAAGGTTTAGGATAGATAGTCAAAAACAAGACAGGTGACATATCGGATAAAAGTAACTATAGGCCAATCTCATTAGCTACAGTTAATGCTAAGTTATTTGATAGCATTCTTAACTCTCATCTGAGTAAAGAGGTAAATGTGCATGAAATACAGTTTACGTTCAGGCCCAAACTATCTAATAAACGCGCGGTACTGAGTTTAAAACATGCTGTAACATATTACTCCGAGCGTTACACTATTTATGCCGATTTGTCGAAAGCATTTGACTTTGTTTACTACCAAGTTTTGTGGAAGAAGTTACTTGAAAGTAACTTTTTTTTCTATCTTACCTTTTGACATAATGAAATTGAATTTAATCATGCTTTTCTTATTATGACATTTATTTCATACATCATTTTATGTTACTTATTTTTATGTGAATAATCTATATTTTTATGCTTATGGTAATTTACTATAATTTTAGCTTGTCATTACATCTTTAATAAATTGATTTGATTTGATCCTGTTTAATTTCTTTTATTTATATTTTGGTTATGGCAGGCAATCTCAAGTCAAGACAACACAGAAACCTGTCAAAAGTCATGCCTCAGATACCAGAGCACGAATAACCCGACATTACACCGAAGACATCCCGGACGACAGCCTGTACGAGATTAGAATGGCTCTCAGACAACTCAAGAACAACAAGGCGCCTGGTGAGAATGGAGTTACAGCAGAGCTTCTGAAGGCGGGTGGTACACCAATCCTACGGGGCCTTCAGAAGTTATTTAACTCCGTCATACTAGATGGTCAAACGCCACAAACATGGCACAGAACTGTGGTGGTGCTCTTCTTCAAAAAGAGGGACAAAACTCTATTGAACAATTGGACCGATTTAAGCAAAAATGATTCAATCCACACAAACCTTATTTTGAGATATTTGACTTTAAAATTCATTTCAGTTTTTCTCAGGCTTTGTAATGCTAAATTTAGTTTTTTTTAATTTTATGTAATTTTATACGAACTTAACTATTTCACATACATGAATTTATTGAATATATTGTAATAATTTAGATGATATTAACGAAAATATGCTCCGGGATCATTTTTACAAAATACATTTTGTATGGAATTAACTTTGTAGGTTGCAGAAAGCAAAATGCAAAAGTGATTCAAAATGAGACAAAAATAGACACTGAAAAAATGTTTATTATTCTTGTTTTATTAAAAAAATACAAAAAATACCCTACTCCTCATCTAAATCAAAGTCTGGTTCAACACAAAAACCATCTATATCATCTGTTACTGTATCGTCTCCCCTCAGGGTTTTGTAGTAATCGATGCAATCATTTGGTATAAGATGGAATAATGATTTCAAATCATTTAACTTTTTTTTATTAATCAGTTTTCCTGATGGCCATAATTCTTGCAAATCTTCTTCTACAATATCAAACTCAACACCTTTAAATTTCTTTTTTATATTGAGTTCTTTATAGTTTTCATCAAAGGTAGATCTCATGAACAAAGAATGTGGAGCCTGTTTTTTTTATTAATATTTCTTTTGTTTTAAGCCAGTTTACTTTACTCTTATCATTAAATGTTTTTCTATTAGTTATTTTCTTTTCTAGAATATGAGATCCAACAAAATCACAACTTTCCATTTTATGAACCTGTAAAGGGTTTTTGTTTTTACATTGTTTCATGATGGCAATATAATCATTCACGGAATATATCCTTTCATATTGCTTAAGTCGAGTCTCAATTTTAGCGAAATCGTTGTCGTTGGGCAGAAATGTGTGTCCTGATTCTAGGTATCGAAAGCTGATTGTCTCTAAGGTGGGGTGTCTATTTAAAATAGCCTTCAAAATTAAAACAATTTTTATATTTCTATTTTGACCTCCGCAACAGTCACTCCACAAGATCAATTCTTTTACTGTAGGGCTTAGCAAGCACTTAATATATTTTCTCAAACATGAACCCACTTCTTGAGCCCCTCTACCTGCCTCGCCTTCATCCCAAACATAACAATTCCCAACATCGTTGGAAGCCGAGTGTATACCACAGTTGTAGACCCATAACTGCCTTTTATAGAAAACTATATTGGTCGGTATTCTAGGTAAGGGTAACGTTTTTTCTAAATCGTAAGTCAAACATTCAGTTTCTTCACAAGTTTTAGCCTGTTCAAAATCTTCCTTCATCTTCTTCCTTAAATCTTCCGCAATTTTTTGGTGTTCTTCTTGTTGTCTTTGGGCATTTTCTTTTTCAGTTGTGGTAGTAGAATTTTTTAACGCAATTCGGTAAAGATCACATTTGTTACATGTGTCTTTTTTAAGACTCTTGCATCTCAAATTGAAATTTTGTACGAAAACTTTTCTTACAATATTGAAGGATGGACATTTTTCGTCTTTACCAAATTCTTTTTCAAATTCTATTTTAAATAGTTCGTAAATTTTTGGTACTGTCATTCCTGGCTGCAAATATAAAACATGACTGTTCTTTTCCCTACAATAATGTGACTCGTATTTAGGTAACCTTCTGATAACATCAATGATAAGCTCAATATGTCTTTGTGGCGTTTTATTCCATCCACCTGCTCTTTCTCCTCTTCTGTCTTTTATTTCTCGGTCGTTGCGATTTTTACTAAGACTAACAGTAACTTTTTGGGGTGATATTTGTAGCGTTCCACAAAACATGTCTCGACAAACTGGTATATTGCTAAGTTTATACACGCGAACAAATTGTCGAGGTTTTCTCTTTGACGGGGAACTTAATGTAACGTAACTTCGTTTCTTTTTGCTTTCTGTAACGTTAGATGCTATGTATAAAAGTTGTGCTGCGTATGATCCAAGATGTACGAATTTATGAAATTCTCGTTCCCTATCTTCTTTTGACATTAAATTAGCACAATCGTTTTTGCATGAACATTTAAAGTCAATGAATTTTTTTGATGGCACATCCTTTTTTTTAGTTTGGTAAGGTAAATTTTTGTACTTTCTTTCTTTAGTTTCCTGACGATTATATTTTTGTTTTAGTTTTCTTCCTCTCTTTTTACGACCTTCATATTCGTTTTCTAGTACATTATCTGAAGTACATACAATATCGTTTGCAATTTCTTGTACGTAATTAATTTGTGTTTCTGCTTCCTTACTTACTTCAGTGTTTGTTCTTGTTACACATTCTTTTACACTTTCTTCTATATTATCTTTGTTTCTGTCTTCTTCAATATTAAGTCTCTCTGTTGATTTTACTTTTTTAGTTCTCTTTTCTGCAGAATGGATTAATGCTTCTGAAGTTATGATGCTTCTTTCATCACAAGCAGTGTCACTTTCTGAATCTGTCGTATCTGATGCAATAAAATCTGGATCTTTTACGCTGTCATCACTGTTATATGATAATATATAATTATTATTTTTTGGTTTACCTTCTGATGTCTGTGGGGATGGTTCTTCAGTAATTGTATTCATTAATTCAGTGTGCATAAGCCTCAATGGAGTCAACGGGGAATATGAAGGTGGAGGAATTGAAAAATTAGAAAGAAGCGTGGGGCTAGTAACGCTTTCATTATCTGAAAGATATACAATAAAATGAACAGGTTAGTTAGTTGCAGTTTAGTATAGCAAACATTTTACTGTCTTAGGATCATAATGTGACCGTTTACCTTCAGTTATTGACTTTTCCAAAACTTCACCAGAAACCATTTGGCTTACGTCGGCTGGCGATTTGATAGAATGAGTTTCTTCATTATCACTTTTTAAAATACAAGATGCTTGTTCTTTGTTCGTGCAATCTGGCTGTAAACAAGAGTCTGATTCCTCATCATCACTTTCTTCTATATATATTTCTTGTCTACCTTGACTGTAATCAAGGTGTTGAACTACTGTGGTACATTTTGGTGAACTATCTGTAATATTACTAGTTCCTTGAAGTGGATCTTTAGGGCATCGTTCAACAAAAGGGTCATTAGGCTCTTCAAACTGCTCTTTTGACAAAATGTTGAACAATTTTTCCGTTTCAGGAGACATTTCTCTGATTGGCGATGACGTACAAGATTGTTGATTTTCATCACCTGAAACAATAAGGGGCTGTAAACTATTTTACTCTTACTAAAGTACTTTACGTTTTACCTATTCAACATTTTGACGGGTCACGTAAACCCTAATAAGTATCAATGTCTTTTACCCGACCCGGGGATCGAACCAGCAACCTAGCAGGCCGTACATAGTACCATCGAGCCACCAAAGCAGGAGGAGGAAATAAATAGATAAAATTTACCTAGTTTTTATTATTAAAATTTGTGTAGGTACTTACCTAACTTACTTTGAGCCGCTTGACGAAAGTTGTCACTGCAATAGTCTTTCTGAACCATTCTTATCATATTATCACTCCTCTTACATCTCTTAGAAAGATGTGAATAATTTTGGAGCGACCGGTTATCTTCTATTTGTGGCAAAACATGAAAAAAACAAATATTAGGTAGTAAGTTAGTGAGTTCAACTTTGCCTTTATTTGAAGGTATCTACCAAAGGTAGCAAGCCAGGCCATAGAGCCAAAGAGTACGTTATTTAGTTGACAAAAATATGTAGATACTTAAATAAAAGTTCTTCCGGAGATATGTTGATAATGTAATCCTTAAATATTGTTATTTTCATAAAAAACATAATCCAAATAAGTTATTATGCAACAGAAACAATTTAATTTACTAAAGTAATAGTAGGTAAATACATAGCCGACGTCGATGCATTTTGATTTTTGGCGGTATCTTTGACAAAACTTAGCAAGTACCAAGCCGTTCAGTTCACGACAAAAAAGCAATCGTATATTATCTACTCGAAATATTAATCAATTACCATTCCTACAATGATAATAATTACTTACCAACATCTTCTTGTCGTTCTGCAACTGTTTTTTCACGAACACTTTTCAATATTGAATCTTTTCGATTCATATTTTGTAAGTTTAAGAGTTAACTTTTGTTAAAAACCTCAAATTATCTACTTACAAACACAATTAAACAAAATCAAAACAATGAGAAGGTACACTTATGTTTTATTTATTTTTTATTGCACAGCAATAATATCACAACGTTTCAATAGACGAGATCAATCGAACTGACTAGGCCGGCTCCCCTCTCCGCCCGCTACCCTCCCCGCAGCGCGGTTCGCGCGGCACGTGCAGCTCATGTAGGTATAATCCGACCGCGACCGCGAGTGACGCGGTCGAGCCACGCAGTTTGCCAGTTATTAATAATTATGTAATAAATATATTATTATATAAATTAAGTAGGGAATTGCAATAAATCTCGAGTGGATCCTTTTTGTGTATTAACTTAAAGTTTAATATGTTTTTTTTTCAAAACCGCAATAATGATTCAAGCTCTCAGGTTCATTTACGTAAAAATTTAAATAAAGAAAGTGTGTGCAAAACAATATTGCAAAAAAGATTCAAGGGACGTTGAATCGTTTTTGTAAAACGCTGTAATAATTTTTCACTGCGCTTAAAATTTTTCAAAAACGATCCATGTCTCTTGAATCTTTTTAGCAAAACTTAAGCGGGTCTAATAGGTTCATTTTGAAATTTGCATAAATGATCTTCGTTAAGATTGTCTACTTAACCACATTATCCTAAGAAAAATAATAAATTTTCTTACAAAACATACAATTTTATTACAATTATAATAAACTGCAATAATAAAATACACGGTTTAAATAAATAAATACCTATTTAACTAAAGTTTTCGATATAAAAATAATATTTTGTTTAGTATTTATCGCCAAGATAGAATATTAATGATAATTTTATACTTATTAAACCGTGAATCGTTGTTTAAGAATAAAATATTACGTATTTCTATATTTCATGTGGTCTGAATCTATAAAGTTATGTAATCGAATGTTATTTTTAAATGAGTTAAAATGATTCATGACTTTTGAAACATTTAAACAATATTTTTTTGTAATATTTTGTATGTTGTTTAAAAAGCATAATTGTTCCAAGTAGTATGAATCATTATAGCAAAAATAAATTATTACATGAGAGGACAACTCAAGACATTGCAATAATGATTCAAATAGCTTGAAACACTTATGCATTTAAAAAATTGATCTTCGACATGATAGCTGTGGCTTGGATCATATGGATTTTCGCCAATATTATTAAGATAGAATGACGAGTCTTTGATATGTTAAAATATACCTTATTTGCATAGCATAGGTCACAAAATCTCGAAATTGTCAAGGTTGTGGGTTGGATCATTTTTGCTTAAATCGGTCCAATTATAGACCCATCACACTGCTGAGCCATGTTTACAAGTTGTTTTCGAGAGTCGTTACGAACCGTCTAGGCGTCTCGCGCGCAGGTTTGACGACTTCCAGCCTCACCAACAAGCCGATTTCCGAAAAGGCTTTAGCACCATAGACCACATACATACGCTGCGGCAAGTTATACAGAAGACCGAAGAGTATAACAAGCCACTGTGCTTAGCGTTTGTGGACTATGAGAAAGCCTTTGATTCCATCGAAACATGGGCCGTGCTGAGGTCTCTCATAAGGTGCCAAATCGACTACCGGTATATCGAGGTGATAAAGTGTTCGTATGAAAACGCCACTATGTCAGTGCGACTCCAGGACTAGAACTCGAAACCTATCTACTTGCAGCGAGGCGTGAGACAGAAAGATGTTATATCTCCCAAACTGTTCACCGCTGCATTGGAAGATATCTTCAAGGTACTGGACTGGAAAAGCTTTGGTATCAATGTCAATGGCGAGTACATCACTCACCTTCGATTTGCCGATGATATAGTAGTCATGGCTGAGACTATGGAAGACCTCGGTGGAATGCTCGATGGTCTCAGCAGAGATTGTGAACAAAAAAAAAAAAAATATTTTTAGATACCCACTTTGTTCCGACATAGGAGGATATTCGTTTCTCGGAGGACATCCTGGCTGCTCATTAGTATAGTTATACGTGCTTCTTTTCCTCCTTGTAGCCTGGTCGGCAAAGTCTTGGCA
Source organism: Pseudoips prasinana (assembly GCA_951640165.1). NCBI lineage: Eukaryota > Metazoa > Arthropoda > Insecta > Lepidoptera > Nolidae > Pseudoips > Pseudoips prasinana. The sequence goes on along the minus strand of OX621243.1, from coordinate 32,103,426 downwards.
ATTGGCGTAAATATCGACGTCACTGATAGCGGCCGTAGATCCGTAGCCTGATAAGTCGGTGTGGATAGCAACTACCCCTTGAGCATCACCAGACTGCAAAGGCATCTCAATTTCTATCCCACTGTACCCAGGACCAGCTGGATCCAACCCAGTAATCCTGCAATGGAATGTTTAAACATAATACTAAATCATTGCTTTAAACGGGATTACTTTAACATTTGGGTGAATTTGGGTTCTTTACTTGTAGGTGGGGTTATCGGTTACGGATCCCTGCCGCTGGTTCTCATTAGATTACCAGTGTACCGAATAAAACCCAACGGTGTTTCCTTGAATACCTTTAACCTCGGCTAATTGTGTGTGAATAATGTCCCAATGTTATTGAACTTACCGCCCAACTTTGACACCTAACGTCGCATTGACCTCTCGGCCGGCACCACCACACAGATGTGCTCCAAGAGATAAACCCAACAGGTGCAGCTTATTTAAATCCATTCCAGCTGCTGTCATGTTCACCAAAGCTTTACCTAGTTTTATGCCTAACTGAAAACAAGTAAAATATTTACATAAACCAACCACAACTACTATATAACAACTAGACAACGAGATACACAGGTTTGAGATCGAAATATCAGAATTTGTTAAAGGTCTCTGCACACAGCGGGCGCGGCGCGGCGGGACGGGACGGCGACGCGACACTGAGGAGTTGTAATGTACTAGATATTACGGGCGACGCCACACACAGCGTCGCGTCGAGCGGGACGGCTCTGTGTGGCGTCGCCCGTAATATCTAGTACATTACAACTCCTCAGTGTCGCGTCGCCGTCCCGTCCCGCCGCGCCGCGCCCGCTGTGTGCAGAGACCTTAATACAGGTGCATACCAAATCAGTCTTTTGAAAAAGAGTGTTATTTATGGCACCTGTTATCTTCAATAAGCTGCGACACTGCATTAAAGACCTCCCATTGGAAAGGTTCAGAAAATACCTCTCAGCACTGCTAGCTGAAAAATGCTATTATTCTGTGCAAGAATTCCTAGATGATAAGCAAATTTAAATAAAGGTATCCATGTCCTTTTTAGTTTAAAAATGAATTTGAATGTTATATTAAGTTTAAAAATTTCAAACAGCCATTCCGCCATCTTGGGGAGGCCGCCATATTGGATTTGTAATGACGTTTCTTTGCTAGTTGTCTATTGTCATCTGAACTCAGAGCGTGTGCAAAATTCCATCCAAATCGGAGACCGGGAAGTGAGTCAAATTAAGATTCCAAGATTTTCTTACATACATAGTTACAAGTGAAGCTAATAATATAAAAGCGTGTTAAAAACCAGTTTGTTAAAGAAGTTTGTTTACACCGGTTTAAAGTTAATTTTATATTGATTAACTGAACTTAATGCTTTACAGACTTGTGAGATAAGAAACAAAATAGATTAATCAAAAGATTCAAACAACGCCTCATAAAAATATAAAAATCGGTATTACAATGCGTATTTGGCGATTGGAGCCCATTCCAATATTGATCTTTTTTATACAACTGAATCAACAATAAGAGCCGGCTCAACTGTAAATAACGAGTCACTTTAATATAATAAAGTATGCAATACTTTTGATTGTTCACCACCTATGTAAGGGCCTCATGCTGAGGTTTCTTAACAAAACCAAGACAAAAAGTTCTTTTCAGGTTGGTAAAAGAACTTTTTGTCGCGGGTTTCAGCCGTACATGAGTTGAAGTTCCTCTGAAGCAATATAGTTCACCCATCAGGTCCAGAGTTTGGGAATTCTATTATGTATCTTAACCCAAAAAGTTATCACATCTAAAAAAAATATATAGCAAAAACAACCGGCCAAGTGGAATTGAGACTCACTCGGATACCATTTACGCCATCATGAAGAGCCATCAGTAAGTCAGCAGTTTCCTTACTGTGGAACTTGGATAACACTCAGAACAATATCCTTCAAAACCTGCTTCCCAGTTATATCAGTGAAATGTCTACGAATAAGTATAAAAGCCAAATTGTGTAACAGCTTACTACAAAACTTCTGATTATTTAAGTAACAAAACGGCTTGGGTTGAAATCGTTCTAAATTAACACATTTAAGTACAATGTAATTTTATGATTGTATTCCTACTGAGTTTTCTGGCAGTGTTTCTCAGTAGCTGCCACGTCATGCACTGCACGGTATAGTACAAAGATGTACGATTCCACATGTAATATTTTAACGGAATAAATGAATTTTTCTACTACTACTACTACACTTAACTATACACAACTTAACTTAACACAAATAAAATAAAATAAAATAATATAAAAAAGGTTTTTATTCACGTAGACTTTAAAAAAGCGCTTGTAAATAGTCAGAATATGTGTGTAGTAATATATAATTAATTTATAATTTAGGTATTCTAGGTAGATATAGATATTTATGTACACGGATTGTAGGAAACAAAATTCAATAAGATTTATTTTATAATAGTAGCTTAAATTAAGTTATTGTCAAGGATCATGTGTGGGTTTAATTATCGAAATTTTAAATTTTATCTATATTTTTACTTCATATTGTCTGAATGGTTCTGTCTATATTAAGGTACGCATTAAATATTCTTATAAATCATATTCTTAATATGTAATACCTAACTATTTCAGTTTAAAGAAGTTCTTCACAGCCCATAGGGCTGTGAAGTCAGAAATAAACATATGTTACTATTTTATTAATTGTTTAATAACTTACTTGCTTGCTGTTTTCAACTGCTCCCGGATACAATATATAAGGTATGGGACCAGCGCTTGCAGCTTTCTGCCAGTCCAACAAGATGAGGTTGGTGCTATTGGACCACAAGGCCTTAAGCATGGTTTTAGTACAAGTTCCGTTGACTGTACCGTTGTAACCGAATGTGTACAGATCTGTGGGTTGGCTGGAGTTAAAGTAGTCCGTATTGACCAGGGGCACGCCACAATAGTGGCGGTAAGACCCATCATGGAGGAATGGCTGGAGAGAAGGCACGGCGCCCTCACTTATCGGCTTACGCAGGTACTCTCGGATCATGGGTGCTTCGGGAAGTACCTGCATCGCATAGGCCGAGAAGAGACGCCTGGTTGTCACCATTGTGGTGGCCCGGTTGACACGGCGCTTCACACATTGGTGGAATGCCCAGCTTGGGAGACACAGCGCCGTGTTCTCGGGGCTGCAATGGGTGCGGTTGACATCTCGCTTGCAACGGTGACCAAATTCATGGTTGCGAGTGAGAATGCCTGGAGTATCGTCGCCACCTTTTGCGAGGAGGTGATGGTAGCAAAAGAGGTGGCGGAGCGAGAACGGGAGGCATTGTCTTCCCGCCCAAGCAGCGCTAGGAGAACCGGGCGTCGGAGGGCGCATATCGCCAATCTCCGGCCTCCATGAGGAGAGGCCTGCGGATGGTGGACATGGGGCAGTCCACCATCCGACCAGAATAGGCCCGAGACGGTGGCGCGCCGTGTTCCGCGCGCGCCTCTCTTGAAGAGGGGGATATGGATGTCCCCAACAAAAGTGAGGCTCACTGAAAAGTGAGCCAGCACCTGTCCAGGCTGCGGTGAATGCGCGAGCGAATCCCGTGGTCTGGACTAAAGGTGGCTGAGGAACACCGTGGGGTTTTAGTCGGTAAACCCAGCCCTACCATCTGGCTGGGAGTCCGACATACCCCGTCGCTTCCCCAGCGGCGGGACGATCCATATAGGATTTCCCCACGTAAAAAAAAAAAAAAAAAAAAAAAAAAAAAAAAAAAAAAAAAAAAAAAAAAAAAAAAAGTCCGTATTGACCAATGTGTAGGCTTCCTCAAGGCGGGATCTCTTGTAGTTGTCGAGTGTTCTTAAATAGAGAATACCATTTTACCTTATTTGTTATTATTTTGTGAATATTTAACAAAACAATGAGGTGAGGCGCTCATGGCCAATTGCACTCACCGGCCCGTAAGAAATCGGCGAGGTAAAGGTACGCGGTCAGTCCATAGATGGGTGACCGTTAAAGTGGTTTCATTTCTGAGCGTCTCCGTGCTTCGGAGGGCACGTTAAGTAGTCGGTCCCGGTTGTTGTCATTAGACAACGGTCGATAAGCCATGTCAGAGGTCTACTGGGCGGCTTGAAGTACTCTGACGCCAGGGTAACCACTGCCAATACGATAAAGACAGAAATGAGGTAAAATTTTCGGGTGTAATATTTCAGTGTATCTTTTCCTTCGAGATAAAAGTTTTGTTATTTGCATTGACATTGGTTTGTCTATAAAGTACCCATACAGGTATAATTGTAATATACTGAAAAAATATTTATTGAATATCATATTAAATAAATAATTTTACCTTAATTGACCTTGAAAACATATAAGAGACCCTCAGAAACTCACTCATCTATTGACTGACCGTGTGCCTAGGTGCTTTACCTCACTGATCATAGGTAAATGCATAGCTATTACAGTAATTTTGGATTCTTTTATTACTTACCGAAAACATTTTTTTAATCTATAGGATTAAAAAAAATGTTTTCGGTAAGTAATACATTACAATCTAATATTGACATATTTAAGATATATTAGATAAAAACAGTAGGTATTAAACCTACATACATATTAGATAAACTTAATCTTAACAGCGTCATAAACTTCCTCATCGTTTCCAGGGAATGAACCCAGAAGGCTGGCAGGATAAAAAAAATTACTTACTTTACTACTAACGAATAAGTGATATTAATATTTAAATTAAATAAATAATAATATTTGGCATGTTCGTCAAAAAGCACCAAAATTTGTTTGAAGAAGTGAGCACAAATAAAAAATATTTGTCTAGGGACAAAACTAAACTACTGCTGCCAAAAATGTCAACTACATTATTTCAAAGAAATTGTATCTGTATGATAATAAAAATATTTAACAGAATTCCTAAGCATATACGAGAGCTGACTGAAACGAAATTTAAAGTGACGTTAAAAAAATGGTTAACAGAGAAATGCTTCTATACAGTCAATGAATTCATATGCTAAATGTATCAAATGTAATATCAATGTAATAATTTAAAGTAGGTAATTATTAAGTTTAATGTATTAATTTAATTAAATAATTTTGTAATTTAATAATATTATGTGACCGACATGTTTTAGTAATAGTGTATAATCTATAGCATAAAATATTTATTGTAAAATGACATCATAATATAAGTACACAAATGTTATTTAGAATGTGTTGTTGCTATGCCTGATAAGGCGACTAAGTTATAAGTTTGACCGTAATTTTAAGACCGTCTGTAACACTTAGTCCGCAATAAAAATCTTTGAATCTTTATTTTTACTTATTTATTTATTGGCTCACCAACAATTACTTACACTTATAAAATTATAAATTATCTCAACAATATCTATTAACAGGCCTAGTGTAACAATTTTTTAGAGGTAAGCACCTCATGCACTACAAACATTCAAATCAGTAACTGCTACAATAATAAATCCACAGATAGATGGGTCACACAAATATTTGTCCAGCGCGGTACTCGAACCCGCGACACGAAGCGGCGAGGCGTCTGTCTTAGCCGCTGCGCCACACGTGCAGTCAAGTCAATTGATGTGCTATGGTATAGTCCACAGCCTGTATAAGAATAAAGTAATATATTTTCTCAAGTCTTTGGATATTATAGGTCTATTGCCGCTGCAATAATAAATCTACCGGTAGATGGTTGAGGCGAACGGTGGGCATTGATTCAGTCGTTTTACAAGTACCTTAACTCCTAATAAACGTTAATATACTGGAAGACTTACTTAAAAAAAATCAAGTACGCGTCCAGGTCATCTGCTGCTGCCAAAGATGTGGCTGCAACTAAAAAATAAATTACAATCAAACTCATTAAATGAATTATATTCACTCAATCAAGTTAAGCTGGGAGATCATGAGCCACGGTAATTTTTAGTTTAGAATAAACTTGAGGATATGGTTAACCATTTACTTTACCTTTAAGAGAAGTAGGGCACAGCGTTCATTCGCTCAAAGAGCAGCCCGTCTGGGGAAGTACCTTACTTACAGAAGACATTTCTTAATAATAACATTAATAAGTTTAATGTTGTGTTTCTGCGTGTGTGTAAGGTCGCCAGAGCTCATGGGGGGGGGGAGGGTCAGCAACACTTGTCGCCCTATAACATAAAAACATAACTCATTTGAGCTTCTCCACTCAATCAAGTTAAGCTTCTAAATAATCTAAATTGAACCAGTTGAGTATTCAGCTAGGAGTATCTTCTTCTTCTTCATCTTCTCTTTCTATCTTAGTATTCTTTATAAAATCACGGTCAACTTAATAAAAAGAACAAATGGAAATAGTTCTTACGGTTCCAAACCGAATGCAGGATTAATTGGCACTTTCCGAGGAAATATTCAATTTATTTGCTGCGTAGTTTTCCATTGATGATAAAGTATTCTTAGATATCTTAAATATAACCATTTCCTTTTACATTGTTAATTGGTGATACAAAACATTGAAATCCAACCAATTGCAAAATTTACCTTTGACGCTGTAGGCACGGCCTGCAGCGTCAAACGTAAATTTTGCAATTAATTTGCTGGTTGACCACCTTCAAGCCGTTTGCTATGGAACATATATATCTCTGTGCGACATTCAATGTATATCTATACAAATAAATAAGATTGGAGTGTCTGTTTGTAATATTGAAATAGCCGGTTTTTACTACATAAATATGAATTTATATACGGTACATACACCAAAAATACATTTTTTACAATTTTTGTCTGTCTGTCTGTTTGTTCCGGCTAATCTCTGAAATGGCTGGACTGATTTTGACAGGACTTTTATTGGCAGGTAGCTGATGTAATAAGGCGTAACTTAGGCTACTTTTATTTTAGAAAAAGTATTTTATTTTACTAAATAAACTAATTAACACGCGAACGTAGTCGCGGGCACAGCTAGTTTCTAATAAAATAAACTATAAGTATCAATATGAGGATTTTACTCACAGAACGCCAGAATTATCGTTACCAGACTATAGGCCATAGTTATCGAAATAAAATACACTACAATTATCGCTATACAAAATTACTTCTTCGTTCTACGCTTCAATGAAATAATAACTTGTAATTCAACATTTATATATAAAACAGACAGTGAAACAAATATCGTTGACGATGTTTTCTCATCAGGCTATAGTTTTTAGGGTTCCGTACCCAAAGGGTAAAACGGGACCCTATTACTAAGACTTCACTGTCTGTCTGTCTGTCCGTCTGTCACCAGGCTGTATCTCATGAACCGTGATAGTTAGACAGTTGAAAATTTTACATTTCTGTTGCCACTATAACATCAAATACTAAAAAACAAAATAAAATAAATATTTTATGGGGCTCCCATACAACAACTAGAATTTTTCGCTCGTTTTTAGGGTTCCGTAGCCAAATGGTAAAAAATGGAACCCTTATAGATTCGTCATGTCTGTCTGTCTGTCCGTCCGTATGTCACAGTCACTTTTGTCCGAAACTATAAGAGCTGTACTGTTGAAACTTGGTAAGTAGATGTATTCTGTAAACAGCATTAAGATTTTCATACCAAAATGGAAAAAGAATTATAAATCTGGGGGTTCCCCATACATAGAATGGTAATTAAAAAAAAAAAAATTCATCGTACCCGTACATGTGGGGTATCTATGGATAGGTCTTCAAAAATGATATTGAGGTTTCTAATATAATTTTTTTCTAAACTGAATAGTTTGCGCGAGAGACACTCCCAAAGTGGAAAAATGAGTGTCCCCCCACCCCTGTAACTTCTAAAATAAGAGAATGATAAAACTGAAAAAAATTATGATGTAAACTAACAACGAAAATTGGTTTGAATGAGATCTAGTAAGCAGTTTTGTTTTAATGCGTCATAAATCGTAAACCGCAATTTACCTTTAATTTAATCAACTGAAATACTTGCTGCTGCGGAACCCTTCATGAGCGAGTCCAACTCGCACTTGGCCGGTTTTATAGATAATGGTACGGAACCCTTCGTGCGCGAGTCCGAGTCGCACTTGTCCGGTTTTTTTAAATTAGCGTTTACATTAGCCAACAGGTGGTGTATGTTTGCATTTTAATGAAATAAAGTAAATTCGTTTAGTATTTTCAGCGAGAGGGCGTTCATGTAACATAACGTTTCCGTAAGTTCATTTGTCAAACACGACTTGAGCCCGTGCCATGCCGAAGTTAGTATTTATTTGAAGGTACGTGTACAGTGAATTGAATTATATTAATGCAGCGGGTGAGACAGTCGCCTCGCCACTTCGTGTCCTGGGTTCGATTCCCGAACAGGATAACTATTTGTGTGACCCATAAGTAGTAGATCTGGTCTGGGTGTGCCTTGTGTCCATATTCAAAGTAAGTAAGGGCATTCAAGTAGATGCGGTAAATAGCGACTTCTCGAGGGAATTCGATAAAGTAAATCATGAAATATTGTTACAGAAACTTAAGTTAAGAAACAAGTTAGAATACTGCAGCACAGTCTCGAATCCATTGTACCAAATTCACATTACACGAATAGAAAGGATTCAAAAGAGACTTTTTTGCCATCTTGCTTTTCGATACAAATTGAGTAAATCTAAGTCCTATGAAGATAAACTACGTTACTTCAAACTTAATTACAGTCCCGCAGACTTATCTGGCCCGCTGGCAGCGTCGCTGTTATCGCATTTAGTGTTGCTAGTAACTATTTTTTGCAATAAAGTGGGTAAAAACAATATGCATATTGTAACGTAAATGTTACTTCACTAAAAAGCAAACAAATACTGTCATTACAAATATTTATATTTTTATACAATAATTTACATAAAATAATGAACATTTACATAAAATGTATGCTGAGTGTTCTCTAACGGAGATACTCCAGGTATTATTATGTCCCCGGAATGGTTTAATTCAGAAGTCATTTCATCATCATCATCATTATCGGAATCACTGCTTTCACTTTCACTATCTCTACCTAAATGAATGATGAAAGGCTCGTCTAAGTATCCATCCCTTTTTCAATACACATTTTCAATATTTTTTTACATGATTGTAATGCTTTTGCCATTCATTGACTGTTATTTTATGAAAAGCTTCTGCAATCAATGATAGGATTTCAGAATTCGATCTACTAATATTCTGATCTGCTATAAATTTTTGCATCTGTTTGCTCTTTTTCTTTCACAAGTTTTCTTACAAATCGCTCCCGGACACCTACAAAAGAAATAGCAAAAATTAAATAAATAAATAATATTTTAAAATAAGTATGTATTTTAATTTAAAGTGCGAGGGGGAGTTTCGTATTTTTTCAGAAGCTGACAACACTAACCTGTAGCAGCAGCTACGCGTTCATACAACTTATTGAAGGGTATAATTGGTGCCTGAAGGCGTTTTTTCCCCTTCATATAATTCAATACTTGTAATATAACGTTCCTCGCATCACTTTTTAAAGCTTTCAGCATGTTTCACTATTAAAAACCACATAAAGAAAAATAAATACGCGCAACAAACAATCAATGGCAGGAATGTCATGGAATAACAGGCCGATTGACATTTCAAACTGGCTCGTTAGTTCTACTTTTGGCCACCGGGTTAGATAAGTTTGTAGCACTATACCTTAAATCGCGCCGAACGATTCACGATTTGACATTTCTGTACAAACTTTTTAATAATGCCATAGATTGTCCAGATCTTCTTAGCAAGATAGGTATCAACGTACCGTATCAAAAACCTCGATTACGTGTAAATATTAGTCTCCTTTATTTCTTTCATAGGTAGTTTCCATGTCGGTACCTATTAAATTACTGCCGACTGCCGATAGAAGTGAAAACTATCTGTTAATTCCTCATACTCGGAACCTAGTGTTTATTTGATCCAAGTAGCGAGTGGAAGATGCTACTTCCCACCTTTGGGCGGTAAAGAGTCATAGTAATTGTTTCCATCCCTATGTTGGGAATAAATTAAAAAATTTGAACTAAATTTGGTTAGGCCGTCGGCTGTAAAAAGTCTAACATAATTAAGAATAATATGCTGCAGTCATGTGAGTATATAAACGGCAAGTGTGAGTTACAAAATCAGATCATGTGTCCTGACGCGAGTGTATTATTTCCGAGTTATTTTTACCCGACGCAGAAAGTACACAGTGCCGCTAAAGAAGTTTTCTCTTCAATAAATAAAATAAAAGGAAAGCATACAGTACGATGAACTTCTTCCTCTTATCGTGTCGATGCTAAGAATTAATTTTTATCTACCCAAAATTGGGCAACGCTGACCGCTTTGGCGGAAGCGTCATTCAATTCCCGAAGGAAACAGGACTGGACTGGAAGGTCAAGCAGATAAATGGGCCATACTTTGAAGTGAGGACGCTTAATAGTATGATGATGACCATCCGCCAATAAATTGTATATAAAATAAACGCCAAAGTCATTAAAAATTGCACTGATTTTATTTTAAAACAATACAGTTACACAAGTACACAACACGTTTATTTATAAAAATATTAGTAGTAATCAATTAGTCTTGTTACACTAAACAACACTAAATTGGAAAAATAACACTGTCCTTACACGCTAACGCTAATTCGATTATTTCTACACACTATAAGGTAATATTATTTTCATTACCATTACAATGAAACTATGCTTTACTGTACAATCACTTATCTTTACCACGCTGTTCCTTAGCTAACAGAAAACAATAAGCATTTTACATTTTTATAAATTAATCTCATCTTCTATTAAGAAAACTCGAGAAGTGGATTAACCAATTAATAATCAGATTTAGGAACTGTTACTCGATTTTAAATTTCGAACAAGATGGCAGAGTTCCCATTCGTCTGTAATGGCTGTATTATTTATACTCGTATAATAATCATTTTCGTGGCCACATCGTAGATTTGTACAGGCGCCAGCACATCAAGCTACCCTAATCTGTCAAATTGCCCCAATTGAAAGTGAACCTTATGTTTATGTGATAAAGTTGAAATCTATTAAAAAAATTTGACAGATTAGGGACACTGGATTTTATGAAATGGTCGCATTTCATGACGTGGGCAACATAATTGGACCAGATCATTCAATAGTCATCATTTCACGATTTTCTCATCAAGATTTTACCGAATTGTATAATTAGGGTCTCCATAAAATATTAAATCAAAATCAAGCATATGTAAGAAACGGTTACATATTGTAATGTCAACATAATGCCTTTACTTAAAATGCATGAACCCAAAATCGAAATAACTTCTTATTCATAATACCTTTATCCAGCACTGTACAATTCCGAAATTATAATAATACTAATAAATATTATCTCAGATTTCAAAATTTCAAATGTGTAAGTTATAAAATTTTAATTATCCTTAAATTACAACACCAATAATAGAATACAATAAATACGGGTACATATCATAATCCAAAACATATCAAAACATAAAATACCGATGTCCAAATGCCCGAAAGGAAACAATTTGGTTTAGGTTAGGTTAGAACTTTGACGACCTAGCGTGTAGGTGAAGATTGTGATTGTTTCTAGCGCCAATCTTCATCAACAACAGTGTATAGAGCGCTCGGCGCTCGCTACCGCGGCACGCTCGCTTCGCTCGCTCGGTTTCGCGCACTTGATGGTCACAGTTCTAATCTAACCTAACCCGAGTCTTTTATGGTTGAATATTTTAGGGTTAAGTATTTAGTACATTTCATTTTTGGGCTTTGGTTTATTGAGCGTAAGGTATACTTGTCCTTTTGAATATAAGGTATTTCGATTTCGGGTATTTTTACCGTGAGAAACAAGATTGCAGTCAGCGGCCGCCATCTTCAAACATAGACAAGGCTCTTACAGCGCCTCTACCGCTAATGAATGTAACTATTTTACGATATGATGAATGATCAAATAATCTTGACCATTTGATGAAGTAACCGCGCGTTTAGTTGTCTATATCGAGAAACGATTTCTTATCATTGATCTGCCCAAACCACATCATGATGTGGTCAATAGACACTTCGGAATTGTCGAGCATTTCATGAAGTGTGCAAATATAATATGGCCATGACATATATGTATATGACCTTTAAATACATGGCCATTGACAAAAATCCCAGATCGCTTTGATAAGGGGACGGACAACATAATCCTTACATAATTTAATAAATTAAATGTAGTGTTGATAATATGTTGGTAATTTTTAATAGTAAGTTGGTAGCAATAATATGACTTACTCATATTACTGTTAAATAATAAGACTAGAGGGAAAAGATTTACACCAAGTGATGGAACTTTGGGCTCTCAAAGCATAAATGCTGTGTTGCAGGCTATTAATCTTCAATATGATAGGTAATAAGTCGGTAGGTATATTAAAATAAATCACCGTGTACTTCACTTCATTCCTTCAATGAACTACAAAATACTCACAAAAATTATACAAAACGTTTTCAGTTATATTATATATAGGCACGTTTGAAGACCATGTTTGTGTTTCTTTCTCTCTGTGGTATCATCGTATTTCCCAAATAGATGGACTGATATCATTGTGATTTTTTCAATTGAAAGCTAAATCGGGATGCTTTTCATCTAAGTTTAATGAATACAAATTACAGCTCATCTTTTTTTGATATTAATAGTTATTTGATGGATAGGTTATAAAAATTGCATTTAAATGAAATTTTATGACTGCCCAAAACAATGCCGCCAGATTGCGTACTAACTAGTGTCAGATAGTTGATAATTTTTTATTTTAGTTTCAATTGTGTGAGTAAATTAGGGGACACATTTTACCTTTTTGTTTCAATCAAAACTACATAAAAAAAGCCTTAAATAAGGGGCGCGAGTATGTAAGCCTTTTCAAATCATAATTTATCACTAAGATGTTCGCGTTCATATAAAATTAAAAATGTTGGTAAAAATATCTAACTTATTTTCTTGTATTTATTGGCAAATAATGTATTGCTTCTATTCTTAAATAAAAAGTCAATTTAAATATGCTAATAGAGTTTTACGACTTAAATAAGCTTACGTGTTAATTTAGAATATATGACCCAGTTTACGGTTCAATCAAAATCATATATCATATCTTAATCATAACTTTCAATTGTTTGGTACTAAATTAATTGTAGTTCGTACTATGGAATAATCATAAAAGAATAAAAAAACAAGATTGCCTAAGATTATACATCCACTATATAGATAACTAAATCACAATTTATTAATGGCGGGCGATGTCATTAAAGAAATATAACTAAAGTAAATAAAAGTACGCGAATTAAAAAGTACGATTGTATTAAAAATTATTATATTAAGCTTAGACATAAATAACCTACAGCCAAACCCTAAACACGATTATTTACAAAACTGTTTAAAAAAATCGTCTCGACGTTACTTATCTTAAACCGACGACATTAGTCAGGTTATTTTCTTTGTTAGACTTTTATGCCAATTACAAAATTCTTAACTATTATTTTCATAATTTACAATTTATACACTGCACCTAATAGCTTGTTAGCTATTGGTTCAAGGCGGAGCGCCTGATATATTGTTACCAATCACTTCTGATACGTCATCAGCCGCATCTTCCTCATTTTCTTTATTAATAGATTCTTCAGGCTCGTCCCTCATGAGTGCGCGGTATTTCTTGGCAATGATCTCCCAGTCTACGACGTTTTCGATCTTCGTCGTGTTGTTGAAGCTCAACTGAGACCCAAGCGGACTGAGGTGCACCACTGAGAGACGGGTTGAGTCTGTAAATTTACATTATGACGTACTTAAAAGGTCTGTTTTTGACGTTATTGATTAGAGGCAGTAGTATTGTATCATCAAATTTTTCATTAGTCGTCAACCTAGTCTGCGGATTAGGGAGGGTAGCCTCATCCACTCCCTGCTCTGACCTGTGATTCCATGTCAGTGATCACACTCTTTTTGTAGGAATCTATCATTACACTTCAGTGCCCATACGTCATGGTACGAAACTCTCAGGTCATTGTCGCTTACATTTACAAATACTTTTTAAAAGAATTCTGCGCTAGCCACTTGGCATGTATTGGCAGTTGGTATATTTTAATGTAAATTATGTCAATGAACGACAACGTTCCAATATACCTGTTTTTTAAAGATTTAAGAACATTTATGTGATAGACATGACATACTGCAGGATTTAGCTATCCACTTACATTTATTTTCGGCAATTTAGAATATGCATGAATTAATGAATATTTATTTGCTTGCTGTCCCGAGGGGATATCCACCAGAGATCGGGCATTAGCATCTCTCTGAGTACTATGACCCATATTAGGATCGCCAACACGTCTTCCAAGCGTGTCGATTATGGCATATCCTTCCAAAATATGGTTACAAATCCATTAGCGAGGAAGGAATTTAATCTTTTGGGGAGTTCTTTGTCCAGCAATGGACGTTATTCAGCAGATATGATGACTAAAGAGCACTTATTAAAGCCAAAAATATATATAAAATATCGTTAACCTGAAAAGACTAACTAAACGTAACTAATAGATGTTGTTGAAACGAGACAAACATTTCCTATCAACCCTTACCTTTAGGCACGACCTGTCCCCTCTTAACCTTCGACAGCCATTTGGCACCAGCTTTAGACCTCGCACTCATCTGGTCTTGGCGTTGCAGACCGATCATGTGCACCAAGCTTGGTCGCTTCTTCTTGCTTAGACGATTCTGCATTACCAAATACAATTAACGTATAGCTAAACGATTGATCGACACTTCCTATGATTAGAGGGCTGGCCTATGCTTGGGTCAGAGGATCAGCATTGCCATCCAGCGTGGCAATGCGGCCAGCCTTCTGGGCACTTTTCCCCATAACCTATTCGGAGGCATTATTGGACGCCTTTTAGGGTAAATGTTGTATCTGTAGTTTTTCTAATTTTTAGCTTATAATTTAATTTAATTATTTACTATTGAATATATATATATATATATATATATTATTAGAAAGCAATAACAATAACCATAATATATTAAACTTAATTACAATTAATGTATTAAGCCAGATTTTTTATTCGCCTTTAAATTTAGGAGATTTTCACGTATTCAATAGGCAATAAAGATATAAATCGGCTTTGGTTGACAAAGTACCAATGTCAAATCGTTATCGTATTTATTTATGTTCTACGGTTAGATAGAGCGACCAACGAGCACAATATTCCGACATTGGTCACCGTAACCTAGTTGGTAGTGCTCCTACCTACGAAGCTAGTGGTCCTCGATTCGAATCCCGGTAAGAGCAAATATTTGTGTGATGAGCACGAATATTTGTTTCTGACTCATGGATGTTTTCTAAGTATTTAAGTATGTATCTATCTATATAAGTATATATTATTATCGCCTGGTACCCATAGTACAAGGTTTGCGTAGTTTGGGGCTAGGATGTTCTGTGCGACATTGTCCCTAGATATTATTCTGATTCTAGAAGTCGGCGGGATCAGCATAGACTTGTACTTGACGAGATTCCTAGGTCAACAAAATATAATAAAAGCAGTCTGGCTATGTGTGTACGTCTATATAATAAATTACCTCACAATCTAAAAATACTACAATACAGATTATTTAGAATTGAGCTATATAAATGGTTGAATGGAAATAACTTCTATAGCACTAAATAATTCCTGAAACTGAAAATTTGCATGCCTTAATTTTTAAGCAAAACAGTCAAATCTTAGCCTATACAAATCAGGGCCATATGTAAGCGCTATTAAAATTTACAACGGAGTCCCAAAATACATCAAAGATGAAGAACGGTTTCATCCTTTTATTAAGAAATTAAAAGAATTCCTAACACATAAAAGCTACTTCACACTGCAGGAGTTCTATAATGACAAAAACTAAATAATGTAAGTAGGTTAGTGTTGTATATGTATAGGGTATAGCAATAATTTCAAATAATAATGTTATTTTATGTTTTTATATTGACAACTTATTAATTAAATACTACAAATATCATAATTGAAAATATAATAGAATAGATATTGTTATAATGTTTTGACATACCTACGTGAAAGTTGCATGCTTATTGAAATTGTTAGTTATTATTTAATGTTGCCGTGCCCTAACAGGGTATCATGTTGAAACTTTTAATAAGTAAGACCTATGTACACATGATTGCAATAAAGATTGAACTTGAACTTGTCTAATTCTATTTTTAACAGCTCTGTATACCATGTTTTTTTGGCAAATAAAGATATGACTTACGACTTATTATTATTAGTAGCACTGTCATCGGTACCTACCTACCTGCTAATTACAAAGGAAATGGCTGGCATCCAATTTTCTTATTGTATTTTATTCATACGTTGATTAATCGAATGATTACGCGGAAAGGAAAATGTGTTGCAGACATACTCCTATATCTTAAAATTCATATTGTATCAGCAAAGCTAACAAATGGTTCAATGCCAGTAAATAGCAAACGCCATTTTCTTGTTCGTTAACTAGCTGATAATGTACGCGACTGCATCTGTGTGTTATTTTCGTCGTGAGGTCGTGGGTTCGATTCCCACCCGGGACAAATATTTTTGTGCATGAACATGTCTGTTTGTCCTGAGTCTGGGTGTAATTTATCTATATAAGTATGTAATTACAAAAGAAAAATAGTATATGTAGTATATCAGTTATCTGGTTTCCATAGTACAAGCTCTGCTTAGTTTGGGATCAGATGACCGTGTGTGAATAATGTCCCAGGATATTATTATTATTATTATTTTCACATATAAGGCATATTTGTGAATTCATTTCTTGTTTATTTAGACACGTAGCTGCTTATGTCCATGAATATTCATGCAACTGTCGTGAAGGCAAAATTGTTATTAATTGTTATTTCTGACATCTCCATTGTAGAATACGTACGTAGGAAATATTTAATGTTCAGTTGTTACTTCCTAATGAATTCATTCTACCAATATAAAATAACAATAATAAATCTCGGGAAAATAAACAAACTTGCATCTGATTCCAAACCAGGCAGAGCCTGTACTAGCAACCAGGCAACTGATAAACATACTAATGTATTTCTAAATACATACCTATTATAGATAAATTACACACATACACGGAACAAATAATAGTGTACATGTCAGTGCACAAAGATGGATGAGTATGGAACCCACGACCTCTCGCTTAGCAGTCAGGGTCTAGACCACTAGACCAACCACCCAGGCAAATATACAAAGTAAGTAATTATAATGACTGCACGTATAGCGAAGAAGGTTTTAGTCCCGCACAGGAAAATTATTTGTGTGACACATAAATTGTTATTCTTAGTCTGACTGTACTATTTGGAACATGAGGCCCTCATAGCTCTCACCGGTCCGTGAGCGATTGGCGAGGTTAAGCAACTAGGCTCGCGGTCAGTCCATAGATGGGGACCGGCAAAGTGGTTTAATTTATGAGCGTCTCCGTGCTTCGGAGGGCACGTTAAGCTGTCGGTCCCGTTTGTAGTCATTAGGCAACAGTCGTTAAGCCATGTCAGAGGCCTACTACACAAGGGTAACCACTGCCCATACGATAAGTAGGTAAGTATATATAATAATATATAAAATATATTCTGGGACATTATTCACACACGGTCATCTGATCCCAAACTAAGCAGAGCTTGTACTATGGAAACCAGATAACTGATATACTACATATACTATTTTTTTTGTAAATACATACTTATATAGATAATTTACACCCAGACTCAGGGCAAACAGACATGTTCATGCACACAAATATTTGTCCCGGGTGGGAATCGAACCCACGACCTCCGGCGTGAAAGACAGCGTATCTACCAACCACGCCAACAGACACATAATAATTATTGCGAGACTGATCGGGACCTTTGAAACAAAATAAACAAAAAGGAAGATTGAAAAAGTCAATAAATAAATGTTGAAATATATGATGTACATGTCTTACCTTACACCTGGCAATTAGCCACATGAGCCACGTGGTGACCAGGTTGAGTGGTGATGGCGCTGTGTTCGTGCGATGCATGTTGCGGATCAACTTTGACAGCCCATATTTCCACTCTATGTCTGATTGTGCCTGAAATTATTTGACTCTCTTAAAAAATCATTGATTTTGTACCTAGAGTTCGAGGACAAACCAAACCCTGAGTTTTGGTTAAAAGGTTTTAAGGGTTTACGTGAGCGTGGGATAAGTTCTTTAATTTGGTTTGATACCATCAACATCATCTTTAGTTTTGTACAGTACTGTGCCCCGTGATTTTACCCGCGTTAAACTTTATAAATTATAGCCTACTAGCTGTGCCCCGCGGTTTTACTTGCGTTAATTTTTATACATTATCACAGCTCCTCCCGTATGTGTTAGCGTGATGATATATAGCCTATATGTTGACCCGACCTCTTAGTAATATTCATGCAAAATTTGAAGTAAATCCATGCAGTACTTTTTATGTTTAGTTCGGACATACATACAGAGAAACAGACACACAGACAAAAATTCTAAAAACTATATTTTTGGCTTCGATATCGATTGATGATCACGTCCCAATTATCCTTTAAAAAAATATTCAATGTACAGTTTTGACTTTCTTACAATTTTATTATATGTATAGATAGTAGTCTCAAAGAAAATTTATATGCACGCATTTGTGTTGGTTTGAGCTATGCGTTTATACTAAGTTTTGCTGCTGTTAAATTTTTGGCCAGTATTGCCTTGGAACAAGTATTTCACATAGGTTGGTACTAAAAAAAATGGCGGTTTAAATGGATGTAATTTGTGTCTGTCGATATGTTTGTAAAGTACCCCGCGACACAGAGATTAATTCCCATAATGTGGGCGTTGTCCTTAAAAACAAAATAAAAGAAAAAAAAACTTGTGTGTACTTATGTACACGCGTTAGAAGTTATACTTCTTAATATACAACTTGAACATAGTTATAAATTTTCATACCACCTAGAACTAACTTCATGCTGTTAAATTTTTTGGTGTCGGTGTGCGCGCGCATCGTTAAAATTCACTCTCATCATTTTTCTCCATCGCGCCAAAAGAAGTATAACTTCAAAAATATTTTTTCTTTTCAATATTTTAAAGTGTATTTAAAATTGGAAACGGATTACTATTAACTGATTGGTGAATAAATAAAAGCGTGCATGGTTTTGTATTGTGAATTAAATTATAAGCGTCAGTATATACGAATATTGCACACAAAGTGTTTATTGTAAAATTTGTCAGGTTGTTATTTAGGTTTGTTTTATTTTTTTATTTCTAAGAGTTATAATCATATAAAAGGTTTTGTATAACTGCTTGTTTTTTAAATTTTAGATTATTTTTAGATAATGATCTTTTAAGAGCACAGGTGTCAGTGTGGGCACAACGTTGACGATGTAATTAGCGGACTGGTTACCTGTATCCGCTGATACGTGTCTGACATCATAGCGATGAGCAAGTTGATGAGCACCACCACAGACACTAGCATGTAGATCCCGAACACAATTTTGAACAGATAGTTGGTCCAGGCTGGTTGGACGATATTGTCGTTGCGGTGCACGCGCGTCTGGTCCGTCGTCGTCTGCCCAAACACCGCGAAGAACAACAACTCGAAGGAGTATATCGGATTTATTGTCACTGCGAACAAAAGATCAAAACTCTTGGCAACACCTAATTACCTGTATTCGCTGATAAGTGTCCGACATCATCGCAATGAGGAGAGTTATTAGCACCACGACTGACATCAGTAAGTACGCCCCGAACACAAACTTGAACAAGTGTTGAGTCCAAGACGGGCGCACGCTGGACACGTAGTTGAGGTCCGACAATGTTATCTGTCCGAAAAGTGCGAAGAACAGTTTCTCCACCGCTTCGACCGGAGACAACGTCGCTAGAAGACAACACGCTACATGGACCACGGTCTTTTCAATTCCACACGAATAGCAGACGGGGTAGGCTGATGCATTTTGGTTTTAGAAATACTTTTCAATAGTGGAATTAATAAATTATGATGTGTGCATTGCATCAATCTGCCCAAAACTCTAGATCTACCACGACTAAATTGACATAGATATGGATAAGATAGATTGATATGTTTGTCAGGTTTGTACAATGTTGTCATTTTGTTCATATATTTTATTAGTTTGTGTATTAGAATTTTAGAGTATTTTGTGTAAGTTAGAGCAGGTCCAATTGAATTTAGTGTTGTTGGCAAAAATACAACTGCATCAATCTAGCCGGTCCAATTTACGTTAGCTAGAGAAGTGTAGCGACACCGAGAGCGTGGATGCGCCAAAGGCACCACAATGACGACACAGAGCCAAACAAATCCAAAACATAAAGTTGTACCTCGAGATGGTGAACAAACGCAGGACAAAAGCCA
This sequence comes from Pseudoips prasinana, assembly GCA_951640165.1. Classification (NCBI taxonomy): domain Eukaryota; kingdom Metazoa; phylum Arthropoda; class Insecta; order Lepidoptera; family Nolidae; genus Pseudoips; species Pseudoips prasinana. Next base: position 32,083,104 of record OX621243.1, on the reverse strand, counting down.
GCCGCAACATGCGCAAATCAAACTTGCTCCATCAAATGCGGTGAGGTCGGCCACTCATTCCACTAAAACTATTATTGTGACGCGCAATACATGTTCTGTATCCACATCCTCATCTGAAACCACAAGCTTCGTAAAGCTTTACAGTGTATGCGATGCAGAAGATGCATTGTGTACATTACAGACATCAATAATATTCTAACCACAGAGTCACTTACACGTGCCATAATCGATATATGAAAATAAAACCAAATTATGGCGAGGTGAAGTGGTTTGTATATTACAGAGACCTAACATTCCACATTCCCAAAGTGTTCGTAGCGACATTTATGTATCTAATGAGATGTAATGTATTTATATGCCGACGATGATAACATTCTCGATGTGACGCAATACACTGAAGCTTGCAAGCGGATGCACGTAAACAATCATATCATTGATAAAATAAAATAACAAGAAAAACAAGCACATCGAGTTGTAATGCGATCATCGTAAGGAAAATGAAAATTTATGTGTATTCAATCAAACAGATAATACAGTAATAATACGGGCTTGTTCGTCTATAGGAGCTTACGTCCAGTTGGCCCCTGTTTCCTTCTGTAGGATTCCCCAGAATTGGCATTTGGCCATTGCCCATCTAATGCTTGTCGTTTCAACCGTAGGGTTTCTAGTACAGTAATAATGAAATGATTAACACAGTGATGATATATAGGTTGATTTAATTGAATTAACAGTTATTATGAGATATGTAGAAATGGTTCGCAAAATACAAAAGTACCACTCACCGTCGGAAAATAGCTTCTTTCTTGCTAGTCTTGCATATTTATTGTCTTCTGATTTGTTTATATTTCTGAACGGTTGATTTAATGCAACTATGTGCATCGAGAAACCAAATACAAAGATCGCTAATACAGCGAGAAATCTTCCGAGATCCTTCATGAGATCTCCGATGATGATGGCCCACGGACCGAAGAGATGGTGGAACGATAAGAAATCTAATATTTGAACGCAGGCTAATAGAAATGATAAGGCAAAACATTGATTTCTACAGTACATAAGCGTTGGCCAATATTTGGGCAGGACAAAGATCCAGCCGACGACGTGAGTTGCCACGCCGATCATGCCCAAAAATAATACAGCGATTTTAATCCATCCTAAACCTGACTTATCACTAGGGTTGGTGAGTTCAAATAACAAAATGCCGCTTAGAAAAACAAGTAGCATCCATTCGTACCACCTCGGTATCAAACTATCCCTAAATATCGAATTATAAATAGGCGTAATGGCGACTAAAGCTAACAATATCATGAGGTAAATATGTGACGTTAGGTATGACATGAACTTAATTATGGGAATCTTATTATATTTATGGCCTAATGGAAGAGAGAACACCACCCACACCGGTGGGCATACTATGAACGCGAAAAAAAGGAACATAATTTTAATGCCGGTCCATTTGAGACTCCCTCTCCAGAGTTCCTGGAAAGAAAAAAATATAGTTATAATGTTAGTAATTTTATGATGAGCTCGATGCCCAACATACCAGGTCACACTGAACCCGATATATAGTGGATCTTCTCACGGCATCCTACAAAATATTGTCTAAACTATTAGTATAGAAAGTCTTATAAGAATTGCTATTCTTATGGGAACGTCATCATAATCCATGTTTTCTATCAAACTCCTAAAGTTCCATACATACAATGTATTTATATACATTTGAATTCTGATAGAATGAAACATCTGTTAAAACCTGGTCTTTAAAACCTCCAATAAAAGAACTTTAACTATTAAATTGCTTAACAATTTTCAATAAATATAACCTATATACAATAGATAAGTTACAAATTATAGTCCGTGTATAAAAAGCAAGGAGGATGATCAAGTCTCTTTGAAGTAGAGAAGTTACCTATTTTTTACCTGAAGATATCTCTGGACCACAGTGTGCGCAATGACTTCTTTCTGCTCATTCTCTATGAGCACGTCGAGGAACTCTATGTTCCGGTTGTCGGTGGCGGTGAGGATGTGTCCGGCGGACTCTGCGCCGGCGGCGAGCGCCAATAGCTCCGTTGCCATCGCCTCGCACTGTTTCCCTGCCGCTATCAGGTCTTTGGCACGCTCCTTTTCCTGTTGATGATGTGCGTAGAATATTAATTGTGTTAATTAATTGGTTACCACAATGCAGTTGTGATGATCGACCTTTCCAAATGGCCATAAGGATGGATTTGATTTTCGTATAGACCCCGCATGTGGGTGTGTAACAACTGAAAATGTTCACGTAATTCTTATTGTAAAATACCCACGAAGTAAGTTCAAAGAAAGTTTTATCAAAGATAATAATTAATTCACCACTTAATTTAAATATGTAAAACGGACAATGATTTTGTATAACAACTTATGAAAGAGATAAGCTATGGAAATTATTATGTCTACTTTAACTTGTTTTACTCCAAGTTTGACATCCCAAATTTTTTCTAGCAAAAAAATTCGTGATATCGTTTTTACTTACCTTAGTGGATAGAATTATGTAAATATTAGACAATTTAGCGGCGGTATCGACGGGCGCCGGTGACACTAACACGAACTCCTCGATCGGTATATTATTGTGATTTTTCGAACACACCATGAGATTGTACACAAACCTCTTGTCGTCCATCAAGGACTGAGTGTCATGTTCTTTATGTAACAAATATTCTAACACATCGTTATGATTCTCTGAAGCAGCAAACCAAATTGGTGCACAATTTAAATTAGTTTCACTTTTCGGCGAAGCGCCAGATTCACACAAGAGTTTCACAACATTTAAGTGTCCCGCTTTCGCTGCACAATGTAACGGTGTCCATCCATTTTTATCAGTGGCGTTGATCTCCGCTCCCTGTCCCAAGAGAACCTCCACCATCTGGTAGTGACCGTGAGTGGAAGCTATGTGGAGACCGGTTTTGCCATGTCTGTCTGTACTCTGTAGCAGTTCCGCTGATCTACTAAGGAGTAGTCCCACGATTGACATGTGGCCTCCGAAGCACGCGAGATGTAGAGGATTGAACCCCTGGAAATTAAATAATTTAGCTGTAATATGAGATAAAGATTTTAATTCATTTTAAGGATTCATGGACTTTGTTTTTTCACCACCATAGCGTCTAAACCTGTGTATCAATATAGCTGTGTGGATCTTTAGAATTATTATATATTAGCGTGTAAATTAACCAAGCTCCAATGTTAAGTATAATAATGCATTTAAGGTGATGTTGCGGTTGCCTCGATTTTGTAGCGCCTCCGGAATGTTTGCGGACGCTCGTGTATACTTCTTTTATGCTACCATGAGGAAACGTGGCGAGTCACTTGTGCGTAGGGTGAGAGCCAGTAACAACAGCATCTTAAAAAGTTTGCAAGCAGACTTGACTGTATCTACGTGAACCACTGCTGCATATATAAAACATATGGGTCATGGAGCAGTGGTACAATTGTAATAATTGTTTTGTTTGTGTCATTGTGAGTGTGTAATTATCTTACATTTATTTACTAAGATAAGAGTCAAAATTTGTTTCTAACAAGTAGGCTTTGTTACCTGTCAATAAATAAATTATTATTAAAATTATTATTACGTACATTTTCAGTGCTAGCTGCGTCCACTTGCACTCCGGCAGAGTTGAGCAATAGCCGCACGACATTCTCATTTCCATTGTAAGCGGCGAGATGGAGCGGTGTTAGACCAGATTCAGCTCCTAATTCCGGCACTAGGGATACACCAGTAGGAGCTTCTGATTTGACTGTTCCTGGTACGTGAGATAACAACTCCCGGACAGTTTCTGAAATGATAAAAAAATATTCAAGATACTTAAACAATTAAGATATCCCACATATGTTTCAGGAATAGTCTATAATCTGAACGCATTTGAAAGGAAATATTTGGTTTCGTAATAACTTACCAGCTTGTCCATAATATGCTGCTATATGAAGTGGAGTGAGACCTAACTTTTTACTCGATATTCGTAATGTGTTTGTCGATCGCATTACATCCAACACATTTGTATGTCCGTATTGCGCCGCCAAATGTACTGCTGTCAATCCTGTTCTATTTTCATCAGTACATGAAGCACCAGCTCTTACTAAAACTCTTACTACATCTGCGTGCCCACCTTCTGAGGCCAGTTGTAAGGGAGTAGAATCATTTAGCTTATTTCTTGCAGATATCACACCAGTTCTATCAAATTTCATGAGTTCTTCGATCACTTTAACTGAACCTTGAATAGCAGCTATATGCGCACAAGTATTTCCATCTTTTGTTGTTGCCATTACCAAGTTTGGATGCTGTTGTAGAAAAAGTTGTACTACTTCAGAGTGATTATTCTGTGCTGCAGCGTGAATAGGTTTTTGACCTAATTCATCAGTAGCATCGATATTAGCCCCGAGTTCTAGTAAAAGTTTACAGACTTCGATCTGACCACTGGCTGCCGCTAAATGTAGAGGCGTTTGCTTTTTTAAAGTTAAGACGTCAATCACAGCGTTATGGTCTCGAATTAAAAACTTTACTAAATGAGCATATCCATTCATGGCGGCTAAATGCAGCGCCGTCCGGCCGTTCCTAGCTTTTGAGTTGATAAAGGCTTTGTTTGTTAAGAGCGCGTCACATACTTGTAAAAAGCCATGTTCAGCGGCGAGATGTAAAGCTGATCTGCCTTCACTATCAAAAACATCTACTCTCGCATGATTAGATAGTAACGTACTAACTAGTTCCATATGCCCCCTATTACATGCTATTAGTAAAGGAGTCCATCCTATAGAATTTTGTTTATTCAATGCTCTGCTAACATCTGCAGCTGATATATGTGCTATCATTTCTGTCATAACGTCATTGTTACCAGCGATAGCACAGAAATGAAAAGCGGTTTCGTAATTATGTTTTGTTATGAGCGTAACATCAGCCCCGTTTTCTAGTAGACATTTTACGACTTGTCTGTCAGCTGTGGGTATTTTAACTTCTTCTTTAGTAATTTTGCAGGCAAAGTGAAGAGCAGTAGCGCCATCTTCGTCCACGGCGTCGATATAGGTGGTGGCAGCGCTTTCTCCTTTATGGTCTTTGACAAATTCTATTAAATGCCGTACTACGTCGGGTTTACAACTTCGACAAGCCATGTGTAGAGGAGTTTCCCCGGACTGAAAAATTAAAACATTGCTGTCGTATTAATTTGAACACACAAATGACTTCGCATTTTGTTTGAATTTAACTAAACACTGTCTTCAAAAAACATTACGTCATAAGGTCCCAAAGCTACCAGTTGAAATAATGGAAAGTAGACTTTATTCAGCAAAAGATTAAAGCTCTTTTTGTATAAATCACACTAATATTATAAAGTCGAAAGTTAATGAGTTTGTTAGTGTGTATGTTTGTTACGTCTAAACTGGATTAACGCATAGGCTATGTGTGTTAATCCAGTTTAGACTTGATTAATAATTTACTAAGATTAACGCAGGTATAACCGCGGGGCACAGCTAGTAAATCTATATTAATTATATGACGTGGTGATGTTTCGGCCAAGAAAAATTCTAAGTAGCCAACAGTAGTCCGGGTATTGCACCTATGTGAGTCAGAGAGCACGTAGTGCCGCTTATTTTGCACCTTATGTCTATGGATTAAAAGAATGCGGAATCGGATTAAGCTAGAAAGTAGACCTGTATTTGTGCTCACTTATGAATATGTTCTACGCCGATGGCTAGTCTTCGTTGAGGCCTGCTACCATGCCCAATATTCGACCTGGTAGACATTATTATGGTTTCCACGCAGCCGACTAGCTATCATTGAAACTAGTTGCCACCGTCAAAATGAAACCTACTCTGGTTTCATTTTGACGGTGTATATTTAGTAGTATCCAGTGATATAAATTTCTAAAATAATATGGACCTTAGATTTCCTGAGAGGATCCCCACCATCTTCTAGTAAGAGTACCAAGGTCGCAAGGTTGCCGAACTTAGCAGCCACGTGAACTGGCGTCATACCGTCTTCTGTCGCCTGATTGGGGCCCGCACCCGATTTTAGTAACATAAGGGCACATTTGTCACCTGCGAAGTGAAACATCAACATTTTATTTCAAAAGATTCATATCTAAAAAGTAAACCGTGGAACTCTCACCACTTAGTAACTTTATTGCTTGTTATGGTAATTTTCTCAGGAATGAGAGGTATCCAGTTAAAATCAATATTTATTAAATTACTTTATTATTCCCTATCAATATTATATTGGCACTGGACCCAATTTGTGTTTTGTTTCAAGCTAGCTACAACCCGAAATAGTTAAAGATGAACGTTGTCGAAAAGGGAAGATGAATTGGATGCATTCTTCAAACTCTTGGAGGGTAATAGAATAGTTCCTGCCAGGATATGTACAGCGTACTACTCTTTTTATAATCTTTTCGTTTAAGTTATCCCGTATTCGTCCCATCAATGACTTTATAGGCAGTCCTCCACTAACGGATTGACCATTATATAAATTTCAAGTAAAGTATTGCTGCAGCCTATGGTGAGGCAGCCTTTGTATTGTTCACGGACAACTATATAATATGTTATGTCCCAAATAAAATGCGCCGTCTTGTCGAAATTTATAACTCACACTTCGTCGATATTGACATCTTTGCACTTTCTCAATCAAAATTTTAAAAAATGTCTAAAAATTTGCTAGCTGACACTGCATCTAATATTTCGTAAAACTTATCGCAACTTCCTTAATTTTATTTTGTTTTTTTTTTCTACCAATTGTATTAACCTTCCGTCACGCTCCACCCAACATTAATTATTTAACACGTGGACAATAGTGTGGGTTATACGTTAAACAAATGTAATTATGAAAACTGTAACTAATTGTAACGTGTAACTGTTTTTTGTCCCAAATAAAATAAATAAATTAATTAATTTATTAGGACAAAACATTATAATGCACTAGTCTTATAAATTTTTGTCTCCGAATTACCTAATCGAAGCTGTATACAATGTCCGTGCCATGAATGAATACATACTTTTTCTTTTATTCTTTCTATTTGTTACCATTCACCTTTCCTGAAAGCGGAGTAAAAAGCAAAAATCCAGACCGCATCATCAATATTATGACAAACAGACCAGATAAACTAAAATGTGGAAACCACACTGTGATTACCGTCGGGTATTCTGGCAGCAATGTGTAATGCCGTCTCCCGCTGTTTGCCACCGCGCACGTGCAAATCAGCGCCATACCCCAGAAGTGTTTCCACTACAGCAGGCTTGCATGATTCCACTGCGATATGGAGGGCTGTGTAATTGTCCTGAAAAGTTAATTCAAGTCAGATTTATTTGGGAGTTTTTTGTCACTGTATTATCAGATACCTTGAACGAGAGCTGCGAGTTTAATGAAGGCACGGGACATATACTACGCGCATGTGATGCACTTGCTAGACAGTCTGGGTACCGAGCCTTATCCAGAGGAATAAAATATACCTCCAATACATCTTAGAGCTCACTGAGACCTCTTCCGTTACGCGGAATTTGATAAAGGGGATAAAGGTGGCGACAGAATAAAAGGTTCCATAAGGACTAAGTAGGTTTGGGGATAAAAACCCAAAACGAGATAATACGAAAAGGTATAATCTTATATCCGATGACTACTGGAGTAACAAAGTAAGTTTCAGATGAAAATCACTTCACAGATGATTAGTGGATGATTAGTGGAAGAGACCACTTATAGCCATTATACCAAATTATAGTCTCGTGTAACGACAAAAATGAGTTAACTTGAGGGAATCTGTCGATAAGATAATAAATGAATGAAAACTATAAGAACAATGAATAAAATCAAAACTTACATTAGTTGTGACGTCGACACTCTCGCCTTTTTGCAGCAGTGTGTTGATGATCCCGACATGACCGTATCTCGCTGCTGTGTGTATACTTCGGGCACCATCCTGCAACACATCAAGTTAAAATGTTGTCAACACACTGGACAATGTTTAATTATCGTAATTGCTCTGGCGTTATTTGAATAATATGTTCACAGTTACGTGAATTTAAAGGAAGCGTCAACATTCTTTTTATGATCTGTTAAAATCGAAAACCTGGCAAGGAGGATTATATTGTACTGATTTGGAAAAAAATAAACAATACATCAGTCTTTCAAGGTTTACAGTATCCTATGGAAGCCTCTTTTTAATCTGATGGTGGTGTATCGAAGCATTGTATATATTGTTGTCATATCGCTGTTACCCGTACGTCACATCCCGGATGGTGTTCCTACTAGCGGGCTAACAACACGAACACTGATCTACAACAATGCTGCCACCATAAATACTTAAAACGGTTACTTAAAATATATACTGTATAAAATATTACTGCATAGTACATAATTTTATTTTTATAGCACAAACTAGCTGTGCCCCGCGGTTTATCCCGCGTAAAATTTTATTAATTATCACAGCTCCTCCCCCGTAGGCGATAGCGTGATAATATGTAGCCTATATGTTGACCCGACCTCTTAGTAATATTCATGCAAAATTTGAAGTAAATTCATGCAGTACTTTTTGAGTTTAGCCCGGACATACATACAGACAAACAGACACCCAGACAAATGTTCTAAAAGCTATATTTTTGGCTTCATTATCGATTGTAGATTACACCCCAAGTAACCTTTTTCAAAAATATTCAATGTACAGTTTTGACTTTCATAAGATTTTATTATATGTATAGATAATCATGCTGAATTCGCCCTGGGTGGGGATCTAACCTAAGAGATCGCACTTAGCGATAAGGCCGCCATTTGTACAATCTTAACATGCTCAAAGTTCTTTTATGTATTATTTATTGGTGTACAATAAAGAGTTACTTACTTACTTACTTACTTAACCCGTGATCTGTAGCTTAGCAGTTAGTATCACTAACCACTAGACCAACATGCCAGTCTATTTTCTTTATTTAGTATGTTTTAAGTATTTATGGTGCTTGGCATTGGTTGTTGTCTTATCACGTTTATATCGAACATTTTCTAACATTTTCTGCGGAAATAAATAACGTTAAACTATTTTGGTTTATTTATTTTGCCTCCCTGATCTGCCCTGACCTAATAATATCCGAAATTATTTTTACTTGAAGTCTGTCAAAATTGTTTTAAAACGGTGTTATGAAAAATAATAACGTCACAACCCTTTCATTTCACTAAAAATATTTTGTGAAACTCCATGCTTTTTTATGTTACATTTTTAGGTTCGTTTTTATAAAAGTGTATTTTTTATTATTTTTAAACTCTTATTCTTTTGTTAGATTGTATATAATTTGTTTTAATTACTATATTATATATCTCAAATCACTTGCTTGACACTAAGACACTACTAGTTATAGAGGAATAATCCTGATAAATCCTGATTATCTTAGGAAGGATAACGGGTCTAACTGTTTAAAATATTGAATTGTAATCGGTATTTGATAATTATGCCAGATTTCGATTCAATTGACGGGTCTGTTGACGTGGTTGCGAAATGCCTGCTTTTCACGACGGAGGTCGTGGGTTCGATTCCCAGCCACGACAGATATTTGTGTGCATGAACATGTCTGTTTGTCTTAAGTCTGTGTATAATTATCTATATAAGTATGTAATTACAAAAGAAATGTAAGTATATGTAGTATATCTGTTATCTGGTTTCCATAGTACAAGCTCTGCTTAGTTTGGGTGATAATGTCCCAGGATATTATTATTCTTTATCTGTCGTTTTGAAGGTGGTCGAAATCGTGTTCAATGTTTCCGTTACATAAATAGTAACATAGGTACGTATGAATCTAATAAAAGTGTTATAAAAAGAAGCTCCTGTTTTAAAACAATTTCCATATCTACTAGTTTTTAATGCAAATACTGCAATATTATAATATAATCTGGCCTATAACTTGGCGTAACATTATCATTGCGTACAAGGCTAAGTTTATTTACTATCATCTAACATGACACTGTATGCATAGTTTGCCCTTTCTACGCGGCCAGCTCGGAAATCCGGTGCATTACTAACATATTCAAGTTGAGTAAGGTGAAACCACAACATTTTTAGGGTTCCGTACCCTAAGGGTAAAACGGGACCCTATTACTAAGACTTCGCTGTCTGTCTGTCCGTCTGTCACCAGGCTGTACCTCATGAACCCTGATAGTTAGACAGTTGAAATTTTCACAGATGTATTTCCGTTGCCGCTATAACAACAAATACTAAACAACAAAATAAAATAAATATTTAAGGGGGCTCCCATACAACACGTGAATTTTCTACTCGATTTTTAGATAATCGTACGGAACCCTTCGTACGCGAGTACGACTCGTACTTGGCAGGTTTTTAATTTACTACTCACACCGTTTAATTCTTAAAAAAATGAAATATTATAATTGTAACTTGACGTGTAACATAATTTTCTGTTACCAATACATGAATATGAATATATTTGTTATTATGTAATTGATCTCTCCCTAAATATATAAAAGCTCCGCAGCATCTTTAGTATGACAATATTTAATATGATAAATGTTTTCTCTACTTGCTACAGGTTAATAATATAAATGAGAACTACTTAGTGTTCCCTAACTAATAAAACATTTGCTTTATTAAACTTTGACGACTTTTTTAGTGCTTTGAGACCAGCCCTATTAATAATCCAATGCCGTCTGTATATCTGTCTGTCTCACTGTAGACTAATAATAATAATAATAACTAAATGTCTGTCTGTCTGTCCGTCCGTATGTCACAGCCACCGCATTAAGATTTTCATACAAAACTAGAAAAAGAATAATAATTTTGGGGGTTCCCCATACATAGAACTGAAACTCAATTTTTTTTTTCATCTTACCCATACTTGTGCGGTATCTATGGATAGGTCTTCAAAAATGATATTGAGGTTCCTAATATCATTTTTTTCTAAACTGAATAGTTTGCGCGAGAGACACTTCCAAAGTGGAAAAATTAGTGTAAACCCCCCTGTAAACTAACAACGAAAATTGCTTTGAACGAGATCTAGTAAGTAGTTTTTTTTAATACATCATAAATATTAAACTGATATTTACCTTTCATTTAATCTACTGAAATACTGGCTGCTGCGGAACCCTTCATGGGCGAGTCCGACTCGCACTTGTCCGGTTTTTTTTTTAATACGCTTACTGGTACACAGTTAAAACCTAGGAGGCATTCCCTGCTTCATCAGACAATAAACGCAAGCTTAACCGCGTTGCAGGGTACCCTAGTCGACGTTTGAACTTCGATTGTCGGTTGATTTCGCGAAGGCAGACCTCTTGTCCTATTGCATTTCGGTCATTTCATTGATACAAATGCTGAAAAAGGATCATGGAGTACGCTGGTGGTATCTTTAGGTGTATGGTAACAGAAAATATTTATCCTTAATCGGACAAGGGTATAAAAGTAACCACCACATTTTGAACTCTATTGTGCTGCAATAAGAGCTAAAATTAATGAATAATGAACATATGACCGATAAAGGGTTAAGACATTTATAAAAAATACTAAATAGTATACAATAAGTTCAGTATATATCTATACATATAATAAAATCGTAGGAAAGTCAAAACTGTACATTGAATATTTTTTTAAAAGGATACTTGGTGCGTGATCTACATTACACAAAAATAGAGTTTTTAAAATTTTGTCTATGTGTTTGTTTGTCTGTATGTATGTAAAAAGTACTGCATGGATTTACTTCAAATTTTGCATGAATTTTACTAAGAGGTCGGGTCAACATATAGGCTTACATATTATCACGATATCACTTACGGGGGAGGAGCTTTGATAATTTATAAAGTTTAACGCGGGTTAAACCGCGGGGTACAGCTAGTTTTTCATAATACTAAAATAATACTGGCAGGAGCGAATGAAGCTCATTGTATTTAAATATAAAATAGTGCTTCTTTTCTTTTTTTTTACTATTTTCGGTAACATTACATGGGGCATTGTTGCGACAGATTTTTTTATTATATAGCGCCCGCATTATGTAAATAATCCCTGTGTCGCAGGGTACTTTACAAACATATATTTTATATCCTTCAGGACACAAAGTACATCCAGACCAACTACTTATGTGGCACACAAATAGTTGTCCTGTACGGGATTGAGTCCAGGACACGAAGTGGCGAGGCGACTGTCTTAACCGCTGCGCTACACGTGCAGTCAAAGTAAGTTTGTTAAAAAATGTTGTTGCCCATAGTTTGCATAGTAAAATCACGTTTCCTAGCTTTGTCCCACAAATAATGTAAGTTAGTAGTACAATGTGAAATATATTAGATTGCTAATGCACTAGCTATGAAATTAAACACGCGACGTCATAAAATGTTCCGTGCCCCAGGAGCTGTGTGAACTCGTACAATAAGTCTACTGTCACGGAACTCTACGGACAAGCCAAACTTTATTTATGTCAACTTTAATTAGGTAACGGTTGGTGTCATTCTCTCTAAACCATATAATAATAATATCCTGGGACATTATTCACACACGGCAATCTGATCTCAAATTAAGCAGAGCTTGTTCTACGGAAACCAGATAACTGATATACTACATATACCTACTATTATTTTTTGTAAATACATATGTACTTACATAGATAATTTAAACCCAGACTCAGGACAAACAGACATGTTCATGCACACAAATATCTGTCCCGGGTGGGAATCGAACACACGACCTGCGGCATGTAAGGCAGCGTATCTACCAACCACGCCAATGGGCCCGTCAATATTGTAGGAACATTGATAAAATAAATAATTATACGAAGAATCTATTAGAAAGAAATTAATAATGATACCTACTCATACGTTGTTGGCGTGGTTGGCTAATGCTTGCTTCTCACACCGGAGGTCGTGGGTTCGATTCCCAACCAGGACAGATATTTGTGTCCATGAACATGTCTGTTTGTCATGGGTCTAGATGTAATTATCTATATAACTATGTATTTACAAAAGAAAAGTAGTCTTTCGTCTGCAGATAATGGAGCACTGAGTTCAAATCACGCAAAATACACCTAGTAGAAGTCCAAAGTCTGGTGGTCCAGATGGTGTCGCACACCCTTGGTTTGGAGAACATAAAAGAAAAAGAACCTTGCACCTGATTTCTTCCCGCTCATGTGGGATAGGTATCCCATCGGATTATGAGAGTGAGAAAATAGTAGGATAAGCTCCGTTATGAATAGCCGTCCTAGCTGAAATTTGGGCAGGAGCATTACAACTATCTTTTTCAGTTGGTCAATAAATATCCTTATCGATTCTTCGACTAGACTTTTACTTTGATATTAATTACAAAATCATCATGGCGAAATATATCTAGCGGATCCCTTCAATACGCAATTTAAAATATGTAAATTTTTATTATTTTCAGATTATTGTCATTCCGTAAAACATGATAATATAAATGATGATGATACACTTAACCTTCGGTATTTTTTATAGCTCTCGACTATAAAACAAAATTGCAAAATTGTTCTTGTATCCAAAAGGCATTATTTATGTTAATGCATTTCCCATAAAACCTGAATAATGTTAAAAAATATATTTAAATGTGAATTAACCTTCTTCTGAGCTTGTTACCTATTAATATTGTTTATAATATCGTTTTCTAAACTACCCTGGTGACATAGGTTTACTAAACATGTTGGCGTGGTTGGTAAATGCTTGCTTTTCACGCCGGAGGTCGTGGGTTCGATTCCCACCCAGGACAGATATTTGTGTGCATGAACATGTCTGTTTGTTCTGAGTCTGGGTGTAATTTATCTATATAAGTATGTATTTACAAAAGAAAAGTAGTGTATGTAATATATCAGTTATTTGGTTTCCATAGTACAAGCTCTGCTTAGTTAAGGATCTGATGGCCGTGTGTAAATAATGTCCCAGGATATTATTATTACTTTATCATTACACAATTAAGAGCTATAGAGATCTTAAGAAGAAGGTGGTAATTTTGTCATAGTCTTTAAATTTTGGTGTGCATCTTAGGCTAAACTGTTATTACAAAAGTTTACAATACATTTTCTTATAATTAATTTTGTAGTCAGATACTTCCAAACCAGTTAATATTCAAATGGCAAAGACGGGTGGACACTGTATTCAATGTTGAATACCACTAATATTATAAATGCGAAAGTTTGTGAGTATGGATGGATGGATGTTGGTTACACTTTCGCGTAAAAACTACGAAACGGGTTTTGATGATACTTTATAATAATATAGCTTATACACCCCAGTAACACCTGGGCTATAATTTATAAAGTTTATACAAAAAATACAAATAGGATTTTCTACTTCAAAAAACTTGATTGTCTACATATACGCACAGTCATCGCATTACGCCATTTCTATCGTCAACTGTCACCAAAGTAGTCTTCCAGAAATGCTTGATGTCAAATATTTTTTTGCTAAAACTTTATATTTGCGTTAGTGCCCTTTTCGGTACACACACCTATTCCTCCATTAGAGTAGACAAAGCATGGACTAAGAGAGTTTGAAGAAGAGAGGTTCTTACTGCTTCACCGGATAATGCCGGAACTACCGACAGAATTACAGTCTGGAGATCTTCTCAAAAACTTTCTTTTGAGTTTCCATCCCTCATGATGTGTGTGGAATATATTCATATGGTTATTTCTATAATACTATATAGATTATAACAAATGTTAAAACGACCGTCGTTCATTTGTGGCCGTGCAAAACACTGGTATACAGGCTTGTCTTCACAAAATGTGCCATTTCGATAGTTCAAGAACGTTTTGTACAAGAATGTTCATCTAATTTGCTCCCTAGTTCAAATACAAAGGAATAAAGATCCGAAGTAATCTTCAAGTAGAAGTTAAGTAGAAGTGCACTTTGTCCTGTGAAATGTAGAAATCATAGAGCGGAGGCTCTATAATCACTTATGTAGAGTAGAATGATAATATTTTCTTGTAGATACGTATGGTATAGCAAGCATATAGTGCAACTGTTATGTTAAATATATCAATCAATTCATTTATTCACGGTAAATATACTTCAGATTTTAAATTAGGTACATTACATATGGTACTTGTAATCTAGTACCAGCTGAGCCCTGAGCCCCTATAATATACTAGCTGAGATTCTACCCGCGTTGAACTTTATAAAGTATAGCCTATTTGTGCTATTCGGATATATAAGCTATATAACTACAAAGTTACATCAAAATCCAGTTGGTAGTTTTTGCGTGAAAAAGTAACAAACATCCATACACCTATACATACACTCACAAAATTTCCCACTAATAATATTAGTAGGATATTTGCTTTGAACTAGCCAGGAGTATATAAATGTACAGACGCCAGGTCATTTAGCTATCCCAATCTGTCAAACTTCATTTATAAATTTTCAAATTTATCACAAATGAATAAGGTTCACTTTCTATTGGGGAAATTTGTCAGATTGGAGTAGCTTGATGTGCTGGCGTCTGTATATTTACAACTTACCTTATTTGGCATATGCAGGTAGACTCCTTTCTTAAACAGCATCATAGCGCAGTCAGCATGTCCGTTGAGGGAGGCGATGTGCATTAGTGTGCTGCCGTCCTTCGTCCTCTCGAAGATGGACGCTTTGAACTTGTCAGCAAGGAGTTCGATGATAGCTGCGTGGCCGTTTTCTGCTGCTAAGTGCATAGGGGTTCGGTCTGGAAATAATGAACGAATATTATTAGGCTCAAATTTTACCTTGATAGGTAGAATAAATTCTAAGTTTTATTCTGATTTCTATACCAATACTAGAAGAAACTCAATAAACAAGAAGAATTACAGAAATAATCTCCAATTTCATTGCCAGGGTCTATCCAGTGAGCAATTTGAATGCAGTATATTATAATAATCTTGTGAAGTTTAAATTGTTGAAGAAGCAATAAACTCTCAAGGGGATAAATAAACATACTGAATCTGGATAATACCTGAGGATTCTAAGGTTAACAGTAACGTCCCTTAAGGTCAACTCCCGTGCGTAGTGATTAATTTTCATTTTACTAAGACTACAATTCTGGGAGCGTATTTCACACTTTCTCTGAGATAACTATAAGTACTAGTAGAAACAAAGTAAATTATTTTCTGGTCATTCTAGTCAGTTTAATTTTCGAATAAGTCCGTTTTGGTGACTGATCTTTTAGTCGAACTATCAGCGGGAAATATAAGGAATGAATACATGTAATAGGCTCATTTAGCAACAACCAAAATAAAATCATAAATTTGGTATAAATTAAATTACAATATAAAATTCCCCATATAGGTTGATCCAGTACCCCATTATGACATAAAGACTTAGTGTAAGATGGATTTGCACGACATTTATAATTAGACACTGTCGATAAGTAGTTTGTAAAAACTAACCTTCATTATCAGCAATAGCAGCGTTAGCCCTGACGCCGTAGAAGTATTTGACTAAAGGTTCATCTCCCTCTGCCGCTGCTATGTGCAAGGCGGTCTGTCCGGCGCCATTGGTAGCATCCACCACTGCGCCGTAGTCCACGAGGATCCGGGCCATGTCCACGTCACGCCGCCGCGCGGCCAGGTGGAGCGCCGTGTCACCCGCCGGAGTACACGCCTGACACATATGGTAGAACATCTTAACAACTAAGGGCTTTTGTTTTAAGCTTTAATGGCAATACCGTGCTTGCGTTTAATTGAGGCAAAAGTTATTAAAATATTAAGATCAGACTAGTTAATTGTGAAGGAAGGAAAGTACGAAAATGTAGAAAGAATGCATATTCAAGTGATATACAAAGTAAGAATGAAAAGCAGAACTGATATACACAAGGCAGCGGAATTATAATAAAAAAATATCTGAACCTTGAAGAAAAATAATGCACCAACGCATATAATTATTAAAGCAGATAGCACAAGTAATGTTTTCATATAACGCAATCGAGTGCAGTTGCATAACACTGTACACTATTAATTGTTGACAGTTGTGACGAGTGGTGGCTAGCGAGCTTCACCTACCTTGAGCTGTTCGGCGGTCTGCGCGCTGAGGAGCTCGCGCACCATGCTCTGGTTGCCCGCTTCCACCGCCAGCAGCAGCGGGATCTTCCCCCTCTGGAACATTCCCATTTCGCGAATTAGCTTTTTCCATTCCTTCAGTTTGGCGCGCTCTTTGTTCAACTCGATAAAACTGATGTCGGCCTTTGAGGGGTCGGCGAGAACCCTGCTCAGCAGCAGATTGGCAGGTGGACTAGCGCCCGAGCGCGCCCGTACGCTGGCACTCTTCGGCGGGTCCAGGCCGCCGTCGGGCAGCCCGCCCGGGCCCATCAGCCGCACTGTCCGCGCCGAGCCCGACCGACTCGCGCCATGCACACCAACGTGCGACTGCACGAATCGCTTCCAACTATGACACCACAGACGGTAATATTCGATTTATGTGCATTGCAATCTTCGTAGGCGGTTAGACAATAACGGATAATCGATTGTCTATCGTGCTTCTCACTGAATACCGATGCATTGGAGTTCGCAACGATTTCCGTTGTATAAAACGCTGTCGATCACGCTCAGACACTGGGATACGTACTTGGTCCTCCATGACTACTACTAGTGCTCGACTAGCTACACGAGCGCACGTCGGAGGCCATCGCAAAGCTGCCTTCCTCTAGTCGTGACAAAGGACTGACTGAGACGTATTGTATTAAAATTAGTAATTTTGAATTTCACCACTGACGTTATAACTAATATTCAGCGGCTGATTTGCATTGTAAATTTGCGCGGTGACGTTTACTCGGCGGCTAAAGCTCGACGGATAATTAGCTAGTTTCTATTCGTACAGGGTGGCTCGTTCCTGCTGTCGGAGCGTCCTTAAAACGTCAGCCTTGGGGTGGCGCTCGCGTTTTGGTGGAATTTAGTCATAAAAATAATTAATATTTGTCAGATTATATTTGCCGGTTCATGCCGTGTTGCGTCAAAAACCATACCCTTAGTTGCAAAGTTGTGTTATTCGGTAGGTACTCATCGGAATTTTTCAGTGTAAGCGTCAATTTGTTTACAGACTGTGTTTTAGGGTGTTTTTGGGGGTAGTTCCTGAATCGCGGGTGGATGGCGGTGCCAGGCGTCGTGGCTGCACGCGATGGCTGCGAGTCGCTGCATCCACCACCTTCACTACTCTTTTGTTTACAAATCATAACCCTAACAACTCCGTCGTAAAGCTTAAAATTTATTGTTGCCAATCGGTATCGGTCGTTTAGTTTTACTATTTAGAATTTGCATGGGTACATTTATGGCAAAATATATCGATAGAATAGATAGCGGTCGACGCACTGCTGCTGAAAGCGAATAACCTTTGGAGGACATAAGCCTAAGGTATATATCTCACTAAAGAAATTTTCTGACATTCTGGTATTATGCTTACCCCATCAACACGTAACCTGATGTCCTTTCCTGCAGCTGTAAGCAGTGCTCGGAGTATGCTGGTTGCAGTTCCTGTCTGTCTACTGGCTACCAAGTGTACCGCTGTTTGTTGTCGACTCTGCAATCAATTATACCTTGCATAAAGTTGATAAAACTACGAGTAGAATTTTAGGTAAATGTAATAGGTAATTGATGTTTCAAGCAAACAAGTTATATTTAAGATTCGTTTACGCTGGAACAGACTAAACAAGAAGTCAACGCCACGTATCTGTTCTTCTTTTAGAAATACTGAAATAGAAGATTATTTGGTCTAACATTTACACAGTAGTGTCCAGAGAGACAGTAGATCAAATGGACTTATTTTAAAAAGGAGGAGGTTCTCAATTTGACTTGTTTATATATATTTTTCTTGCGATAAACCTGTCTCATTAAGTTCAATGTCAAGTCTTTCAGTGGAAGAAAAATACATGTTAAGCTTATGACTTACCCCTCCCGTGGCGAATGGATCTACTCCTCTTTTAGAAAGTAGCAGCTTTACGATGTCTTCTCTGGAGTACATGGCAGATATGTGGAGCACGTTGTAGTTATCCTGCGAAAGACAAGTCAATTAAGGAGCGGTCTGGAATAAGTGGCTAGTGCTACTGCTAGGGGTAGAAGAATGCAGTCATAGTGGGTAACACTGTTTTTAGTTCACGAAGATCTGTTTCGGTTTATACGGTTTGTGAATAAATAAATATTGTGCAGCATATATGAGAATTCAGATGGACAGATAGAGTAAACTTTCGAAATTTTGCTTTAAATCTTTATCCACAGAGCAAAACTTAAATCTGAACTCGAAACTGAGAAATGATAAATTGAATCGTCCAGCACGGATCGGACCACACCCTTTACCAATCCTTAGTAGGCGTTCTGGCGTTACGCTACGAACGATACACGCAGGCAGATCAAATTTACGATTGCCTTACTAACGCCCTTACGGAGGATGTAGGTTTCATCCATCGGCTTTGTTACTAGAACTGCCACCGATATGTTCTGAGTTACATGTGAAAGATCATAATATAAAGCATTATTCGCAATGCAGAGAGTAAATTTAAAGGGATTCTATTTGGCATTAAGTCTGCCTCTGTTTAATGTTTAAGAAGTTACTAAATAAACAAATAGCTATAGCGGTTAAAACAGTTTAAAGTATGCATAATCAGGTTTGTAATATGATTCGAAATTAGACTTTTGCATACAATAGACAGATCAGTGAACTTTTTAGTCTAGAATTTTAATGATTCACCGGATAATAGGAAGATAAAATTTACGCCTGCTCAGTCCCTTCTTCTTTCAATACTAGATTATTCTGCCAGTCACTCAAGTTTATCCATGTGCTTCAGTAAGAACAAGATAGCTGATATCTGCATGAGCTAAATTGTGCTTATTGAAGCCCATGGATAAACTTAAGTGATCTTAGAATGTTTGCATTAGGGTGATTTCAGAGTCACGCCGCCGAGCAGCGCTGTCCAAACGCGCGCGCTTACAATTACACTAGATAGTAGTTGCGTTTCACAGTCACGCAGTTCAAACGCGCCGCGTGTGAGACGCGCGCGGTCGGCCAGCGCTGGCGAAGCGCGCGACCCGAGCTCCTCTACAGCGTTTCAGAGTGACGCGTCTCGCACGCGCCGCTGTTGAGACGCGCGTCACTCTGTAATCAGCCTTAGATTCATATTTGGCCTTCGCAAATATGATCATGTTTCTGAATTTCTTAATAAACTCAAGCGGCTGCCCTCTACGGAATGCTCATATTCTGTCACTTTTATTCAGTATTCTTTTTATTCCTACTATTTCCTCTAATCTTAAAAATAGTTTTCTTTCTTTCGCGAATGACATTCGAAACCTTAAAATCAAGTAATAATCAGCGTTTGAAAATAGCAGTGCATCCCACTAACTTTCTTGATTGATCGTTTGTTGTAGAAGGTGCTCGTTAGTGGAATGCACTGCCGTTAGGCGTGCACGAAAGCTTAGTAGATCCCAAAAACTTGTCATCTACTTAATTCTTCACCTTAAAAGTACACCGAGCTAGGGGTTTTCAGCGATGCTGATCGCTCAATAAATATATTTATTATAACTATGGTACAGCTAGTACCTTTCAGGAAAATTATTATTGTTGTACACCGGCAACTATCCCCCTCTCTGTAACTTCTTTCTCCATTCAACTAGATTCATTCACCTAGGTGTCTGGAAGAGATCACATCTTGTGATAAGGCTCCCAATTGTATCTACTGTTATAATTTGTATATTTTCTTAGTTTGTATTGTCCTTTAAGGTGTACAATAAAGATTTTATCTATCTATCTAGGTAGAGATAGCGCAGTAGGAGCAGGTGAATGATGCGGAATACCTTTGAAGATTATAAGACACATTCCCGTGTCAAATGGGATCGACGAATTATCGAATACTCTGAGGCACAAGCGTTCGTACGCAAACAGCCTACAAAACCAAACCAACCATCCCGTAACCTCAGGCACAATGGTTTACCTCATGTCAGCCGAATGTCGTCCACTTCTGGACTAAGATCTCTCCAAAAGATTTTCACAATGGAGTAGTGCCCAACTACTCCATTGTGAAAATCTTTTGGGGAGGAAAGGAAGGAAGGTTGGCAATCACAGTTTGATGGTCATAGTAACAGAGCGACGCTGCTGCCCGTTCTCTGAGAGATATTCCCTCGGGATGTCCTCTCCGCCGGAATGAGATGGGGTGGCGCTATTCTATGCCGTCAACTACGCATCTTCCATAAGAGTCGTATAAAATTGAAAGAACTTCATAATATCGTAATCGAAAAATCTAACTAAAATTATGATTACATCGTACCTGATATTATCAATCGTTATATCACATTTAGTAAGTCCGCGACCGTACCAGTACGAGACTAAATGAAAGCTTCTATTAGCAAAAAACGAAATAGCAAACTAGACATAATAAACTGAGTTTTAAATTTTAGGGTGCTCTCATAAATTTTATGGGGACTCTAACGACTTCATTTAGTTGTAGATGCCTAGGTAGAACTTAGTTGAACATATAGTTTGTTTTCTTTGCTATAAATAAAGGGTAAACGAGGCAAAAGAGGTGTGCAAAGCTAATCAAGTGAACTAGCGATCGCGTTTGTTCGAAATTACGTCCATTAAGGTATAAGACAATATAAATTAAAGACAAATATTTTTTTTTTATTTTTTTTTATTTATGTATTTGGCTCACCAACAATTGAATACACTAAAACATTTATTGGTCAAGTGTATCAACCTCTTACAGGTAAGCACAACATGCATTACATATTCATTAAATGTATAAAAGCTACATCAAATTACCTGACATTTTAGACACACAGAACAATCAGGCTCCTCAGGCCAAGTTAAAACTAGAAAATTGAAACAAAACATTAAAATCACAGGCAAAAACAAAAGTGAGGAAGAAATAATATAATAATGGAAAACTTAATTAAATATACATTTATGGGTTACATGGTATATAATATAGGTATATAATATAATAATAATAATAGTATATAATATAATAATTTTAGTCTGGTCTCAATTTGACACTCAGATAATGATCTATTCTCAGTTTGTCAGTGTGTCAAAAGCATGTTAGTGTGTGTAATGCTGTTTTTATTAAAATAATTTATTTTTAATGCCTAGTATAGAAAAATTTTGGCTTTCTGCACTCCTACTCCCTATGCACTTTAACTGTTTCAAATTTCATACTGTTCCGTTCACGCAGTTATCGTAAAAAGAGGTACCAAGTTTTTACGTTAACTTTTTAATATTTTAATGACATTAATGTTGGAATTTAGCGACTGAAACTTATTCTGACTTTATCGTATGAACGTGTTACCTAGTGTCAGATTTGGTGTCCTCTGAAATGGCTTAGCCACAGTTACAACTACATATGCCAGCACATCAAGCTACCCCAATCTGTCAAATTTCTCCAATTGAAAGTGAACCTTATGCTTTTGTGATAAAGTTGAAAATCTATAAAAGAAATTTGACAGATTGGGGTAGCTCGATGTGCTGGCTTCTGTACTAGTCACATTATATGCCGTTCGTAGTATATAGACGCTCAGGAATTTACCACTTTAGTATTTTTTGAATTTCGTATTTATGTGGATAAACGGTGCATGATTTTTCTTTTTATAGAAAAGTGCCAACATCACTAATGGCCCGACCCGGGATTTGAACCTCGTTCTCTGCGGGTGGACACGCTACCGCTAAGACAAGTATGTACCAACCACGCCAACCGGCCCGTTAATATTATCTATATAATTCAATCTAAACAGATTGCCTGCCATGTATTGCAGAAGTTTTGCATAGTTTATTTACCATATTCAATAAGCACATAAAATTCGAACAACGGAGTTTTATGTCAATTTAATATCAACATGGCTGTGACCTTCAAGTTTTGTTGACTTTGTCGTATCACCATATTATACTCTTACATTTCTCTGTCAACGTAAACAACGAATACTTTGTTTATGGGGCGACTCAGCCATGTTTTCACAAACTTAGGCATACAAAAAAGGTCTTAAAAATTATAGAGGTAATAATAATGTCCTCCAGACTGAATTTCGGCAAAGGCAGTCTCAATGAAGACTAGCTAGTAGTTTCTTTGTGGCTTTCTTCTCCGGGTCGTCCACCTAGGTAGCTGGAGAAAGCCGCAGGCTAGCTAGGTAGGATCCTCAGCGGCGAAGATCGCGTTGCCCCCTTTACACGTGATCGTTAATCCCGTGCAAGTGATCTGACCCCCATTTCGAATTCCATCTTTTTACTTCTGGCCCGAACCCTATAAGGGTGCCCTCAGGTATTAGTCGCTTAAATTAAGCTACTGGTTGAGAGCCTTTTGCGCTAGCCAACTACTCGTTGTTTTCAATTCTTTAATTTTAATATATAATTGCTAAATGTAACAATAATAGCTTAGTAACTTGCTATTTATTATTTATTTCAGGATATTAAAAATACATGTGACGAAACAGAACTAATTCAAAATATGTTGTTGCTTTAATTACTGTGTTTATATACATTGTGAGCCTGACAAGTACAAGTGTATGTAAATACCCAAGTGCTGAATAAATTTCATTATTTCATTTCATTAGCAATCTGCGCGGGACGTATTATAGTGCACAAGTGCGTGCGCCAACACAGGGGCACTTTCTATATGGTCCGATGGGACAACTACCGATACGGACGGCTTTACGTGCTCTGCGAGGCACGGAAGTGTGATACCGCGAAGTCCCAGACTCCGGGTTGATACTAAGAAATTTTCTTAACAGATAAATCCCTAAATAATTTTTTGGCCCAACTCGGGACTCAAACCCAGGACTTAAAATAAAAAATAAAATAGAAATAAAAATCTGTTATTATTTTACATTAAATCTTAACTCTAAATCTTAAAAGTGCAAGATTATATGTTTAAGGTGTTGCCGCTTATATTCTAATTAAGTTTTATTTTAAATGTCACGCTTTAATATGTTCTTACCTGCCGACTATTTCTGTTTTCTAACTTCTGTACAATGGGTATGTGTAATTTATTCAGTGTTTTGGTTAGAATGCAATTCCAAACCCTTTGACCGTACACGTTTGTAGTTTGAGGTAGTTCAAACATTGTAAGATATAACAAATTTCTCAATATCTTGGGCCGCGTTGTCTTATTAGGTTACCCATATAATTGCTGTACCGAGTTATGATTGCTTTCGTTAGGTAAGCCTGTGGTGTGCATCTACCATAATTTATCTGCATCACCCAAAGGTTGACTGGTAAAGAATGCCTATGGCATTAACTCCTCTTCTATACAAATATATAAGAGAAGTTTTTAAATAAATAATATAATTAATTCATAGGAAACTTATATTAGTTTCCCATGAAATTATTAAAAAATCTAACCACATGAAGTATTTAGTTGAAATTAGATATACATGAACCATTATTCTGTGATAAAAACAATCCATGTTATAAGTACCTACATATGTACTTCTACTAAGGACGCGTGCAAATATAAAAGTAGACTACTAAAATAATATAAAAAAACTAGAAAAATAAAAAAAAAATAGTACCTACTTAGAATCTAATGTGATGGAAGCTAAGCCGAGAGCATCGGCTTGATGCGATATTGCTAGTAACTACTTGACAAGATAATTTGATTTGATTTGACAGGACACTTAGTTCACATGTGTATCAATCAAATGCACGATCCGATTCAAATTGAACAAATTACATGCATCTTGAGGTCAGCGGTATTTTTTTTGTCTTTGTTATTTTGGCAGAAGCATCTAATGTTCCACCAGCCACCGATTCCTTTCTTACTGTTTTTAATCTTTTTAGTTTCATGTTTTGGTCTTATTTTATTTTAGTTTTATATTTTATTATTTTAATGATTTTTAATTAACTTTTTTATAAGCTTTTTGGAATAGCTAATATTTCCAATGATATCTTCTTCAGGTCAGTTACTCTCTAGGTTAATATAAAGGTACTTATTAGTCTCCAGACTAGATTGTAAAACTGTATATAAAGTACTATACTTGGTACTTTATCAAATAATAATAAAATAGAGTTACAAAAGTTAAAAAGGGAGTGTCCTCTGGCGTAGACTTATTTGTTTCAAGTCTTATTTACTGAAGAGCATCATCATCCATATCACTTTTATTGTCCGGTGCAATACTGAAAGCTTAAGCGTTAACTGTAACCATAGAGTTAAAAGTTTTTTTTTTAGAAACGAAGCCCAGAGGAATATTACGTTTATTATAAATGTCAGTGCCGTATGCTTTACGCTTCTGGCATACTATGAGAAAAATGATGTTACGAATTCTAGTAACATATGTTATAGACCTCGAATGTTGTCGTTGTGTAGGTAAAGGTATCTTTCTTCCTTAAATTCTCTAGGAGGTCAAACTATAGGTCATATTATTATGTATTCAGAACATATTGTATGTACGCTTGTACGTACTTTTTACCTTATAATTTTCTATGCATAGTAAAGAGTCACACAATATGTTTGTTTCATATATCGCGTGCGAGAAAGTCCCACCAAGACATTAGGCTTCTTACATATGCAAACTTAGCTACATAGGTACATACGCATAATCAATTCGTGTACATTGATCCATTGTTTAAACATAGTTTTAATTTAGAATAGTTTTCGTTTCTTATTAAGATTTTCAAAGTACTTGAATTTTTATATGATATTTTTCTACAAGAAAAGTTTGAAAAAAGGTCACAGCACCCGACCGACTTTCTTTGCAGAAACTAGACCTGATTTTTAGGGTTCCGTAGCGAAATGGCCAAAAACGGAACCCTTATAGATTCGTCATGTCTGTCTGTCTGTTCGTCCGTATGTCACAGCCTCTTTTTTCCGAAACCATAAGAGCTGTACTGTTCAAACTTGGTAAGTAGATGTATTCTGTAAACCGCATTAAGATTTTCACACAAAAATAGAAAAAGAACAATAATTTTGGGGGTTCCCAATACATAGAACTGAAACTCAAAAATTTTTTTTTCCTCATACCCAAACATGTGGGGTATCTATGGAAAGGTCTTCAAAACTGATATTGAGGTTTCTAATATAATTTTCCCAAGCCAACACTTCCAAAGTGGTAAAATGAGTGTCCCCCGCGTCCCCCCCCCCCGGTAACTTCTAAAATAAGAGGATAATAAAACTAAAAAAAAATATGATGTACATTTCCATGCAAACTAACAACGAAAATTGGTTTGAACGAGATCTAGTAAGTGGTTTTTTTTAATACGTCATAAATCGGAAACCGCAATTTACCTTTCATTTAATGAACTGAAATACTTCCTACTACGGAACCCTTCTTGGGCGAGTCCGACTCGCACTTGGTCGGTTTTTAAATAACTTAATAGTTTTACAGTACCTATGACACCTTGTATAAATAGAGAGTCCTATTCAAGGAGTTCTATCGTCAATAATACTAATAAATATATAAATAAATAAATAAATAAAAGTCTTTAGAGACTTTTCAAAAATATAACGATCAGCATGTACTTGGTATGAAGAGTATATATAATAATAATCTTTATTCAAAATAATCAAAGATGTAATATGGATGGTACATAGTGCGTAAAGTTATGGCATCTTATCTAAGCTTATTGAATATCCACATTAATCTAGACTAAATATATAAGCAAATACCATATCTGTTTGTCAGTGTTTGGGTGTAATCTATACATATAATAAAATCGTAGGAAAGTCAAAACTGTACATTGAATATTTTTTTTAAAGGATACTTGGGGCGTGATCTGCAAACGATATGGAAGCCAAAAATATAGTTTTTACAATTTTTGTCTGTTTGTCTGTATGTATGTCCGGGCTAAACTCAAAAAGTACTGCATGGATTTACTTCAAATTTGGCATGAACATTACTAAGAGGTCGCGTCAACATATAGGCTACATATTATCACGCTATCACCTAAGGGGGAGGAGCTGTGATAATTTATAAAGTTTAACTCGGGTAAAACCGCGGGGCACAGCTCGTTATCTATATAAGTATGTATTCACAAATAAAAGTAGTATATCAGTCATCTGATTTCCATAGTACAAGATCTGCTTAATTTGGGATCAGATGGCCGTGTGTAAATAATGTCCCAGGATATTATTATTATTAAATTGGAATACCGAAGAGTATTCGTACCTAGGACAACGAAATTGTTGCTAGAACTTGAATAAATACAAGTACTCCTACTAGACGAGTGAAATGAATCAGAAGTTACAAACAGCGAACAGTAACGCTAGTGTGTGTACAAATAACTTGGGTATTTGATTCATTTGTTGCGTGCGACATGTGGTTAGGACCTCGCGCCAATTTCTTGCTGTAGTGTCACGGTTATACTGACTCATGGATTTGATGAATTGAAACAGGCTGTAGTACTTAGTGTTGTTAATTTTTGGAAGCCCATTTATCTCAGTTTAGAGAGAATTAGGAGATTGTTGAATGAGGGATTGTTGCTAGGCTTGGGACGGGCAGTCATATGGACATAGTCACACAGATTATCCTAGCCCCAAACTAAGCAAAGCTTGTACTATGGGTACCAGGTGACGATATAAAGTTTAAAGACATTTATTCTCATTAAGACATAGATACGTCACTTCCATGAGAACTTAAATATAAACAAAATTATAATAGTATATGTTCGTTAGCATAAGTACATACATAGTAAAAAATAAAAATAAAAATGGACATAAAACAAAAAGTAAAAACATAATGACAATATCCTAACAAACTTAAACAATATTACTTATCTAGGTGTATAGCTAAAAGTTAAAATTAAATGACAGGTTATTATATTTCGCAAGTTAAAATAAGACAGAAATTTGAGGAGAACGAGAGTAGGTATCTAGATGATGTATATTTATTTATCATTATAATTAGAAAGAAATTTTAGTTTTTATATAATTTGCTAGCCTTTTCTTAAAAACGTTAATTGAGTTAGCATTTTTTATTTCTGCGGGTATTTTGTTATAGATGCGCGCGCCATCGCTAATTATTGTAGATGCACCGTATCTTGTCCGCGACTTGGGTAGCACGATATAGCTAGCGCGCCGACTGCAGGTGCGCCCAACTTCTTTCCGTCTAGTGAATTGTAGGTCGGAATGGACTTTGTTATTCATTTTTTTGCGGATAAAGATACAGGTGTTGTATTTGTATAGTTGAATATTCAATAGTCCTGTTTCGCTATAAATTTTTGTGGTAGATGTTCGGAAGTTATAATTAAATATTAGTTTGATTATTTTGTTTTGCTGTACTTGCAGTTGGTTTAGGGTGGTTTTAGCTGCATTTCCCCATATTTCGATAAGGTATAACAGATGTGGTTTGACAAGCGTATTGTAGATTTTTTGTCGTTGGTTATACGGTATGCATCGAATATTATTGCGGCGAGAGGCATGAATGGATGTTAATCTATTTTGCACCTGTGTTATGTGGGATTTCCATGTTAGGTGGGTATCCATGTGAAGGCCTAGGTATTTTTCGCGGGTTTTCTGTTGTAAAGGAGTATTATTTATTGTGAGAGGTGGATAACTAGGTATCGGTTTATTTTTAGAATGAAATAGTATGTAACTTGTTTTAGAGATGTTGATGGTTAATAGGTTGTATTGAAACCAATCATAAAGGATATCTAAATCGTGCTGTGCTTGAGAAATTATGTCATGGATGGAAGAACCGAAATAAAAAAGACATGTGTCGTCGGCATATAGTGTAATGTGTCCTTTTAGTAATAATTCGTGCATGTTATTTATGTATACTAAAAATAGTAGCGGACCAAGTATCGAGCCTTGCGGCACTCCGTATGTTATGTGTTTTTGGTTACTTATTGTGTTATTGTCGATTTTAACTATTTGAAATCTGTTTGTTAAGATTCTAACATTTTAAAAGCATTTTCGGTAATACCAATGACCTCCAATTTTTTTAAGAGCAGTTTGTGACTTACTGTGTCAAATGCTTTTTTCATATCAATGAATACTCCTACTACAATGTTCTTTTTATCGATATTTTGTTTAATTTTTGTTATGAGATCTATTGTTGCTGTAAGTGTGTTCCTTTTAGATCGAAATCCATATTGACGCTCATAAAAGGAATTTATAGAATCTAAATAGTTTTGTAGCCGTGTGTGTAAAAGTTTTTCCAAGATTTTAGATGCTACTGGTAATACAGATATTGGTCGGTAGTTACTAGGATCTGTTTTTTCCCCTGCCTTATAGATAGGCGTTACTTTGGCTATTTTCAGTGAGTCTGGAAACGTTCCATCATACAAAAGTTTATTTATACAGGTCGTTAATTGTGAAATTATTAGATATTTTACACATTTTATAACTTTAGTGGTAATACCATCAAGACCGGTACTACTATTAGAGTCAAGGCTGTTAATGATATTAATGATTTCTTGTTCAGTACATGGTTCGAAGCTATTCATTTTATTATTGGATAAACATGGTTTTGGTAATGCGTGAATAAAGTTATTATGAAATGCTAGAGAAATTTCATTCGCATACATACTTATATACATAGATAAATACTTATATACATAGAAAACATCCATGACTCAGAAACAAATATTCGTGCTCATCACACAAATATTTGCACTTACCGGGATTCGAACCCAGGACCACCAGCTTCGTAGGCAGGAGCACTACCAACTAGGCTACGGTGACCGTCAAGTTATATACAACATGTAACGTAATTAACGCACACGCTCAGACACCCCAATTAGAATATTATGTTGTAGTCATAAAACATACACTGAATTTTTAATTTAACATGTATATGCATTGTTATTTACTAAATTAGTTTCTTGGAATAAAGTTTATTTTTCTTTATTTTGTATTGAATGATCGAATTTGTATGAATACAAATAAAACTGCGATTTTAAATGTCTTATTACTTTGATTTACGGTCCATTTGAATTTGTTTTGACTGTACAGGGTTAATATGACAATAAATTATGTAGTTTTAATTATTTTGGAAAAATAATTACCTATATTAAAAATGATATAAATCGATTCAGTAAACGATTCTGAACAAACTATTTGCAAATATAACACAAGTAGATATGACTGATATTCTGGCATATTCCGTGTATTGGAATTAAACTTGTACATACTAACAACTGCTTGTACCATTTTAAAAAGGTTTCATATCAATCAAATTAGTCGAAGTACTAGCTAGTAGTTAGAGTTGAAGTTTCATTATGAAGATTGCGAAAGCTTACTACGTGAGGTGATTAATAGGCAGATATCACGTATGTTAGGAGTTGAATACTAATTTTAGCTTACTAGTCATTTTATTTTCAGCTAGTTGTATATAGGGTGTGATCTACTTTTGTTAAAATATCATTCATGTATTGAACATTCGTATGCAGTAGCAGATTATATGCTTTAGAGCTTATATACAGTACGTTAACAAACTTTAAATAAGTGATTATAATAATAATAAAATCTCGGGACAATATTCACACATGGCCATCTGATCCCAAACTAAGCAGAGCTTGTACTATGGAAACCAGATAACTGATATATAAATATACCACTTTTCTTTTGTAAATACATACTTATTTAGATAAAACACCCAGACTCGGACAAACAGACATATTCATGCACACAAATATCAGTCCTGGTTGGGAATCGAACCCACGACCTGCGGCGTGAAAGGCAACCATTTGACATCCACGCCAACCAAATATAAAAGTTTGTGTACAAAAATTTTATTTTTAAATTGAAAGTTAATTACAAAATAATAGTTAGGTACATATGTGTATAATAATACGTTTAATAAGTTTGATAATATAATCATTATAACTATTAAGGTATAAAAAATAGTAAAAATAAATAGTAAGTATAATTTTTAATTTATTTTAATATAATATATTAAGTGCCTATAAATAATAATTTGTAACTTTTTCTTAGTTTAAAAAATTATATAATATTAAAATGGCATATTAATAATAATGGCAGTGGTTACCGTAGTGTCTAAGGTTGTTCAAACCGCCCAGTAGGTTCACCACGGCTGGGACCAACAGCTTACTTGCCCACCAGAGCAGATATTAAACCAATTGCCCATGTACAGACGCCAGCACATGAAGCTACCCCAATCTGTCAAATTTCCCCAATAGAAAGTGAACCTTATGCTTATGTGATAAAGTTGAAAATCAATAAAAGAAATTTGACAGATTGGGGTAGCAGGATGTGCCGGCGTCTGTACATACGTTTATACTTCGGTTTAAACAGTAGTTTGTTTTTAAGAATACAAAAAAAAGCAAACTTCATTTGTTTCTTCATTTAATTGTGGCAAGTTAGATAAAAATCTAAACAAAGAA
This sequence comes from Pseudoips prasinana, assembly GCA_951640165.1. NCBI lineage: Eukaryota > Metazoa > Arthropoda > Insecta > Lepidoptera > Nolidae > Pseudoips > Pseudoips prasinana. The sequence goes on along the minus strand of OX621243.1, from coordinate 32,051,903 downwards.
AAACCACTTCCTAGAGTTAATAGATAACAGAAGACCTTGGCCTAGAACCTTTGCAACCACAGATGTTATACCATTACATGTTTTTAGGGTTACGTACCCAAAGGGTAAAACGGGACCCTATTACTAAGACTTCGCTGTCTGTCTGTCTGTCTGTCCGTCTGTCACCAGGCTGTATCGCAAGAACTGCGATAGTTAGACAGTTGCAATTTTCACAGATGATGTATTTCTGTTGCCGCTATAAGAACAAATACTAAAAACATAATAAAATAAATATTTAAAGGGGCTCCCATACAACAAAGATTAAATTTTTTGCTCGTTTTTATATACAAGGTGTCCGGTGGCAATTTTCACATTTTAAAAAGTTATTACTTTTGAACGCGGGCAGCTAGAAGGGTGCGGGGTGGGGCGTTCGTAGCGCCAGTGTCGTGAGTTTTTTAGTCGCAATGGGGCGTTGGTCGGGAGAGCAGCGCGCTTTTGCAATTGAGGCGTACTTAACGAGTAGTTTTTCGCTCATTGCGGCGCAGCGTAAATTCTGTAATCGATTCAATATCCCACGAATAAGAGATGCGCCGTCAAAAAGTTTAATTCGATATTGGGTAGCAAGATTTAGAACTTCAGGCTCAGCTGAATCTACGCGTCATCAAGGCCCAGTTCCGTCTGTATCTACTGAAGAAAATATCCAACGTGTTAGTGATTCAATTATGCAAAATCCACGGATGTCACTAAGAGCGCGCTCGTCGGGTTTAGGAATCGCCAGATCAACATTGCACGAAATAATTAGGAAAAAACTCAAGTTCCATCCCTATAAAATCCAAATAATCCAGAAGTTGAACGAAAATGACTATCAAACAAGATTAACTTATGCAGAAAGAATGTTAGCGACTTTTTCTACGGAGACGCGACTAAGAAACATTTTCTTCAGTGATGAAGCACATTTTAATTTAGGAGGGTACGTAAATAAACAAAACTTTCGTTACTGGAGTCCGGAGAATCCCAGAGAAATGCATGAACAACCGTTGCACAGCGAAAAAGTGACTGTCTGGTGCGCTATTTCGGGTAGAGAAATTATAGGCCCGTATTTTTTTGAAAATGATCGTGGTCAGGCAGTGACTGTTAATTCTGACAGATATTGTGAGATGATCAATAGTTTTTTTAAAGAAAAGCTTTGCAACAGTTCTTTTTCTAACAGAAACACATGGTTTCAACAAGATGGTGCTACTGCGCATACTGCACAAGCGTCCATGATTGCTGTAAGGGAATTATTCCCGGGAAAAATTATCTCTCGGTTTGGTGACATACCCTGGCCAGCAAGATCACCGGATCTGAGTCCATGTGACTTTTTTTTATGGGGCTACCTAAAGGGCGTCGTTTATCGAAACCAACCTACCACCACTGCGCAACTGAAAGAGAATATTCGAACTGAAATGGCGGGAATTTCAAGTGATCTCTGCGGACGTGTGTTTGAAAATATGCGTCAAAGATGGGAAGAGTGTTTGCGTCAAGAAGGTCGGCACTTAGAAAACGTTATCTTTAAAAAGTAAAACTCACATTAATGTACTTGTTATAAAAATAAAGATTTTAAAGGAAACTTTATTATTTCTTTTCTTATGATTTTTTTAAATGTGAAATTTGCCACCGGACACCCTGTATAATGGTACGGAACCCTTCGTGCACGAGTCCGACTCGCACTTGGCCGGTTTTGATATTATACAAGATGATATACACGCGTTGCAAATGCAAATCGAGCGTCCATTTACATATGCAACGCGTGTATATCATCTTGTATGTTATTACTAGCTGTGCCCTGCGTTTTTACCCGCGTTAAACTTTATAGGTTATCACAGCTCCGCCCCCGTAGGTGATAGCGTGGTAAAATGTAGCCTGTATGTTGAGCCGACCTCTTAGTAATTATCATGCAAAATTTGAAGTAAATCCAAGCAGTACTTTTTGAGTTTAGCCCGGACAAGACAAAAATTCTAAAAACTATTTCTTTGGATTCGATATCTATTGTAGATCCCGCCCCAAGTATCCTTTTTTTAAAAATATTCAATGTAGAGTTTTGACTTTCCTACGATTTTATTATTTGTACAGATAAAACTATTTGAATATGCAACGCGCGTTATATATTTTTTTATTTTTAATGGGACTAGTCCCTCCTTCTTACAGACCAGTGCTACACCTGTAAGCCAAGATCAACAGTGACACAAAATAAAAAGACACTGAGCGGTGAGGCTCAGGCATGTCCCGGGGTATCACTTTAACTGTCTTTTATCCCGCAACGAATGTAATCAGACTGAAACAAGGAGGAATTAAAAAATGAATACTTCCATTCCGCGCGCATTTATTTTTATTTATTTAAGGACATCCAGTAGCTGTTACATCTACTTAAATCTAAAATGTTTTAATCATTACAATAATATAGTTTAAATGTACAGCTTCTAAAGGTGCCACAACATGCACAATTGGCGAGTAGCACTGATAAAAAAAAACAAGGTACAGGCTAGTCAGTATCCTCATATTGAAGACACTTAAAATTAAAACTAATTATAACTAAAAACTATTAATATTAGGTACACAATGCATAATATAGCTATATTTATGTAAGTATATATATATATATATATATATATATATATATATATATATATATATATAATAATGATAATAATATATATATATATATATAATCTATAATATTGGTACAGTATTATTTATGACTCAATAATCTTAATACAGTATTTCTAAAATTAGTTAAGCTGGAATTGAAGATGTCTAAGTTTTCACTCATGGAATTATACAACTTGCACAAACGTGATATAGCGGCAAACTGTTTAAGATTTGTTCTAGCAAAAGGCTGGCTCAAGATTCCGGGTACAGCAGCACGTCGAGGTATATGCCTAGGAACTCGTAGATGTACAGATTGTAACAAGGTTGGGCAGTCGTATCCGTTACGGAGTATTTTATAGAGAAATATCATGTCATGCAGTTGTCGTCGAATCATCAGGCTATCCATCTTAAAGTACTGCAGTTTGTCTGTGTATGTTGGAAGTTGCTTATGGAGTCTGTTAGAAAAAGCTAGATGTTTCACAAATTTTTTCTGGATGCGTTCTATTCGCAGTTGATGAGTACTATAATGAGGTGTCCAGACTACGCTGCAATATTCTAGATTGCTTCGGACATACGCGTTGTAAATAGCTATTTTAGTAGCTGGATTGCGGAATGATTTTCCGTTGCGGATTATAAAACCAAGCATTTTGAATGATTTTTTAGTTATTTTGTCAATATGAGGTAGAAATGTCAGTTTAGAGTCAAAAAGAACGCCCAAATCACGTACTACTGTTGCTTCTTCAATTAGTACCCCGTCAATATGAAATGGTAAATCATTAAACAGTAAACAACATATTAGTTATTTATATTCTGTTTATTTATGGTCTATCAGCCACCATAGAAAGATAGGGGACGGTCGGGCAAGAAGGTGACGGTAGGCAAAAAGGGTACTTATTCTATCTTTTTTTTAATGCAAGAGCGAGACAATATAGTTACGTATAGCGCTAACGCATTCCCACTGCGCGCACATTAGTACGCCGCGGCAAGCGGCACGGGCCAGTCGAGTGCACTAGAGACTGTACAAGTTTTCGCGCCAAAAATTAAAAAAATCAAAAGGTAAGTACGCTGTGTATTTTACGACTTATGTGAAATTTACTGTGCATAAATGCTGGTCACGATAATGTTTAGTCCTTAATGTATTTAATGTGAGTAAATTCAGCTAACAAAATAGTTCATTAAGTGTGGTTCTTTAACCGTCAGTTTAGATTTTGGGGTGGAGGGCAAAACGGGTGCGGGCAAGACGGGTCGTACCCTTTTTGCCCGCTTGCTATTTTGTATGAATGTAAGGCTACAATTCCATATGTTTATTGCAGATGGTGTTTAATTACACAAGAAAAACTCAAAGAGCTTCTTGGTCCGAGCATACATTAAAAGAAGCAATTAAAGAAGCGAAAAAAACGAATATTAAACAAGCTGCTGCAAAATATGGAATATCGTACAGCGTATTGCAGCGACGTGTTAAGACGGGTTCGTATACAAAGAGACTGGGCCGGTTCAAGCCTATATTTACAGATGCTGAAGAACTGGAGCTAGTGCAACATTTGAAACGCCTAGATGCACTTTTTTATGGACTTACGAAATCTGAATTTTTGCAACTAGCGGGTGAATTTGCTAAACGCAAAAATAAGCAGACAACATTTAAAGGCAATGTTGCAGGCAAGCAATGGTTCAAAAACTTTAAAAAAAGACATCCAGAAATCGTATTGAGAGCCCCAGAATCGACGTCCATTGCTCAAAGCATTTAATAGACCAGCAGTGAACAGGTTCTATGATTTACTAGAACATATCGTAGAATCAGAGAGGATCCGGCCAGACATGATTTATAATATGGACGAAACGGGCGTCCGAACGTCATCTACAAAACCGCCTAAAGTGTTATCCGTTTATGGCAAAAAGCAAGTAGGAATAGTCAGCAGTTTAGAAAAAGGAACATTAACAACAGTTGTCTGTTGCTGCAATGCTTCTGGTAATTTTGTACCACCCCCATTCTTTATTTTCAAACGCAAAAGGTTCCAAGCCCGATTGCTGGATGGTGCAGTGCCAGGTAGTGAAGCTTCTGTTTCTGATAGTGGGTGGATTCATGGTGAAATATTCCTGGAATGGCTCAGAGTTTTCGTCAACCGTGTTCGACCAACTCAAGATTGCAAGGCTTTGTTGCTTTTAGATAGTCACGAAGCACACAAATATTACCCTGCCTTAGAATATGCCACTAAAAACAATGTCATATTTTAAACCATTCCACCCCACACTTCCCATAAGCTGCAACCCCTGGACGTGGCCGTGTATGCATCATTTAAAAGATTTTTTGAAACAGAAATTAATAAATTTCAGAAGGAACATCCTGGGAGAGTCATTGGCCAGTACGATATTGCTAAACTAGCATCCCAAGCATATCTTAAAGCAGCTACGCCACAAAATGCTTTAAGCGGATTTCGAGCCGCAGGTATTCAACCATTTGATCGATATGCTATTGGGGACGACCATTTTATGCCATCTGCTGTTTACAATTGTGAACTGCCAACGCAAGAACATGAACAGACTCTTTACCGTAACCCTGCTACATTGTTTGAAAATGCCCCAGCTCAGATTTTTGAACAGGATATAGAAGTGCCAGGTGATACATCTGAAAATGTACAACTGATTCAAAACGTTCAATATACAGAACCTACGCAGACTCCAATAATTCCATCAAACATCAGCTCTGAAAATTTACTCTTACAACCTGATAATGTTCAAGTTATAGAATCAATGGATTTATCTGATCTAAATATAACAAATTATGTAGAACATGGGACAATTACACCACCAATCAAATACCAGAATACAATACTTCAGGAAATTCACCCATTGCCACAAACAACTGCCAGAACAACAACCAGACGTAGAAAACCACAAAAATCTGAAATTTTGACTAGCACTCCAATAAAATTACAACAAAAGGATAAATTTGAAAAATCACAACAAAAAAACAATAAGACCACTAAACCAAAGCCATCAAAACCTAGACAGGCGAAAGTTAACGATCCAAAGCCGTCATCGTCTGGGCAAAGAAAACGTAAGAAGGATACGGACAACGCCAATAAAGAAAATGGTGATTTTTATTGTATAATGTGCAAGGAAAAATACGTAAGTCCCCCTTCTGAGGACTGGATTCAATGTTCTCAATGTCAAGAGTGGGCTCATGAATCATGTTCTTCCTACAGCGGGCATGGATCTTACTTTTGTGATCTCTGTTTTGATTGAAATGTGAGCTACGTTTTGTACTCTTTTTGCCCGCCTAGAGTACCCGTTTTACCAACCCCCTAAGGGCAAAACGGTTTTTTTTATATGTTTTTAAAAATTGATTTAGTTCAGAAATTTTTATTATTTGTTTCATTAATTATGTTGATTATGATAGCCAAAGAGGTTGTGTTCAAAAATGTTTAGTTTATTCAATAAATATCTTTTCATTTATATGGATTATCTTTGATCAACCTTAAGGGGCCCGTCTTGCCCGACCGTCCCCTACATGTAATTCAATACGTCGTATCCACTTAACGACTTGTTATCAAATTGAAAATATGTTAAGATATAACCATAAAAATGGGAAACATATAAGTTAATTTATATAAGTTCACTATATAAATTAACTTTATTTAACGTTATTGAACTATATAAGTTCTATCCTCCGGCGAGTCTAAAACCAGCGCCCTCTACCAACTCAAGCTACGAACTTACTTTTACTTTGCATTGCGAATAATGTTATAGAACTAAAATTTAACGTTTTTTGACAAATACTTGCTTTGCACGCCGGAGGTCATGGGTTCGATTCTCACCCGGGACAGATATTTGACAAATCACACAGATATTTGTCCTGAGTCTGAGTGTAATTAACTAATTTAATTAAATCTTATTTTGGCCATGAAACTGAACAAACTATAGTAAAAAAACACGTAAAACACAGAATAAATATCAACATGAAACGAAAAACTTACGTACGATGCTTTTTATATGACGGGACGAAAAAAATATTTAGTAATAGTAGTATTTCACAAACTTGTTATAGGTATTATGTATGTATTTACAAAATAAGAGTAGTATATCAGTTATCTGATTTCCATAGAACAAGCTCTTCTTAGTTTGGGATCAGATGGCCGTGTGTAAATAATGTACAAGGATATTATTATTATTATTATACTTTTTACTAACCATCTAAGTATACAAATAATCCTTCTAAACTATCTACTTCTTCAGCTTTGGAAGCTTAAGCGTGAGAACTGAGAGACCACAATGTAGATAGAATAACTTTTTTAATAAATTTATTTAGATTTATTAGGGATAACAGCAGTCGTTTACAAATGTATTTAACAAAGAAACACTATTACTAATTAATAAGACCAATTACAGTTATCCTCAGCTATTATTATGAACAGAAACAAAATTATATTAAAATCTAGAAATGTATTAAAATCTATGCAGAACAGTCAAACATGTAGGTAGGCAGGTGCAGGTCGGTATAAAAACAATAACAAAAATAGTCGCGTAGGCCTTCATGACCGCCGCCAAAAAAAATATAATAAATTATATACAAATTCCAGTATTCAAAATTCCTAAACCTTGCAGTCTCTACAAATACTGAAAATCATGTGGACTCTTGACACCTACACATGAATTCATCCTACATGTTTACAGATTGAATACAAATAATATATACGACGTGTTACATAAATAGTATGGGAAATATCATCATTATACTCGTACTTCGGCAGTCGAGTTGGGGCCAACGCCAATTTCTTTTTATTCTATCCTTAGAGCACTGAGTGCAGTTTGCATATACTTCAGCACACTTCTGAGGGGTATATCCTTGTAGTCTCCTGGTTCTGGATATATCAGCCGAAAGACGTTCACTGGTGGACAAAGGCTTCCCTAAGGATTTAGCCGGTCCTGCGCTGCCTGCATCCAGCGATTTCCCGCGACCCTTGCAAGATCGTCAAAGTCAAAGTCAAAAATTCTTTATTCCGTCAAAATTTTACATTTCTGTGGAATCGTCATATTTTTTTACCATACCGTGCAGTGCATGACTACTGAGAAACACTGCCAGAAAACTCAGTAGGAATCCTTTTTAAAAATAAAATATACTTAAGATTAATTACAATCATGTGTGTTGACTCAGAACAACTCAATCCCAAGCACTTTTATCACTTAAAAAATATATATACAAAATCAAAATATATATCTTAATCTGATATTTTGTAATATGCTACACAATTTGGCTTTAATAATTCTTTTAAACTTATTCGTAGACAATTCTCTAATATAATTGGGAAGTTTGTTATAGAATCTTATACATTGCCCCATAAAAGAGTTACTTATTTTTTGGAGACGGGTAGTATGCAATATGAGATTATTCTTATATCTAGTATTTACATTATGTGTATCGCTCCTTTTACAGAAGGAATCGATATTTTTATGCACATATAGTAGGTTTTCATATATATACTGAGATGGTACAGTTAGAATGTTAACCTTTTTGAACTTTTCTCTTAGTGACACTCTCGGGTCAAGATTATAGATAGCTCTTACAGCTCTTTTTTGCAATATAAATATGGTGTTAATGTCAGCAGAGCTACCCCAGAGAAGAATTCCATAGGACATTAAACTATGAAAATAACTGAAATAAACCATTCTAGCTGTGTCAACATCAGTCAGCCGTCTAATAGTTTTCACTGCATATGCTGCAGAATTAATTTGCCGGACAGTTTTTCTATTTGTGGGCTCCATTGTAGCTTTGAGACAATAGTGATACCCAAAAAACAGTTGATTCAACAGGGTCCAACCTAGCTCTCTTAAGTTAATAATAATAAATTTTATTCAAGAAATAATGTGTACAAAATTATATCTACTTACTTTAAAAAAATAATTAATATTAAGCTATAGACAGTTTGTGCCTGTACTAGGTTAAACTTGTACCACAGGCGTTCTAACGGCTTAAAAGGTATACTTATTCTTTATTAAAAATTCAAACAATATTTAATTATACATACAAATTCAAAAACCTAAGATATAATTTAAAAAAAATAACTTATTTTAGAATACTAAATAATCCCTCAGTCAAAAAATTGCAGACTATTTTTTTACAATTTGTATAGTTAAGGTTATATATAGATAGTGACTTATTTATTTTATTGTAAAGATATGGTCCGAGAAAAGGATAAAATCTGTTTGTATAAATGAACTTTGAATCTGATGCACTAGTGCAGATAATATCTTTCCGTCTCTTGGTGTTAGTAAGGTTAGCATTGTAAGTGAGTGTTGTGTGTTGTTTTAAAATTGCATGTTTAATAAATAGTTGGCGGACAGTTAAAACGTTGCATTTATCATACAGAAGGCACGTAGGAAAAAGGAAAGGTCGAAAAGTTGCAACTTTTAGTATTGCTCTTTGGGCACGTTCAATGGTTAACATTAATGTTCTTGGAGCACCACCCCAGGAAGTAATGCAGTATTGAATAATAGATTGACATAATGCCTGATAGACTAGTCTAATCAATTTCATATCAGCAGTATGCCGTAGCTTTTTAAATACGAATATGAGTTTCCGTACACGATTTGACAAGGCAAGGATATGTTGTTTAAAAGATAGAGTTTCATCGATAATAACACCAAGGTACTTCATGCTATTTGTGTTAGCAATAACTGGACAGTCGCAAGGAACCAAGGGACTGGGACAATAGTGTGCATATATGTTATCTTGTTTAGGAAGTCTGTGGTTTTTACGCATGCAAAAATTTATAAACATTGTCTTTTCAGCATTTAATGTTAGTAGATTATTTCTAAGCCATTTATTTATTACATTAAACCCATGTTGTGCGTAATAATGAGCCGCAGTAGTGTTTGGATCAGAAAAAATTAATGCTGTGTCATCAGCATAGGAAATTACTTTTCCATGGTCTAACTTTAAGGAACACAGATCATTTATGTAAATCAGTTGTACATTGGTTGTCGCCTGTTTCACATTCGGTGTAGTGAATTTTATGACTTTAATTTTCTTATCATTAAGCACAAGATTATTGGCATTAAACGGTCGGTACACCTTGTAGGGGGCCTGCCCACCCTGCGTCTTCCGGTTCGTGGTCGTCAATCGAGAACCTTTATACCCCGTCGGCCGTCTGTTCTACCACTACTCCACTGCCACTTCAGTTTGGCAATTCTTTGGGCTATGTCGGTTACTTTGGATCGCCTGCGGCTATCGACGATTTTGATTCGATCGCGCAGGGATACTCCGAGTATCTTCTTTTCTTCTTCTTTAGCCCCATATTAGCTAAGCAGTGTCAAAGCATCCAAAGCGTCGCATTTACATACTATATGCAGCATTATATCCCACGGGTCAGTCACAGGCATGTGTTACGAGAAAGCTATCATTTGATATGTAGAGCAAGAGGTGAGTCATAACAGTGTTCTTGAAAGAATAATTTACGAAGTTAATGCAATTTCTAGTATATCAAGCTAAGCTTGGACTGACCTCTTACCAGTTATGAGCATAAATTGCCTGTGGAGGGAGTTATCAAGCGATCTGTGACGGTGGGCATGTAGCCCTCGATATAACTTGGCAATATTAGTCTCCATGTATACTACAAGCGAATAATTATAAGGTCATTTAATATAAATTGGCAGTAGTTATACTTGCTAGGAATTAGTAAATATCCCGCAAAATTGATGATGAACCAGCGAAGTAAGCCATGGATCTCGAAATTTTATAGAATCGATCTAGTTTTGTTGGCATTTTATATTTTTAGTTATATAGGCATGCCTTTTAAGTTCTGTCGTTTTCATTTTTCCCGGCAATTTGGAATTGAACTGTTCTATATTCAAATGTGTTTAAATGTTGAATCTCAAAACAGTTGAAAGTATTGTGATTAATGCTATTGTTTAGTCACAGCGGCGATTTAAATGTGACAGGATACCTACGAAAATTAATCTTTCTAAGGAAAATGTTCGTGCAATAATTTTCTACAACTTTAGAAGGCTCTATTGGGCATCTCAGGGATAACCATTCAGAAGATCATACATGAAGCGCTTGGTGTGAGAAAGTTAGTTTGCCGTTGGATACCGCATCTGCGTTCCGACGATCACAAGGCGTCTGATAGTGTAAGAAAACTCTGCATGGGTTCAACCGCGGAGAGTCAAATCACGTCTATGACATCATCAGTGGTGACGAATCTTGGATCTATGCCTACGATCCCGATTCCAAACAACAATCTACAATCTGGGTCTTTCAAGACGAGCTTAAACCGACTAAAGTGGTTCGTTCTCGAAGCACTTTAAAGAAGATGGTGGCGACGTTCGTTGGAAAAACCGGCAATGTTGAGACTATTGCACTTGAAGATCGTAGAACGGTTAACGCAAAGTGCTATACCACAGTTTGTTTACCACTAGTCATCACCAAACTTCGAAAATCTAACTCCAAACGACGCATCATCCTGCACCACGACAACGCAAGCTCACACAGCGCTCGTCAAACGATTGAGTATTTGAAGAAGGAAAAAGTAGAAATTATTGACCATCCTCCATACAGTCCTTACCTTAGACTTAACGATTTCTTTACATTTCCTAAAATTAAGAAAAGTCTTCGTGGTCAAAGGTTCCAGTCCGTTGAAGAAGCAGTGGACGCTTTCAAGTCAGCCATTTTGAACACCCCACTTTAGAGTGGAATAAATGTTATAATAAATGGTTTGAGCGAATGGAAAAGTGTATTAAGCTACTTAGTGAATACTCTGAAAAACAATAAAAATAATAGTACTTTTTATTGTAGTTGTTTTTTTCTTCAAAAAAACCTAATAGGCATGCCTCCATATATAGGTTGGGTAGGTTTATTTATATAGGCTAAGTTTGAAATTACTTCTACTTTTAAGTTTTTATATATAATAATATTTATTATTAACTTATTATATATTTTATATACAATAAGTTAACATATAAGTAGTGTTTATTTTTGATGAGGCTTAATGGTAGATATTATTTCTGTTAAATTCTAGTTAAATTTAGGATTGGCAACACTGCCGATCGGTTGTCAAAAATTGTACTAGTGAACTAAAATTAATAATTACTTATAAATAAATGTTTTTACGTTGTAAAATATAAAATATTACTATTAGCAATCTAAATTGTAAGCTAAATAATTGAATGTGATTAGTTTTCTGAAGAAATAAACCCGAAACAACTGATATCTGTCGACGCATCAGCTGTCACTGCGCTGCTCGTGTCCAACGAACTTCATTCGATTAAGTTTAAAACTTTTGTGTGAAATCCCGGGGAGTATATTACTTATTCTTTATTTTTACACATTCATACTAACCTAACCAAACATTTATTCGACTCATTGGTGTGAGTCACGTCCAATTTCACACTGCCATATTCTGTCTCCATTTGCTTGACGTACATTGTGGAAGCAAATTCGACGACTTAATTAGCTGGCTACAGACACCACACACTTCAATTACTCCATAACTATACTGATATAAGACTGGCATTCGATAAATTTATTCCTATCTACACATACTAAGTTAACTTGACTAGACCCTAGTAATGAACTCTGATTAGGTGTCATATAGATAAAGTTAAAGGTGCCCCACTACAGTTTGTAACTAAATGTTTAAGCGTTGCTTTATCATAAATCTATTATAAAGTTAATTGCCCATCTGTCTTGTATATACTTACTTATATTATTTCTACCTATAGATCTCTGTAGTTTATTTTTCATATCTCACTCCTTTGACTTCAAATACATCTTAACCTCCTATTTCTGTCTAGTTTACTGTTCACCTTCTCTTTGTTTTCAGCCCATCCTCATTCACCTCACATCATGCAGACCCGAAGCATGGCTGCAACTCAAGTAGCTGAACATAAGTTGAAATCAGCTCTCAAGGACTTACAGACATACCAAGATCAGTGTCATAAACTTGAACAGGAGCGTGAGGAGAATGAGGTAGAGATAATAAGGGTCATTGATAGTAACACATCACTGAAAAGAGAACTTGTGAAACTCAACCACCAAGTAGAGTCTACTATTGAAGAGCGAGACAGACTGCATGCGGAGACAGAGTCTTTTGATAAGTGTAGAGTGTTATATGAAGAAGCACTGTTCAAAATTAGAGATCTTGAACTAGAATTAATTAATTGTAATGAGAAGTTGTCAAATTATGTAAAAAACACAACTTGTCCAGTAGCTTCCATTAATCAGAGCTTGTATGACGAGTTGGCCAGTTGTAGTCCGGTGGATCTCCCTATTAATACAACGGTGACCATTGATTTGACTGGCGATGACTGTGTAGACTGCCAGCCAAGCGTTAATTCCGTAAGTAGTGACAAGCTAAAACAATACATACTTGAACTAAGTAAAGAACGTAGGGCATTATTAAACAAATTAAAAACTTATGAAATTAAATTAGAGGATAGCAAACTAAATTATGAAAAAGATACTCAGTATTTGCTTTCTGAGATAAAAACTCTTGAGAAGTCCCTAGCAATCTCATATCACAGTTTCCAGTCATACAAAAATGAAATGCAATTGCTGGCTGGAAAGTGTAATCCTGAAAGCAATAGGACATTGGAACCGGTTAACACCAGTAGTGCAGTGGTGGAGTCATACACACAGCTGGGATCAGAGTCACCAGTATCTCCACAAAATGACAATACTAAACATAGCTCCATACTGTATTCCGATGAAATGGGTAAGGGCCTTGGTACCTTGCTTTGTAATAAGCTGAGTTGTTCCTTTGTCAACTATTGTATGCCAGGATTACATTATAAAGATATAATAGATAAATTAATTCAGAATAAACACAGTGCCAAATCATGTATAACTCTAATGGTAGGAAATTGTAAGAACTTAAAGAAAAAAGACATTACAGATAGTTTCACTAAGATGTTAGAATTAGACTGTAATAAGATAATATTGTGTGCCTTCCCCTATGTGTCCAATGTGCCTGATAGTACAAATAATTATATCCACAAGCTAAATATCCACCTACAGTTTTTGGTTAGCCATTATAGTAATAAATTTATATTTTTGGACTCAAATAGTTTTATAGATTCTTGTAGGGTAACCATGAGTACAGTTACTGTCTCAAGAAAATTTTTGAACATACTTGCAACTTTAGTAGCGGCACATATTAACTCAGTCATAAGTAGTATGACGAAGTCACTTTTTATACCATCTTTTAGTAATGTTATTAAAATCAATTTAGTTAGTAGTTTAAACATGTAAGCATGATAATAGAGAAGTGTGATAACTTTCTAATTCTATCACATCAAAATATAAACCGCTTCTCTAGCAAAATTCTAGGCATAGAACTTATTAATGAAAAATATGAAATAGATATTATTTGTTCAATTGTTTTATATAAATGTGTTATGTGAACTATCTGTAAATGATTGCTATCATATACTTAATTTAAAATTATTGACTCTGTCTCAAAATGAATAATGTTATTGTTTCGAAGTTTTTCTTTTGTATACCTAAATATAATCTAAAATAATAAGCATTCAGACAACCGATCGAGCATATATTGTGTTTGCCTACTAAATAATTACTCTAATTGGACCAAATCCCGTGTTCATGCCCGCTTGAGTATGTTTCGCCGGACCGTCTCAACTGGGTCGTGTTGAAACCGGTAGTAGATGAACCCACTGAGTTTGTTTCGCTGGGTCTTCTCAGTTGGGGCGCATTGGATCCGGTGGTAGCATTAAAGCGCGACCGTCGTTATTAACACAAGGTCCGTCATAATAATAATACCTTTAATTTAGACAGAACCATTGACAATATGTAGTAAAGATAATTAAACATAATCTCTTGACAATAACTTGATAAGAGCTAGCTAAATATCATTGCTGTAATAAAATAAATTTTATAAATGTTTTCATACAATATGTACCTAAATATCTATGTTACTAGAAATAATATCTAATGTATACAACTACATATATTACTACAAACATGTTCTGACTATTTACAAGCGCTTTTTTAAAGTCTACGTGAATAAAAACCTTTTTTATTTTTTATTTTATTTTTATTATTCTGATATTTTTTTAATAGACGATCCATCCACGTTTTAGCTTACTATAGTATATTTATTAATTTGGGATCTGAATATGTGTTAGTTTAGTATTCAGTTAGGATAGTATTCCTGTGAGAGCAGCCCACATCGATCTTATATGTTAGAATAATAAGTAACAGGACATATCCAATTACACTACCTACCTATGGGATGGAGACGGTAATGAGAGAGACGTATTCCATTTTTTACGTTTTTATTTCATTATTTCTATATAAACCCCAGAACGGAAATTATGAAGATCTTTGGTGGTGGCCTTTGCCAGCTATGACATCTTGTATTAAAATGGTTGTTTAGTTAAAAAAAACTTAAAATCAATTTTAAGTTTTTTTACTAAACAGTAATTGTTTCAGCTTTAATTCATGAAATACAAAAATATGCATTTATTTAACTGGTTCTTATAAATTAAAAGTAAAGTAAATTGCTTGTGGCCTGTGTTAGGCCATAGTTTATCAGTTTTATACTATTACTTTGATTTTACGTATATTGCTGCGCTACTGTGAATACTGATGATTATATTAAACACATATTATGTAAAAATAGCTTCGAGTGGAGGTTTGCCCCGTCGGCATCAGCTTGGCACGCCTTATAGGCAATTACCCTTTCGTTCCACTTTGCTTTGTTCAAGTCCAAGTACATAAAGTAAGTATATAAGTTACATGATGTTAATTACTGCACTAACACTTTTGTCAAACACTTTATATTGCTATTGTTTGGGGTGTTAGATAATTGAGGTGTAAGCAGTTAACCCAGATTAGGGGTGATTTCCTGATTATAGCGATAAGAGTAGCGTTGACTCGATTTTCAACGTTTTAAGGCGACCCCGAGTGAAGTTAAATATTCCGAGGGACACTTTAAAATGTGTAAAATTTACACTGTATCCTGGCAATAATTTCATCATATCAGCCGGCCTTGCGCTATCCGCATCCAGCGATTTCCAGCGACCCGCACATGATGATCATCGGTCCATCTTGTAGGGGCCCTGCCCACGCTGCGTCTTCCGGTTCGTGGTCGCCACTCGAGAACCTTTCTGCCCCAGCGGCCGTCGGCTCTACGAGCTATGTTCCCTGCCCACTGCCACTTCAGCTTGGCAATCCTTACGGCTATGTCGGTTACTTTGGTTCGTCTGCGGATCTCAACATTTCTGATTCGATCTCGCAGGAAACCTCCAAGCATAGCCCTTTCCATTGCTCTTTGGGTAACCTTGAGCCGCCTGATAAGGCCCATAGTGAGCGACCACGTCTCTGTTCCGTAAGTCATCACTGGCAACACAAACTGGTCGAAGACTTTCGACTTGAGACACTGCGGTATTTGGGACGAGAAGATATTACGTAGCTTCCCGAACGCTGCCCAGCCGAGTTGGATTCTACGATTGACCTCCTTATCGAAGTTGGACCTTCCTAGTTGGATGGTCTGTCCTAGGTAAATATAGTTCTCTACAACTTCGAGTGCAGAGTCTCCAACCTTAACTAGAGTGGGTGCAACATGGATGTTCGACATGATTTTCGTCTTATCCATGTTCATTTTCAGACCCACTTGTTGAGAGACTCTGCTTGCGGCAATAATTTACTGATTTGAATTCTTAGCTAAGTTTTGTTTAGTCCTTTTTTTTTTGAAGACCCCTACCCCAACTTCCCCCACTAGAGAAAGAAGTGACTTCAAAAACATGAAATCCACGTACACAAAGCACGTCCAGACTCAAAATAAGTATTTATACGTCACACAAATATTTGAATTGCATGGGGATTAACCTGCAAATAAGGCTGCCAAGTTAGGAGCTAGGAGTCTACCTTAAAGAAAAAAGTACTGATGGCTTCAAAGTTATCTGAAAAAAAAGAATTGCCTCTCTGATGCGTTGTGTAATTGGCGATACCAACAGCCTATACATATTTTACAAATTGAAGTGACCAATAGTGAGCCACTGGAACAGTGATCACAGGAGTTCCAGGGTTCCACTTTTTAATATAAGGTAGTCTTTTTAGGGTTCCGTAGCCAAATGGCAAAAAACGGAACCCTTATAGATTCGTCATGTCTGTCTGTCTGTCCGTCCGTATGTCACAGCCACTTTTTTCCGAAACTATTAGAGCTGTACTGTTGAAACTTGGTAAGTAGATGTATTCTGTTAACCGCATTAAGATTTTAACACAAAAATAGAAAAATAATAGATATTTTGGGGGTTCCCCATACATAGAACTGAAACAAAAAAAATTTTTTTTCGTTGTACCCATACCTGTGGGGTATCTATGGATAGGCCGTCAAAAATGATATTGAGGTTCCTAATATCATTTTTTTCTAAACTGAATAGTTTGCGCAAGAGACACTTCCAAAGTGGGAAAATGAGCGTCCCCCCACTGTAACTTCTAAAATAAGAGAATGATAAAACATATATGATGTACATTACCATGTAAACTAACAACGAAAATTGGTTTGAACTAAATCGAGTAAGTAGTTTTTTTTTTAATGCGGCATAAATAGTAAACCGCAATTTACCTTTCATTTAACCAACTGAAATACTTGCTGCTGCGGAACCCTTTACTTGGCGAGTCCGACTCGCACTTGGCCGGTTTTTTTTTTAGTATAGTACTAACAAAGTAAAAAGCCTAACAAATAACTATATATGATATATCTGAAATAAATGTATTATTATTATTAACTAACAGATATATTTACGTGTACTCTGTGTGAATTCACACGGTCAGCTTATTATGTTACAACACTATTGAACTAGGTATAACCTGTAATGATAGTGAACATGCAGTTTAATTAACAATTCAATTATTACATGTAGGTAACTCACATTATTCCTGGCGCTGACATCGGAGCCGAGTTCGATGAGTCGCTCTACGAAGGAGGTCCGGTTGTCCTTCACCGCGTACATCAGAGATGTCATGCCGGTCGTCTGCAACAAGATTAATTAGTATTGTTAAAGACAAAAAATATGTACAAAACTGAATATTTTTAAATTCCTGTCATGTACCTTTATAGATTGCAATGAAAAGTAATTAATTTTTAAAGAATTACAAAATATTTTTATTTCAAAATATTTTTTTAATGTCAACAAGTTTTATTCCTAAAGACGTAATTACTTAAAACAAGAACTTTCAAGGCCTTGAATATAATACATTATAATGCCTACATTAATACATAGCATTGGTAACTTTATGATTACTTGTGATATAAGTTTAAGTTTTTAAGTAAAATATAGTCTTAGTAATAATTATGTAGAATAGTAACAAATTTTATTATATTTTTTTTTATCTCAATAAAGCATTACTATTATTACACATTATTTATTTAATTTTTACACATTAATATCTTATTTTTACACATTTGTTATTCTAAAATTGATATATAGTGACAATATTTGAATAAATATGTAAAAAATAGAGCTCTGGTGGGGTTTGGCGGTGGGGTTTGGCGCCCTATGCCGCTGGTGGTCAGAGCGACAGAGTGCGGAACCGCAATATAATAGTTATTATTACTATCATTGAAAACAACTCAAACTCTCATTGAAGTTACATATAATTAAACATACACACATAGACATACCCTAGGGTATGTAAAATTAATAAGCTTTTCAAAACAGCTAGGTTAAAACCGATTTAGCCAGATTAAGCTCAAGAGGCAGATTCTTATCGCGCTCTTTTTTGCATCACCAAGTTTAATAAAAACGATTAGCTTTAGAATTTCTTGAATAACCGACAGCAAAACGAGATTGTCCAATCCACTACATAATATGTTCGCCTGCTCAAATCTGATACTCGTATATAGAATAAAAAGAGAGAGAAAGTGGCATCGAGGAATTGGCTTTTTCCTTGCATGACAATTGAAAGCCGCGTTAAAGAAATCCGTTACAATAATAACAATTTTTTATGTGGATTTTATATGGATGTAACATATAAAGTCGCCTGCCTCATCAGAATATTCTTAAAAATTATGAATATATATTATACTTGGAAATGCTCCAACGAAGCGGGAGGAAGCTAGTTAGTTACCATTTGGAATAGTAGCTTAACAATACATAATGATAGTTTAAACTTAACACGTGCAAATTACTGAAAGTAATCTCACATGATAAATCAAAGTTGCAGTAGAAGTTTCAAACAGCTAAATAATTGTTGGCAACGTTCTCACTTGAAACTCTGTTTCATGCGGATAACTACCGAGTCTGGCATGGTACAAGTAACAAGCGAGAGCGATATTTAATGTTATTATTTATTTATCGTGTGGGCAGTGGTTTACCTAGTGTCAGAGTTGTTCAAGCCGCCCAGTAAGTAATGGCTTAACGACTATTGCCCAATGGCTACAACCGGGACCGACAGCTTAACGTGCTCTACGAAGCACGGAGACGCTCAGAAATTAAACCACTTGGCAGTCACCCTTCTATAATAATAATAATATCTAGGACAATGTCACACAGACCATCCTAGTCCCAAACTAAGCAAAGCTTGTACTATGGGTACCAGGCGACGATATACATACTTATATAGATAGATAAATACTTAAATACAATAGAAAACATCCATGACTCAGAAACAAATATTCGTGCTCATCACACAAATATTTGCACTTACCGGGATTCGAACCCAGGACCACCAGCTTCGTAGGCAGGAGCACAACAAACTAGGCTACGGTGACCGTCAAACTGGACTGACCGCGAGCCTAGATGCTTGACCTCGCCAATCATTTACGAACCGGTTAGAGCATCTGGCTATTATAATTGAAACTTTTATATATATGAAGCAGTCAAACAATTAATTGTAATAATTATAATACGTTATGCTGGGCTGCCTTTATTGGGATTATCGCAGCCGAAGACAAGCAGGTCAATGTGTTTATTATTTGGGCTTTGATTGTCCTTTTGTCAATGTTGCACAATCCCCCCAACAGATTTCTGACACGGCTTAACCAGCCTTTCTAGTCCATATACTTACTAACTGAGACTAGTTGCATGATCGAGAATGATACTTGTTTTGGTTTTTTTTTATAATTAAGCATTAGTAATATAAGATCCATTCAAATAAAAAATTATGGTGCTATAAAATATATTCGTTATAGATACTAGCTGTGCCTCGCGGTTATACCAGCGTTAAACTTTTTAACTGTAGCCTATATGTTATTCGGATATATAAGCTATATTAATACAAAGATTCATCAAAATCCGTTCGGTAGTTTGTGTCTCACAAACTTTGGCCTTTATAATATTGGTTTGACTCAGATATCTAGCGCATAGTGAACTAAAGTTTATTAATTTGTTGTCTTTACTAACGTAAATTGATTTCAAAATGAATCATTTACTCATGACCGAAAGCCCGCAATCCCCAAATTTTAGCGAAAACGTTTGAGATGTTTCGAAAACCTTATTCAGTTTAAAAATATTGGGTAGGTATAGAATGCACCTGTACCTACCTAATAACTACAATATAACTTAATGTACATACGTATTAAATTATATTTATTTGCATATAAATGGCTACAGCCATTTTACGAGTTCTGTGAAACAGATTTATTTATTCATATTGCCCTATTGCATGAGAAAAGCAGTCTTACTACATATAATGTGTTTTAATTCAAACAAACAAAGTAGTTATACAATGTATTAATTTAATCCTATTAACTGCACGTGTGGCGCAGCTTTTTAATTAATCGGTTCATTTCCCGCACAGGACAACGATTTGTTTGACCCATAAGTAATTGTTCTGAGTCTGGGTATACTTTGTGTCCATCAATTTTATGTTTTTAAAGTACTCCGTGACACAGGGATTGATTTCCCTAGTGGCGTTCTATTAAAAACAATCATAAAATCTTAAAGAACCAAAACCACTACGCAGCTAGAACAAAAACTAAGAAATTATAAAATTAAGAATATTCTGATTTATTTCCCCTTTTTAATAACAGCCAAGGTGCTGTCAGCTGATGGACATGTAATATAACAACAGTTAATATAATTAAGATAGAAGACCTTAGTTGTTTGCAAATAAGGGAAAACGATTAAACCATTTTATTAAACTTAAGAATTAATTGAACTTTGTAGCTGAAATGTCTATGTTTCTGAATGTAAACCCAAGTCTGTGATCATAATGTCAGCCGACTGACGTCCAGCGCTGGACAAATTCCTCCTAAATAGATCTCCACAGTGTAGTTATGTCCATAATCTAAGGTGTTATGCCAGAATCGCCACGTTTGACAGACGGAGGACCCGTCTGTCAAACGTGGCGATTCTGATAGTTAACTTCTCAGCCCTCCCATGGGATAAAATGGGCCAGTGATATTCCTTACCGTCATCCACGCAGATGTTATATAAGTCAAGTGTGAGATA
Source organism: Pseudoips prasinana (assembly GCA_951640165.1). NCBI lineage: Eukaryota > Metazoa > Arthropoda > Insecta > Lepidoptera > Nolidae > Pseudoips > Pseudoips prasinana. The sequence continues at coordinate 32,030,888 of OX621243.1, read as the reverse complement.
TATTAATATAATTAAAAATAATAATAATAATATATGGGGACAATGTCACACAGATCATCCTAGCCCCAAACTAAGCAAAGCTTGTACTATGGGTACCAGGCGACGATATACATACTTATATAGATAGATAAATACTTATATACATAGAAAACATCCATGACTCATAAACAAAAATTCGTGCTCATCACACAAATATTTGCACTTACCGGGATTCGAAACCAGGACCACCAGCTTCGTAGGCAGGATCACTACCAACTAGGCTACGGTGACGGATAAATAGATCTCCACAGTGTTATTATGTCCATAATTTAAGGTGTTATGCCATAATCGCCACGCAGACGGTTCTCTGATAGTTGACTTCTTAGCCCCCCATGGGATAAAATGGGCAAGTGATATTCCTTCCTTACCGTCATCCACGCAGCTGTCATATATGTAAGTCAACTATGAGATATATTAATATAATCTATACATATAATAAAATCGTAGGCAAGTCAAAACTGTACATTGAATATTTTTTAAAAGGATACTTGGGGCGTAATCTACTATCTATATCGAAGCTAAAATATAGATTTTAGAAGTTTTGTCTGTTTGTCTGTATGCATGTCCGGGCTAAACTCAAAAAGTACTGCATGGATTTACTTCAAATTTTGCATGAATATTACTAAGAGGTCGGGTCAACATATAGGCTACATATTATTATGCTATCACCTACGGGCGAGGAGCTGTGATAATTTATAAAATTTAACGCGGGTAAAACTGCGGGGCACAGATTGTTAAAAATAAAATAGTTTTAAAATAGAACCGCGACCGCTTATTATTTGCGACGCTACAATTAGATTGGCAGTCGAAGGGGTTGGCAAGCCCTAAGCAGTGATTAGCAGCTCGTGAGCGTGACCCATTTATATTAATTATTTTAATATCTTTCGCAAAGTTTATATTGCTTACACTTCCTGTTTTATAATACGGATAAAGTATAGGTGCTTCAAAGTTTAGAATTCTCGTAAAGGGTTAATACAAATAAGTATGAGTTGAAAAATTGCACGGTCCAAAATCTCTACATTTTGGAACGAACTCTATATACTGAACGTATGGTCTATTTCCAACCTGTAGTTCTGTCGCAATACTCTGTGTATTATGGTTACGTGATAAACTGATAAATTGATCAACTTAAACAAATTATTACTGTTTAAATATACAAAATACCGCCCAAGTGCGAGTCGGACTCGTGCACGAAGGGTTTCGGAACATTATCTATAAAAACGAACAAAAAATTCACGTTTGTTGTATGGGAGCCCCCTTAAATATTTATTTTATTTTGTTTTTTAGTATTTGTTGTTATAGCGGCAACAGAAATACATCATCTGTGAAAATTTCAACTGTCTTACTATCACGGTTCATGAGGTACAACCTGGTGACAGACGGACAGACAGACAGCGAAGTCTTAGTTAGGGCTCCGTTTTAGCCTTCGGGTTCGGAACCATAAAAAGAAAGAACTGGCGAGACTCTGGACAGAGAATTTACGACCCGATCCAGTAGTTAAGAAGCTCGCTTTTTATGTTAATATTTAAATGTGCATCGTGATATAATTATGATTTTTTAAATATCCCCATAATACTCTTCACTATTTACAATGTCTTTTTAATCCTCACCGGTCACCGTAGCCTAGTTGGTAGTGCTCCTGCCTACGAAGCTGGTGGTCCTGGGTTCGAATCCCGGTAAGTGCAAGTATTTGTGTGATGAGCACAAATATTTGTTTCTGCGTCATGGATGTTTTCTATGTATATAAGTATTTATCTATCTATATAAGTATGTATATCGTCACCTGGTACCCATAGTACAAGCTTTGCTTAGTTTGGGGTTAGGATGATCTGTGTGACATTGCCCGAGATATTATTATTATTAATAATTGTAATTAGTACTTTGGACTATTGATATTCTTCTCCCAAGAATTTATTAATCAAGAACTTTTCCAGACCTCTAAACTATAGAAATAAACAAAAAATAACTACGAAAGGGTCACTCGTTAATAAATTGATCTACTATCTAAATTTAATTTAATAGGTTTTTGATGGTTATGAAGTTTATATTTATTATTTAGTTATTTTAAAGAATACCGATCCACAAAAAATATCTCATACTATATGTAATAACATAGAATAATCAATACATAGAATACTTTAAATAAATTCAACTAAATGTCAACCTGTTTCCGACCGTGTCCATTTTTTTAAAGACAACGTCCGTACCAGTGATATCAATCCCTGTTTCACGGGGTACTTTACAAACACATAATAGACGGACAGAAAGTACATCAAGACTCAGAAACCTATTTATCGGTTACAAATAGTTATTCTGAACGGCAATCAAACCCGGGTACGGAGTAGCGAAGTGACTGTCTTAACCATGTAAGTTCTAACCTAACCTACCTACTTTTCCAAATATTCGTATATACTCAATGGATACAATGACGGTCACCGTAGCCTAGTTGGTAGTGCTCCTGCCTACGAAGCTGATGGTCCTGGGTTCGAATCCCGGTAAATGAAAATATTTGTGTGATGAGCACGAATATTTGTTTCTGAGTCATGGATGTTTTCTATGTATTTAAGTATGTATCTATCTATATAAGTATGTATATCGTCGCCTCGTACCCATAGTACAAGTTTTGCTTAGTTTGGTGCTAACATGATCTGTGTGACATTATCCCTAGATATTATTATTAATTAAAAATTGCCTAATTTAACTTTTTCATTGTAATAAAAAGACCATGGAAAAATACACCGAACAAATTACTGCAGAGTTTATTTTAACGAAAAAAATAATCCTACTGTTTGATTATTTTGTTAAATATAAATATCATACGTTGAATGTCATTGAATTGTATTTCTATGAAATATGTTTCATTGAAGTCAAAGAAGAATAGTCGTTGTAACAATAATATTCGAAACATCGAAACAAGGACCAAAATTACATAAAACATTTACTGCGAAACGAAATTCCGTGAAATTTTAGTCTGCGAATGAAGGGCACACCAAAAAAATGGTATAATATATATAATGATGGAATGGAATAATGAAGTGGAGTCAGGAGAATAAGCTTTACTTTAACGTAAATAAGTGCTCAGTAATGAGTTTTACACGTAAGAGTACACCGATAGCTTATAATTATGTAATTGATACTTCTCCCATGCAGCGAGTTGATCGGGTTCGCGATTTAGGGATAAACATGACTCCGGATCTTACATTTCGCCAACACGTAACTGACTGTTGTAAAAAAGCATTTAGAAACTTGGGCTTTTTATTAAGACAATCACGAAGATTCACAAACATTACAACAGTCAAAGTATTGTATGATGCTCTTGTTAGATCCCATCTGGAGCATTGTGCGGTGGTGTGGGATCCACATGAGGCTAAATATACGGTGATGTTAGAGAGAGTACAAAACAAGTTTACGCGTCACTTGTATCACAAATTGTATGGAGTGTATCCGCTGTATCCGTTGATGTACCCTACCCTATTCGTACTGGGTATGGTCGGGTACAATCAGCTGAGGGTGCGGAGAGAGTTTACCCTGGTCGCGTGCCTGATTAGGGTGCTACGTAGCCTTGAGCATCACCCGAAGCTGTTACAACAACTGGGCCTATGTGTGCCGGATTGCTATGTGAGGAGGAGACGAAAACCGCCATTGTTAGCCGTGCCTACTGCTAGGACCAATCTGTTAGCAAAGGCTCCCCTTACTCGTGCGATCCGTACTATAAATAGGGTCCATGACCGGATAGATATACTGACCTGTACCAAGAGTGAATTCGCAAAGGTGTTATTATATACTTTGTGTTATTAATTCTATTTGATTTTATGTACCTATTAGATAAGATTTATAATATGTTTGCTTTTATATACACACTATCGCATTAGGTCTACCCTGTAATGACTATGTGTTAAGGAGCTGATAAATAAATAAATAAAATAAATAAAAAATAATCCCGGGACATTATTCACACACGGACATCTGATCTCAAACTAAGCAGAGCTTAGCTACTATGGAAACCAGATAACTGATATACTACATGTACTACTTTTCTTTTGTAAATACATACTTATATAGCTAAATTTCACCCAGACTCAGGACAAACAGACATGTTCATCAATGGTAGGGTGAAATGTCTTCCATTTCATACGTGACAATGATATCCATATTTGTACAGGTACTGCGGGTAATGCAAATATATCGCTTCTACAAAGTTTGTGAAAAATGAAAAGTCTGTAAGTTGTTAGTTTCTATGGTTACCTACCTAGCGATAGCAAATGAAACCTTGCAAATTAAGCCTTAGTTACAAAGTAAACAGAAAGCGGAACAAAACTGTACTAAGTTGAAAAAAGATAAACGTTTAAACACGGGCGAACAACTTATTCTAAGAAATTGCAACGCTTTCGTTAGATGGCGCTAGATATCCTTTCAGTCAAGATTAGTTAGAGTTGGAGGCGCTCATAGCCAGATGCTTTCACCGGTCCGTAAGTGATGGGCGAGGTCAAGCAACTAGGCTCGCGGTCAGTCCATAGATGGGTGACCGCCAAAGTGTTTTAATTTCTGAGCGTCTCCGTGATTCGGAGAGCACGTTAAGCTGTCGGTCCCGGTTGTAGCCATTAGGCAACAGTCGTTAAGCCATGTTAGAGGCTCACTGGGAGGCTTCAACAACTCTGACTCAAGGTAACAAATGCCCACACGATAAGTAAGTAAGTAAGTGAGCGTTATTGCGAAACTAACCCGAATTTAGATATGATAATATAAAATGATAAGCAAAATACACTAGAAATATACTAGAAATACTGTAACGTATTTCTGTTTTGTTTCCCAATAAAAAAAAAATAACGCCATAGATAAAGATTATGATTCTGATTCTGATGCTCTTCAATTGCAAATCCAACGTCAAGTAACGTATGACATGAACAGACGGCAGAACATCAAGCTTTCAAATTTCCCCAATTGAAAGTGAACCTTATGCTTATGTGATAAAGTTGAAAATCTATAAAAGAAATTTGACAGATTGGGGTAGCTGGATGTGCATGCGTCTGTACATCGTATATCCGTATAAATTTAAAAAATGACACCGAAGCTATGTATTAAGATTATTTAAGATGATGTAATTGAGTGAAATAAGTAGATAATCTAATTTTAAATAATTATAAGTGTTGCATTCGTTAAAAATACGTTAACCTGTTGTTTTACCTATCTACCAGGGATGTTACGGAACTTCGACTCCGACTCCGTTAAGTCGGAACTTCCGATTATTATTACACCTTCTCGGTACCGAATTCGGCTCCGACACTAAATCGGATACGGAGGTCCAAGCATAACATAACGGCGGCGGCCTGCGTCGACTGGTTATGAACAGATTAGTACATGTCGCGTGGGGAATCCCCCTGACTCCCGCTACGTGCACTCTATCGTCAATTATTTTTTCACTTGTTTTTAGTTAAGAAATATGTAGATTGAACGGAGACAAAGCTTCAAAGCTTTTTTTCGTGAACTACTTTTGAAATCAATTCATTTAATTTGTTTCAAAGCTTTTGTTCAATAATACTTTATGTATACATATGCTACTTTGGATTCAATTCATTTAATTTAATTTCTTGTTTATTTGGAAACATGTCAATTTTTTTAATTGTTTGTGTTTTATTTTTTAATTAAAATTAAAAAAAAATATTTAATAATGATTTCTTAGTCCTTAAATAAAAATCTCTCTCCTGCCCCCACTTCTGACCCTGCCTCCGCCTCCGGTTCCGACTCCGATAAATCAAATTTAAAGACTCCGACTCCGCCTTCGGTTCCAATAAAATTACCGCTGTTACATCCCTGCTATCTACCCACTTTTACCCTTCCTTCGTCTCTTAACTCCATACATGGTTGTCTGGAAGAAATGGCAATAGCGATAAGACCACCCTTTGTAATAATGTACCTCAATTTTAGGTGAAAGTTATTAGACCAGGGTCGATAATTTTTAAAACCAAAAAAAATAATAGTAGGATGAAACCCATTAGAAAAGGAGGGGAATTGAAAATTAGGGTGTTTTTTCGATATTAATTCAAAATAAGGTGAAAAAATAAATATTATTATTCAAATAAATTACAGCGTATTCGGGACATAAATAGGTAAGTTTTCACCAAATTTCGTTAAAAAAGAAAATTTTTGTAAAGGTAAAAATAAAAAACCAAAAACTTGGTTTTTTGAAGTTTTCACATAAATTTTGAGGTTATGTGAAAAAAAAGTAAATACAAAAGTTTTAGATCTTTTTATTACCTACAACTTTGCCATTGGACTTTTTTCGATAGGACTTTTAGTTTTGCCGGAAATCGAGAAAACCGTTTTTTACCCTTTAAAACTCACCCCCATCCCCCTTCCCGACCTCAGATCGCCCGTAAATTATTTTTATTTTCATTTTTATAATATTCCCCTCCTTTTCTAATGGGTTTCATCCTACTATTATTTTTTTTCACATTTTATTATTTTTAAAGGCTTCTTCTACCCTGGTCTATATGGTGTACAATGAGAATTATTTTACTTTTACTTTAATACTTATTTATTTTAAACACAAAATATATAACAAACAAACATGCCCTGTATTCGATACAGCGCATGTTTGTTTGAATTTATTCCAGAACAGAATCCATTGCATCTTACAAAAAAAAAGGAAAGTTATTCCATTTTTTTTTAATATTGGACGAAGGAAACCTGTGGCGATTAATGTGCTGCATCGTTCCAATTATGTACATGTTGATATTGTTGGGCGGCGGACCACATTTGGTTACGTGCCTTACGGTGAGGTGTGGGTGCGCCATCAACGATGTCTTATCAGCAAATGATACCTTTTCCAATGGATACAATACCATATCACATGAATAAAATTGCAGGCCGAAGCGTTCCATATCATACCCACCAATACAACCGGTAATTTAGCATCAACAGTAGAGATGCTCTGAGCACCCAGGCCCGTCCCGCAAAATTATGCAATTTGCGGTATTTCATGTACAGACGCCATCACATCAAGCTACTCCAATCAGACAAATTTCCCCAATTGAAAGTGAACCTTATGCTAATGTGATAAAGTTGAAAATCGATAAAAGAAATTTGACAGATTGGTGTAGGTGGATATGTTGGCGTCTGCACATTAATTTAACATATTGCAGCCGTAAATGGCGATTAATGGCTGCTATTGGATTTCATTGCCTGCAAGTCATATTGCAGCAGCATATTGATAGAAAACAAAAGAAAATTCCAAGTTTTTGCAGCGTAGTTCTAAGCTCCACGTCTCTGTGCCTAAACATCAAACAGGTACTCTGAGCCGCTACTGTAAATATATTAGTTACTAGCTGTGCCCCGCGGTCTTATCCGCGTTAAACCTTATAAGTTATTACAGCTCCTCCCCGTAGGTGATAGAGTGATAATATGTAGCCTATATGTTGACCCAACCTCTAAGTAATATTCATGCAAAATTTGAAGTAAATCCATGCAGTACTTTTTGAGTTTAGCCCGGACATAGGTACATACAGACAAACAGACAAAAATTCTAAAATGGATATTTTTGGCTTCGATATCGATTGCAGATCACACCCCAAGAATCCTTTAAAAAAATATTCAATGTACAGTTTTGTCTTTCCTACGATTTTATTATATGCATAGATTATATAAAAGTTTTAATTAAGAAAATTTGGGTGTGTTACCTGAAGTGAAATGAGTATTTCCTAGTATTAGGCACACCTTTTTGCATACATCTAATGGTGGACTGTGGAGTAATGGTTCGTGTAATTAAGGGGGTGATTTCGTGTATGCTATGTATATATGTTATGGTGATTATTTTGTGGGCGTGTAATGTACTTGTTTTTCTACGAAAATGTTAAAATCATTCTTCAAGTACTTAAATTATAGTTTGTGCGTGTTTGTTTTGATTACCCACCTAGTAACAGCAATTTTTGCCTGGCCAATTTTAACGGAGACTTGGCCACTACGTAGTGCACAAATATGTGATTACACTAAGGTCCACTAGAGCCAAGTCGATCGGCTTAATAAAGTTCTCAGTAGCATCCACGAACTGCTACTGACAACTACTGTATCCAAAAAATCTTGATTTACCTTGGCCCGGGAATCTAACCCAGGAACCCACAGTCTACGATTGAACACATTATTAGACCATGAATTAAACTTAGAGGATTTTAATTTTCTGTCAAGAAAGATCGGTTTGCTTGCTTTCTTGAAACAGTCTTGATCAATGAGATAATTAAATCAGAAGAATAGAGTAGTATGTTGATATTAATCTTTTTTATGAAGCTTTCTGATGATTATGATATTGTTCATCATCATCATCAAGCAACATTTTGTTTTTTCTACTTTAAACAAAATGTTGCTTGCATGAAAATGGAGGCATTTGAATAATATTGATTTGTAGTAACGAAACTGGCATATTAAATTACTGTTTCTCGCCTTTTAGAGATATTGAGCCCACGATTTTTCCATCCCTTATGAGGTCATTTCGCCAAAATACTTCGCTAAGTCAAGTAAAGTGAATTATCTTTGGTTAAACTTTTTATTTCCCCACATTTTTTATTACCTACTTAGGTACTTTCTATGCCTTATTTATGATTTCCAGATAAAGAGTTGCGGAAAACACGATACAAGAGTTATATCAAAATGTATGTATTATATTTAATGATCTACCTCTATTTGGTGCGGTGTAAGTCGAATTCAAATCTCAATCTTATTAAAAAAATAAAACAAAGTCAAATATATTTTTAAAACTGAATAGTCTGGCCGCAATTGTTTAAATTGACTTATGTTAAAATTGATGGTTTTAGTTATAATAATCCCTATAATCCAATAAAGTTTACGTGCACTAACGTTTTCTATACGGAAATCATTAATTTCCTTTCCCCGAACGCATCCGTTCGAGCTATCATTATTATGATAATAGGTAGTAACCTATTGCATCGAAAACGTCAGCATAACTTCACTTAGTCATTAGTCATTGTCCAATTTCCTGTAATCCTGTAATTCAGGTCGAGCCTTCGTATGAACTTCCTTCAGTTGCCAATATCCGGTGTTCGAAGGCTTCGTCGATTAATACTCATAAGGCTGGCCCGCTGACTCACTTCCGTTGGGGTAGTAACTTTCTGAATCATTGGCGTAGCTAACATGATTTTTATATGGTGGACTAAGGGCTAAATGACAAATTCAGAATTTGAATGAATTGTTCAATAAGCCTGAGTGCAGTCTTATAAAAAAGGGTCTGAGGGTATAGGTAAAGCTTATTTGAACACCGTAAACCAAGAATTGGTCTAAGCAGAAGGTAATTAAATAAAGTTATACAGATGGCGAAGTTTACCAAGTAAAGTATAGTCATTAGAAATATTACGCCTCTCACCCCTTTCCCAAGCTTTATCCAATCCATAATTAATCAATAATTCTTTTTATGTTAGATTTGGTTAGCGTGGTTGGTAAATGCTTGCATTTCACGCCGCAGGTCGTTGGTTCGATTCCCACCCAGGACAGATGTTTGAGTTCATGAACATGTGTGCGTGGGTGTCGTAAAAGGCGACTAGGGCATACAGCGGCTACTCGGGCAGCAGCGCCAACTGTGTACTAGCTACCACACTGCGGTCGCCAACTCGCATGCCAAGCGCGGCAAATACGGCAAAACCCTCCAAATGGAAATGATATAAAAACTTTGGGGGAGGCCTATATTGAGCAGTGACGATATCAGACTGATGATGTGGTCTATATGTCTGGCCACATTATATTAAACCGGAAATTCTTGGAAGGCAAAGCTCTATTCTTTCGTTTTAGCTACGCCATTGTTGGAAATGTTTTGTTAGTAATGAAGGGTTGGTTGTTATATTATAATGATGTTGAGTCAGAGAACGTCTTCGTGTCGTGGTCATGGGTACAGTCACAACTTCAAAAGTCATGGTTCGCGGAATGACCTAAGCACGGGTTTTATCAACAATCTAAAAGGCAAATAACACCCTTTGATTCACTGACTTATCACGGAATCTTGAAAACTTGAAAACTACTTGACCTTTGTGTATAACGGGTTGGCGTGGTTGTTAGATACTTGCCTTTCACGTCGCAGGTCGTGGGTTCAATTCCCACCCAGGACAGATATTTGTGTGCACATGTCTGTTTGTCCTGATTCTGGGTGTATAAATAAGTATGTATTTACAAAAAGAAAAGGATTATTTGTAGTATATCAGTTACCTTAATCAGTTGGCCGTGTGTAAAATAATGTCCCAGGATATTATTATTATTTAGTTAAATTAGGTAATGGTCAAATTAGTAGTTAGTTCGGTCTAAAGGCGATTTGAATGCAAGGTCTATTTGCAAGTTTTGTTTACCAAGTTTATAGATGAACTTGTCCTTGTATGGTTTGGTACTTTATTAATATGAAATTAGCAGACATAAAGCACACAAAAATAAGATATCTATGAGAATCGATGTGTCAAGAAGTTGAGTTATATTAACATTCCTTCCTTGTAAATTCAATCTTTCAGGATGCTACACAATAAAACACTGAGACATTATTTTTACATCAGAGTTGAATGGAGGTTATAGTCATATGAAAGGAACCGATTATACATAATAATAATCGGTTCCATTCGTAAGTAATAAAAAAATCGGTACCTTTCATAATAAATAAAAATAAACCGTAATACGTATGATTTTTAAACTAATAATAGTTCAATAGTCTTACATATTTCATATCAGGGCGATTCAATAGGTTTAATTTATAATATGTTATTTTTACCATAGAGATGGATTTGTAAGTTACATAAAAATGCCGTGGTACACCTATAACTTTTATTACATTACATTTAGTACTTTAAGTTAAATATTACAGTTAAATATTCTTCAGTAATTTGATTTTGAATTAAACTTTATACCAAATTACAAATAAATTATATTCTATTCTATTCTATAATTGTTGTAGTAAAATTATTGTTAAGTGTACTGTGTATACACTAGTAGTAGTAAATAAATATATTAGATCATTACTAAAACAAATGATTAGGTGAAACAGAAAAGCTTATTTGTGTCCCTGTATGTGTTTGTTACTCTTCTACACTAAAACATCTAAACTTGTACGAACTATGAAATGAAGATATCTTATACCCTGAATTAACTACATTCAATTGTTTCACCGTGGGTAGCACCATGGGGCACAGTTAGTCAATTTTATTTTGTTTTATACCTCGCTCTACTACGAAGTTTCCTAAGTTTTACGCAAAGTTTTGAACTAAACTAGTGTATTATACAGTTTACCTATTATATATTCCTATTCTACGGTTTTACGCAGCTTTAGTATGTACTGCTACGTCAGTTGTCCATCAGAAAGACATCAACGCGACGCTATCTATTTACGAAGTTACGCTTCTACAGCGCTACGAATGAATAGGCTTCGTAGCGGCTACGGTCGAGCTTACAAACATTTGTATTACTGTAGTTTCTATACAGGCTTATAAGGAATTATTGTTTAACGTATAAACTGGCCGCTCAGTTATGTTGTTAGTAATTCACAACATAGGAAAAATATATAATAACAAAAATAAAATTTGATGTTGTTCGCATTAGCTAAGTGGCGATTGATGTATTAACTACACACTAAGTTATTATTTAGCTAGGTAAAGCTCGGTGAAACAGATAATCATAAATATATTGATATTATGAAATTAATTTTCATTTCAACAATCATCTCATTCTGTTAATTTATTGCTGTTTTATAATCGTTGGTTGCGGGACTATCCATGTCCCGGAGAACACGTTAAGGCGCCCGGTTTGTTATGAGTACATCTAATAGAATCTAACATTTGGTCTAATCTGTGGGTTTTGAGATCAGATTACAGTCACTAGATTCATTTAAGAAGCTAGCCGCAATAGGTTAGACTAGGAGGATTTGGCACAGCCGGGGGTTGCGGAAGTATCGTACGTTCCCGTGACCCCCGGCGCAGGTGTGAGATGGAACACCGGGGAGGTTTTTAGTCAGTAGGTTTCTGACAGACCCCTCCGGCTCCCCCAAGGCGGAGAACATCCATGCAGGATTTCCCAAACCGGAAAAAAAGGAGGATTTGGCAGGAGTCAACAACTCGGGAGGACCAACTAGAGCCCTCCCAGGGCATGTCACCAAACCACCTGGGACATGGTGCGAAAAAGGGGTACCAGAGCAGCATAACCGCGTTGCCGGGGCTCCCCCAGCAGGCGCTAAAAGAAGCCCACGGCTGGTTAGTTTTAGTCGGTGCCAGTCCGACATACTTATACGCGACCAACCCCAATTGACCTGAGGAAGGCAAGCTTGAATGACGACACTTATACGTATATTATTTTTTAATTTATTTCACACATCCATTTGTTTTATTGTATAGTTCGTATGACGTTGCTTTACTTATAATATTTTTTGTCACTGATTATATCTAGTACATTAATGAACCATAACTAAATCGACTCTAATAATTTACTTTCGCAGTTACTGTTCCAAAACTTTGATACGCATGACGTCACTCTACAGACGCCAGCACATCAATCTACCCCAATCTGTCAAATTTCCCCAGTTGAAAGTGAACCTTATACTTTTGTGTAATAAATTTGAAAATCTATAATAAAAATTGGTTAGATTGGGGTAGCTGGATTTGCTGGCGCCTGCACATTAGTTTGACCACCCTTCTAAAGTCCTTGACTTATTTAGTCACTTTTTTTCAATTCCAAGTTTTGCTGTTTGTCGTTAGTTATCAGTATTGCAATTGTTTTGAAATGACTTGGTATAACTTTGATTTGATTGCTTCTTCGTAATGACAGGTCTTCGACATGACAACCTTGAGAACTTGGTTGGATATGACCTGTTTTTTATGTAAGGACTTTGATTGAATTAAGTAAAAAAGCTTTTTGTGGTTGATGTATAATAGATTAGTAGAATTGATAAGCAATGTGAATTTTATTAGATTAACAGGTCACAGAGTACAAATTCATTACTTAATGTATAACTTTATGCACATTAGGGTGTTGCAGACATAGTATGGTAGGTGCACGGATAATGCAACTATGAGAAAGTAATGTGGTCGTTACATCCATAACAGTATAAACGCATGTAGTCTATTTTTTTAATAATAATAATATAATAATAATAAAACGTTTATTTCAAGTTTTTTAAAAACTCATAATTGTTAGTAATTCTTAGCCTAGGTGTTAGTTATAAAATATAATATTATTTACATTCCGCCGCTACGATATGCATGTCGCAGCACCTTCTTATAAACGGACAGTCAATCCTGTCCGCGATCATTTTCAGCACTATGTTGGAACTAGCTCGCACCCTGTGCACCAGCGATGTGCCGCGCTTGCGTATTGTTGTATAAAAACAATTAATAGTCAAAGTGCTAGTGCTTGGCTTAAATCTTATATGATACTAAGCAAATGTAGTATAAGACTCATAAATTCTGTATTGAATAAACCCATGACTTAAGGAAGCAATACTGTACTTGATTTCTGAAAAACAATCTCTACAGTACAATATTTTTAAATTTAATATGACTATCAGAGTAGAATACCTACTTAAATATAATATATCAAAAAAATATCTGATGGAAGTATTGAACCTATTTACTAAAGACTACTACAACGATCGCTGACTAGACTCTTAGGCGCTTCTAATTGAATTCGTTTAACTAACAACCTATAAAACTTCGTTCACTCAAAGCTGACACAAAAAGTCTTACATTTGTAAATACAATTTCTCAAAAAGCTGTCCCATTATTACCGTTTCTTTTGTAGATTTGATTCATTAACATAAGTAACGAAGTTACTTGAAATGTAAAAGAATGTACCACATATGTATATTTCAGAAGTCAATTTACATGTAATTTACAATTTTGTATGTATGCGGAACTTGTTTTGGTTAATATTTACATATGGGTTCAACGATTGCTTAGTAGTATGCACTTAGTTGAATTCGTAATATATACATTGGTTTACTTAATTAGTAAGTTATTCATTCACCTTTCAAAATTGTGCGATTCTGTTTATGAAAAAGAGTCCAAAAAAATTGGCTCATATTATATATATTGATATAGGTAACAGAATTGCACAACCGGCGAATAATAAATGTAAGCGACCGGCAGAAGCAGAAGCAGAAGCTTCGAACAGTACACACTAGCAGATTAATTTAAGAGTTTCGTTACTAATAACCCTACGGATAAACATGGGGGACCTCCATTAGCTTTATCTTACTATGATTACATTTATGTTTTCACAGTTTTGAGATTAGATTTTTTACTTTGTATTGCTAACTATGTCATACAACAAAAAAAATATATAAGTATGATATAAAAGGTCGAGAAAAATCGTTTAATTTTGATCCCGTGAACAACGTTGCATTCGATGATTATGCGAAAGGACTTATTATAAAAAAAACACTTGCCCGGAATGTGTTTTTTCAGTATCATGTGTCATTTAGACACTGCCGATAGAAGTGAAATACTTTTTTTTACACTTTTATTCTAAATAACCTACAGTATAATAGTTATACATATAGTATATGGGAAACTTAACGTGACGATGACGCGAGTTTCATGATTTTTGTTCAACAAAAAGTGATCAAAGTGCCTATAAAGTTTTCACTTAAGAAAAACAATTAAAGTATAAAATCGTAGAAATGAAATCGATGTTCGCGGAGTTTGTAAAATTAAATGCTTAGCCTGTCGTATAATACCACAGCTGAATTTTTGTTAGAAAATGAAAGTGTATAAACTGATTGTATAAATTCATATTGTATAAACTGGACGTATTATATTAAAAACGCTTCAGCCCATATGACATTCAAATTGAGTAATCTTCATTTTAAGTTGAACAGAGTAATGTTCAGTAACAGACCAATATATCGCGAATTTGATAATGGGAGTCGTTTTAAGGTTTTTTTTTCTTTTTTTTTAGTAGTTAAAAATTTACTTATTTATATCACATCATCAGATAATCGATAAAATAAGACGTGGAACGTTTTTAATTAATTGTGATTTGCTTAAGGCAGTTACAGAATATTTTTCTCAAAAATGTTCCAAACGTTTGAATAGTAGAAATAAATGGTTTGCCTGGTCATTTAACATGAATGTTTGACCAAAAATTATATACTTACTCCATCCTCACCTTTCACCATTTCATCATCCTTCTGGTAGTGAAAACTCTGTTTAAATCGACTGAGCAATTTAAAAGATATAAGAGATGAAACATGCATTATTGTTACGTATTTTAATATCATGGATAGGAATTCGAGGCAAAATAAATAATAAAAGTAATCATAATCAGCAATCAATTCTTTAATATTAATATTATAGTTAAGTACATAAGAAAAAATAAACGAAAAAAACTTCTACAAAAATGAAAAACTGCTACAAAAATTAAAAAACTTCTATAAAAACATAAAATTGTAAACATATAACATAAAATTCACTCCTCTTCCGAATTTTCAATGTCAAAATCAGGAGTGGTGCCTAATCCATCTACATCATCCAGGACATTATCATTTCCTTTGAGGTTTTTGTAAAACTGTAAGCAATCTCTTGGAATGAGATCCTTGTACCCCTTACAAGGATCTCAGATCATCCAATTTTACTTGGGCAATCTCTTTTCCATTGGGATATAGCGGACCCAACAAACTTTCGATTATAGGACATACTTTGCCCTTTATCTTTTTCATTATATTTATCTCTTCTGAAACTTCTGTAGTTTTGATAAATAACGAGTACAGTTTTTCTTTTTTCAAAAGTATTTCTTTAATTTTCAGCCAATTTATTTTATTTTTGTCAACAGAAACTTTTCTATTCACGATGTTTTTCTCTAATTTTTGTGTCCCCAAAAAATGTTGACTTTCCATCTTCTTTACTATTAGGGGATTCTTAATTATACAATTTTTTATTACATTTATATAATCGTCGGCAGTGTAGAGTCTGGGATGCAATTTTAAGCTTGTTTCTATTTTCGAAAAATCCGTATCATTTGGCAGGAATGTATGCCCTGGCTGTAGATATTTAAATGTAATTGTTTGTAAAGTGGGATGACTTTCCAGAACAGCCTTCAATAACAGAGTTATCTTTATATTGCGATTTTGGCCACCACATGAATCGCTCCACAGAACTAAATGTTGAACCTCTTTATTCAAAATGTTTTTTATGTAATTTCTCAAAATTGTTCCAAACTGTTTAGATCATTTCCGTGATAGTTATAATGTAAGCAATATCAAAAGTACAATTGAACAAAAACGTTTCAAGTTACTTAGCTCATTTTAGGGGAAAAAAGAAAAGAGCCACGCCATAGAAAACAAATATGTCAAAATGGTTTCAAATAGTTTGGACCATTTCAGTGTTTTTTATATTCAGACCTTCCGTTGTGTGGGTTGGAACCCTATTGTTACTTTTACCCATACAAGCAAGGTACATTAGAACGTTTTCGATATAATGAAAGAACTATGCACGCTGACCTCACTGGTGTAGATAACTCATTTTTGGACATGTTGTGGGTTGGAACGTTTTTGATATAATACGTCCTATTGATGTTTTGAAAATTGTTCATAAGTAATCATACGCACTGAATAAAATTGAAGCAACGAAACGGCGTATACAGCGACGAAGAGGTGATCGTTAAGATCACTAATTTACGTTCACTATTTGTATTAGACTTTGTATATATAGCGTTTTTTTCTGAAACCGATAGTAAAACTTGTAAATATAATTTGTCTACGAAGAAATTGGCAATCTTCCATAGCTTTAAACTTATATGTAAGTCAAGGCTAGTATAAAACGACTGCTGTACAATGCACGCGCTTGCACGATAATACGAAAAATGAATAATATTTAGACGAGGCTGACAGATGGTTATTCTATAAAAGTTGGGACAAATAGATAATGTTATTTTTTCTATTTGTAAAGTTTTGATCCAGTGGGTGGCTTGAAAAATTCTTATAATAATATACTAGGACATTATTTACACACAGCCATCTGATCCCAAAATAGGCAGAACTTGTACTATGGAAACTAGATAACTGATATACTAATATACTACTTTTCTTTTGTAAATTCATACTTATATAGATAATTCACACCCAGACTCAAGACAAACAGACATATTCATGTGTCACTATGCCTCCGGCGTGAAAAGCAAGCATTTTCCAACTACGCCAACAGGCAATTCTTTTATTTATTCTTTATTTTTTTCATCTCCTACATCGTCCGAATAAGAGAAATATATCCATGTATTGCAGTACACTTTCATCATCATCATCATCATATCAGCCACAAGACGTCCACTGCTGGACAAAGGCCTCCCCCAAAGATCTCCGCAATTGCCAGTCTTGCGCTATTCGCATCCAGCGACCAACACAAGATTATTGGTCCATCAGTACACTTTACAAACATGTTATTCATGAACATAAAACATACAATTATATATGGCCACACAAGGACACCGAGGCGGCAGCGAGATTACTACTGTAACCTCTGCGCCACACGTGCAGTCGACGCTAGTGTAACCACTACCCATGCAAATAAATAAATAAGTAGTGACTAACATAGACTTGAGTTGATTTCGATACACTGACTAACTTAATAAGTATGCAATCATAGTTGGGGGTGGACGCTACGATTCTACGGCATCAGCGCTACTTACCCTGCACATAACCCTCGCGTAGCGCTAAACGGTAGCAAATTTAAGTAAAGCAGCTTTTCTTCGTTGTATGGGCATATCAACAGCATAAAGATCTCTTAGAGAAGGCACCATTGTTATGTTATTGTTGTAATGCAAGTCGAGTAACGTCCCCAGAGCTCTTCACAGAGGAGTAAGGTTTGGTAACGTAAGAGAAATACCATGTGAGTTGCAAATATTATAGGCAGTCATATACTACCAGATGGGATGTATGATTGCAAAATATATGCTACCATTCAGGGACCGCATCGGCTCTACAAGGTTATTGCTATTTGGATAACTTGGCGGCCAGTCCCCACGGCTCCGGTGTTTCCACGGCACGTTGCAGACACAACACAAATCATAGAGACACCAAGCTATCCTAACTAACACTCATAAATAAAAGAAAGTAAACCAGGTAAGTCAATGGTCAGAATTCGGTCAAAACTCATTTGTAGTCATTGCCATTCTTAACAAAATTTAATGTTTTAAGAAAACGATAAGTTTGTTCAAGCACAGCTGCCACGCTAGTGGATTTTACCTTGACAGGTATTTTATTGTCTCTGTAATAAGAATATTAGAGAGACCATTTTTAATTTATTGTTTGGAATGTACACAGGCGGACTTAGTGCTGAAGGTATTTTCTACCACTCAACCTTAGGGTAGTGCCGAGAAATCATGGCAGGTGCACTTAGGTTATATATGTATTTTGATAGTACAGGTGTATCGACTGAATTCGACTGTACTATAAATTAAACTGTTTATACGTGACAGTACTAAAAAGTACTTGTAATTTTCTAACGAACTTGAATAGAGGCATTTAATACCAATCTAATTAGTGAAATAGTGTAAATTACAAAAAAAATCAGACCCATGAAGCCTTAGTAACAATATTGAAATAAATTCTAGTCTTTTATTTATAAAGATTACAGGTTAAATTTGATAAATATTAGTACTTTTTATTTATGTTTGTATTTATATTATTTTATTTATGTTTCTTTAGTTGATAA
Organism: Pseudoips prasinana; assembly: GCA_951640165.1. NCBI lineage: Eukaryota > Metazoa > Arthropoda > Insecta > Lepidoptera > Nolidae > Pseudoips > Pseudoips prasinana. The sequence goes on along the minus strand of OX621243.1, from coordinate 32,012,178 downwards.
GTTTGGTTATTTCAATAATAATTCATTCAAATAATTATAATATTTATGTTTGTATGTAAATAAAAGTCAACAAATCAAAACTTATTTATTGATCTCAATTAATCCTACTTCGATCGTGTATAAAAAAATATAAATCTTGGGACAGCTAACACCTATATGGCACACTGCTATATGGCAACCAGACAACTGATAAACAAACTTATAAATTTCTAAACACCCACACATTATAGATAAATTACACCCAGAACAAATAATAGTGCTCACACAAAGATTGGGGATCGAACCCACGTACTTTGGCGTAAGTCAGGGTCACAAACCACTAGCCAGTCAACTATAGGCTGGTACGCTAATATGCAAACAACAGAAAACGTATCGATACGATAATATGTGGATTGGTTCGTATTCCATACCTTCGATGCTAAACTTTGTCTATAGGAGTGTATTGCTGCATCAAGTTCATTACTACAAGCTCACCGTACCATATACTTGATATCTAAATGATTTCACTGAAACTTATTGCCTTGCCAATCGCTTAATATTCATTAGTTTCACCTGCAACCTTCAACTTGCCCATAATTATACTCACAAATAAAATATCGAAGAAAACCGCTCGAGACAAAGCTGCTTTTAAGCACGGCTTTAACCTGCCTTATTGAATAGGCTCTTAAATAATTCATGATTATTCAAAGTGTACAATTAAAGAGTGGTCGGAATTTTACGGTGAATAAATATGTTCGTAGCCCCTTTATGCATTTGTAATTACTTAGAGTGAAGGAAAATGTCTTAGCTTTATATGGCATGGCATAGATTCTATAATAATGCCACGGTTTGTTGTTAATTTCTCTTACTTACCTACTTATTAATTAAAATGTACTTGTAATTTTGCAACAGCGACTATTTAGTCGAAATAGTATTAACTTTAAATAAAACGTTATTCTTAATTCTGTACCATTGGTTCTAGTCCCAGAATACTAACAGTATTACCATGCTGTATGGCAATGCGTGTTTGTTGAGCAAAATATATGCTACCATTCAGGGAACGCGTCCGCTCAACAAGGCTATTTCTATTTGGATAACTTGGCGGCCAGTTCCCACGGCTCCGCTGTTTCCACCCTATGTTCTTAGGTGCTACTGCTCGTTGCAGACACAACACAAATCATAGAGACACCAAGATATCCTCACTAACACTCATAATGAAAGAAAGTAAACCAGGTAAGTCAATGATCAGAATTCGGTCAAAACTGATTTGTAGTCATTGCCATTCTTAACAAAATTTAATGTTTTAAGAAAAGGATAAGTTAGTTCAAGCACAGTTGCCACGCTAGTGGATAGACTTTACCTTGGCAGGTATTTAATTGTCTCTGTAATAAGAATATTAGAGAGACAATTTTTAATTTATTTTTGGAATGTACATAGGTTAAAGGTATTTTCTACCACTCAACCTTAGGGTAGTTCCGAGAAATCATGCCAGGTGCACTTAGGTTATATATGTATTTTGATAGTACAGGTGTATCGACTGAATTCGACTGTACTATAACTTAAACTGTTTATACGAGACAGTACTAAAAATTACTTGTAATTTTCTCACAAACTTGAATAGACGCATTTAATACCAATCTAATTAGTGAAATAGTGTTAATTACAAAAAAAATACAGACCCATGAAGCCTTAGTAACAATATTTAAATAAAGTCTAGTTTTTTATTTATAAAGATTACATTTACACGATTAAATTCGATAAATATTTGTTCGTATGCCCTTTTATACTAATAAAAACATTGCAAAAGTAAGTACACCAAATACATATCCAATTAAGGATTATAGGATAATATTTAAGCAAAATTAATGTTGTATTCTTTAAATATTTAGTAGGCAAGTGTATAAAAATTATGTTAATATTGAACTAATGATTTTTATCATAAATAAATGTTTCAAAGAGAGGGATCAACTCCAACCCTTACCTACCCATAATGTTTAGATTATAAGATATAAATATAATAATGGGTTTAAGTACGTACCTACATACTCAAATTCACTTTATTTTCTCACATTGCATTTCCTTGAAGCATTGTGTTATAATGGTGCACAATAATTGAGTTTACGTCAGATTTATGTTCATGTAAGCCACATACTTTCCAAGCATTCCTACACCTAAAACTGAGAAACGCAACAAAATATACATTAACACCAAAACATGTATTGAAACGTATAAGAATTTCAGCGTTTTACGATTCACACAACGGCGGTTTCCCTCATTCCACTACAACGGCCTTCTAAATTTTAGACAGGTCAGCATAGCCAAGGATGTGTGGTAGAACCAAGGTCGAAAATCTCCCATCGATTACCCAGTAACGGTTAGGCAAACACGCAAAACTCCTTGCTGTACCCTTGACACAGAAATGGTCAGTTCGCGGCTTATATTCGATCTACAGAAAATTATGTAGGTTGGGAGGAAAAATATCGCTTTTAGGCGGAAATAAGGGCCGTTTCAGTCGACGCTTACTAACCGGTGGTGAGCTTGTCTTGATATTTATGGTAAAGGGCGAACTAAGCACTAGGGGCATTTATTTAGTGCTTGCGTTTAAAAATAACATTTATTGCTTAGTAATATGAATTTGTTACATTTGGAAGTACTTGTGTTTTATTTTTAGCGAAGCACTCGGAATTTTCAGTAACCTTATATTTTGAAGATTAAAGTAAATTTCGCCACAACCTATCAACTCACTCTGAACGGAAGGAAAGACCATCTATTTAAACTAGTTTTTTAGCCAAAGTATTTATTACTTCATGCTCTAGATAATATATGTCTGAATCATGAAAGACTTTGCAAACATTAAATTCGTAGACACTAAGATTACCCAAACTCTAAACTTAAATGGTTTTCTTGTGTAGTACTTAGGTAACCAGTCAGTCAACATTTTAACGAACAAATGTATCATAATCAATGTAATAATTTCGTCTAAAATACAATAAATAAAGATAAATTTTGCAACTAGAAAATCTTGAGACTCCCAAAACCAGTATTTTTCAATAATTTTAAGTCAATTTTTACGACATTAAAAGAAGTATGAGCAGATTTTTCCCATAAGAAAATTTAATATTTTTTCGCTAAAATAAATTCAAGGTCACATTTGAAAACGTATGTTATATAATATTGTAATCAATAACATATAAAAATAATACTATCAATTTAAATGGTAATTTTAGTGTAGGCAAAAATATAATTTTGGATTAATTAATGAATTCGCTGCAAATTTTCTTCACTTAATTTTGATAATTTAGTTTATAGTTTTGATAGATTTCCATTCACACTACCTTGGCGCATAGTGAGAGGGCGAGAACGTGTATGAACGTGCTTGTAGGCCTTGTAGCACTTACCATGATCTTTGTTTACAAAGCATAATAGTTATCTAAGCTTTCGTTAGACCCGCAGAAAAATATATGAAGTCATACGGTAATAATGATCGCCACCGTGCCAGTAGTGGAGTAGTAATTATCATAGTCGCTTGTTTCAGCACTCACGTGTTTATCACATCCCATGTTATTAAATTGACAGGCCGATTGGCGTGGTTGGTAGACAATTGAGTTTTACAGTCGTGGGTTATTGGTGTGCATGAACATCTGTGTTTGTCCTAAGTTTGGGTGTAATTATCTATATAAGTATGTATATACAAAAGAATAATATTATATATAGTATATCAGTTATCTGGTTTTCATAGTACAAGCTCTACTTAGTTTCGGATCACATGACCGTGTATGAATAATATTCCAGGATATTATTATTATATTATTGAAGTCAATACCGGTCATAAAATTAAATAAAGAGACTGTTTAATAAAACTGTTAAATATTAACATACTAAAAAAAGCATTTTCATGGTACAAATTTAGACTGGTTTTAGGTGGACCGACGCCGATTATCTTACAAGGGCCGCGGGTTGTCACTGGATGTAGGCAGCGTAAAAAATATAGAGTAGTGTTTGTGCTGATTATAATATACGAACGAATAGAAAGATTCCTACCGATTTTTATAACTTAAATACTCACACACCATCTACATTGACGGTCACCGTAGCCTAGTTGGTAGTGCTCCTGCCTACGAAGCTGGTGGTCCTGGGTTCGAATCCCGGTAAGTGCAAATATTTGTGCGATGAGCACGAATATTTGTTTCTGAGTCATGGATGTTTTCTATGTATTTAAGTATTTATCTATCTATATACGTATGTATATCGTCGCCTGGTACCCATAGTACAAGCTTTGCTTAGTTTGGGGCTAGGATGGTCTGTGTGACATTGTCCCTAGATATTATTATATATTATTATTATCTTTCGTTTAAGTCCATTAATTCTAATAATAATTAATTTAAGCTATTTAACTGTTCCGCGTGTATTTAACGCAGCGGGGGCAGGCTCCCTACAAGAGGGACCGATGATCTGGTGAGGGTCGCTGGAAGTTGCTGTGTGTGGATAGCGCAAGACCAGCAATTGTGGAGGTCTTTGGGGGAGGCCTTTATCCAGCAGTGGGCGTCTTTCGGCTGATATGGTGATAATAATGATGATGATTTAACCGTTAGTTTTACTGTTCATAATGTCATGTGAGGAGGTCTGAGATTCCATGAGATACAAGTACACATAGGTGTGTACTTGTATCTCATGGAATGGATAACTTCAGAACAGGGTTCTGAAGTTATCCATTCATTTTATGTCTTGTGAACAACAATTACCGATAATAACAATCAATTAACATTATTTATTTTTACTCTTATTTGGGCAGATTTTATTCCATTAAAATGCTTTTAACCATTCAATAATTACTCTTTCTATTACATTTATTATTAGATCTTTTTCTAGTTGTATTTTCAGCACCCTTAGACTATGTTATGTTAGATGTTTTTATTTCAGACTAGCGGTGCTCCGCGGTTTCACCCGCGTTAAACTTTATAAATTATAGCCTATGTGTTAATCCAGGGTGTCAGCTAGCTCCATACCATATTTTATTAAAATCGCTCCAGCCGTTTAGTCGTGAAGAAGTAACAAACATACACACTCACAAAGTTTCGCATTTATAATATTAGTGTGATTGTGTATGTGTATAGAATACAAGTAGTAACGATTTTCCTTAGAATCTGGCCAGTCCCGCCGTCTGGCACACTTACCGCACGCCACAGCTATGAACTAGCATTAATTGACTTGACTCAACGTGGCCACTGGAAACACGGTCGCTAAATATAGAATATCTTGTTCTACCTACATCTTAATAGCTTCATATTGCTTTTTAATATATTTTGGAAGAGGTTATTAAACTAATAAAATATACCCCTGGTATTGTAATTTTTATTATTAACACTTGAATATATGATATCAAATCACATCATTTATGAGCAAGCATATATGACAAAAGATTACCAATTATTATAAATACATATGTGGTGGAAAAAATATTTTTATTACGCCATTTAAGTTTATGTTATGTTGACATTTACGGTAAGTAAATTGAAATATAATAATTGTTGTATTTTATTTATCACGCTAATCCTACTATTATTATAAAGACAAAAGTTTGTGAGTGTGTATGTTTGTTACTTCTTCACGTCTAAACGGCTGGAGCGATTTTAATAAAATTTGGTATGGAGTTAGCCGACACCCTGGATTAACACATAGGCTATAATTTATAAAGTTTAATGCCGGTAAAACCGCGGGGCACTGCTAGTATTATAAAGCTGAAAGTTTGTGACTGTGTATGATTGTTACTTCTTTAAGTCTAAAACGGCTGAAGCGATTTTAATAAAATTTGGTATGGAGCTAGCTGAAATCCTGGATTAACACATAGGCTATAATTTATAAAAAATAACGCGGGTAAAATCGCGGGTCACAGCTATTATTATCTATCTAAACTCAAAGTTATGACGTAAAAAATTCTTTAAAACTTTAATAACCCAACAATAATGTAATAGGTAAATGAATTATATTTTGGGGTAGCATTTGATATTATTATGCATATATACATACACAATACATAATAAACCTTTACTTCTATAACTCTAATTCGAGGTAATTGTTAATTATTATTATGTCTGATGTGAATCTTTTAGTATTATAATAAAATATGACAGTTAATTTTGTAAAATTGTTACATTGTTTCGTTATATTTGCATAGTTCTCACAGTTAACCGTTTCCTGTTTACCACAAAAATTAAAATTTATTCTAGTACTGTTACGTATTGTTTTAATTTGTATATAATATCAAAGTAAAAAAAACATTCAGATAAGTAATAATGACTATTTTAGATATATTTGTAATTTTATCTATTAATTAATATTTAAGCCTACACTTTACGTATTAATCTAGGTTTATAGACCATAATTACCATGAGGACAGTAAACCTATTTACTATATGATGTATTACTTATAGAATATGGGTACGTGCCCCAACCATATTCCCCATCAGGCGCCAAGAGAAGTCCACGGCAGCTAGGTTTAGTCGGTGCGAGTCCGACATACCCAGCCCAGACACTTTTTGAGGTTAGCATGCGTAGGCATTCCCCCAGCCTTAACAAAAAAAATACATAATATACTGCAGGTACTCATTAAATACGTAGATAGTTATAAAAGCTGTATATTAGTTTCGTTACCTACCAAAAACTAAGCAATTTTTTATCTACCATAGACACCACAGATTTAGTGACGGCATGGAATATCGCAACCTCATCTCACGCCGTGGGGGTTGTAGAAGTCGTCCCGAGGAAATATCTACCAGACGACGGTCAGTTTTTTTAAGCATGACGAATACAGTTCGCATAGGAGGCCTACACTGCTTCACCGGACTATAGAAGCAAGCGAAAGCTCCAGCCGTCTAGCTAAAACTACAAACTAAGTACCCGCGCCGGAAGGTGCCCCCTGTAGGGTTCGAACCTCGACTCTGGGAGGGTACTGGCGGGGAGATGCAAAGGGGGCATCATTTTAGGGGGGGACGGGCAGCAGCGTCTCTCTGTCTACTACCATAATACTGCCATCGCCAACCCGTCTGCCAAGCGTGGCGATTATTGCATTTCCGTCCAAATGATGATCACAACATCTTTCCAGCTATGGACCTCAATAGGCTGACATGATAATGATGACATTTTCACAAAATTAACTATTATTTCTTAAGGGATTCGTTGCGACGCCCATTTTCGACCACTTCTATCTGTGGCGGCGAATATTTCGTTATACGACTATCGTGTCAAGCGCCATAGAAGTTGATGACATGCCTAATGTGCCATCAGCCATGTACAAAATCTATACAAATAAATAAAATTGGAGTGTCTGTTTGTAATATTGAAATAGCCGGTTTTAACTACATAAATATGAATAAACATACGGTACATACACCAAAATAACATTTTTTACAACTTTTGTCTGTCTGTCTGTCTGTTTGTTCCGGCTAATCTCTGAAATGGCTGGACCGATTTTGACGGGACTTTTGTCGCAGGTAGCTCATGTAATAAGGAGTAACTTAGGCTACTTTTATTTTAGAAAAAGTTTTTATTTCACTAAAATAAAACACGCGGACGAAGTCGCGGGCACAGCTAGTATAAAATAAAAATATGACATGACACTTAAATGCACGCCTGTCGTGCCATCCGCAACGAATCGGTTAAGCGGTAACTAACTAACTAACTAAAGCGGTATGATGTTACGGTGTTAATTTTCTTTTTAATATTTCTTTTATGAAGTTAAGTTTAAATAACGTCTTCTACATTCTATATAACTGATGGGCCTGTTGGCGTGGTTGGCCAATGCTTGCTTACCACGCCGGTGGTCGAGGGTTCGATTCCCACCCAGGACAGATGTTTGTGTACATGAACATGCCTGTTTGTCCTGAGTCTGGGTGTAATTTATCTATTTAAGTATGTATTTACAAAAGAAGATTAGTACATGTAGTCCTATTACTAACACTATGGATTCCGAATTTTATTTTATTTTTATTTATTTATTTTTTTTATTTATTTAATAATTTATGTACACACAGAAACAAAAATAACAATAAATTACAAAATAGGAAAAAATAGCACAAAGGTACTGCTTATTTCAATAGAAATATCTTCCAGCAGACCCGCGAGAGGAGAAACTAATCGGAAAAAGACCATGTCGTGTGTAGACAACTATTATCAACTATATATTTATACACTACATACTAATAATACATAAATAGAGGAGGGGATATATATATATTAAGACTATATAATATACTACATATACAATGTACACAAATATTAGGATGAAGATAAGAGATTCTTTCACTCGTTTTTTAAATAATTTATTTATTTATTAGTTATCTGGTTTCCATCGTACAAGCTCTGCTTAGTTTGAAATTAGATGGCCGTGTAAATAATGTCCCAGGATATTATTATTATATTATTTTAACTCATTGTGTGAACTACCAAATAGAACTGCCTCAAAATTACATATAATTTTTTAAGCGGTTTAATGTTACGGTTTTGAATTATTTTTTTAATATTTATTACAGGTTATATCGTTTTATTAAGCAACCCATATCAGGCCCGCGTGGTGTACTATGGTCTATCTCTTTTCATTATTCGAGGATGCTCTTGCCCTGCAGTGGAACCCAAATGGGCTGATATATGATGATGATGATGACATCATCATCATATATCAGCCGAAATACGTCCACTGCTGGACAAAGGCCTCCCCCAAAAATCTCCACAATATAATGCAGCCCATTTGGGTTCCACTGCAGATATCGATATCGATTGCAGATCACGCCCCAAGTATCCTTTAAAAAAAAATTCAATGTACAGTTTTGACTTTCCTATAATTTTATTATATTATGTATAGATAATAAGCTTTATGCAAAATATAAGACGTTAGTGTAGCTTAAATACATAGTTAAGCTACACTAACGTCTTATATTTTAATATAATAAAATTATAGGAACGTCAAAACTGTACATTGAATTTTTTTTAAAGGATACTTGGGGCGTGATCTGCAATCGATATCGAAGCCAAAAATATAGTTTTTAGAATTTTTGTCTGTTTGTCTGTATGTACAGACCCCCGCACATCCAGCTAGCCCAATCTGTCAAATTGCTTTTATAGATTTTCATATTTATCACAAAAGCATAAGGTTCACTTTCAATTGGGGAAATTTGACAGATTGGGGTAGCTTGATGTGCTGGCGTCTGTACATATGTGATGCATGGATTTACTTCAAATTTTGCATGAATATCACTATGAGATTAGGTCAACATATAGGCTACATATTATCACGCTATCACGTACGGGGGAGGAGCTGTGATAATTTATAAAATTTAACGCGGGTATAACCGCGGGGCACAGCTAGTACTTATATATAACCACTAAACATTAGAGGCCCGCTTCACTTCTTCTTTATTTTAATTGACAAAAGTTAGGTCCGGCTAGTAACGTACCTTTGAACCGGACTAATGGGAATTGGTTTTTGTAGTCTCAGTTTGAATTTTAATGTAATCCTAAGTTACGATCAACAAATTAGCAATGATGTAACCGATTTTTTACAAAGTATTTATTATTTAAATATACAGGATTTTGTAATTAAGTTGTTAAACTTAATTGGCTTCGTGAATTTATACTATGTTTGGTAATTTGTCCAGGAAAAAAATATATAATAATTAACGAGTAGACGTACTTACTTAATAATAAACAGTATATAGATACCCCTTCTATTGGATTAAGACAGTGAGAAGATATATAGCATATGGCGTACCTAGATAGTGTCTTCTACTATGTGGTTACTATATTGTCAGTGTTGTTCAAACCACTCAGTAGGCCTCTAATACGACGACGACTGATGTCAAACAAATACAACCAGAACAGTCAGTTTAACGGGCCCTCTGAAGCACGGAAACTCTCAGAAATTAAACCACTTGGGGGGTGACCCCCAAGTGGTTTAATTTCTGAGAGTTTATGCGTGCGGTAATATCTATAGTATTACCGCACGCATGTGCCTATCACCTACGGACCAATGAGGGCAACTGGCTAAGGGATAAAGCACTTTTAAATATGCTGTTCTAATAATATTTCATTTAATTTTCATGAAACTTATATTTTAATAAGTTTATAAATAATTATACCACTACTTTAATCTTACTCTACCCATCATCTTGACGAGAGAGAGAATGAGAGAATATTAGTTTTACCTATTACATTTGAAATGTAATGATCGGCCAAAAAAACGATTAATATTCGATTCTCAAAACATGGACGAAGGTTGTATAGCACTTTCATTACAATCGAAACAGTAAATCGTTCATGTGAGTGAAAGATTTGAAGATATACACATATATTGGATAAGAAACGTTATATTAGATACAATACTTTTATCACCAACATCATGACAGCTTATAGGAGACGCTCATAGCCAGATGTTCCTGAGCGTCTCCGTGCTTGTGCACGTTAAGATGACGGTCCCGGTTGTAGCCATTACGCAACGTTATTAAGCCATGTCAGAGGCCTACTGGGCTAGAACAACTCTGACACTAGGGTAACCACTGTCCATACGATAAGTAAGTAAGTACCAAGATCATGGAATTAAACATTAAAATATTTGCCTTACAAACTCACCAAACCATGCATAAGTAGACTGACTTACTTAATTTATAAAATCGAAACCCCGTTAAAATAAAATCAGAATGTGCAAAATAATCCCTTAGATACGAGTATATTATTATGTTATAGTTTAAGGATCCTCCTTAAACTAGTAGCCATACTTTGGATTTTCGTACCTTTAAGGCTGCCGTTCCGCCAGAGATGTGCTACGCAGTTATGCTGCGAGAATGTCAAAGCTAAGCTACGAAACAATGTGACCGTTTCCACCGATGCTAAGCTATGTAGCGGTGCGAGTAAGATGTGCTATGAACATGCGCCGCCGCAAAGTAGCTGCGCGAGGAAGATGCGCAGCTCAAGCCATGCGATGTATCGATAGTAGCGCCTACGCGTCCTGCCGTGCCGGCGACTCGTTCAGTTCATTTCTAATGTAGGTACTCTGCTCTAAACATAGCTATACAACTCGAGACGACCCATAGCAGGCATCCATAGCACGCATCCTTCCATATAAAAACATTTCTTAATTGAATCCGTTTCCACCAGTGCTAAGCTATGTGCACCAATGAGTATGATTGGTGGATATCAAACGCATCCACAGCAAGGTAGCGTAGCCCATCTCTGGTGGAAAAGCAGCCAAATGGGGAAAATAAAACAAACTTTCATTGTATTTGTCGGCAGGATAATTATAATTTCATATTATAATTTAATTTTAAGTAACGAAATCTTCCGTACCAGGGTAATTAAGCCTTGTGTCGCGGGGTAGTTTACTAACATATAATTGACAGACACAAAGCACAACCAGTGTCAACTATTTGTGGGTTACAAAATAGACATCATGTGCGGGAATCGATCCCGGGAGACAATGTGTCCAGGAGAGTCTTAACCGCTGCGCCACAAGTGCAATCAATAGTTTATTTAGTTTCTGTAATATATACTACGGGCTTAGAGCAACCAATTTTCCTCTCTCCGCCTATACCAGATGCTAATGCTATCGATTTGTGTGCCGCTTCGGAACGAAACTTAAAAAATGCTTTTTTGTGACTGAATATAGGAATATTGCTTTTGATGAGGCACTTAGGTATTTTACTAGGTCTTTTACTATTATGAAGTCCCTAAAGTTTTGAAACTTTAAGGACTTTACCACTCTCTCAGTGTCTCTGGTCAAAATTTCAGACATTACGGCTAATATTAACGGAGAGTACCAAACTACGGACTACTATAGTGGACGAAGGGGATTATCTATTTTCTCTGATGGTCTGGCTATGGTCTGGCTATCCGGGACGACTGAGACGAGATGTATCAAGCGCAGGACCAAATCACGGTCTACAACTGTGCCAACTTCCGGACTCCAGGATAATAGGCGTTTTTCTTGCCCAAAAAATCCAACTAGACCAGTTTGCCTCACCCAGGATTTGCAATCAGCTATTGAATATACCACGAGACAGTCTACAGTTACTTAATTAGCAATGTACTAAGGTGAACCTGTTTATATATTTTTATGTTTGCAATATTTTACTTATTTTATTTAAGTACCTATACCTCGTCCATAATTATAAGATGAAAATTATTCAACCGAACATAAACATTGTTGTATCTGGATTTTTTTAGTTTGGTCTAGAATGGCAATGGATAGTTCTATAGTCATCTTCGTTATGTGTAAATATTGTTTGTCTGGCGCATAAATCTAGGGAGTTTATTGAGATTGGACTAAAAATTAAAAGTTTCAACAGGAACCCGGATTCCTAAAATCTTCGGTCCTGCGCTTGGCCTGTCATTGTTTGTGTTAACTTGGCCGTCGAATCATATTGTAAAAAAAAGAAAATACACTTGTTAATATATGTCCCGCGCTGAATGCATAACATTAGCCGCCATGGTCGTAATAGTGATGATTAAGTAAAACGCAACCACTGTTTGACTTTTTATATATATCGAACGTCTAAAATTATGAAATTTAAGTAAGTTTCGTGAGCAAATAAAGGGCTTAAGACCCCTCACATTCCTAGAAACAGAAACTCCGGAAGTGGCTGTCATATAAACTAATACCAAGCAACTATTGATTCAACCAAGAGGAGTTGAAACGGAAAGCGGATTCACACGCGAATTGCAAAACAAATCATATATGGCGATAGTTCTCATCGATCCACAGACCCCAGTAGGGGCAGTAAAAAGGTGGAAAGATGTCTCGGCGACAGACGAGCACGCGATCCGTTGCCAAGATATCGAACATACAGCCTACTCCCCGACCACACAGACAGAATTCCAACTACGTAACATTTAACATTGCTAGTGTTGCCTCTATCCTGTTTATTGGGCAATTTCCTGATTTTACCTCAAATCTCTTGCAGCTGTTAATGAAAATATACGATAAATAAAACGCCCAATCATTTATTAAAAATTATTATTTATTATCTGTGGTCTCGTCTCATAAGAAACTTAGTCAAATTTTATGTAGCTTTAAGTTAATCCATTTAGTTTTTATTTCTTTTATTTAACAAAGAATTACAAAACTTCTCTTTGTTTAGTTTCTTACTATTAATAATTTTCTTACTATTATTGTATAGTAAGTATATTTCTTTAGGTTTATTTCTACAAGATCTGTTTTATTTTTGCTCAATAGAGTTGGCAGCACTGAGAATTCCCCTAAATTGTGATACCCACGATGCTATTAATATTGAGATCGGAACACCATATTTTTCAGGAAATTAGGACAGAGGGAATAGACCCCTCCTATAACGGCACTTTTGTTTATATTGACGATGTCCCAGTTTTCAATAAACATAAATATGATACATTCCGAGAAAGTTTACGTTATGCGTAATGATAATTATTTTGTGATTTTACGTAATGGTTTTCCATGACTATGTGGATTTATTTATTTTGGTGTGAAAAACTTTGTTATGAGGTGGCTACACGCGCGCAAACCATTAATCTTATAAAAAAGTCACTAAATAATAACCTGAAAGTTACAATTTTCAAGAATAATTTCAGCCGGATGATGTCCACTGCTGGACAAGAGCCTCCGCCAACAAAAAGGTGTAAGTATGCCATAATCGGCATTAAAATGATCACTCTACCGAAAATTTTTCATCCTAAAGTTTTCATTCCTACTATTTGTAGTACTACCGGCGAAGATCACAATACTCATGTTTCCGAAAATTGTAAGTAATAATATCATTAATGTAAATATATTTAGACTCCTGCTGTATTTTATCATAACGTTTTTATCCCTAAACATAATTACCATAATATTTTCACTCATACTCAGAAAGAAACATTTACAATGTGTAGTAAAAATATATTATAGTATCTAGCGCTCGGCGGCCGCTACCGCGGCACGCTCACTCCCATAGATATTTATTGCTACTGACATTTTGAAGTTGAATGTTTCGGAATTAGAGACATAGTAGTTAGGAGTTGTGATTGCTGGGATGAAAAATGTTAGGAAGAACATTTTCCGATTTCCAATGATCGGAGTTGAAAATTTAGGTGAACTTTGGCGCACTCGTATGATGCTCCTAGGTTAAAAATAGACGCTGTTGCTCGTTTTCTGGTGGGCACTCTCCGGGCCCACTCCCACGTGATCAACGCCACCAGTCACACAGCGAAGATAATTTAACGCAACTGTTTTCATTATTTATTGAAAAATAGAATATACCTACTTATTCATAATTACATGGTTGTGGATAGTTATTACCGTAGCTAGTCATTTTCTCTTCAGATTGTTTCTCAAATGATTCTAGTATTCATAAGAGGTCATGCCAGGTTTTGACGCACCACAATTCTATAACAGGGTAACCGTCAAAGCGGTTTGATTTCTAAGCGTGCTTTAGGGGAACATACTAAAATTTGTCGGTCCCGGTTGTATTCAATAGGCAAAAGTCGTTGGTCCATATTAGAGGTCTACTAGACGACTGGCCCAAGGTTAATCAAAGTCTTCGCGATAACGTAACAAAGTACACAAAGCCCAAATTCAATTAAGAGATTTGCCGTAGGACCTCTTTATTCTTTATCGGAGAAATACTCACCATCATCATCATGTCAGTCGAACCACTGCTAGACAAAGGCCTCCCCAAAACGATTTCCACAATGGAGTTGTGTCCATTATTTTGAGGGATGTGCCATAATCGTCACGCTTGCCAGACGGGTTAGCGATCGCCAGTATGATGGGCATTGTACACAGACAGACGCTGCTGCCTATTCTCCCAGAGATATTCCCTTGGGACGACTTCTGCCCCCCCCCCCTCTCCAGGGATGAGATAAGGTGACTTTATTCTATGCCGTCAGCCACACATCAAAAAACACAGCTTTCGGCGAAAGAGTTTGAACTTAATGTTGTATCGAATTAAGCAAATTTAGGTGAGTACTATAAGCCATTAAAAGGAATAAAAAAACACCATGAAAAATGATGTCGTAACTAAACAAGTACCCTTATACCTATAGATGAGCAAATGACGTGATTTAAGGCTATTCAATAAAAATTCAACCCTAATCGCGAGGATCTACCATTCCTCAAATATACGGCTTTAATATCTTTGAAAGTTTTTATAGTGGGTAGGCTTACTTATAGGCGGAAGTCTGAGGCATCACAATATTATAAATATGTGTAGTTCAGCCATAATTCCTCTTAGCAAAATGGCTGAACAATATAGACAGTGATAAACTTCAATTCAATATGGAGACGCCTCTGTGAGGTGTAATATAGCGCTTTTTCGCTTTATAAGTCCATTGACAGAAGTACAAATTACATAATACATATCAGGTAATGGCATTGTTATGATAATGCACATTATGTTACTGAGCTTTTCAACGGCAACGATGGATTGATAACATATGCGTCGCAAAAGTTATCGGCCACGGTAAACACTTACTGGTGGGACCAACCTCTGCATGTTTGCTGACTTAGTTGTATAAAAAAATTGCAGCCACGCTGGCTAAGACAGTATTGGATATAACAATGAATGAAACAAACATTTCGGAATAACAATTCAATTATCAGTTGCAGTTTTTGATCACCAGTGATGGCTAAGACAGTATTGGATATAACAATGAATGAAACAAACATTTCGGAATAACATTTCAATTATCAGTTGCAGTTTTTGATTACCAATGATGGCTAAGACAGTATTGGATATAACAATGAATGAATAAAACAGTTTTGAATAACAATTTCAATTATCAGTTGCAGGTTTTGATCACCAATGATGGCCAAGACAGTATTGGATATAAAAATTAATGAAACAAACAGTTCGAAATAACAATTTCAATTATCAGTTGCAGCTTTTGATCACCAATGATGAGGCGCGCTAATTGAATCACAATGGGAGCTTGTCATAACAAACAAATATCAAAAATATAAAATACGTCAAGAATTATTAACAATTTGCTATGGTACCACGCCTAGTCGGTAATCATGCAATACGTAGGTACTTAGTATTCCACGCCCTTTCCGTTTCTCATTTACTATGTTCTCTTTTGTTTTTTTTTTTTTTGTACACTGCACTAGTTTATTCTAAGGTTGTCTGGAAGATGACATTAACTACAGTCTGGAATAAGAGCACCAAATGTTAGGTCCAGCACATCAAGCTACCCCAACCTGTCAAATTTCACCAATTGAAAGTGAACCTTATGCTTTTGTGATAAAGTTGAAAATCTATAAAAGAAATTTGACAGATTGGAGTAGCTGGATGTGCTGGCGTCTGTACATTAGGATAGATTTTATTTTAATTCTAATCTTTTTCTAATTTATTTTTCTTTATTTGGGACAAAAAACGGTTACATATTATAATAGGTCTTTACCTATGAAATTGCCGTTTTGTATGAAAAAATTTAAACGAATTTTTTTCATGAATTTTTTTATTTGTATTAATCGAAGTAATCACCCATGCAATCAATGCATCTTTGCCATCGCAGTGGCAGTTTATTGATGCCCTTCTTAAAGAAATCAGCTGGACGGGAGGCAACAAATTCTTCAAAGGCATTTTGTACTGCCTCTCGGGTATTGAATTTTTTTCCCGCCAAGAAGTTATCCAAATTCTGGAAAAAGTAGTAGTCTGTAGGCGCAAGGTCTGGTGAGTAGGGCGGATGACGGAGAGCTTCCAACCCCAGTTCTTGCAACTTGGAGACCGTCTGCTGTGCAGTATGAGGTCGCGCGTTGTCGTGCAGGAGCAGCGGAGACGAGCGATTGACCAATGCTGGTTGGAGATGCGCCAGCTTCTCCATCATTGTGCTCAGTTCTTCACAGTACACATCTGCAGTAATGCTCACCCCGTTTGGTAAGAAGCTGTGATGAATCACACCGGCGCTAGACCACCAAACAGTGACCATCACTTTTCTAGGGGTAAGTTTTCGTTTAGGGCATTGTTTAGGTGCTGAACCAGGATCCAACCAACTTGCTGAGCGCTTGCGGTTATCAAACAGAATCCATTTTTCATCGCAGGTAACAATGCGGTTCAAAATTCCTTCATTTGTGTGTCTGTTGAGCAGTGCAAGGCACGTCTCGACGCGTACTTCGCGCTGGCGATCATTGAGTTCGTGGGGCACCCATTTGTCAAGCTTTTTTACCTTGCCAATTTGACGCAAATGGACCAATATTGTTTTGACGCTAACGTCGAAAGCTGCTGCTAATTCAGCCGTAGATTGTGTATCATCAGCTTCCACAACCGCCTTTAGTTCGTCATTGTCGACCAAAGTCTTCGGACGACCGCGAGGTTCATTTTTCAGGTCGAAATTTCCAGAACGGAAGCGAGCAAACCAATAACAGGTGGTGCGTTGGTTTGTAGTGTTAGCTCCGTAAACGTCGTTGATGTTGCGTGCCGCTTGTGCCGCGTTGCTGCCACGACGGTACTCATATTCCATAATTACTCGAATTTTTAACGTATCCATGATGACGAAAAAGATTGAAATGCGATGAAAATGTAACACTAATCAATAAAGAAATGACTACTTTTGGAAAAAAGAATCCATGTTTTTAAAATAAAATTAATTTGAAATTAGAATTCTTAGCCAAACAAAAATTATTTTGATTTGAAATGGCCAGTACTGCAGAACGGCAATTTCATAGTTAAAGACCTAATATGTAACAATGAGTAAATATTCTAACAATAAATAATAAACATATAACCCACACCATTGTCCACGAGTTACATACCGTTCGTGTGCATTTATGAGTATTATATATATTTATCTTATCCTATTTACAAATAATTATTGACAACCATTACTTATATCGCTGGCGATTAAGTATTATACACCACTAGACTAATATAAATGTTGTACCTCTCTCTTTAATAAACCTCGTATGAAAAGAATAATATGCGAATAATACTTATACACGAACCGGATACAAATTAGTCGACAGGCTTATTATGACTACTATTTTCCAACAAACTAAAATGTTACAACTAAACATGCCTATATCTATACCAACCAAATAGTGATGATGCTTCTTTATTCAGATAGTTTACTTAAAATACATGGCCTACGTTTTTTTAAAATAGGATTGTCCAAAATATAAAATTAATTCGCTAGTTTTCGCTAATTGTCAGTTACATGCGCCGGTACGATACCCAACTCGTGTTTTGGTACTCGCAAAGTGTTTGAGTCGCATTCGAGCACTCGACGAGTTGGCATCCCTTGAGAATGGTCCGTGGATGGAAGCAGTGGTAATTTCAATGTTATTTATTTCCGAAACGTAACGTTTAATTCCATTACTTAAAATACGATTCATAACTAATTTAGTACGATGGAATGGCATAAACTATGCGATAGATAACACAATTTTAATTGCTTTAAATAAGAAAAATCTGAAGATGCCGCCCTGTCCTTTTTATAAGCCCTATGTCATAAAGGAATGCAATGATATTAAAATATGTGTATTAGGCAATAATATGGGCATTGTATTGGCAGTTTTGAACTTGATATGAACGAATAAAATAAATTTAGAACCTCACCCCCAAGATCGACAAAGCTACTAGGGTCTCTTACTTCAGTCTCAAGCCAATTAAATCCAACCTGTTCCTGCCGTTTTGGCTGATAGACAGAGATAGTGATAATCCGACCTATCCGTAGAATCAAGTTACTTCTACATAATCGTTAGTATAGAGAAGAGCTTTTGGAACGAAGTTCCTTATCGCGCGTTGTGAAAGGGGGCTAGACGGAAAAAGTTCTCACGAAAAGTACCGTACCGTAGCCTAGTTGGTAGTGCTCCTGCTTACGAAGCTGGTGGTCCTGGGTTCGAATCCCGGTAAGTGCAAATATTTGTTTCTGAGTCATGGATGTTTTCTATGTATTTAAGTATTTATCTATCTATACAATGTGTCCGGTTATGGACTAGCGATAATTTAAATACATGTGAAGGAACTATTTTTATACACAAATACACCATATACTAGGGCTCAATACCCCACCCCGCCATATGGCAGCCATTTTGTTTTTTTTGATGACCTATTCTCTACGTGTGAACAAAAACGTTCATATCTCTTAAAGTTTTGGTCTTACTGAGATAAAAATAGGCTTATTCGACTGAAAATAATACTGTCTATCAACAACATTTCAAAACAAAGTGATAACGTTTTCTTAACTTTTGAAAAAAGATGAAATACAAAAAAAAACGGTCAAAAAATTATTCAAATCAACAAATTATTGCAAATCAATGCAAAATTTGTCCCGATAACCCTTCATTTTTTTTCACTAAATCGAAAGTTTTTGAGTTAAGCTACGATACAACATTAAATTCACAACTGTATGTTTATTACTTTAGGAGTTATTGTTGTTTGAACATAGCGTATGCGTAAGACGGAGTAAGAGCTTTATTAAGTGACATCTGGCATTAGCTGCGTGCTGTCCGAGAAAAGGCTAGCAATACTATTGGCGACTAGCGGGAGTAAGCGAGATGGAACATATTGGCTCTACCTGCAAAAAAATCACATTGTTTTAAGGATAAAGAGAATAAAAACTAGTTACGTTAGTTGTCCCTCGCCCTGCGTTGTGATCGCTACTTTTACTTACCGTCCGTGCTGTTTACGTTCTGTTTTAGTGGTTATCTTGTGATAAATATGGCAAATCGTCAATATTCAACGCAACATATTGCTGATATACACTTCGTGTATGGTTTCTGCAATGGAAGTGCAAATTTGGCTGTACAAGAATATCGAAGAAGGTACCCTAACAGGCCTACACCGACTCGCCAAACTTTTATCGACGTGCACTCAAGATTAGCAGAAAGGGGCATTCAGAGAGCTATAAATGACCGTGCTCGTTTGGTATCGCCCGAAGATGAAGAAGAAGTACTTAGGCTAATAACCAATGATCCTAGACTAAGTGTTAGACGGATTGCAGCGCAATTACAACTGTCTAGGTGGCATGTATGGAGAATTTTAAAAAGAGAAGGACTACACCCTTATCATTTTCGTCGGGTCCAAGATATTCTCGAAATAGATTGTGCAACAAGATCTGTATTTTGTTCGTGGATTAATCGACGTGTGAGAGAGGACCGTCACTTCTTACAAAGGATATTGTGGACTGACGAAGCGAAGTTCACGAGAGCTGGTATTACAAATCACAGAAATGAACATCTCTGGTGCTCTGAAAACCCTAAGGCGGTGCGCCCAAGTTCGTTTCAACACGAATTTTCTGTGAATGTGTGGGCAGGCATAATCAACGATCGTTTGATTGGGCCGTTGGAATTGCCTCCTACATTAAACGGTGCTAATTTTTTGGAGTTCCTGCAGACACAGTTCTCTGACAGCCTCATGGAATTACCGTTATTATACCGTCAACATAATATGTGGTTGCAGCTAGATGGTGCACCCGCGCACTATTCTCGAGCAGTGAGAGAATATTTAAACAATAACCATGCACCGTGGATCGGTCGGGGTGGTGTAGTAGCGTGGCCAGCTCGCTCACCGGATTTGACCCCCTTGGATTATTTTTTGTGGGGTCATATGAAGCAAAAGGTGTATGCTACAGTTTCGAACACCAGAGAAGACCTCGTCGCTAAAATTATGGCAGTCGCTGAAGAAATAAGATCAGACTTAGAACTAATTAAGCGCTCAACTGCCCAGATAGCACACAGAGCATTAACTTGTCTACAAGCTGGAGGTGGGCACTTTGAACAACTGCTGTAGGTTGAATATGTATTAAATTTAATGTGTAAAAAAGATTGTAAAAGTATTAAATAAAAAGTAATAAGAATTTTATGTGGTTTGAATGTTTACCTGTTTAAGGTCCCGACAAAGGCCCTTTGTGCTTGCGCATACGCTATGTTCAAACAACAATAACTCCTAAAGTAATAAACATACAGTTGTGAATTTAATGTTGTATCGTAGCTTAACTCAAAAACTTTCGATTTAGTGAAAAAAATGAAGGGTTATTGGGACAAATTTTGCATTGATTTGCAATAATGTGTTGATTTGAATAATTTTTTGACCGTTTTTTTTGTATTTCATCTTTTTTCAAAAGTTAAGAAAACGTTAACACTTTGTTTTGAAATGTTGTTGATAGACAGTATTATTGTCAGTCGAATAAGCCTATTTTTAATTCAGTAAGACCAAAACTTTAACAGATATGAACGTTTTTGTTCACACGTAGAGAATAGGTCATCAAAAAAAACAAAATGGCTGCCATATGGCGGGGTGGGGTATTGAGCCCTAGTATATGGTGTATTTGTGTATAAAAATAGTTCCTTCACATGTATTTAAATTATCGCTAGTCCATAACCGGACACATTGTATAAGTATGTATATCGTCGCCTGGTACCCATAACACAAGCTTTGCTTAGTTTGGGGCTAGGAAGATCTGTGTGACATTGTCCCTAGATATTATTATTATTATTATATATAAAAGTTGTCACGACACTTTTTGCAGCTGTGCGGCGTGCGCATGTTTCTCTGTCTGTGTCTCTCTCTCCCTCTTATAGAAATCAAGCCATATATTTTCATTTTTTATCATTGAACTGTGTGGTGTCGCGACGATTATTTTTGTTGAGTGTATACAGGTTTTTTGTACATAATAAATAATAAGAAATAACTTCGTTCCATCCGGGTGTCCCTTGACACCTCTCAAGTTTTTTTTTTATAAATAATCGAGGTGCTAGAAAATTATTTAAAATGTTATGGCTGATTTTGTACGAGACAAATTTGAAATCGCTCTCTCTAAAGTAACGATTATGCAGAAGTAGTACAAAAGATCCTGAAGGGTCGAAGTGCTGTATGCTAGTACACCCCAACCAAGGCAACGTTATTCTACGGATAGCTCGAATTGTTCCTCCTCCGACATCACTTGCGGATGGTTTCCTAAATATTAAATCTAATTTAAGTTACACCAAGAATTTATTCTTTAGGATAGTAAGAAATAAAACAGCTATTTTATTTCTGTAGGCAGAAAAAAGTTTTTACAAGTTTTAAGCATTAAAAATTAATGCGTCTTTCCATCACTCTATAATATGGTTATAACTTTGTGAGGAACACTAAGAACATTCGTAACATATTTTAAAACTTAATTAATGATCGTTAATTTTAATAGCTTTAACTTTATACGTTTAGGAAAAACTTGGAAATTTTTAATTATACTTGAATACTACGAATGTAACGGGCCTGTTGGCGTGGTCGGCAAATGCCGGAGGTCGTGGGTTCGATTCCCACCCAGGACAGATATTTGTGTGCATGAACATGTCTGTTTGTCGAGGTCCGGGTGTAATTATCTATATAAATATGTATTTACAAAAGATAAATAATGTATGTAGTATATCAGTCATCTGGTTTCCATAGTACAAGCTCTGCTTAGTTTGGGATCAGATGGCCGTGCGTAAATAATGTCGCAGGATATTATTATTATTATAATAAGGTAGATTTATTGTGTTAAGAAAAAACACATCCTTCTTACACTAAACTGCATATAATACAAGCCTTTGCCCGTAACTTTGTTATCGTGGACTTTAGAGTTGGATTCAGAGTTTTTTTTTTTAATCTCACAGGGACCTAACATTTTTTTAAGGAATTTTATATAGAGCTATGTAAATAGCAATCTGGTTTTAAAATTTCATACAGCTATTTTCACGTTATTAGGTGTCGTAGTTGGAAACCGCTGGATGCGGATAGCGCAAGACCGGCAATTGTTGAGATCTTTGGGGGGGACTTGTCCAACAGCGGACGTCTTCCGGCTGATATAATGAAAACGATAATGATAAAGCAAGAAATTTTTGAACATCCAAGCATACAACCTTACACATGTGTGATCGTAGTATGATGATCTGAATCTCATAAAATTACTACGGATAATATTAATATATTTAATTGTTCCTATTCTTTTTCAATATAAGTTTTTGCTATTACCTAATGCTTAGAAGTATATCAATGATATCTATATAAAAGTATAGACCTAGCAAAAATCTCTTTGAAGATTGACGTCGTGGACACTCCTGTAGAACATGTACCTTCTTGGTTTTTCTGCTTCAATGCAAACTCTGAAACAGATGTACCCAGTAAGTACACGTTGCATTGAATTGTAAAAGCGGTAACTGCCAACAGGCAAAGATCCTAAACCATCTGAAATTGAGGCAACTTAAACATTGTCTACAAATAAGTTTAAAAGCATTATTGAAAACAAATTTTGAAGCAGGGTATATTATAATTTTTTTTAATATTTACTTAAGTGACAAAATTACTCGGAATTGAGTATTAGTAGAATGTTATTTATCTTAATAAAAAAATATTTAAATAAAAGGATTCCTAATGAGGATTTTGGCAGTGTTACTCAGTAGCTGCCACGTCATGCACTGCACGGTAGGGTATAAAAATGACGATTCCATATCTCATTCGCATCATGAATTTGAATTTGAATATTACTGGTTTGTTATATATTATCAAAGCAATAATATTCAAAATTCAAATTCATGATTCGGTAACGTGCTTAACCGTAGATAATATGGTATTCGACTCAAATCTAGCAAGAAAAACAATCAGTGGTCTCGGTCAGTGGTTAACAACCTAACTCTAGATATTATGCTAAGCTTTCGGTCCTGCAACTAATCTCTTCCCGGTCGTATCGGACAGCCGTCCCATCGGGATATGAGAGTGAGTGTTAGAGAATGTACATAACCATAAGCAATTTCAAGGTTTTTTCGATTTCTACGCGGAACTGAATTGGATCGAGTAGAACAATAAGGTCACGCACAGTAGCCCAATCAATGAAACATATCCTAACCACCGAACTAACTAGCTATGCTAACATTCAGTTAATATTATATTAAATGTTGAAACCGGTAGTAGATGAACCCACTGAGTTTGTTTCGCTGGGTCTTCTCAGTTGGGGCGCATTGGATCCGGTGGTAGCATTAAAGCGCGACCGTCGTTATTAACACAAGGTCCGTCATAATAATAATACCTTTAATATAGACAGAACCATTGACAATATGTAGTAAAAAGATTAGACTTAAACTAGATAATTAAACATAATCTCTTGACAATAACTTGATACGAGCTAGCTAAATATCATTTCTGTAATAAAATAAATTTTATAAATGTTTTTATACAAGATGTACCTAAATATCTATGTTACTAGAAATAATATCTAATGTATACAACTATATTACTACAAACATGTTCTGACTATTTACAAGCGCTTTTTTAAAGTCTACGTGAATAAAAACCTTTTTTATTTTATTTTATTTATTTATATTAATAAATCAAACTAGCATACAAACAACACCATCCAAAACTAAAATACGTGACGTTGTTGTACCAAGATGATAAGTTATTAATTTATACAAGCCTGTAGGTCTAATGGACCTTGACTTCTAAGCCAGAGGCCGTGGGTTCAATCTCCATTCAGGACCAATTTTTATTTTTTCTGTAAATACATATCGTATGGGCAATGGTCACTAGTGTCAGAGTTGTTCAAGCCGCCCAGTAGGCCTCTGACATGGCTTAACGACTGTTGTCTAATGACTACAACCAGGACCGACAGCTTAACGAAGACGAAACGAAGACATAGATCAACTATTTGTGCGACCCATATATGAATACGCCCTGACCTATGGTTCGAATCCTAATTGTCCACTCACGCAAGTTACTTAGTTTATAGTTTTAGTAGCTAAATATAAAAACAAATGATTTTTTTTGTTTTTTATTTTAATGATTTTTTTTAGTTTAGGTTCAAAACTAGGCGTCCGCATTTTTCATGTTAGTTGTCCCAAAGTTCCTCAAAATCAAAGCGGTGGAACTCAAAACTATAGACAACAAACTTCTGCCGGATCGTCGGATGTCGGATGTCGGATTTGATAACGTGTAAATTGCCCATTATATATCCTGCTATGTTACTCCGTACTGAAATCTATTTACGTTCAGAATTTCAGGCTGATCAGTTCGGAAGTTGAAGCATGAAAAGGTAACGAACAAACAGATACAGTTTTGGGATTGTATCATTACGGGGAATAGATAGGCTGAATGTATGCCAAATTCTTGTGATACAAAAATTGTCAAAATTAATTAAAAAAAAACTTCGTTTAAAAAAACCGACTTCAAAAACTAAAAAGTAAAAAAAAAAACTTAATAAAGATTTAATATAATACATCTCTTATGCAAACGTAATAAATACCTTTAATATTAATGAAATACTATAATTTGTATGTGCTACCTATTGATAGGTTTGAAGTCGGTGCCAAGCCAAATGTAATAGTAGGTACCACACTCGCCGCGCGATACTTTCAGCGGGATAGCTTCGAATTTCTACACAAACAACCCATGCGGGCAGACGTCGTTGACGGTCGCGGTCGTCTCGAAATATAGTAAAATTTTGATGCGTTGTCTCCTGATTAATAATTTATCTATTTGTTTTTCAGGGCCACAAATATTTTCATATATACGCATAATATAGATTTATTATAACTATAGTAACTCATTCAGGTATTAATATTAAATATATTTTTATGATACAGTTTCATCTGTTTCATATTAATTCATATTGTTCTTTAAGTTTATAATCTTTAGTGTAGAAATTTCATCTCAAAGTTTGAAAGCTGTATGTAATATTAACTATTATTTTAGTGGCACCGACTTCAAATCTATCAATAGGTAGCACATACAAATTATAGTATTTCATTAATATTAAAGGTATTTATTACGTTTGCATAAGAGATGTATTATATTAAATCTTTATTAAGTTTTTTTTTTTACTTTTTAGTTTTTGAAGTCGGTTTTTTTAAACGAAGTTTTTTTTATTTGTTACTTTTTAGTGTCTAGCTATAGGTAGGACTACGAAAGGTGCCGCACGCCTCAAAACTATAGGTCCCAACAAACGAGAACGGAAAAAAGATATATCCTCCGAAAAAATGTTGTTGAATGATCGAAAAGACCGTTTGTAAAGTAATAAAAACTACATAAAATTACGTTTACTCTAAGAAAACGTGCACAATACGAGTCTAGACTCGTTAAGATTCATGAAAGTCTGAACAGCAAGCACATAGGTTAGGCCGTATTTATGTACACTACGTCTTATTGATGATCGAATAGCCATCAAGTCTACTGAGCAGAGGGCACGAGTCTATGAAGACTAGGTCTTATTAATGATCGATTAGCCAACGAGTCTACTGAGCAGAGGGCTCATAGCCTAGGCCTTATTTGTCATTGAGTGTACTGAGCAGAAGGCTCATAGAATAGGAGGTATTAATGATCAAGACAACGAGTCGAGAGATTTCGAATCGGACTCGCCCGTGAAAGGCGGAATGATTTTTCCGTAGCAGCAAGTATTTGAGTTGGTAGAATGAAAGGTAAATTGTGGTTTACGATTTATAATGCATTTAGAAAAACTACGTACTAAATCTCATTCAAACCAATTTTTAGTGGAAGGTTGCAAGGAAATGTACATCATATATTTGTTTTAGTTTTATCATTCTCTTATTTTAGAAGTTACAGGGGGGGGGACATTTTACGCCTTTGGAAGTATCTCTCGCGCAAACTATACAGTTAAGAAAAATGATATTATAAACCTCAATATCATTTTTGAAGACCTATTCATAGATACCCATCATGTATGGTACGATGACTTATTTTTTTAATTCAGTTCGAATTATGGGGAACGCCCAAAACTTATTGTTTGTTTTTCTATTTTTGTGTGAAAATCTTAATGCTGTTCACGGAATACATCCGCTTACCAAGTTTCGACGGTATAATAATAATAATATCTGGGGACAACGTCACACAGATCATCCTAGCCCCACACTAAGCAAAGCTTGTACTATGGGTACCAGGCGACAATATACATACTTATATAGATAGATAAATACATAGAAAACGTCCAGGACTCAGAAACAAATATTCGAGCTCATCACACAAATATTTGCACTTACCGGGATTCGAACCCAGGACCACCAGCTTCGTAGGCAGGAGTACTACCAACTAGGCTACGGTGACCGTCTATAGTTCTTATAGTTTCGGAAAAAAGTGGCTGTGACATACAGACGGACAGACAGACATGACAAAACCATAAGGTTTCCGTTTTTTGCCATATTCGATAATCACATCTTATGTTGTACATGGCTCTGCAACTCTTAAGCTTGGTCACTACAGAGTCACTAAATCGTTAACCATGGGATGCCCCCAGGGCTCCGTGCTTGCGCCGTATCTTTGGAACTTGGGTTTTGATGATTTCTTGACATTGCCCTTGCCATCACGCTGCTCTCTAACGGCATATGCCGACGATGGCCTCTTACTTATACAGGGTGACTCCAGGAGAGAGTTGGAAAATCTGGCTCAAACTTGTTTAAGTATGATAAGTGAATGGGGTAAAAGAAATCGCCTTACATTTGCTCCCCATAAAACCTACCAACTCCTTCTGAAGGGTGAACTAAAATCTCCCCCGAGCGTAAAACTGAATAATGTTACTGTTAAACGTAAGATATCCACGTGTTATTTGGGTTTAGTTTTAGAAAAGAACTTCTCGTTTATAGAACATATTAAATCAGTTGGAGAAAAGGCTAAGCGAAACTTTTTTGCACTTACAAGGATATCAACGGCAACCTGGGGCCTCTCTTTCAATACTCTTAGAATCATCTACGGAGCCACTTATCTTGGGTGTATATGCTACGGCTCGCCTGTGTGGGCTGATAGGGCTACCATCGGAGCTGCTCGCCGTAAATTACTACAAAGCCAAAGGTTGGCGTTGATATTTTTGTGTAAAGCCTATAGAACAGTAAGCACAGAGGCCCTACCTGTACTAGCGGGTGTACTTCCGGTTGATCTTGAGGTTCAAAGACGAGCAGCGATGTATTATTCTACGCGAGAAAATTTAAATAATGATTTCTTATCATTACGCGACCGTGCTAAAATATCCAGGCTATTTATGCCAATTGCTAACTTAAATGACGAACTGCTAAATGAATGGCAATGTAGATGGAATACCTCAACCAAGGGTCGCCATCTGCACCAGTTCTTTCCGGACATACGCGAACGGTTAAATAAAACTTGGCTAATCATAGACCATTGTGTTGCACAATTTCTTACCGGACACGGCAATTTTAAAAGTAAATTGTTTAGTTTCAAATTAGTATCTTCACCAATCTGTCTGTGCTCAACTTCCTGTAACGAATATGAACAAACCGCTCACCACATACTTTGGGAATGTGATCTCTGGCAAAATCAGCGTGATATTATGTTAAATAGCTTGCAACCAATATCTGGAGTAGTTTATTACACGGATCTTGTAGCAACAAGGAACAACTTCCGTGCGTTTAAGCGCTTTTGCCATACCTACTATTGGAATCAAATATAACAGCTCACTTAGGACCCTTAAATTAATCCTTGGTGCTCTTGCAGCTGGCTTCTCTAGTTGCAATTCTCTCGTTTAATGAGGCTATAGCCTCTTTATATCATTCTGTCTCCCGCTTTGCTCTGGAGGGAAGTGGAACTATTCATTTCTAACTCCTCCTTTTCTTCTTTCTGATTAAATTCGTTGCGGGATCCAAGACAGTTAAAGCCATTCCCCGGGACATGCCTGAGCTTCACCGTCAGTGTCATTTCATTGTGTGCCACTGTTGATCCTGGCTTACAGGAGTTGCAGTGGTGGGTAAGAGGGAGGGACTAGTACCTATTAAAAAAAAAAAAAAAAAAAAATACCCACCCGCAGACTTTTTGCGGGTGGCATGCGAAAGCATTCCCCCTGCCTTACCAAAAAAAAAGCAGTCAGTTTCACTAACCTCTAGGCCAGTGAACAATGTGTAGTAGTAATCAAGAAAATATAAAATGCAGCATTATACAAAAGAAACCTTCAATATATATGAATTTAAAAGGTGAACATTCAAACATATTTATGGTAGGTTTCAAATCTCTACCACTTTCTCTAGTAAGCGAGTTGCTATGGAAACTTTTGTTTTTATCACGAAAATGTCGAAGAAACAGATTCGTTGCTATGGAAACTTGGAAAAGGTGATTGAGATCTTTGATTCAAACTGGCAGTTAAAGGAGACGGAAACCTATTCATACAATATTGGGCTAGGATGTAAAAAGATAAAAGTGGTTTCAAATATTGGGTCTATAAATTATCAGCCAATCACAAAAAAAATCATGGATTTTTTCAATCTGTGAGCAGAGTTATAAAAGATTTAGTACTTAATAGAGAGGTTATGTACCAACCTATACTTAACAGCTGATTTTTAAGAGCGATTGCTATCTAATAGTTATCCGTGTCCAGTATGTTAGCAAAAGTCGTACACGTTAAGCAATATCAGAAGTCCGTAGAGAGAATGCAGTTGTCGAGGGATATATAAACAAAACAATAAAAAAATACTCAAATCACACACGCACTAAACGATACAAGAAACGAGTCTATCATAGATTAGGATTCAAAATCTGTCACCAGTCACTGTCAGCATAGATTTTTTTTTATAATGTTTTCGGCTCTGGCTTCTTCGGCCTTATGAGCCAGCTGTCAGCATAGATTAAAAATATAGTTGCCAATAACTAATAAATCGATTTAAACGATAACCAATGTTATGATTTCTATTTATTTTGTTGATATTTAATTTTTTACTGTTGACATTATGTTAATGTACTTAATAATTATTATGATTAAATCAGTTATCTGGTGCAAGAGTTTTTATATTACATTGTTTGAACTCATTCATGTTAATCGATTATAGTAATCAACAACCAATTTAATTCGTGACTTAAACTTATTTTGAGATTTCTCGTTTTCCAGATTGTAAATTGGGTCAATTTTTTACAGTTTGAAATAGAAAAATGTAACGCTTTTTTTAAACCATATCTCAACTTATTACAGTCAGGCCCAGAAATCCCCGTCTCCTTTACCGACAGGCAAAATGGCTACTGCAATGGAGACGTGACCGTAAAGTTGTGAGTTTTTAAGTTTGAGAAACGATAAGAGTGAGCTTTTCAGCCGAATTTTCATACGGTGTACGAGTGGATCACTATTTACTTTATTATTATTGATATTAAATATAAGATTATATAATCTTAATAAGTAATCTTAATAATCTTAATAACCAAGATGATGTAATCTTCTTTAATTTTTCTCACTTTATATTGTATTACTTTAATATATCTTTTTTATTTTTTTTAACATATTTCTGCGATTGTTTTTGGTATTATTCTTGGTATTATTTAAGCTTTATCCTCCGACTATTATTTAATATTATTTTATTCTCGATATATGGTAATTAATGTTATTAATTGTGTACGTTTTATTGTTTTAATGTTTATCTCTGGTCTGCTTTTGAATACTTCGAGCATGTAGACATGCTCGAAGTTTGAATGTAACGTTTTGTCTCGTTTCGAAGTGCCTATGATTTTGGTTTGTAATGAATGTCAGTTTTTAAATAATTTATTGTAACTAACTTGTATTATATAAAGGAAAAGTCTTTGGTGTTGTAGAACTACTAATTTTAAGTATGTACGTGTCTTCATAATGGCGTGATTTTTTGTAACGTTGACGACCCTTCAATAAAGAAATGCAATCAATAAATTATTTATTTACCTACGCTTCTATAAAACTAAGGATATATTACAATAGTTAAGGCGACGTATTCCTTAGTGGTGCGAAAATCGCGTTGGTCCCTTAACCCCTGATCTGTAATCCCGTGCCAGTCATCACACCCTTTTTGTAGAATTAGAAGCCCCTTGAGCCTTCTTTGGTCATCAACTGCTCAGTGTCTTACTGGTACAACATATCAAAATATGTAGTAGCAGAATTACTCGTTATTTATTTACGGATTCCTCAACATTTTTATGTGATATGTCACGGACGGACTAGTACTAAAATGTAGTTTCTTATATATATTGTATTAGACTATGCCTTTTGTATTGTGAGATTGACGAGTACAAGTGTATGTGACTAACAAGTGCTCAATAAATTTCATTATTTTACTAAATATTTTCGTGTAAAATATTTGATATAAGTAGAAGTTGGATTTCTACTTTTGTAGAACCGCTCTTGTAGAAGAGCGGTTCTACAGCCAGTACAGAGCGGCGAGTAGAAATGCAATGCAATCTATATAGATCTATAGCAATCAACAACGCAATGATCACACTCCGATTTTTATAAAAATATATGCGTCACGTATACTTTTGAGGCTGGTCCCCGTCAATTATTGTATTACACTTAAAACAATTGCAAAATAAAATCTTTCCTAGATTATTACCTACTATTTAAAAAATATAATACAATACAATACAAATATTGTTTATTTTTCTCCACAGACATTTTCTTACATGTAATGTACAATTAGGTGATCATAAGTGACCACTCCCAAAGTGTTCATTTTTTTAAATTCATTCGATCAAACATTAATTTTATAAATTTAAATTAAAAAGGAAGAATTCCCAAAATCGGTTCACAAATACAAGACAAATTGAATAACACACATAAAAAAAATCGACTTGATAACCTCCTTCGTTTGAACTCGTTTCGATATAAATACAGTGATATGGTAATACAACTATTATAGTAATATGATTTAGTGATCGTTTTAAATGTTCTCATAAACAGAAAAGCATCTCAATATTTAAGAACAAAAGGGACTTGCGCTTTCAAATAATTTAAGATTTGGAGACTAGACTTTCATCCAAACGTTTTGTGCATTTACGCCTCCAACTAAATCATACACGAGTACAATAGACCAGATACAAAGGTATACCCAATTATACGATTCCTGGATTAGGATGAATCTAGACAAGACAATAAAATACCAAAGGTTATTTTATTTTATACTAGCAACCAACCAATCCAAAATTCATATATCTTGTAAAAAATTTCATTTACCTACATAATTTTTTACCCTACCGTGCAGTGCATTACGTGGCAGCTACTGAGAAACACTGCCAGAAAACTCAGTAGGGACCCTTTTTTAAAATAATATTTTCTGTAAGATTAATTACATATTTTTATGTACGTTGACTTAGCCCATCTCAATTCCAGCACTTTTGTCACTGAAATAATCAGAAATTTTGTAAAGTGTCCTGCTACACAATTTGGCTTTAATGATTCTTTTAAACATACGTATCTTTAAAATCATTTGCAAGTCTGTTATAGAATTTATACATTGCTCGTAACTAGTAAAAATAAAACTTTAAATTACGATAGTTAAACTTAAACATAAATTCTTTGACAATAACTTAAAACAAGCTAGCTAAATATCGTTGCTATTATAAAATAAATTTTGTAAATGTTTTCATACAACCCGTGTTCCTAAATATCTATGTAACTAGAAATAATTATGTAAACCTACTTAATTATATTACTGCAAACATGTTCTGACTATATACTAGCGCTTTTTAAAGTCTACGTGGATAAAAAGCTTTCTTATTTTATTTATTTATGGAGATGGGTAGTATGTAACGTAAGATTATGCTTATATCTAGTATTTATTTAATTAGCCGTGTGGTCTCCGGCCTAGAAAGAATAAAAAGCGACTAAGGGTCAGCGCAGACAGAGAGGAGCGCAGCGGAGAGGATTCTATTAAGGCACTAGAAAATCAACTTTAGAGCTATCGGAATAAAGTGCATATATGCTAGAACCTGACAAAATGCTCGCGCAGTCTCGCGCATTATAATGTTCAAGCATACATGCACTTTATTTAAATAATTTTAAAGTTGATTTTCTAGTGCCTTAATAAAATCCTCTCCGCTGCGCTCCTCTCTGTCAGCGCTGGCCCTAAGGGTAATCAGACAGCAGCGCCACCTGTGTACAATAGCTACCACCTAACTGCGGCAAACCCCTCTAAATGTTAACGTTTTAGAAAGAGGAGGCCTATGGATATAAGACTGAAGATGTATGTAATATTTATGTTTACCCGGGTTTTACACAGCTAGCAGAGAATATAATTGCTGCAGTAAATAATTCCGTAATACACTGGTTTCATATAAATTTGTTGGTTTACGCGGCTCATGTCAATAAAGCTAAGCCTAACCGGCATGATTTCATCATATTTTAGTCAATTTATACAAAACTTTAATGAATTATACACTTAAACCTTCCTCATGAATCAATACGTCCATTGCTGAAAACTGTATGCAAATCCGGTCGATAGTTTTTGATATTATCGCGTACAAACGGACGTGGCGGCGGGGACTTTGTTTTCTATTACGGGTACCTGAACTAATTTGTATATTGGATACATTTTTCTTTTATAACAGCATGAAATTGCGAACGGAAACCAAGTGAAAGCAATTGGCTATAATACCGAATGAACAAGCATTATTTTTACTAGTAGGTAGGCACTTAAATAATATCAAATGATAAATAAATAATGTCAAATATATTTTATGGGTTAGATAATTAGGCCATACTGGTTATTGGAAATTTATGGAAGATTCTATTTTATAATGATTTTTTTTCCAGCACACTCTAAAATAAAGTAATTTCATTAAATAATAATAGAAAAATGCGGGACAGTCTTTGGGGACTGCTGATAAAAATGATTTTTTTAATCATTTTTCTAAATAATTTAATCTAAAATATCATAGTTGACTCTTTGTGTATATGTAAGGTTTACTAATAACGCACGGAGGAATATCTATGTACAGACGCCAGCACATCTAGCTACACCAATCTGTCAAATTTGTTATATAGATTTTCAACTTTATCACTTAAGCATAAGGTTTACTTTCAATTGGGGAATTTTGACAGATGGGGTAGCTGTGTACGCTTTATGTTCACTCAAAAAGTACACATAATATACACGGTATACCTATATATAACTCATGGAAAGTATTCGGTGACGATGAAGCGAGTTCCATGATTTTAGTTCACCCATAAAGTGCTCAATGCGCCTAAAGAAATTGTCATTTCAATAATTAAATAATGAATATTTTTGAACAACTAACTCACTGCCAACTTGTCTACTACAAACAAGGCAGAGCCTGTACTATGGCAACTCGACAACAGGTAGATAAACTCTAAATACATACATATTAAAGATAAAATTATACCCAGTCACAGAACAAATAATCGTATTCAACACAGAAACATTTGTCCTGGGTGGGGATCGAACCCATGACCACTAGCTTAGCAGTCAGGGTCACAAACTACTAGACTATGTCAGAACAAAATCAACAGAAATAATATATCATGTTGTGAAATACACAAAAAAAATAACTTCCTAAACAAAATTGCAGATCACCTGACGCATATTGTATGGGAAGTCGAAAATGTTGTTTATTGAGTC
Source organism: Pseudoips prasinana (assembly GCA_951640165.1). NCBI lineage: Eukaryota > Metazoa > Arthropoda > Insecta > Lepidoptera > Nolidae > Pseudoips > Pseudoips prasinana. The sequence goes on along the minus strand of OX621243.1, from coordinate 31,977,926 downwards.
ACAAATTGGTTTAATCACACTAATATTATAAAGGCAAAAGTTTGTGAGTGTGTTTGTGTATTTGTTACTTCTTCACGTCTAAATGGCTGAGGCAATTTTAATAAAATTTCGTATGTAGGTACCTGACACCCTGGATTAACACATAGGCTATAATTTATATACTTTAACGCGTGTAAAACCGCAGGGCACAGCAATTCTGTTCATATATATAGTTTGACTAGCTGTGCCCCGCGGTTTTACCCGCGTTAAACTTTAGAAATTATAGCCTATGTGTTAATCCAGGGTGTCAGCTAACTCCATACCAGATTTTATTAAAATCGCTCATGCGGTTTAGACGTGAAGAAGTAACAAACATACACACTCACAAACTTTCGCCTATAGATTATTAGTGTGATTGCCCTCTATCTCCCTCCCTAATCAGTTTCCTCCACTATTAATGTTACAGGTTGTATCAAAACCTGTTTTATTACTCAACTTTTCCCATCTGATGCCAACTAATATAAATTTATGATCGCCTATAGAAAAACAGCCACTATTATATGAACGACGAAAGTTGAAGGTTTTGTTTTAGAGCAAGACCTTTGGTCACTCCGCTAACGAAATATACGAAGGACATCTGTAATAGGTGTACCTGGAATTAATTTGGACTTAAAACAAGGTCAGTGTAATGTAATAAAATTCAGAGTACGGTCGGCAGTCGCAGGAAAGTTGAAATACAAATGGCTTGTGATGCTCCAGGACTTGATGTTAAGATATGGTATAAAGATTGACGTTGCGTGCATAAGTGCAGTTTGCAATTCGACTGTATTATATTTGTATCGGCTAGATTGGAATATTTAGTGCTCTATCTGTATATTTATGAGTTTGAACTTATGACAGTTCAACAAACAGTACCTGGATGTTTGAGCTCCTTGGACGTAGTTTTGTTTTTTTACTAACAAGTCAGCAAACAATACAGCTACACTCGGCACATAATTTACCCTGCCATACCCTCCATAAACATTATCAGTTGTCCATTAAAGGGCCCCATGTTTATCTATGCTGCTATCTCTCGGGAGAACCGTAGCAACGTACAGAAGCCAGCACATCCAGCTATGTACACCAATCTGTCAAATTTGTTTGATTGATTTCAAACTTTATCACTTAAGCATAAGGTTCACTTTCAATTGGGGAAATTTGACAGATTGGGGTAGCTTGATGTGCTGGCGTCTGTACATAAGAGAAAGTCATACTTAGTATGAAAACGCAAAAATGATTTTTCTTGGAACTGAGATCTAACTGTATCGTTTAAACCCTTCCCCATTTTCTGTAAGTTTTATCGACTTCGTCTAATACATAATTATATTGAAATATTGCTCATTTAACATTATAGAATTGACGGGCCAGTTGGCGTGGTTGATAAATGCTTGCCTTTCACGCCGCGGCGCCGCAGGCCGTGAGTTCGATTCCCACCCAAGACAGATATTTATGTGTATGAACATGTCTGTTTGTCCTGGGTTTGGGTGTAATTATCTATATAAGTATGTAGTATATCAGTTATCTGATTTCCATAGTAATAATCTCTCTCTGCTTAATTTGGGGTCAGATGGCCGTGTGTGAATAATGTCCCTGGATATTTATTTATTATTATTATAGATACCCCAATATTGTAAGAGTAAGAGTAAGTATTATGATAGACAATTTTAATCATGTTGAATTATCTTATGTTGGCTGTTTTTAATGTTTTATAATTTTATTCTATTATATGTTTGACTTGTTCCTGACCTATGTAAATGTAATTCATATATTTAATTTTAATTAATGCACTTATTGTAATCACAATTCAATTACAATGTAAATTGTTTTATGAATAAATAAATACATAAAATTACAACTACACAATCCTAGTGCAGATTTAATATATTGCGAATAATGGAAGTACTTTTTATTATGAAACGTTAAAGCTACTGTAGAGTTATCTTTGAATAAAATCTTTATAATCACACGCAAATGAAAGCTAAATCGAATATACTAATAGGATTAATTCAAACAGAAAATATGAATTGGCTCAAATGTTTTACCGCTTATTTACTCAAAAACCATATCTATGTATATTTTGCTAAATCTAAATAAGGTCTTGCCTCACACAAAATGACCACGTAAATGTATTCTTTTCTTGAAACCACACGATAAAAGTCACTATTAGCTGAACATGTGACTTTCTTGTTCTGATAAATTACGATGATAACCTATAATATAAAACCTATGATCCAATAGTAGGTTCCACAGATTCCACGGTTTGTGATAAGGTAAGGTCAGAACACTAGAGATAATATATGTTATATTAAAATAGGTATTACCGGGTCCAGGATGCCGGCCATGGGAACAGAGACGGCGTCCTCCCCGCCGGCCGCCACCAGCTTCTCCAGCACCTTGAGGGTCTGTTCCACGGCTGGCCACTCTCCTTTTTGCGCTTGCACGAGGATCTTGGCGGCAACATCCCGGATGTTGACCCCCGCGCTCGGAGGCTTGACCAGCACGGTCTCCGTGCCATTGTTCTCCTTAACCTCCTTTTTATCACCATTGTTAGAAGAAGTCTCTTCTTTAACTTCGTCTGCTACTTTAACCGGCGGATTTTTGTCCTCGTCCGCGTTCTTCTTGGGTGGCCCCTTGCCGCCCTTTTTGCCGCCGGCGGCCTGCGACATCGTCACATAACAGTATCACACTACGAGGCACTACACAGTATCACGGACGGCATGGCGGTGGCCGAGTGCTATTCGTTGGGCGGGCGGAGCATGACTGCGGCACGGTTGCGTACCGCCAGCCGACTTCTTGCATGATTCGAGTAAATAAAGGCGACGGCTTGCGCCGCCGGATTTACAAACAAACTCCCGTGAGCGATGTCTCAGAACGTCCCATGCATTGACCCATTTATTTTTTGTTTCGGGACTTATATGATTCATGTTTTTCCATCTGTATAATAAATCAATGGCAAAAATATCGCCGCATCGATTATTTAAATTATGTTTCTGAACAAGGGTGATGGTTTTCAAAACCCCTTCTAATTTTTCTTAGCGGCAATATATCTTGCTTGAGTCAGCCCAGCATTCAGCTAGCAGTTGAGAGTAGTCAGTAACGTCCTCCTTTAGTTCTAAGAAGCTCTTAGTGGAAAATAATCACAAAATTTGTATACAAATTAAGCGTTTAGATTTTATTAAATTTCATTCAAATAAAACTGTTTGAACCACTTAACGTCGCAAGTTAATACATTGTAATGTAGAGCAGAACGTGTTAAGAAATAAATTCTTCAATGGTACCTTTAGAAATATTAAACGCAACTATACGTCACGACTAGCCATGCTATAAGAAAACCATCATGCGATCAAGCACACACTTGTAGAAAATAGTCCTATATTATACATATAATAAAATCGTAGGAAAGTCAAAACATTGCATTGAATATATTTTTAAAAGAATACTTGGGGCGTGATCTATTATCGATATCGAAGCCAAAAATATAGTTTTTAGAATGTTTGTCTGTTTCTCTGTATGTATGTCCGGGGTAAACTCAAAAAGCACTGCATGGATTTACTTCAAATTTTGCATGAATATTACTAAGAGGTCGGGTCAACATATTAGGCTAACATATTATCACGCTATTACCTACGGAGGAGGAGCTGTGATAATTTATAAATTTAAACGCGGGTAAAACCAGGGGGCACAGCTGGTAAATAAATAAAAGGTAAGACTGACACGTACTAGAGTATTTCACAGCTAATTTAATGGTCCTAATATAATATATCGTCTACATCTGTATCAATACTAAATCTCTGTCTAATTCTAAATCCCTAAATCTCTAATAAAATTTTCATGAATACTATCTCGCTACTGTAGTACTACAGTGCTAGCTACTTCGATAGTAACGCAAGGTCTTGTCCAGATCGGTTAACTTTAAAATATATTTCCATGCCACAAACAGAGTTAGTTCCCGTTATAAGAAATTCGTAATCCACGTTCTAGCTATTTAATATACAGCGGCACTTCGCTATTTAACTGTAACAACAAAAGGTATTAATAATTACGAACTTATTGCAATCTTGCAACTCATTTCAAAATTGGATCATTCGTTGTCTAGATCGATAAACTACTAGCTTGGTGTAGTACTACTGGCTGGTGTAGTGGTTAGGACCATGACTGCTAAGCCATTGGTCGTGGATTCGATCCCCACCCAGGGAAATCTTTGTGTGATGAGCAAGATTATTTGTTCTGTGCCTGGGTGTCATTTATCTTAAGATATATTTATTTATGTTTATCTGTTGTTGGGTTGCCATAGTAGAGGTTCTCCCCAGTTAGGGATCAGATAGCAGTGTGTGTCCCAATACATATTTATGTATATTCGTAAAGGTACGGGCACATCAAGTTTCCATTATTAGACGAATTTTAGGTAAAAATGTAGGCTTTGCATAGATACCCTGCTCAGGGAGTGTAACTTTGAACAGCGAAACGGATTTTGATGTATCGTACCATAGAACCGGTTTAACTAGCTTTTGAGTGAAACACCCGCGCTTTTTTAGGGTTCAGTGCATTTGACATCAGAATAAAATATTATCTTTCTCTATGTGAACTTACTCCTTCTCTATGTGAACTTTAACTGTTCTAAATTTCATGCTCCTGTTGTCTTCGTAAAAAGAGTAGGTACAGAGAGAGCATAGCGATGCTTCACGTATTTATATTATGATGATGATACATTTAAAGAATACACATTACAATATTCGGTTTACGGTTAATTTTTACACAAAATATCTTATGTTCCAATCTCTAACTCCATTCTTTTAGCCTTTGAATACAAATTAACGCCTAATTCGGAATTTTCCAAAATTCCACCCCATTAGGGTAAAATAGGGGTTGAAAGGTTGTATGGAATTTCTATCGACTGTGAAGTTAGAACCATGATATCAAAAACTAACACTTTTCCTTAAGTTTTAGTTTTTAATACCATGACATTACGTCAAAATACGAGTAGATGAACTTTAAAATTGTACTCCAGAGCTTACATGAGCTGAGTTTGAAAATGAGAAAATTTCTTCACCAACTTTCATACCATATTTAAAGTGTGTTAAATATACCCGTTAAATACGGTATGAAAATCAGTGGTAGGACTGAAAAACATGGGAGGTTAATTATTTTTAACAAAGTCGGTTCGAAATCCACGCAAGGAAGTCACAGGAAAATGCTAGTATAACATTGGAGTCAGTTTTAATTTCGCTAATAGACCGATTTATTAATAATAGTATGTTTTGGACTGCGACTCAATATTCTGAATTGAAGAATATTATTGTTCGGTAACAAAAGCTATGCATGATATTCGAAGCAATTAAGTAATGAAACTCTACCAAGTCAGTGTCCGATGAGTAAACGGTTTTTCAACCGAAGGATTCGTGTATCGCGACTGTTGCAACTAGGTGAAATGTTTATTTAACTCCATTTATAGAAATGAAGTAAAGTTAATTGCTCTTTGTTATACACAAGAAATTGAAGTACTTATTTATTGCAACTAGATTTATAAATACAGTGGGCGGCCTTATTGCTTCTGCGATTTTTCCAGGCAACCTAGGTATGAAATATTCGTTGAAGCCAAGAAAAAGGTAGCATCAGTACAAGTTATCTCCGAATAGCTTAGCTAAGGTGCTAGCCACCACAAAGATTGCTAAATATATTGTAACAAACAAACAATTTTAGTATGTAAAAATGTATTGCATTTAACTGTACGCACGTGTTATAGTTTTATGTTATGTGGTGAAATAAACAATTATCTTATCTTATGTTAACTTATCAGTGCCCCAATGGATTTTTTTAAGACAACGCCCGCACTAGTGTAATTAATCCCTGTGTAGCTGTGTAGTGGGGTACTTCACAAACATATAATTGTCAGACGCAAAGTACATCCAGACTCAGAACAACTATTAATGGGTGATACAAATAGTTGTCCAACGCGGGAATTGAACTCGGCACACGAGGTGGCGAGGTCTTAACCGCTGCGCCACATAGTACATGTCTTACGAAACTATTTACTTAATTCTGTTGCAGCTAGCTAATAGGATTAGTCGGGCGACTGTCATCTGAACTTGAACCCCATTGGAAACCAATAAGTTGGTTACACCAGGTGTCAGATTACATTAGGCTTCTGACCATCTGTAACGATTGCGATCGATATTCCCATAACAATAGGGTCAAACAGCTTGTGATCTCTGGAGCACGGAGCCTTACTCCTCAATCAGCCAGAGCCCGACATAAATTTTTATATGTGCTTGGCCCGTACATTTTGACGATCTATGGATTGATTATCGAACCGGAAGACGCAGCGTGGGCAGGCCCCCTACAAGATGGACCGATGATCTTGTGCGGGTCGCTGTAAACTGCTGGATTCGAATAGCGCAAGACCGGCAATTGTGGAGATCTTTGGGGGAGGCCTTTGTCCAGCTGTGGACGTCTTTCGGCTGATATGATGATGATGATGATGATGATGGACTGATTACAATAATTACCTCAATAACGAGTAATAACACTATTCAATGGGCCGTTTGAGGTGGTTGGTAGTTACTTGCCTCTCATGCCGCAGTCATGGGTTCGATTCCCACCCAGGACAGATATTTGTGTGCATGTCTGTTTGTTTTGAGTCTGGGTGTAATCACACTAATATCATAAAGGCGAAAGTTTGGGAGTGTGTGATCTATATAAGTATGTATTTACAAAAGAAATGTAGTAAATGTATCAGTTATCTGGTTTCCATAGTACAAGCTCTGTTTAGTTTGGGATCAGATGGCGTGTGTGTATAATGTACGAGGATATTATAATGGTATTTTTCTTTCTAGTTAGAACCTGGGGCCATAGCCAAGTGGTTAAGCATCGAATTCAGTTACTATTTTATACCAATCCAAACATTAAAAGAACGGATTATCACTAAGGCTGTTTTAATGGATGGACTAGATAGTGATAGCGATATTATCCGACTTAAGCCCCTGGGCCACTATTACAATGGTTGTTCGTTTCGTTTGTCTAGCGGTAGCGTAATCAACCGCAGATAAAAAAGTCGTGGACTCAAATCCCGGGCCAAAATTCTGAAGTAAGAAACATATCCAGTTTCAGCCAAGACCATGTTGCGGTGCTTCGGAAAGTACACAAAGCTGTATAATATCCTGTGACATTAATTACACACGGCCATCTGATCCCAAACTAAGCAGAGCTTATACTATAGAAACCAGATAACTGATATACTAGTACTACATATACTACTGTTCTTTTGTAAATACATACATACTTACAGACATGTTCATGTGCACAAATATCTGTCCTGGGGCTCTACCGGTTAAGTTGCCGAACATCGATTTCTTAAATGGCGTTCAAATAAATAAAGGTAAAAAATTACTTAACCAATCGTTAAATCGGTTTCAACGTTGACAATCGATTCCGGACCATTTATGACGTCACATGTGCTCATGGAAGCCGATTTAACAATTGATTAAGTATTTTTTTTCCTTTATTTATTTGAACGCCATTTAAGAAATCGATGTTCGGTGACTTAGCCGGTATAGCCCCTGGGTGGGAATCAACTCACGATCTCCGGCGTGAATAGTAAGCATTTGCCAACCACGCCAACAGGCCCGTCATATGCCTGACCTTTCCCCGGTCATGTCAAATACCCGTCCCATAGGATTATGAGGGTGAGGGAATAGACAGTGCATTTGTGTTTGCCCGCACACTTGTGTTCTATTATAATAATAATAATAGTAACCTTCTGGTCGATTGTCAGCGTGGGACATATTATAGTGCACAGGTGTGGGCGCAAATACAGAGGAACTTTTTGGTCTAATGATCGTATGGGATGACTACGGGCCTAGTCCCGCCCTCTTACCCACCACTGCAACTCCTGTAAGCCAGGATCAACAGTGGCACACAGTGAAATGACACTGAGCGGTGAGGCTCAGGCATGTCCCGGGGAATCGCTTTAACTGTCTTGGATCCCGCAACGAATTTAAACTGAAAGAAACAAGGAGGCATGAGAAAATGAATAGTTCCCTCCAGAGCAAAGCGGAAGACAGCGACTGTAAGTCAGCTGACCAGCAATACGACCGGAAAGAGACCAGGTGCAGTACTTACTTTCGTTACAGCTTTACGTGCTGTCCCAAGCAGGGGGATGTAATACCGTTAAGTCCCAGACACTCACTTTGTGGATTTCTGTACCTACTACAATACGTCCCCCACAAATGGCTAATCTCGATTGAGACTGGCCGCCATTGCCGAATGCGAATACGAGGACCATATTATTATAATGGTCACCTGATGCTGGTTACGCGTTTTATTATGGTTATAATTTTTTGAGGTTAATTCTAGTGAAATAACCACCTCCGAGGTTCGGGCCAGATCTTTCACCTCGCGACCTTGTTACAGAACACAGGAAGGCGGAAAATACATTTGTAACGCATTTTCACCTACCTAGATTGGTATCGTGGCCTTAGGAGGTCGAGGAAATTTGCATGTTTCGTCACAGGGGTGAGGGCCGGGCTGAGGGGGGATGGGTGGCGTCGCGTGAACCCCACACGCCACTTCCGGCGCGGGGTGGCCTCGATTCACCCGCAGCCAAGATCAGATACCAAAAAGAATACAAAGACTTGACCGTGGTCCGTTATGGCACCGCCACGTATATTACAATTTGTGTATAATTAAAGTATGGCGGACAGACTTACGTCCTTGCGGAAACGCGAAAAAAATATCCAATCGATAAACCAAGGTTACTCATGTATATTGCGAGTCGTTCATAGCCAAATGTTGATACTGGTCGTAAGCGATCTACGAAGCGCGGTCTCGTCTATGGATGGGTGTACCTATACCTTTGGAGTTTATTTTGTGATAGGCTCGGGCTTCGGAGGGCATGTATAACTTCGCTCCTGGCTGCTATTTAGTAAAGCCATGTCTGAGGTCTACTGCTCACTGTTCTGACTGCCCACAAAAGAAAGTAGGTAAAGGTAGGTATTAAATTTTAATTTTTGTAGCATTATTCGCAATGCAAAGCGTTTATCTATTCTCAAAAATGGGAAATCATAAATTTAATCGTCCGGCGGGTCTCGAACCTGCACCATCTACCAATCCGGGGTAGGCGCTCTGCGTTAAGCTACGAACGATACACGCTGGCAGATCAAATTTAGGATTCCCTTGCTAACACCCTTCTGGAGGATGTAGGTATTATCTATCGGTTTTGTTTTCTAGAAACATGGCCGACTGATATGTTCACAGTTGCATGTGAAAGATCATATCATATTGATAATACCTTCCAAATTATTAAATTTTAATTTTTGTAGCATTATTCGCAATGCAAAGCGTCCGGCGGGTCTCGAACCTGCACCATAAAAAGGTGAAGGTAAGGTAAAGGTAGGTATATTGTTTTTAAATAACTGGCTTGCACCCGCAACTTTGCCCACGTAGTAGAAATCATTCTTTTTTATAGTCAGTTGTTCTCATTGGTTCCCATATGATATCGATGTTAAACACCTGATTAGTCCAAAGATAGGTAACCGTGTCTGTTTAATTTCTGAGCACCTCGTTGACGCGACGTCGCGTTTTAGTCATTAGACAACAGTCGTTAATACTACTGGGCTACTTGAAAAAATATGCCTCTAGGGCACCACACGATAAGTAGGCTTCATACCAGAATATTTTGTCTATGTCTCTTTCAGCAAAAGCATTCATTTTTCAGAATAATATAATGATCCTGTCAACCTAGTTGAATTTTGGCCACGGTGGCTGTCGATGCGATTGTCTCCTGGGCAACTTCCCACACCTGTCCATGTCTTTCCATCGGAGCGAGTGGGGCTGATGGGGACGCGCAACTTACTCGTTTGCAATCATTGACCACCGACACAAATTACTGTGATCTAAGACCTGCTCTGTATATACCTACCTTCAGCTAAGTAAATCGAATAGTCCAGACATTCGAGTATTCCAATAACTCCACGCCGACAGTGGTCAGTGACAATGGCGTATACTCATGTGCATACTATCCCAGCGCTGGACTTATTTTTCGCTCTCACGATTGAATGGGACCGCTAACCGCAACGATTGGATAGTGGTCAGGCACAGGATCGACTATATAATCTACCGATCCGGGGTAGGCGTTCTGCCATTAAGCTATGAACAATAGACACAGACAAATCAAATATAGGATTCCCATGCTAATACCTTACGAAGGATGTGGATATTATTCATCGGCTTTATTTTCTAGTAACATGGCAGACTGATACGATAACAGCTGTTGCATGTGAAAGATCATATCATATTGATAACACCTTCCAAACTATAAAATTATAAATATAAAATTTTATAGCATTATTACCAATTCAAATCGTAAATATTATCAGAAAATAAAGCCGATGAATAACACTTACATTCTCCGTGAGGGTGTTAACAATGAAATGCTAAATTTGATCTGCCAGTGTGTATCGTTCGTAGCTTAACGGAGAGTCCAGAATTGCTAGAAGGTGCTGGTTCAAAAAAATGCATATTTACGCTTTGCATTACAAATAATGCTTTAAAACTAAAATGTAGTAAGTTGTTTGTGTTTTTGCTTCTAAAAATAATTATATGAAACAGCTTTGCCTATTGCCTCCTCACAACATCTAATAGCTGCGTAGCTAGCATGGCGAGGATGACTCATGTCTCTCTACAGCATTCGACCAATCATAGAAAAGACAACGCCCGCATTAGGGAATCTAATCCCTGTGTCGCGCGGTACTTTACAAACATATAATGGACGGACATAAATCCAGAATCCGAATAAAAATTACATCCAGACTCAAAACAACCATTTATGGGTCACACAAATAATTGTCCGGCGCGGAAGTCGAACCCGCGACACGAAGCAGCGCGGCGAGGCGACTGTCTTAGCCACTGCGCCACACGTGCAGTTTACGAGACACATTCAAGTACCTACAAGGCACCTTATTTCAACATGACCAACACGCAGCGCTTTCCAGAACAAAGTGCCGATGCATTCAGTCATTTCGCCTACCTGCCAAATGTTACCGCTTGATGTTGCCTCATAAATAATTAATATAAGCTTTTATTTGAGTAAATCGAACCTAACAATTGTTAAGAATTTTTTAATTCGGTGATATGTTTTTTTTCAAAACAGTAACGTTAGAAATTTATACATATACATACTCAATTGTGAATCGTGGGACTGCTCAATAAACTACTCCAATTACAGCTACTATTGAAGACATATCCCGTCAACCACTACTAAGGTCTTTGGTACGATCCTTGTCCCCAACAGCTTTATGTGTTTTTAATAGATTTAATGCTTTTGATAGGATACATCGAGAGAAACCTTCTTAACTGACTCCAAGAACAGCGAGATATTAAACAATAAATTAACCGTGTGTTATTATGATAATACTTTTACTTGATACTAGCTGTGCCCCGAGGTTTTACACGCATTCAACTTTTTAAATGTGTTAATCCAGTTAACTCCATACCAACCAACTTTCGCCTTTATAATATTAGTGTGATTATGCTGTATAGGCTATAATTATGCAAACTACCAAAAAACCAAGCGTGGATCAGCGAACACGTCTTCGATAGTACCTATACTGTTATCTGACCTTGTTTTTATAGGGAAATATATCTAACAGAATGAACTACTTTATTATCTACCTCGTTACTCTTTGCAGTAAAAAATCCGGAATTTGCTTATAGTTTCATAAATGTTATCGTTAACTAATCTTTCTTATCGTATTGTATGTTTAATATCATTTTAATACTCTTACCAATCGCCCTTGCGTTCAAGCGCGGGGTAAGCCGCCCAAGATACATTATAGGGGAGGATCCTTAAGTGATTATTTTTAATATCAGAGAGCGACAAACGAGCAAGTGGGTCACCTGATGGTAAGTGATCACTCGCAGCACCAGAGGAGTCACGGATGTGTTGCCGGCCTTTACGAGTCAGCAAACAAGTGTTGCTGACCCTTCCCCCCACCCCGATGACCTCTAGCGATCTTACTCACACACAGAAACATAACACTAAAATTATGAATGTTATTATTGAATGTCTTCTGTAAGGTGGAGGCTTCCCCAGTCGGGCTGCTCTTTGAACGAATGAACGCCGTGCCCTCCTGAGACTTATATCTATGTAAATAAAGAAAGTTTTATGTTTGCTGTATTGTGACGGCGACGAATATATATATACCCCATCTCATCCCGTAGGAGGCGTAAAAGTCGCCCCGATGGAATATTCACATTAATTTATTTTTAATAATATCTGGGGACAATGTCACACATATCATCCTAGCCCCAAACTAAGCAAAGCTTGTACTATGGGTACCAGGCGACGATATACATACTTATATAGATAGATAAATACTTATACACATAGAAAACATCCATGATTCAGAAACAAATATTCGTGCTCATCACACAAATATTTACACTTACCGGGATTCGAACCCAGGACCACCAGCTTCGTAGGCAGGAACACTACCAACTAGGCTACGATGACCGACATTTATTTTTAAATTACGTAAATCCAGTTTACCTATATGTCAATAATGCTAATATTTGACAATAGTAAAATAAAAATAAAATAAAACAAAATAGAATTCAAACAAAATAAAACAAAACAAAATTAAATAAAAAGTTTTTTTTTTGCGATAATACACTAGTAGCTCAAAGCTGATGCGTGTATTTTGATTTATTCAAGTACACTTTTTTATTTATTCATATCCAATATATGGTCCAGTCTGTTTTAAAATGAGTTCACTGAGGGTGCACTTATCACACTTTGTGGAAGTTTATTCCAGCCATCTATTGAAATTGAAATTGAAAATCTACTACACGGTTTGGCAAAAAGTGTTTGCGTGGATTGCTTGATGCTTAAAGGCCTTGAAGTTTAACTGAGTGTCCTCCCAAGTTCCTATTTTGATTTTTAATATAAACGTTGGGTAAGTGTCGAAGTTATAATGATTAGTGAGAACTTTGTAGGTCTCAATTAAGTCGCCTCGTTTCCTACGTTCTCCCGCACAATTTATAAAAGCATTAAAGAAAATGTGAACGACGTGGTCCTTACTGCGTTTATAAATTGCGCGGCAGCGTTGTTGCAGAGTTGTTAGGCCGAGGTTGGCATGCATATGAATGAAAAGTCATTTATTCCGTTAAAACATTACATTTGTGTGGAATCGTCAATTTGTTTACCCTACCGTGCAGTGCATGACGTGGCAGCTACTGAGAAACACTGCCAGAAAACTCAGTAGGAATCCGTTTTTTAAATATTTATTTCTTACATAAAATAACATTGTATTTAAATGTGTTAATTTAGAGCGACTCAATCCCAAGTTGTTCTGTCACTTAAATAATCAGAAGTTGTAGAAAGCCCTGCTACACAATTTGGCTTTTATAATTCTTTTAAACTTATTCATAGACATTTCTCGGATATCATTGGGAAGTTTGTTATAGAATCTTATACATTGCCCCATAAAAGAGTTACTTACTTTGTGGAGACGGGTGGTATGTAACACAAAGTTATGCTTATATCTAGTATTAATATTATGAGTATCACTCCTTTTACAGAAGGAGTCTTTATATTTATGCATATAAATTAGATTGTCATATATATACTGACATGCTACAGTCAGAATGTTAATCTCTTTAAACTTCTCTCTCAAAGATTCTCGCGGACCAAGTTTATATATCGCTCTTACAGCTCTTTTATGCAATACAAATATGGTGTTAATGTCCGCAGCGCTACCCCAGAGAGGAATTCCATAGGACATTATACTATTAAAATAACTGAAATAAACCATTCTAGCTGTATCCACATCAGTAAGCCGTCTTATAGTTTTAACAGCATATGCAGCAGAACTTAATTTGCCTGATAGTTTTTCTATTTGTGGGCCCCATTGTAGTTTTGAATCAATTGTGATACCCAAGAACCCAGTTGACTCAACAGGGGCCAATCCAGCCCCATTAAGCTGTACATTGGTAGCCACCTGTTTCACATAGATGGTGAGGATGCATAGGCCAACCCATACAATAATAAATTTAGTCAATCACTAATTCGTTGTAATAAGGATTGGCAGTAAGCCTACGTTTAAGACGATATTTAAGGCTTATCAAAGTAGAAGCTAATTTAAAGGGCGGTAACTTGACTTAGCAAGGGAGTAAACAAGAGAGTGCGTTTTACGGAGTGGATTGGAATGACTTTTAATTAACTGGCCTGTTGGTCTAGCGATTAATAATTCTGACTACGAAGCCAGGTCGTTGATTTGATTCCCACCCCGGACAAATGTTTGTGTGATGAGCACGATTAATTGTTCTGTGTATGGGTGAAATTTAGTACAATATATATGTAATAGAAAAATATAAGTATGTTTATCAGTTGTCTGGTTGCCATTGTATAAGGCTCTGCCTGGTTTGTGATCAGATGGTGGTGTGTTAGTTGTCCCAAGATATTTATTAGTTATTTATTATATTTAAGCACTCCACTACGTGTTGCATAGTTTTCTATGATTGCTACTTGAAAGATTTCGTGTGTCTTGAAGTGTATTCATATTCGATAGCGGAATCATCGTGGAGGTATTCCTTTAGCGAGGCTAATAATTCAGTAGAAGGAGTACAATGAGACGCAAGTTAAGATTGAAAATTATTTTATATTTTTATACTAGCTGTGCCCCGCAGTTTTACCCGCGTTAAAATAAATTGTCACAGCTCCTCCCCGTAGGTGATAGCGTGATAATATATAGCCTATATGTTGAGGTGGCAGTCCATAAAATGGCCGTAATTTGTATCTCTAGATCTTTTTTTGCCATATAAAACAATTACATAGTCACCAGTCTGGCACAGTGGTAGTGGTGGTCACTTCGCTACCACCAAGACGTCCATGAGTTTCGATTTTAACTCCCGTGCCGGACAACTATTTGTGTGACCCATAAATTGTAGTTCTGAGTCTGGGTGTGCTTTGTATCCGTGAATCACATGTTTGTTTATTAGAAGTCCCCCGCCGTATAGGGATTTAATTTCCTAGTGCAGGCATTGTCTTTATATAAAAATTTTGAAATAATAATAATATCCTGAGACATTATTCACACATGGCTATCTGATCCCGAACTAAGCAGAGATTGTACTATGGGAACCAGATTACTGACATACCTACTACTTTTGTTTTGTAAATACATACTTATTTAGATAATTACACCCTGACTCAGGACAAACAGACATGTTCATGCACACAAATATCTGACCTGGGTGGGAATCGAACCTACGAACTCCGGCGTGAAAAGCAAGCATTTGCCAACCACGTCAACCTGCGTGGGAATCGAACTCACGACCGGCGGCGAGAAAGGTAAGCATCTACCAACCACGCCAACCTAGTGTAATAGCACTACTATTTTAAGTATGTATGTATGTATTTTTAAGTGTGTCCTTATAGTTGTAAAGTTCTTGTAACGATGATGAAACGTTAAATAAATACATTATTTAATTACCTGCGCTTCTATTGAACTAAGGTAACTATTTGTCAAACCCACGACCTACGGCCTGAATGGTTCGGAAGTATCTACCAACCAACTACACCAACCAGCCCTTCTAGCCTAACAATGTTCTTAATAAAAACTTGATTTGTTCTGTTCGTACTCGAGTCAAAATCACCAAAAAAACCATAAGAATCACTGTAATTAAACACGTATCTTCATTGAGAACGAGACAATTTATTTAAAAATTACAACTCAAGTCATCGTCTCATTCTGTGGTAACGAAACCATACCGCCATCTAATTCGACGGTAACGCCATCTAGGGAAAATCGATGAAACTAAAAATACAATTTGAACAGTTCGGTTCCTCAATAATAATCTGATACTCTAAAAGTACTGTGGGAATTGATAGTTGACACCTTGTCCTTCATCCCATTTATGGGTCGAAGGCTGATGTGTCCACTAGCAGTTTGTCAACACCTTACCCTTCGATCTACTAATAACTGCAAGGGAGACAGTTCA
This sequence comes from Pseudoips prasinana, assembly GCA_951640165.1. Taxonomy (NCBI): domain Eukaryota; kingdom Metazoa; phylum Arthropoda; class Insecta; order Lepidoptera; family Nolidae; genus Pseudoips; species Pseudoips prasinana. The sequence continues at coordinate 31,961,912 of OX621243.1, read as the reverse complement.
GTCCAAAAGAGTATCACATTAACATTTCTCAAACCATCCATAGATTAAAAGGAGCGACTCCTCTCTCTCCCTCTCTCTCTCTCTCCTTTACCTCTTATTGACTTTACTTAATAGTTTGTACCACGCGCTCACTCTTAGAAGTGCTCTTATCGTAAAAGATCACTGGTATCCATGAGTGTCCCACAGGGTTTGATTCTCCTCACCTCGAGGCCTGGATGGGAAGGAGGAGTGGGTACGTCACCTACAGACTGACTCAGATACTCACCGGACATGGGTGTTTCGGTGGGGAACACCCAAATACTCCGAAATACTTTATTCCGAATTTCTATGTTCCGATTTTCATACGTCCGAATTTCATAATACCTAAGAATTGTAATGTCTATTATAAAAAAATCACGAAATTTATTTTACCGAAAGTCGTAAATGTGATTTATTAGTTTTTCGATTTTCATACGTTCGAAGAGTCAAATGCACGAAGGGTTCTCAGTCCGAAAAACGACATTCCGATTTTCAATACTTCGAATAAACTAAAAGTCAACATGTTGTGCTACAAAATTTGGTTACAGAAACGAATCGCTGCAAAACCGACTTCACGTAGTCTTGTCTGCCCTACCCTACGCGGAGGAGTGTGGCGGCCCGCGAGCTGAGGAGCAGGTGGCTTGAATGCCCACCGCCGCGGCTGAGGCTGGCCAGCGAGCCGAAGCTGCGGTGGTGAGCGTTAAAACCATCTGCGACGATAAGCTCGCGTGGGGCCGCCTAAACCCCGCAGCGCCGGAGCCGTGACAGAAACAATGCCTGCTGCATGCCTGCTTGCATGCTGAATGGAACCGCCGAGTGTCAGACCGCCTCTATTGTTGGTGAATCATTTGGGTTAGGTTAGGTTAAATTTGTGTCCAGGGAAACAAAATATTTTTATTCGTATTGTTGATATTTCGAATTATCATTAAGTCGGACTTTTTGTAATTCGATCTATTGAAACTCGGTGTTTTGAGAAGAGTAATTATAAACGTAAGTAATATTGAAATTTAGGAATTATAAAAATAGATATAAATCGAAGTTGTAATATTCGGTATTTTGAACCATTCGGAAATCGGTATTTTGACATTCGTATTTGTGACTGTCGGAATAAAGTTTTTCGTATAAATGTAGTGTACCCGTTTCGGGTTGTTCCCAGACCTCCATAATTTTATTACCACCACCTCCACGACTTTTATTTTTGTACACTTATTATTCTCAGGATATCCAAGAAATGTATAGTATAGTCAACATGCACAAGATTTATGTTTTAGATAATGAATCGCGAAGATATTTTTTAACAGATACCGATTAAAAAAGAATCATCTTCCATCTATTTTCACTTACTTTTTTGTTTTTAAAGCTATTGTTTAATGAAAATAGCTTTCTATAGTTAATAAGTACCGTGCATGCTTTCAATCAATACAAAATACTGAGCCGTTAAAAAGAAACTATTTTCTCAATTTTTTCCTTTTGCTTTGTGATTAGTGAGTACCTGATAAATGTGCCTGAGACATCATAATTATATACAATTTATATGTAAGTCGTAAGTAGTTAGGTAAAGCACATGTAAATGATTTGCACTGAAGATTAAATTATTTATTTGTTAGGGTTTTTTATTATTATAGTTTATGCATATGTCCCACAAAACCGTGTTACCGGTTTGACTATGGGATCGAGTCTCTATGCAGCAAGTATTTTTCTTTATAACACATGATGCATTAAATTATATCTAACAGGTGTTTATTATTAACTTAAATTTCTTTTTATAAGGGTTAAACTGTGATTTCTAATATGTGATAATTTTAAAACGTTATATTTGACCGTTATAGACTGTGATCAAAATCGGAGTTTCATTTTATTGAAGCATTACATATCCTCACAACTTATAACGCAAATCGTAGTTAAGCATATCCGAACTATTTACACTGATTTATTAAATCTTAAATTTGTAAGAGTTAATATTTTATAATATACCTAAGGTTGATTATCTGTGATTGGCTGGACTGTGATTGAATTCTTCCTGACCGTACTTAAAAAGTTGTGTGTGGAAAGAAAATAATATTTGATATTTTAATGTTAATTGTCGTGGAGGTAGGGGGAACTAATATATGAAAGTTTATTTTTGGAGAACAATGGTTATGGATGTCTAGGAATAAGCCGTTTCGGTGAATATCTGAGCCGAATTGGCCGAGAAGCGAAATTAAAATAGGCGACAATTACGAAATATTAACGTATATTAATATTAATTTTGTCCCTAGATATTATTATTATTATTAAAGAAGTTAAAGAGCCAAATTAAAATCCCTATTACATCTTATTGACTTTACTAACAATGACTTAATAGTTTGTACCGTGTGCTCACTCTTACCATTCGTTTGACTATAATTAGATGAAATCGTGAGTTGATCAAAACCTTATTCATATGCAAATGTAACTGCACTGTATGATTATTATTAATTAGGAAATTGGGAAACCAACGACGTGAAAACATTTCCTTTATATTGTCTGCGACCGTGTTTAACTATATACTATTAAACGGGCACTTCCACATAATTAGAATAGTAATCTACATGTCTGATGATTTTTCTTTATTGGCACACAAAACAGAATATTATCAATACATGACAGCGAAGTATACATTAAGGTTTAGCACTAGACAGTATTCCTAAACAAGTGTACACAGCATGACAATTTGAGTAAAACTAAGAGTGACGTAGGACATAAAGTAAAATTATATGATAAAACTAAATAGATTTGAAGTTCACCGAAGCACGATCCGTAACACCATGATCAAATCGAGTCGCACCTAGGTGAACATGCACCTTAAAACGAATTAATTAAAACTAAAATCTAATAGTTCGAAGCTTAATAAGTATTATAAGTTAACAAGATTTGACTTTTAACTTTTTGACATAACATGTCTAACTTTCCTTTTAAAAATTCTTTGTTTCACGGTAATTACGGAATTTCTAAGGTTCTTTAGTTGGTGTGTTTGAGAACTCCTGACAGATTTGACACTGATGTATACCTAAGTGCCCCACGTGAATGATACTCAACCATGTACTCAACATTTCATTACACAAAGTTTACGCAGGCGCTACGCTGACTCTGAACACTACAGTATCGATACTCACACTTTGGCTTCATATTTATCACTCACTTTCCTAAGAAACTTCCACCGTCTGGCAATTCTCAACCAACTTGTTGAGTGTGAGCTCCTGGCTCCGCAGTAGCCGGTAACCGCTAAACGAGTGAAACTCTGTCGTTGACGGGCCTGTTGGCGTGGTTGGTAGATACGCTGCCTTTCACGCCGGAGGTCGTGGGTTCAATTCCCACCCGGGACAAATATTTGTGTGCATGCACATGTCTGTTTGTCCTGAGTCTGGGTGTAAATTATCTATATAAGTATGTATTTACAAAAGAAAAATAGTATATGGAGTATATCCGTTATCTGGTTTCCATAGTACAAGCTCTGCTTATTTGGAATCAGATGACCGTGTATGAATAATGTCCCAGGATATTATTATTATTATTAGTACTTAAGTACTTACATAATTCTTAGATACTTTAGATGTATAAAGAACTATACACAAGCACTTATAGGAGAATTATACTGAACAGGTTAAGTTAAAAAAATATTATGGTAAAAGAACTAGACAATATTTAACTCCAACAATATTTAATAACATAGATTTTATAAGGAACTCGTCCAAAGATGATAATATAAGTGCTGTATCATTAAAAAAAAGACTGAAAAAGTACTACCTAAAATAAAAATATGTATAGTTATATAAAAAAAGGTATAAATATATAATGTGTATAAATGTAATATGTAAGAGCGCCATTATCGCCAACAAACTGGCAACAGTTTGGCGATTTTGTTACATTGTTTTGTAATTTGAATAATTTAAGAGAATAAATGATTAAAAAAAAAAAAAATAACTCTTATATTTGATACAATATGTAATTGTGACGCTAGAGTTGTTTAGCTCTCGCGTCACAAAGTCACAACGGTGTTTACCAGTAATGCATATAACTACATGTCGCTGTGTAGTTTATAAAGAGTTAATGATATGCTTTTAGTATCATTATCAAACAAGGACATAATATTTTAATACCTGTAATTATATATGTGTACTAGCTGTGCCCCGCGGTTTTACCCGCGTTAAACTTTATAAATTATCACACTCCTCCCCCGTAGGTGATAGCGTGATAATATGTAGCCTATATGTTGACCCGACCTCTTAGTATTTGAAGTAAATCCATGCAGTAATTTTTGAGTTTAGCCCGGACATACATAAAGACAAACAGATAAACAGACAAAAATTCCAAAAACTATATTTTTGGCTTCGATATCATTTGTAGATCACGCCCCAAGTATCCTTTAGAAAAAATATTCAATGTACAGTTTTGACTTTCCTACGATTTCATTATATGTATAGATGCTATGTGGTGACGGCTGTAAATATCTGAATATCATCACCCAATCTCATCCCGTGGGTAGCGTACAAGTTGATCTATCAAAGGACGAGCAGCAATTTCTTTCTGCGTTCTACGACCATCTAATTGCGATCACCAACCCGTTTGACAAGCCGTCTTGAGGGGTTATGCCATTTTTTTTTAAGTCAGGGACAATGCCTTTGCATGCCACCCGCAAAAAGTGTCTGCGGGTGGGTATGTCGGACTTGCACCGACTAAACCTACCTGCCGTGGTCTTACCCCCCTTTTGCGCCATGTCCCAGATGGTGGGGAAACGTACCCCGGGAGGGCTCCTTTGGATTGCCCTCCCCTATTGCCGACTCCTGCCAGTACGGCACAGCGACTGCGCCACAGACAGATCGCTGTCATACCGGAGCCACTTGTACATGGCGGCAGTAGAGGACACTTCTCACACTGCCGCCGCGGCCCCGAGGTGAGGGGATATGCCATAATCGCCACGCTTGTCTATGGACTTCTTTAAGCTGTTATGAAATAATATTGTACATAGATTTGCCAAATTAGACAAAAATATGCAACTGAAAATATATATTTTTAAAATAATGGTGATGCGTGTTTACCGATAAAAAATATTATTTGTAAACAGTAAATCGTTAAATTTGAGATCTTAGAATCTATCTATCTATTGATCTAATTATTTTCACGTAGAGCCGTCGGTCCTGTGCCTGACGTGTTTCCTGTCGTGTAGCTAGGCGTCCCATCGGATAATGAGAGTGATGGAATGGAAAGTGCTCCTGTGTCTGCGTACACACTTGTGCACTATGTCCCGCGCAGATGGCTAATCTCTATTCAGACAGACCGCCGCGTCCTGTATTTTTCCATACAATTATGTATTGCGGCCATCATTCGGCAGCAGAGATGTTTCGCGTTATGTAAAATATAACGACTTTAACCTTACTTGACTTTGCACAACACACAATTATAGATATTAATAGGATGTTATCATCAGTATCATTACGCTCACGATGTTACATCTAGAGGTAGAGCGATCAGGCGCAAACAATGCGGTGCTGGGTTAAAATCCCGGTTCGGGCAAAAAAATGGTATCAAGGTTTTTTTGGCAATAATAAAACTGGAAGTTAGCGTTGTTATACGCGTACCTCGGAGAGCGTGTAGGTAAACCTGTCGGCATCGGTTGAATATTTGTCCCATCGTTTTATAAGCATTGTGGAATAGTTATTTCCCCTGTGCGCGCACACTGTGCACTATAATAGGTCCCGTGCAGATGGATCATGTCCATTGAGATTGGCCGCCATGACCGATATTCGACCATAAAACTAATACCTTAACTACAAACTCCATTTGGATCTAAATATGAATAATTAATATCTTAGGACAACTAATATACTGCCATCTGATCCCAAATTAGGCAGAGCCTGTATTGTGGCAACTCGACAACTGATAAACATACTTATGTATTACGAAATATATACATCATCATCATCATATCAGCCGAAAGACGTCCACTGCTGGACAAAGGCCTCCCCCAAAGATCTCCACAATTGCCGGTCTTGTGCTATTCGCATCCAGCATTTTCCAGCGACCCGCACAAGATCATCGGTCCATCTTATAGGGGGCCTGCCCACGCTGCGTCTTCCGGTTTGTGGTCGTCACTCGAGAACCTATCTGCCCCAACGGCCGTCGGCTCTACGAGCTATGTGCCCTGCCCACTGCCACTTCAACTTGGCAATTCTAGATAAATACATATTATAGATAAATTACACCTAGAAGACACAGAACAAATATTCGTGCTCAATACACAAAGATTTGACCTGAATGGGGGTCAAACCAACGACCACTGGCTTAGCTGTCGGAGTCACTAATCACTAGACCAACAGGCCAGTCAATAAATTCCATAAATAAATAGAATAAAAAAGGTTTTTATTCACGTTGACTCTTAAAAAGCGCTTGTAAATAGTCCGAATATATAATTTACTAGCGGCCCGGTACGTGCTTCGCTACGTATAAGGCATAGTAATAAAAGTTTTTCAAGACTTTTTTAAATTTTGTCTACGTACAAACCTTTCCTGGACTTCCACGAATAATTGAAGACCAAAATTAGCCAAATCGGTAAAGGCGTTGTTGAGCGTAGTTGAGAGATAACATTACAACGAAAAGTGGCATTGATTTTTATATATATAGATTTATTTATTTCTAATTATTTCTAGGTACATGCATATTTAGGTACACGGATCGTGTGAAAACATTTACTATAAGATTTATTTTGTAATAGTTGATTGTATTATGTTATTGTCAAAGAGATCATGTATCGGTTTAATTATCGAAATTTAAAGTCAAATATCAATGTTGCGGATTCTGTTTTTTACATCCCTACTCTAAAAGTCATTCCGTCTCTTTCTAAAACAACTGGGCATACATAGAACTGTCAAACTGCTAAAACTTTTTGACGGTAACACATAATTCGTCAACAGGTTCTAAAGTGTAGGTACTTTTTTTTTTACATCTAATTTGGCGGAACTAGGAAGCCCCATATGTTTTTCTAAATTGACGGAACTACGAGTAGGAATCTCTGTCCCTTTTATAAGAACTACATTAGAAAGAAATGCAACGATATTAATATTAGTACCTATAGTGTAGAATCGGGTCAACGTTATTATTTTAATCAGTGTCGATAAGAGTGTGCGTACAAAGTACAGTCATCGTCAAACATCTATAATTGTTCAAGTAATTATCTTATTACACTATTCTTTTTGCTACTTTACTTTTCCCCCATTTCTGTGGCTTCCAATCTAACGTCTTGTGGGATTGTGTACGAAACGAAGATCGGCGACAATTATTTATGCGCAAATTAAATTTCATAAACTTGATGTAGGAATTCGTCTCGTTGAGCCAATTTCAGAAGCAACTCAAGTGCTTTTAAGTTTAGTTTAGTTTGTAAGTTTATTGTTTTAAATTATTAACTCCTCTCCAATAACCCACTCAATTCGACTTTTTGGCACCAATCTTAACATTGTACATACACTACATAATTCATATACACTCTCAACCCTACATCTATATCCATGTATATCTTTAGACTAATAGATAATATTATATAAGTTACATAGTTATTCAATAGCCGCGGGAGGGCACTGGTGACTTGTAATACAGGTATCAAACCTAGATCAAGCACCAGTCTCTCAAAAAGTTTTGTCATATGCTGTGATACTATTATAATTGTAAACCTGTGTGTACTTTGTGCAAGAGAATAAATGACTTATTATTATTATTATTATTCGCGGAACTGTTATATTATCTATGAACAAAAACCTTGAAACCCTTAAAGAACCTGTAACTAAGTAGGATAGACCAGGTTTCTACTACTAACTACTATAACAAACAAGTTCTGACTATTTACAAGCGCTTTTTTAAAGTCTACGTGAATAAAAACCTTTTTGATTTTATTTTTTATTTACTTTATTTGGGTTCTCATAAAAACCGGGACTGAGCCCCATAAGGGTGCCCTCAGGTATTATATATATTATATCGCTTAAATTAAGCTACTGGTTGAGCACCTTCTGCGCTAGCCAACTACAACACGTTGACGTAATTAATAGAACTAGATTTGAAATTAATGGCTTAGTAAGTTGTTATTTATTTAAGGGTTTAAAAAAATATATGTATATGTGATAACACAGACCGAACGGACGGACTCATTACAATTATTTTTGTTATTTTAATACTATATATTTCTATGTGCATTTATTGCACTGTGAGATAAGTACAAGTGTAGGTGCTAATATCCACTTGCTGAATAAATTTCATTACATCATTATAACTTTATTAAGTTTTGATGTACATAATATTCATAACAATTTAACTAGAATATTTATTCTAAAATCTAATTATTTCTAAGAAAAATAAATATAAAAATTAAATAAAATTAGAAATGATGACTATAATGCTAATCTATACAAATAAATAAAATTGGAGTGTCTGTTTGTAATATTGAAGTAGCCGGTTTTTACCACATAAATATGAATATACATACGGTACATACACCAAAATAACATTTTTTACCATTTTTGTCTGTCTGTCTGTCTGTTTGTTCCAGCTAATCTCTGAAATGGCTGGACCGATTTTGACGGGACTTTTATTGGCAGGTAGCTGATTTAATAAGGAGTAACTTAGACTACTTTTATTTTAGAAAAAAAAATATTTTACTAAAAAAACGAAATAAACTAATTAACACGCGGACGAAGTCGCGGGCACAGCTAGTAATTAATAATTATAAACTATAAAATTAATAATAAACTATAAAATTAATAATAAACTACAATATTAAAAATAAACTAAACTAACTAACTTCAATATAATAATTTACTTGTAATTATCATTGAATCAACAATCAAAACATTATTATACTTAGTTTGAGTGATAATAATGTTTTATCCACATCAGTGTTTACAATCTGCATGACTGTACCGACATTAAAACAGTGATTAGGTATAAAGTATTAAGTCAACCAGTATTTGTATTTAAGTGGCGAGTGTCAGTTGTGTGGTGTGCACTGTTTGCAGGATGTGGAGCAAATATGCACTGTTGAGGCTGAGCACCGCAGTCAACAAGAGGTTAGTCTTCATTTATTTGCCGGTTGGTAAATGCTTGCTTTTCACGCCGCAGCTGCGCAGGCCGGTTCGATTTCCACCCAGACAGGTATTTGTGTGCATGTTTGTCCTGAGTCTGGGTGTAATTATCTAAGTATATAAGTATTTACAAAATAAATGTAGTATAATATGTAGTATATCAGTTATCTAGTTTAGTACAAGCTCTGCTTAGTTTGGAACCAGTTGACCGTGTGTGAATAATGTTCAGACGCCAGCACATCCAGCTACTCCAATCTGTCAAATTTCTTTTGTAGATTTTCGACTTTATCACAAAAATTTGACAGATTGGGGTAGCTTGATGTGCTGGCGTCTGTACCAGAATATTACTATTATTACACCTTTATTGCCGCGACGGGAAGACGAGCGGTCGAAAAATATAATAAAATTAATTCAGAGATTAATAATAAAGCGTTTATTTCCGAATAATTTTACTTATCATGACTTTTTTTTTTGATAAAACTATATAACATTTATTTGAAAGAGAAAGTTAAACTAGACTATACTTATGTTATAAAATGTTTCTTAATTTGTTTTGATTTATGGCATAGACCTTCTCCAACTCTCTCCATTGTTTTCTGTCTGCCGCTACTCCTATGCATTCTACAATCTATATGAACAAGCCATTTTCAGTTCAAGCAGTACTATTAAGGAATGCCTTACCAATTAATGTCAGACGTACCTAAACTATTGCCACGTTTAATAAAGCTGTTAAAGAACACTATTTAGTATCATAAAGTGACTCTAATATATATTGTATTTATACATATTTTTCTATCACATATGTAAACATAGCAAGTATAAGGTATGCATACCTACTATTTTAAATCATTAGAGCTCCTATCAATCCAAAGGTTGTCTAGAAGAAAGCGCTTAATGCGATAAGACCGCCCATTGCATGTACATTATTATACATGATTGCGTTATTTATTTAGTCTTCTATGAATTGATCTTGTTTGTGTGTGTAAAATAAAGAGTATACTAGTATCATTTTTAGTTTAATCCAGTGATTAGATAGTCAAATTTGTGGTTGTGATGGTTCAATAAGCTTTTTCAAAACTAAATAATTCATAATTATATGAACAGTATGACATGCCCTTTAATACTATCTACACGTGTGGCGCAGCGGCTAAGACAGTCGCCTTCGTGTCGCGGGTTTGAGTATCGCGCCGGCAACCATTTGTGTGACCCATAAATAGTTATTCTGAGTCTGGATGTAATTTGTGTCTGTCTATTATGTTTGTAAAGTACTCCGCGACAAAGGAATTAGATTACCTAGTGTGGGCGTTGTCTTTTAAAAAAGAAATATTATATTCAAACAGGAATTTTATTTTCTACAACTTAACTTATTACCCATTTACATATACGGGGAACTGTACCATCCGTGATGCCACCCGGCTTGTGGATTATCAGCAACTAGGCAGGAACAGTAACCATGCTATGTGGCACAGAGTACTTACTTCTCCCACCCCACGCGCAAAATTACCCGAGTTATGGTACAGCATTCGGATTATTTCGCGGAAACACCTTAATTTTTCAATATACAACACATATCCTATAAGATACATAGATAAAATGACATACAAAGAAAACAGTAACTAGGCTCGTGTTTTTAATATTCACTGCACTTTCAACACTGCACCTTCAAGATTTTTGGTCTTTAACATTGGCATTGGCTATATCACATCATCAAAGTTAAGCCTTCATGTCCAGAGCATCATTCCAGGTTAAATTCAAGGACTGAAATTGGGGCAGGTCTATAATTGGATTTAATTTTATATTACTTTTCCATAGAGACGCCGATGTCCGTTTTTTCTAGGGCTACTTTACTTTACTACACAATTTTAGGGAATGTGGAATATTTGGGAGCCACATAGAGGTTGATAGGTCTCTATGCCGCCCCAGGTTTCTTTTACTATAACAACGTCTCTTATAAGAGATATCCAATCATTGTTCATGATACGTTGAACTTTACAATTTCTTACTATGTTTCATTCATAAACGAAAGGACGACACATTAACGTAGAGTTATAAACAATCCAGCGGGAAATTAAATTTTTACTTATTTTTGTACGAAAATAAAATGTTACAAATTGTTAAATTTTATTTAACAATTTGTAACATAAAATTGTAAAATAAAATCTTATTTTATTATACAATTTTAAATTGTAAAATAAAATAATTTATTTTGTTAACGTAACTCTGTCACTGGTATGTTTGTAGCGGAGTAATGGTTATTTTATTTTATCATTTCTTTAAATACCCTACTTATTTATTATATTATATACTTGGTTTTATAATAGTTTTTAGTTTAGCTTGTTTTTGTTATTTGTTTTATATACATGAAAGTTGAACGTAGCTCAGAAACCGCCCGCGTTAATATTTAAGCCTACTTTAAACTATATATATGTTTCTCATAAAAAGTGAATTGTGATTCTTTTGAGAAAATAAAATATCTTAAACCCCAACACCATTTTGCTTATGGTGTTAAGTTAACACCATAAGCAAAAAGTTGTTGCTTATTGTTTTAACTGTCTAGTACTGCAAGGTTGTTGGTGTTTTAGAAGTTACCGTGTATTTTGAACAGCCAGTGCTATAAACTAAACGAAATTAAAATACAAAAAAGAGTTTAGGTGACTTGAATTATATGAATAAATCACTCTTACTGTGTATTCTTGTCGCGTCATTTGTTATTCACTAAGAGTGATCTTTATAAATAAGTACCTGTGTCGCAGGGGCTTACAAACATGTAATTTGAGGGGACAAAACCAACCACTCAGACTCAAAATAACTCAATACGAATTCGTTCCTTTTGCCATCAGTTACTTTCTGCGGCGGTGTGGAGAACATGGTGTAATTGTAGTGTCGAGCTTGGTGCAGATAAATAACAGTGCGTCTTCATACTGATATGTCATCCCATCACATTTCTAACATGTCAATGGGTTTCCTGCAAATATGATCAAATTGATTTCATTACTTTTAGGTTTTTAATAATATTTAATAATAATAACAACTAACACACTGCCACCTGATGCCAAAATAGGTACAGCCTTTAATATAGTGGTACTAAATCTAAAACTAATAGCTTAATAACTTGTTATTTATTTAACGCAGACAACTAAAAAACTACCATTTGACCGCAACCTAGACAGCCTGTACTATGGCAACTATACAATTGATAAACATACTTATATATTTCTAAATAGATACATACTCGTATCATAGATAAACTACATCCAGACATAAATAATCGTGCTCATTTGCTATTAAAATGTAACCTGCTTTCAATTGCTATAAATCTAATAAATATTATTAACTTCTATAGTTATAACGATAACTGTGTAAATTTATTAACTATTTCTACTGTAAAATTCAAAACTAAAAATATTTCTTAAATAAAATCTACCTCCCATTATTTGCCTAAGATTTGTAAATATTTATAAAAATGTTATCTCATTAAGGTATGGATTGTTCGATCTTATTACAGCCTGTAATCAAACCAATATTGATTATAAAAATGACAGAGGTGATAGACAATTTTGCCGTTCGATACTATGCCATAATGCAAAAGTATTATAATATATAAGATAAATTGTAGTAGTATAAGATACCGAAATAAACTATTGCTATTTTATTGTATAAGTGGAGTGCACAAATGTATGCATTTTTTTTTATTAAGGTAATATTTTCACTTATCATCTGTTATCATTAATTTTAATTTCTAATAAAATAACTATACCATATATCAGATAAAACCCAGCCAAGAAAAAGCGGCTCAACATATTTAGTTTCTAAATGTGTATTTATTATCTACAATTTTATAATAACTTCACAATGTTCCAGGTTATTAATGTAGGCAGTAATAATTCAGCTGTTAAGGGCTGGAGCACCATCTTGCTGTAGAATTATTTCGTTACGCGTTCCTCGGTGAAACCATTAAACTCATTCCTTAAGAGATTCAGTATTTCAAGATACTTCAAAGTGTTTTCTTCGTACACGTGGACTAACACAACAATATTTCTTATACATCCGCAACAAACGTTAAAAAACAAAATGAAAAAAACTTGTGTGTACTTATGTACACGCGTTAGAAGTTATACTTCTTAATATACAACTTGAACATAGTTATCAATTTTCATACCACCTAGAACTAACGTCATGCTGTTATTTTTACGATGCGCGCGCAGATGCGCGCGCATCGTAAAAATTCACTGTTATACCACCTAGAACTAACTTCATGCTGTTAAATTTTTTGGTGTCGGTGTGCGCGCGCATCGTAAAAATTCACTCTCATCATTTTTCTCCATCGCGCCAATAGAAGTATAACTTCAAAACTTACTTCGATTAGTTTCATGAACACGAACTGGATTCACTCGTTATTGGTTATTGCGGCTATTGTTGTATGCCATTATTGCTGAAGGTGGTTTTGTCAGACCATACAATGTAACTCAAGAAGTTAGGGTTACGGTCAACTTCTCTCAGCATGTTTTGTCAAAATTGTAATGGTCTCTCACAATTGGTCGGTTGTTGCAAAAATCGTATCCTGGAGGTGCAATTTTTGCACCAACCTTCAAGATATTCATTCATTTATATTTCTACCTTTCCAGCACTTTAAGAACGCGAGTGTGGGTTATTCCTAATTCTTCAGCATCGTCTCTTTAAAAGATATTGCCGAGGCTTATAAAACTACTTTTACCATTCCTTGTCTCTCACGATCTCGTTGTCTCTCTCTTTCCATACCACCGCAGCGCTAGATTCACGTTTTAGTTATCTAAAATATAAGCTTGATATGGCATATTTACCGCGAGACAAATATGAAATGGTTTGTAAAAACAAACAAACCTGAATGGCAAATTGACAATCTATGTATTTTCAAATGTAATATTCCATATTTACACTACGTTACACACGCATTTATGTCACATTTTAGAAGAAGTCTGCATTACAAATACGTGCAAATTGCAATCGTCTTATCTAAATAGTAATTCGTAATTTTAGTAGATAAATAACGTAAATGATAAATATTAATTACTAACATAATTAAACAGATAGATCTTTGAATAATCGAATGACTTATCAATTTCACTTGGTTAAGCCCATTGATTGGATTAGTTAAAAGTGTGTAAAAATCAGATTTTTTCTTTTTGTACCAATATTGGCATCACTTATTAAAATTTATCGTATCAAATATAGCCCACCAGCGTCATATTAACTCAACCGAAGAGAAATAAACAAAATCGTTACCACATATCCTTATGTCCTTTATAATTTTACATGTTCGACTATGTTATTAGTCAAATAAATATTCACTACTTTATTTTAGTCATTCTTTGATGTATCACGTCAATAATGCGATAACATAACCTTATCGGTTTGATTAGGCTTCCCAATCAAACCGATCCTAATGTATATGGTCAAATATTTTGAGATTTGTATTCAAATCTGATAGGTACACCCTATTGCATATTTGGATAGGCCTAGTTGGATACACCATCGACATTACACAATGCAACTTTACAATTTATTTTTGTATAAGTATTATTTCGGTGTTATATTCTTAAAAACAAAAATCTTATGAGAACTATATTACCTAAAATTACATTCATCATCTAGTCAAATAAGTGGTGTGATAAAACATTTTGTGTTATTTGGTTAAAAGTGTCACTTTTAACCAAAATAATATTAAGTAGGTACATAAAATGGAGAAGTTTCCGGCATCAGAGAAATAATCTAAATATATGTTACGATAGCTGTGGGCAAAGGTCACTCGACTGATACAGATTCGGTGGGTCAAATATTAAATGCATTATTTGAAAGAAATTCAAACTGGATTTATAAAACACAATAATTTATTGGAAGATATAGTTTGTAACGATATGGCCACCCAATGCATTAACAGTGCCTTTGTATATTTTTCTTGATTGTAAACTTGCTGACGCAGTAATGTGTACTTAATGAGTACGCAAAGTATCTAAACATCCAAATTGACAACAAACATCCATTCTAGATTTGAGAAACGTAATTAGAAGTATTTCATATCACAGATACGTAGAAAAGTCATGTTGGCTCACAATACAATACAACTATTATTGACACTACTGACTCTGTTAAGTCTATGACTACTAAATTCGATTGTAACATTTTAATTCGCAATTCATAAATTGTATTCTAATTTAATCTAATGAAAAAAAATATTGTTATTAAATTGATTATGGAACTGTGCACCATTGTCTTCGGAGGCGAGCGTTGACAACTCTGCTGCAGTTTTTACTTTTGAGGCTATTACCGTTATCCATTATCTTACCCATTGTTAGAAGTTGTAAAAATAAATGATTATTATTATATTATCTATAATTTTGAAGAGCTTGAGATACTTTTTTCTACATTAGTTAGAGTACAGCCGGGACCGACAGCTTAACGTGCCCGCCGAAGCACGGAGACACTCAGAAATTAATTTGGCGGTCACCCATCTGTGGGCTGACCTCGAACCTATTTGCTTAACCTAGTCGATCATTTACGGACCGATGAGAGCATCTGGCTATCGGCGCAGTTTTCTCCATTTATTACATTTCGTTTTTACGTTCTACATTGTTTACATTTTTAATTAATGTTGCCCAATTTGGTACAAAAATAAAAATGTGTATTACACAATGTCTATTTACACATTCAACCTATCACATGCCCTTTATTATTGAGCACTCGCAGATTGCGGACTGATATCTTCACAGTTTGTTACCTGAATGATACAATGAATATTAAGTCAAGTGCACATGACTCAAACCAGGGTAAATGACCTATTATCATATTTTTTTTGGATATCAACGACCTTGTCGTTGTCTGGGCCGGTCAATGTGCCAATACTTCGCCTCCGAATTATAAAATAACCTTAAAATATATGACTCCGACAGAAACACATCTGTAACTCTTCAACGGCTCGATCCGTTTCGATTGAAATAAGTTTTGGGTCCTGAGTTCAACACGGGGCTCATATTGGTGGAATACGTAACTACTTCGTCTTGTTATTTCTTTGTTGCATTTGTACCAGGCACCATTTTGCTAAGTACTGCCAAGTATATCTAATTCAGCGTTAAGGTTTTCTTGAGGATTCCAGTCATAAATATGTGATCTGTAGTTTTTCTCTATGTAGCCACTTGTATTTATGGTTGTGTCTATATCGCATATTAATCGTTAAGACGCATTCATTACTGTCCTACTACGGGGCCTCCTCCTACAATGATGATGAAAATATCGTGAGGAAACCTAAGAGCTGGTCCAGTGCTGGTTGGCTTTATACGTCATCAAGAACATTTTTGGGGAACCCTCAGGCATGCAGGTTTCCTCAAGATGTGTTACAACACTATTTTTAGTATGAGATAATTTATTTCGAGTACTATGAAGTCAGCGTTGCCTTGCGCTTGAATTCAAGACCACTGGCTCCATAGTCCAACGGACTAACCACTATGCTATCTCGACTTAATATTAATATCCTGGGAAACATACGGCCATCTGATCTCAAACTAAGCAGAACTTGTACTATGGAAACCAGATAACTGATAAACTACATATACTACTATTATTTTGTAAATATATTCTTATCAAGATAATTACACCCAGACTCAGGACAAACAAACATGTTCATGCACACAAATATCTGGCCTGGGTGGGAATCGAACCCACGACCTTTGGCTAGCATGTACCAACCACGCCAACGGGTCAAAACTTGATGGGCTATCTCGAGTTATTATATTCCTCGTAACGACCTGAGCGCAAATTTATATTCTGAATTTGGTCCATGAATACCAGGCCAAATTCAAGGTTTTACCAGTCATTATAATAACTCAAATAATTAATATCATTGCTTATCTTATCACATATAAACAAATAAAGTATAAGGCAAAGCAAATTGTCCAATTGTGCGAGTAGATTCGAGAAAATTAAATAGGCGAAAGTTTGAGTGTGTGAGTGTGTATGTTTGTTACTTCTTCACGTCTAAATGGCTCGAGCAATTTTAATAAAATTTGGTATAGCGTTAGCTGACACCCTGGATTAACACATAGGCTATAATTTATAACGTTTAACGCGGGTAACCGCGGCGCACAGCTCTACTTAACAATAAAGTCATAGTTATTTTTTATTTTATTGCTATATTTGCGTTGCGATATTATCTTAGTATATTTTTATTGTATGATTACAAATTATATTTTGTACCACTATCGGTGCTTTAGTCTGATAATATCAATATCGATAAACAAACACACACTTTTCTAACAACACACATACTCATATCATAGACATGTTTTCTGGATTACCTGCAACATTAATATTTAGCTACAGTTAAATTATTTGCTTGTAGGTTTAAATATGTATTAGGTAAAATAAAAGTTGAATTAGAATGTACATATGTTTAAAAAGCTACAAGCTATATACCCTTTTAATTAGCAATACGGACAACATGAGCTTTAATTTATCCTTTATAAAGTACTATAGTCAAAATACTGATAACAGGTCGATATTATACGTTGTATATAGGTAAATGATTCTGAAAAAAGCTTCATTGATATCGTTTTTTTTTTAATACAACGCCCGCATTAGGGAATTTAATCCCTGTGTCGCACGGTACTTTACAATCATATAATAGACGGACACAAATTACATCCAGACTGGATTCAGACGCGCTACCGTTGCGCCACGGAGTCTTATTGGCTCGAGCCCTCCGCTCGCCTCTATAGTCCGGTGAAGTAGTGAAAGCCTCGTAGGCTAACTATAGCGTCATGACAAAAAAAAACCATATAGACTCAGAACAATTATTTATGGGTCACACAAATAGTTATCCGGCGTGGGACTCGAACCCGCGACACGAACCGGTGAGGCGACTGTCTAAGCCTAATTAATAATAATTATTATAAAATAATGAAAAAAAATATATTTTGATCCCGTTTCCTGGGAAATGAACATAAAAATTTGACTTGCGCGAGGATCGAACTCGCACCCTTTGGTTCATAAGGCAGGCTGTCTGAGTGTCCAAATGAGTCACGGCGCAGTCGCGGTATATATACGCAAGTACCTAAGTATCATTAATTTTACAAGTATTACCTACTTGATATTCCCATTTATGTTCTTTTGAGATATTTTTCTATAGAGAATGTTTTTAATTTTAGATCAATAAACGCTCATAAATAAAAATAATATTTTTTCTGTTTTCTATTTAATAGATATTCTGTAAATTTGGCTATAGTCAGCCTCCTAATTTGTTGCAACTTATGTGGGATATATTTTAATTAACTCATTGATATTGCTATCATTATACACAGAGGTCACGCACCTGGTGAATGAGTAGGTAACTACTCATTACCTCAAAACATGCTTGGCGTAGACTAAAAGTCAACTGGCTGAAAACATTAATCGGATAGTTCGTTTAAATGCGTTGCCAAGGTATACTCTGTAATTATACCTATTAACTTACCATGACTGCTCATAAATAAACAAGTTAATTTAAATTTTAAATCGAGACAGTAATTGGCAATTTTGATTTCTGACCTAAACGACTTTGTGTGTCGATCAATTCCGTTATCTATTGCCTATTTTCTATATTTTATGAAAATGGCCTGCTTCTTACAGATGCGTGCATCAGATACAGTCGGCTGGTGGAAGTTACCTCCACAACCCGGGATCTGAACCCTTATGTATGGACACGCTCGGTGACGTCATAGCGCAAACTGTTGATAAGTACCCGCAGAAGATCGCTGTGAAGTCGCTGCATGAGAACATTGCTATCACTTATGAAGAACTACTAAAACAGGTAATAGTTTAATAGTAGAAGACAGCGATGAATTGTCTAGGACAGTCCAAGGTTTATCTGTGAAGCTTGCTGTATGCTTCACAGATAAACCTTACATATAGTCGACGCATAAATCGATCTTAAATATAGTCTGAATTATTCTTTATTGCACACAGAAAATAAATACATAAGTTAGAAGTAACAAAAGGCATGTACATAGGCGAGCTTAATTCATTATTGAATTTTCTTCCATCAAACCATCAGGAAAGAGAGATTTTCAAAATTATGGGTATAGGCAGTGTACAACAAAGCTATTATTATTTATTATATTATGCTAATTATAGTATTAGCATAAAAATATATATGAGCAAAGCAAGTTAAAGTCAATGTTCTTGATGTTACACTTTTCAACACTTTTTTTTAATTTTCTCTACGTACAAACCTTCCCTGGACTTCCACGAATAATTCAAGACCAAAATTAGCCAAATTGGTAAAGGCGTTGTTGAGTTATAACATTACAACGAAAAGTGGCATTGATTTTTATATATATAGATAGTCTATGTGTTATTCCAAAATAGAAACTATATTACTACAAACTGGCAAACAGAAAAAAAAGCAAAAGAAGATCTCCGCACTTAGAATTCCGTCGATTTATTTCAGCGGCCCCCTGAGCTGTGACCCGAACCCCACAAAGTCGCTAAAATTAAGCTACTGGTTGAGAGCCTTCTGCGCTAACCAACTGTTCGTTGTCTTCAATTCTTTAATTTTAATATAGTGGTACTTAATCTAAAAAGAATAGCTTAGTAACTTGTTATTTATTTAACGCAGATAACTAAAAAACTGTCATTTGACCGCAACCTAGACAGCCTGTACTATGGCAAACAGACAACTGATAAACATACTCATACATTTCTAAATACGTACCTATCACACTAATATTATAAAGGGGAAAGTTTGTGAGTGTGTGACTGTGTGAGTGTGTTTGTTTGTTACTTCCTCACGTCTAAAGGGCTGGAGCGATTTTAATAAAATTTGGTATGAAGTTAGCCCCTGGATTACCACATAGGCTATAATTTATAAAGTATAACGCGGGTAAAACCGCGGGGCACAGCTAGTTATAGATAAATTATACCCAGACACAGAACAAATTAGACACACATACACAAACATAAACATATACATCCAATATAAAAGCCATGCTATGACGTAAATATAATTATGATTTAACGTAGATATTATACATATACTACCATTAGATATTTATTATTTTTGTAAAAGATTTAAGTGCCTGATAGTGCATTTGATCAAAAATTGCTTTGAATTAAAATAATTGAATCGGGGGCGTCGGCCACAGGGGCCTCGACCACTGGGGGCCTAAGCCACGGACCCAACAAAGTTAGGGTCATACTACAGGTTTACTAGTCCAACAGGCCAGTCACCTCAACTCTTTGACTTTTAAATGCAATTCGTTTCATTTATTTATTTTTACATTTTGGGGCCATTTTAAATATAACGTGTCTACTTCATCATGGATTACTCTAGAATTTGCCGTTGTTGATTTACCACGATTTTAAGTATAGTTTGAAGCCCCAGCATGGTTTCAATCGCCTTCAAACTGCTTTTGGCAATGAAATATCATGTAAATCAACTGTTTATAGCTGGTTTGCAGAATTCAAACGCGTTCTTATCAATCTTTGTAACGAATTTCGTTGCAGTCATCCTTTACCGCTATAAATGTCGATGCATAAGGCTATCCAAGTGTCAATGGGCAATGTGTAAACAAGCATTGGCATGAGTCGGATACAATCATCATCATCATTATCATATCAGCCGAAAGACGTCCACTGCTGGACAAAGGCCTCCTCAAAGATCTCCACAATTGCCAGTCTTGCGCTAACCCGCATCCAGCGGCGTCCAAAGACCCTCACAAGATTATCGGTCGTTGTACAGTTAATATCAATAGGTAAAAATCTAAATATTTCCCAGAAGTTATTGAAGAATTCCGTAGGAAAACCAAAGACATCGTATCATTTTGCACCGTGACAATGTCAGTTCTCAGATGCCCAGACAAAACGAACGAGAACGAATTTCAAAAACAGAAAAACGGAGAGAGATATTCTGGGTTATGCTGCATACAGCTCGGACCTGGCACCAATCTTTTCCAGTCATCATGGTCAGAAGAGACTGTGAAGAGTATATAAAGCATGTTTCCGAAGTTATTTTACCCGTCAGAGTATTTATTTTTTATCAATTCCACAATTTTTGTTTGCCCCACGTATGAGCAGGTTTAGAGACAGCTTTATCCTTTTAAGTTTTAATGGAATGTTGAAATGAAAATCTTCCCTATTGAAAAGGAATGTAATTAAATTTGAACTAGTTTTACTATATTTTTTCAGGCAGATTCTCTAGGTTCAGCTCTCCGGGCTCAGGGGTTGGAGAAGGGCGACCGGTTGGGAATCTGGTCCCACAACAGCGTTGCCTGGATAGTCGCAGTGGTCGCCGCCGCTAGAGCAGGACTTATATCAGTGAGTTTAATATTTACCGTACCAATTTCTAACGTCAATGTGAATGTTACAAGTAAAACAAAACTTAGGTCGTTGTATCAATGAATAAATTAAAGTTTATTTGCATGAATTGTAATGTAAATAACAGATGATATATTAATCTTATTCGTTACTGTACAATTAACTATATTAGTTCATTTATAAATTTAAATGTTTCTTTTTTGGGTTGTTTATCTAGTAAAAGGAGCTAAAGTAAATCCAAAACTGTATAGGTATATCCTTAAAAGCTAATTTTCCAAAATTAAATGTTAGATTCATTGTATGTTTAACTATGTTTACAGGTACTTATAAATCCAGTCTACGAAAAGAAAGAACTCGGCTTCTGTATCAAGAAAACGCAGTTGAAGAGCATCCTGATAGGTGAAAACCTTCCAAAGAGGAGTTACTACGATTTACTCTCACAAATCTTACCAGAACTACAAACTTGCCAGCCCGGTAAACTAAAGTCAAAAGACTTTCCTAGCTTGATCTCTATTATAAATACTGGAAAAGACAAATTAAAGTGAGTACCTTTCTTAATTTCTATGAACTGGACCTTTAAAACACACCATCTCTACAACTTCTCTATAAATATACTACTCGTAACAATCACACGCAATAACGAGCTTTAAACGTGGAAGGTAACATCTTGTAGACACACTGCATAGGGCATTATAAACTGGTAACTAAAGATTGGATAAAACCTACCACTTAAGATATTATTAGTTATTCCTGGAGTTACTTTCTGGCTTTCGCGTCCGGGTCGTCCACCTAGGTAGCTAGAGCAAAATCGCAGGTTAGGATCCTCACTGGCGAAGATCGCAATTATTATTCATATAAGACAATTATGATAGGGGAATTGGAATACGAACCAATATTTTAGTATTGAGTGATTAGTTTTATGATGTTTCATTATAATTATTGTTATTTACAGAGGTACCACGTCCTATGATTCTCTCATCAAAGGATCCGGTAGCCAAATATCAAAATATAGCAGTAATATTAACCATGAAGAGGGATGTCTCATACATTTTACGTCAGGAACTACGGGTAACATTATTTAATTCATTTCTAAAGTATATCTGTAAAGTGTCTTTCAAAGTGGACCGATACTCTCAGCAATTTATTAAGAAAAAAAAAGGAACCCTCACTGACTCATGACTGGAACATCCTGGAACATTATCCACACACGGCCATCTGATCCCAAATTAAGCTAAGCTTATACTATGGAAATCAAGCTGATACGTTCATGTACACAAATATGTGTCCTGGGTGGGAACCGAACTCATGACCTACGGCGTGAAAGACAAGCATCTACCGACCACGTCAACTGGCCTGGCAATATCAATCCCATATATAATAAGGACGTATTTTACATAATTCTCACGGGAACACCGCTACTCAATATAATTCCTCGCAGAGTCATAAGAGAGGCAGATTTTTAACACCTCAGTTAATATACCCCCGATGCGGAATCAATGAATGTGACAAGATGAATCTAAATAAACGGAAACGAGGAAGACTAATAAAAAAACGCGCTGAATTGAAGACTACCTTCAGATCAGTGTATTTTTTCTGGGTCATCGTGGTTGAAAGTTGCTACACCGGAAAATGCTTTTCTATCTCTTACGATGGATAGGGGTTGTGAAACCAACATTCACTTGATTATTCTACAATAATTGGTATACTCGAAGTCCTCTTTAAACCGTTTCTGAATTATGTGTTTGTAATTTCAAAAATTATGTCTTATTTTTCCAGGTGACCCTAAAGCCGGGTTGGACTCCCATCTAGGGGTAGTTAATAACACATATTTTATTGGTAAAAGAAACTTATTACACGAAGCACATCAAAATATTTGCGTACAAGTAAGGAAATTCAATTGGATTACTCAATAATAGTATGTATCAATAAGGAAACCCGAAATATTAAGAGGCTGGATAGATTACTAGAAAGCTTGCGACTTTATATCACATACTTAGATGAAGGTACTAGAGATGTACATAACAAATACTCTACGTACCTTCCTGATGTCCGGGTCAATGGTGTACATTCCTCATTTGTCCAGGATTTTGACAGATATTGGGGATAAGCCTTTAAGGGAAAAAACGAGGCATTTTCCAAGGCACGTGCTTGAGCCCATTGTAGTTTTGCTTAGCCCGGTACCCTTTGAGCACACTACTGGAGTATTTAATATCAAGTTATAGGCTGCGGAGAGAAGAACCAATAATATCGCATCTACGTTTCATGGATGTTATTTGCCTGGAGCAGTCTCCACTCGTCAGGATTACTGAAGTTCAAAGATAACGTCAATAACGTTTGGTGTTGACAAATCCCCATTTATGCAAAACGAGGAAAGATAATCTGAGAGCAGCCAACTCTAAGATATCATTAAGTTACTAGGCTTCTCCGTATTCGAAATCTACAATTACTTGGGTATGTCACAGACGTTAGACATCAGTGAGGCGACGGGAAGAAGTCATTCCTAGAGCGTTTCTTCACCTTAATGTGCTGTGCATTTCCAGGTGCCGTTGTTCCACGCTCTAGGCTCAATAGTGACAATTCTGGCTGGACTCAGGCATGGCAGCACTTTGACCTTGGCTGCACCCAGCTACAACGTAGATGCCAATTTAAACGCCTTGTTTGCTGAAAAGTAAGTTTTTATTCTTCAGTAACTATGCCCCGCGGTTTTGCCCGCGTTAAATTTTATAAATTATCACAGCTCCTCCCCCGTATGTGATAGCGTGATAATATGTATATATTGACCCGAGCTCTTAGTAATATTCATGCAAAATTTTAAGTAAATCCATGGAGTATTTTTTGAGTTTAGCCCAGACATACATACAGACCAAAATTCTAAAAACTATATATTTTTGATTGATCTACAATCGATATCGAAGCCTCTTAGATACTTGTTGTTTACTTGTTTCTCGAAGATACTTGTATCCTTTAAAAAAAATATTTAATGTACAGTTTTGACTTTCCTACGATTTTATTATATGTATAGATTTTTAATTTAAAAGACCAACAGTGAAAAGTTTAATAGGAATTTTAATTTTCATAGCAATTGGAAAACTTTTTAGACATTTATAAAATGAAATATTCGGTCAGGAATGCCCTTACCCAATAAACGTAGTTGTTACATGTTTCGTCGTTATCGTCGTGGAAAAGTCTTAAACCATGTGATATTCTAACGATCCGCCCCAGGTTTCACGAGTAGATAGATAATAGAAATATTAATTAGTGTTTTGAACAAAAAAGGTTATTATGACTTAACTATAATAGTTAGACGCATAACATCCTAGGCTTTTACTACGACTGATAAAAAAATCAAATCATTAATTTTGTTCATCATATCAGCTGAAAGACACCCACTGCTGGACAAAGGCCTCCCACAAAGATTTCCACGATTGCCGGTCTTGCGCTATCCGCACCCAGCAACTTCATTTAATTGAGTTAAAATTTTCATTTTATCCATAATACAAAGCTCATTAATGAAAGTGCTGACATTCAGTTTACTAAAGCAATGGGTAATCTTCTAGATGTTCAATAATAACCGGAACACCGACCATGTTTGTGGATATGCTGTCCAAGATCAAGTCCATGGGGGAGGTTCCATCGAAATTACAGGTGGCGCTAGCAGCTGGCGCACCTTGCAGCCCACAACTCATACGGGATATGCAGAAATATCTAAAAACCGAATCGGTGAAGGTATTTAAATCTTGTCTAGATACTCAACTAGTATAAAACTGTTAAATCCAATATACAGAGTACTATAGATTATTAGCGAGGTCCCGTCCAAGCTACGATTGAAGCTGACGGTTTTCTTTTGCCATAACCTGGAAATTCCATATTTGTAGAACTGCTTCTCATTTTGATGTAGAAAGGACCTTATCAAGACGAAGTCTGACATGTTATTTAATTGTAATAATAAAATTTAATAATGTCCAGGGACATTATTCACACACGGCCATCTGATCCGAAACTAAGCAGAGCTTGTATTATGGAAACCTATTAACTGATAGACTACATACTACTTTTCTTTTGTAAATACATAATTATATAGATAATTACACCCAGACTCAAGACAAACTGACAAGTTCAGGCACACAAAAATTTGTCCTAGGTGAGAATCGAACCCACAACCTGCGGCATGAAAACCAAGTATCTACCAATCAAGCCAACCGGCCCGTAAGAATTTATGTTACTAGACGCTGGTATTGTCTAGTGGTAAACACTCACCGGATCTAAGACTTGGCTTAGAGAGACCTCCGCGCTTGAGAGATCAAATTCGCACCGAAAAGTCTTAGTGTAAACAGGAGCATTAAGTCCAGAGTCTTATTGGTTGAGGGACTACTCTCCGTACCTCGGAGATTACGTTAAGCCGTTGGTCCCGGTTGTCATAAGAGCATCTATAAAAAACATTACACGTACTCAGAATCTTAATAGAATCTAACGCCTGCTCTAATCAGATTAGTTGCTAGTCTCTTAAAGTCAACTGGTAGTCGCCCGATTAATGCTACTAGCTAGACAGACCTAATAGAAATGGGGAAAAGTAAGGAAGACGAAGGCAAAGATCCAGAAACAACCAACATATTTGTGTTATAAATGGGTGTATTATCACAAAAATACTATTGATTTATTGATGATGATATTGGTGCATTCACAGTTATTTGAAACTTTTGACTTCGAAATGATGTAGATTTTCCTAGTTCACAAAAATGATAAAATATTAATTATAAAGTTAGTTAGTTTATGTAAATAAAATTAGCATGATAATTCGCCCAAAGAATCAGCTGTAAACCCCTACCTCTCAAATCTTATGTCTGTAATACGCCAATTACTCCGCCTCATTACATGTAGTACCTAATGAAACAGCAAGGTTTAATGAAAATAAGGTGAAGAAGTCTTGTGTCCTTAGTGATCTTCAAGCAATTAAATATTTTAAGTACCTAAAAAACCAGTATCTGCGATCAAAGCGAACCAATCCCATCCCAGATGCCAGTATATTTATACTCTACAATAGAATTAATTATAACATGAAGTCCCCTTTTTTTGATCAGGCAGGGGGGATGCCTACGCATGCCACCCGCAAAAAGTGTCTACCGGTATATCGCCTGACAACGACTTCTACGCCCTCTCAAAGGATGAGATGGGGTGGTTTTATTCTTTGCCGGCAGCCACGCATAAAATGTTATGATGATGATGAAATTTATTCAGCACTTGGGTATTAACATACACTTGTACTTGTCAAGTTCACAATGGAGTACATAAAAATAGTCGTATAAAAATTACAAAAATATAATTAGTCTAAAAAAAATAATCTATTATTTTGAAATTTAGTTGTACAATATTAAAATTAAAGAATTGAAGGCAATGAGCATTTGGCTAGCGCAGAAGGCTCTTAACCAGTAGCTTAAATTAAACAATTAATACCCGAGGCCACCCTTTTAGGGTTCGGGCCACAGCTCAGGGGGCCGCTGAAGCAAAAGGACAGAATTCTAAGAGAGGGTGTGATCAGTTGCACGGGATCACCAATGACGTGTTAAGGGGCCAAAGCGATCCTCGCCGCTGAGGAGCCTACCCTTGCTAACCTGCGGCTTTCTCTAGCTACCTAGGTGGACGACCCGGAGAAGAAAGCCACAAAGAAACTCCAGGCTTGCTTTTTTCGTCTTCTTTTGCTTTTTGATTTCGATCTATTTTTTTTTTTTTAATCATTTTTTCTTACATTGTGATGGGCGTTATGTAGGCTAATGCACGCACAGAACCGTTGTCATCTAATAAATCAAAAAAAAATTGTGAGATAATAAACAATAACATTAAATTTCACTCAAGCAATTAGAATAACCTCTTGCTAGATGAGAAAACGGTGGGTACATCCGCGTACATTTACAAAATTAACAAGTCACACGAAGTCAACCAGAGGCAACGACTGTATGAAAAAATAAAATATTATGAGTACCCCAACAGAAGTTCGACCAGTTACCGCAAGCACTTATTACTTCATACATAGACTCAAGCCAGAGGGGTAGGCAGAGACAACGGACTCCCATTTGTCACGATCCTTGCACACCTCTTACGCTTCGGTTACTGACATTTTATTCTTCATACATGCTCGCCGGTTTAGGGTACTTCTGACCTTATTACTTCACCTTGTACTGAATTAATTCTTCATTATTTCAGGGGCTTTATGGGCTGACCGAGACTACGGCGAGTGTGTTCCACAGTATTCCTGGTGATAGTATTAACGTCGTTGCAGACACAGTTGGGTACATTCAAGATCATGTTGAGGCCAAGGTAACTGTAACTATTTACTACTTACTATCTTTGCAGTTGCGGTGAGTTTTATTAAACCGTGGGTGCCCATGCCTATTTGGTGATTATATCCAGAGAAATGAGTGTAAGGGTACTGAAAGGAGACGCATTTATAAATGTCGAAAAAGAAGTAATAAAAATACAATTTGGAGACTAAAGAACCATCAATATTTTTATACTGCTCTATGTAATAAAAATATTTTTATTACAAAGAGCGTACTTAACGCAACTTACTTTTTTAAAGCCAAAGTGTTAAAGTTTGAAATGTCATAATTCATCATCATCATGATAGTTATGATGATGATGAATTACCTACTACATTTCGAAATGAAACACTTTGGTTTTAAAATGCAGCTTGTTCCATCTATTTTTTTTAAGACACCGCCCGCGCTAAGTAATTTAATCCCTGTGTCGCGGGGTACTTAACAAATATATAACAAACAGACACAAATTACATCCAGACTCAGAACAACTATTTATGTGTTACACAAATAGTTGTCCGGCGCGGGACTCGAACCCGCGACACGTAGCGACGAGGCGATTGTCTTAGCCGCTGCGCCACACGTGCAGTCTACAACTACATTTGTCACTTGTTTTTACATACAATATGTAACCTAATTAACGCACATCCTGAAAATAGTTTGTTCAGAATCGTTTACTGAATCGAATTATATCATTTTTAATATAGGTAATTTTTTTTTCATATTAACCCTGTACAGTCAAAACAAATTTAAATGAACCGTAAGTCAAAGTAATAAGGCTTTTAAAATCGCAGTTTTATTTGTATTCATACAAATTCCATCATTCAATACAAAATAAAGGAAAATAAACTTTATTCCAAGTTAGTAGTTTAGTAAATAACAATGCATATACATGTTAAATTAAAAATTCAGTGTATGTATTATGATTACAATATAATATTCTAATTGGGGTGTTTGAGGGTGTGCGTTAATTACGTTACATGTTGTATAGGCGCTGTTTTATATACGTGACCATGGACTTGTCTCCGAAAACCTTTTTAAGTGCAGTATGACGCCTCAGCAAAATCTGGCACGTATAATCAATAATAATTTAAAATAAAATGCACGTTATTGTACACAAAAAAAGATCATTTAACATTGAATCTACAATAAATATAATGTCAAAATGACGTCTTTTTTTGCATTACGCAATTTTGCCAGACAATCTTTGGATGGATAGGAACTAAATTTTACCGGTAACGGTGCAACGAAGTGTGGTATACAAAATTTGTTTTCTGATATATACAAACGCCACTCGAGAACCTTTCTGCCCCAGCGGCCGTCGGATCTACGAGCTATGTGCCCTGCCCACTCCCAAGGTACTCGAGTGGCGACCACGAACCGGAAGACGCAGCGTGGGCAGGCCCCCTACAAGATGGACCGATGATCTTGTGAGGGTCGCTGGAAATCGCTGGATGCGGATAGCGCAAGACCGGCAATTGTGGAGATCTTTGGGGGAGGCCTTTGTCCAGCAGTGGACGTCTTTCGGCTGATATGATGATGATGATGATATACAAACGTAGTTTGGTCGAAGGCTGCATCGTTGCTCCAGCAGTAGCGTACTGGGTCTAATTTTTCTTGCAAGGAAACACGTGGCAGGGGGCCGGAGTAGGGAAGTGGACGGAATATTGAAGTCGCTACCGACCGCGGTTGTCTTTGCCTATAATTGAAATAAAAACTTCAGCTTCAACTGAGGTGAGAGTAAGCCTTGCTAAGAGCAAGATATTTATAAAGCTTACCACCTCAATGTATATCCATCAATGAAATAATTTACACATCAAACATCATGATTGCACATAAAATTTCCCTAGGCGTACTGAAAATGTATTGAGCTACTAAAAAAATTGGTTAGGTTAGGTAAGGTTAGAAATCATCATCATCATCATCATATCAGCCGAAAGACGTCCACTGCTGGACAAAGGCCTCCCCCAAAGATCTCCACAATTGCCGGTCCTGCGCTATTCGCATCCAGCAGTTTCCAGCGCGGGTCGCTGGAAACTGCTGGATCATCGGTCCATCTTGTAGGGGGCCTGCCCACGCTGCGTCTTCCAGTTCGTGGTCGCCACTCAGAACCTTTCTGCCCCAACGGCCATCGGTTCTAAGAGCTATGTGCCCCGCCCACCGCCACTTCAGTTTTGCAATTCTTTGAGCTATGTCGGTGACTTTGGTTCGCCTGCGGATTTCGACATTTCTGATTCGATCCCGCAGGGAAACTTGAAAACTACTTGTAAACATGGCTCAGCAGTGTGATGGGTCTATAATTCTTCAAAAGGGTTTTGTCGCCCTTTTTGAGGAAGAACACCACCGCACTTCTGTGCCATGCTTGTGGCGTTTGACCATCTCGTATGACGGAGTTAAATAACTTCTGAAGGGCCCGTAGGATAGGTGTACCACCCGCCTTCAGAAGCTCAGCTGTAACTCCATCATCACCAGGCGCCTTGTTGTTCTTGAGTTGTCTGAGAGCCATTCTAATCTCGTACAGGCTGACGTCCGGCATGTCTTCGGTGTAATGTCGGGTTAGTCGTGCTCTGGGATCTGGGGAAATAACGGCTTGGTATCAATTTTAGACGCTCTTAAGAACGTTTCTCGCTTTTCTTTCATCACTTATGTGACGCCAAATTATTTATATTTCTCAGGTGGTGGATGAAAATGATAACATCGTCCCCTTCGGTAGTGCTGGCGAGCTGGTGGTACGAGGATATAACAATATGATCTGTTACTGGGACGAGCCAGAGAAAACACGACAGACCATTGACAAAGAAGGCTGGCTTAAAACTGGGTAACGTACAATATACATTGAAGTAACCTATAGCGAAACTATATCGGAATAAAAGTTACCGTATCAATTTTTATTAATGACATCGCCTGGATTAGTTAGATTACCCCTGTGCCGCAGGGTACTTTGCAAACATATAATTGTCGTACACAAAGTATATCCAGACTCAGAACAACTACACGCGTCTTTACATTCTATACCTCTCTTATTTATTTCTATATACAACATGTAACTTAATTAACGCACTTCCTGAAAATAGTTTGTTCAGAATCGTTTACTGAATCAATTTATATCATTTTTAATATAGGTAATTTTTTATTCCAAAATAATTAATACTACGGAAAGTATTGTCATATTAACCCTGTACAGTCAAAATAAATTGAAATGGACCCTAAGTCAAAGTAATAAGAGTTTAAAAATCGCAGTTTTATTTATATTTATACAAAGTCCACAATTCAATACAAAATATAAAAAAAATACTTTATTCCAAGAAACTAATTTAGTAAATAACAATGCATATACATGTTAAATAAAAAATTCAGTGTATGTATTATGATTACAACATAATATTCTAATTGGGGTGTTTGAGGGTGTGCGTTAATTACGTTACATGTTGTATACTTCAGAGCAATCAGGCCCATTATGGCACTTGATCGCACGTATGGCATAGTAGTTAAGGTAATCGTCTCGCTACTACCTCGGTGCCCTCGTGTTTCAGTTTCGAGTCCCGTACCAATCGAATACAATCATTTATTATATCATTGCATCGCATCATATTTAGATTACAGATCATAAAATATGTTCAACCAAGTTTACTTAAACAATAGAAATAATATATATATATTATTCATATATTCTAAATGTCTATAATTCAGTTTAGCAATGGAGAAAATTTCAAAAATTATGCTATTTAAATGTCTATAAATAAATTAAAATAGGTTAACTTCTTGGTCAAATAAGATCATTACATTTAGAAAATCACGAATGATATTATTATATAACCATTTAGGAGATTATTAATGATTTCCTAAATGATCTTATCTTATATGGCCGAAATGGTAACCTATTTTTATTTAATTATAAATTTAAATTGCCTATGAAGAGGTATTATTATATTAAATTAATTTTATGCAGTTTGCAATACATAAAAGGTTTTACTCATCAGACTTATTTTGGCATTGTGTAAACACAACCTTATATGCTTTATTCCCGTGAATTTTATCATCTCCACCGTGTTATAGGGTTTAATTTCCTATGTACCTGCAACTTAGAAGCTGTAATAGATCTTTTTATATACCTTCACAAATATTTTTTTTTTACATTTGTCCCAACAAGATGTCACTACGTGCTATTAACATACTCGTAACAATTGTTTGCTGCTATACAATACAAGCACTCTCCTAAACTCGTTTAAAAGAGATGCTTACAGTGTAGTGTTACTAGCTGAATTCCAAGATAAATTATTACAGTAATTAATTAAATTCCACCCAATTTTACACACAATTACTCTTACATTTATTTTTAGTCGATTCATCTTCATCATCCTCTTCATCTTTCATCTCCTATCCGATGTCGAGTTGTCGTTCTTGATTCTTATTCCAAATTATATTTACCCATCCCTTATCTGGAACCGTAAAAAATATTCCAGAACCTAATAGTATGCGCGTGTGGTCGTTTCGTTACTTGTCACTAGATGGCGCTTGAAGACTGTTGGCAAGCGTAGACCGTAACAATATTTTATTTCTTTGAAGTACTTTTAATATCTCTTGCAATTACCAACAAACTCATATCAACTAAACTACTTATTAGAACTGAAAATGACCTGATGGCTGCTGACCCACGATTTTGCTAAGCATTAAATATAAATAGGAAAGTTTTATCATGTCGTGTTCGATGTTGTTTCATTGCAGCGTTATTTGTTTACAGCGACAAGTTTACGATTAGCGAAGATGGCTATGGTCGCATCGTAGGCAGACTAAAGGACATAATAATAAGAGGCGGTGAAAATATTGCACCGAAGGAGATCGAGGATATTCTCAATACACATCCTGACATCGTGGAAAGTCAAGTAAGTATAATTCAACTATTTTATTTGCTGTGTGGTGACGGCAAAGAATATCATCATCCAATATCATCCCGTTGGGGGTGTAGAGTGAATACCCACCAGAGAACGGGAAGAAGAGGTTTTCTATGAACTTTGACCATCAAACTGCGATCGCCAATCCGTCTGCCAAGCGTGGCAATTATGGGATATCGCCCCATTGTTTGGGGAGGCTTTTGTCCAGTTGTGAACATACTTTGCCTAACATGATGATGATGATTACATACTATGTTTGTTTAATGGTTCTGTATTGGCATTAATACCCATTTAAAAGCATTCACTTACTGCCTGCGTAAAGTGCGATGAACACGTTACACCGAATAAGACACATTAATTGTCTAATACTCAAGCAGAAACGACAAATGAATGCGTTACTAGAAATGCCTACTTTGGGAATGTGTATCCTTTATTAACTTATGGTATTATTTACTGGGGAAACTCAACAAATATACAATCCACCTTTATTCTCCAGAAAAAGTGCCTTAGGACAATATATAAAATGTATAGTGATGAGTCTTTGAGAGATGTTTTCAGAACGAAGGGCTACCTTACACTGACAGGGACCTATATTTTGGAACTATGTCTATTTGTTAAAAATAATATGTAATATTTTAGTTTTAAATCAGACTCAAAGAGGAACATTCGTAGACAATATAAATATGACATAAATTTACCCAGTATTAAAAACATGTTTTATTATAAAAGTACTTATATATCTGCTATTCGTGTATATAACCACTTACCACCTGATAATAGGTCTTTACCTATGAAATTGCCGTTTTGTATGAAAAAATTTAAACGAATTTTTTTCATGAATTTTTTTATTTGTATTAATCGAAGTAATCACCCATGCAATCAATGCATCTTTGCCATCGCAGTGGCAGTTTATTGATGCCCTTCTTAAAGAAATCAGCTGGACGGGAGGCAACAAATTCTTCAAAGGCATTTTGTACTGCCTCTCGGGTATTGAATTTTTTTCCCGCCAAGAAGTTATCCAAATTCTGGAAAAAGTAGTAGTCTGTAGGCGCAAGGTCTGGTGAGTAGGGCGGATGACGGAGAGCTTCCAACCCCAGTTCTTGCAACTTGGAGACCGTCTGCTGTGCAGTATGAGGTCGCGCGTTGTCGTGCAGGAGCAGCGGAGACGAGCGATTGACCAATGCTGGTTGGAGATGCGCCAGCTTCTCCATCATTGTGCTCAGTTCTTCACAGTACACATCTGCAGTAATGCTCACCCCGTTTGGTAAGAAGCTGTGATGAATCACACCGGCGCTAGACCACCAAACAGTGACCATCACTTTTCTAGGGGTAAGTTTTCGTTTAGGGCATTGTTTAGGTGCTGAACCAGGATCCAACCAACTTGCTGAGCGCTTGCGGTTATCAAACAGAATCCATTTTTCATCGCAGGTAACAATGCGGTTCAAAATTCCTTCATTTGTGTGTCTGTTGAGCAGTGCAAGGCACGTCTCGACGCGTACTTCGCGCTGGCGATCATTGAGTTCGTGGGGCACCCATTTGTCAAGCTTTTTTACCTTGCCAATTTGACGCAAATGGACCAATATTGTTTTGACGCTAACGTCGAAAGCTGCTGCTAATTCAGCCGTAGATTGTGTATCATCAGCTTCCACAACCGCCTTTAATTCGTCATTGTCGACCAAAGTCTTCGGACGACCGCGAGGTTCATTTTTCAGGTCGAAATTTCCAGAACGGAAGCGAGCAAACCAATAACAGGTGGTGCGTTGGTTTGTAGTGTTAGCTCCGTAAACGTCGTTGATGTTGCGTGCCGCTTGTGCCGCGTTGCTGCCACGACGGTACTCATATTCCATAATTACTCGAATTTTTAACGTATCCATGATGACGAAAAAGATTGAAATGCGATGAAAATGTAACACTAATCAATAAAGAAATGACTACTTTTGGAAAAAAGAATCCATGTTTTTAAAATAAAATTAATTTGAAATTAGAATTCTTAGCCAAACAAAAATTATTTTGATTTGAAATGGCCAGTACTGCAGAACGGCAATTTCATAGGTAAAGACCTAATATAAAGCAATCAAATGGAAACATTTTTAAAACGAAATTAAAGAATATGTTAATAGAGAATGTTTATCTACTATAGTTACCAA
Source organism: Pseudoips prasinana (assembly GCA_951640165.1). Lineage (NCBI taxonomy): Eukaryota > Metazoa > Arthropoda > Insecta > Lepidoptera > Nolidae > Pseudoips > Pseudoips prasinana. The sequence goes on along the minus strand of OX621243.1, from coordinate 31,927,140 downwards.
CGATATATCCCACATATATATCACTTGATCCCCGACACAAAACAAAAACACGCTCAAAACACAAACATAACAACAAACCTACACGCCGTATACAACCTCAGATACAATAGTTCTAAATCTATATTAGTAGAAAACCTCTACTACTTGGTTTTAAAACATATAGTCTGTTACCCCCCGTTTTCCCCTATACAAAATGTTGAATTCATCTGTGTGTTCTTACTCTTCCTAGAACCTGATCTGCTAATACTCATACCATCTAACTACCCTGGTTGCAACCCCGTAAGTACTAACTTGATATGTTTAAATGGATAATTTCGATACATTAAAGGAAATTGATCAGATTAAACCGTCAGATTCGATCAAGTGTAATATAGAAGAACTCAAATTAAACACGGGTAATTCTCTACACAATTTAATTATTTTAACACAAAACATTAGAAGTATATACAAAAATTTTGATGACTTGCAACTCACCCTATCACAACTAAAATATGAAGTAGATATTCTGATTCTCACAGAGTGTTGGCTAAACTCTAAAAAAAATATACCACAATTAGTAAATTACACATCTTTCCAAACAAAACACCAAATTAACCAAAGTGACGGGGTAGTAGTATACATCACAAATAAATTATCAGTAAAATTTAAAGAACTAAACCTTGTAAATGCCACTGGACTCGAGTTAAAAATATCAAATTTCACTATACTGGGTATCTACCGTTCCCCATCATTTCCACAAGCAGGTAACTTCATTACATCCCTTAACAATCATCTTGAGAATATGACTCCTAATAAAAACGTTTTAATCGTAGGGGACATTAATATCGACTTAATTATTTCCCCTACTGAAACAAATAATGAAAGAAACAATAGACTAACCTACCTAAATATGCTATCTACACATGGACTGTTACCATCTCACAACCTACCCACGAGGGGGGATGGATGCCTAGATCACGTCTTCATGAGTCTTGACAAACAAAAAAATATAGCTTTTACAGCGGTTTTGAATACAACCGTAACAGACCACTGCCTGATTTTGTTATCTCTCGAGAGTAATTATTACTATAGTAAACCTAAAAAGTACAAAACAATAGTCAACTACGAAAATGCTCACAATAGTCTAAAAAATATTGATACCTCCTTTTTTAACATCTTCAAAGACCCTGATACTTACGCCTTTGCGCTTATAGAATTGGTCAAGACCGCTTTACTTTCGAACTCTAAAAATTTAATTATCACGAATAGCAAAAGAATTATTAAACCCTGGATAACAACAGGTGCCCTACGGTGTATTAGACTAAGAAATTCAATTTTCATTAAACTCAAGTCAAACCCACTTAATCAAATTCTAGCGATTACATATAGACGATATCGGACTTTCTGTGGGAACCTTTTAAAAAAACTTAAAAATAAATACAATAAAGACAAAATCAAAGCATCTGCTAAAAACCCTCGGGCGTTGTGGTCAACCATCAATGACATCACAAATTATAAGCCACCCAGGAGCTCTAATAGCGACCTACTTAAGTTAAAATCATGTCCCCAAGACTCTGTAAACTATGTTAATAATTATTTTATAAACATTGGACAAACTCTAGCTCAGAAAATCCTAAGTAGTAACTCGCCCCCTACATCTTGTAACACAGACAGCCCTAATCTGTCCTCCTTTGTTCTCCTAGAGACCACTCAGGAGGAAGTTGAAAATATTCTGATGTCTCTAGACTCTGGGAGTGCACCAGGGTGGGACGGAATTCCTACCCTTTTCCTAAAACAGGCCAAAGAGATCTTAGTCCCGCTGATCTGTAACCTGGCCAACCTATGCTTTAACACAGGTATCTTCCCCTACCTTCTTAAGCGCTCAGTTGTTACCCCTGTGTATAAGATTGGAGATAAAGACGACGTTAACAATTATCGGCCTATTTCTGTGTTGACCTCCATTTCTAAAATCATTGAGAAGCTCTTAAACTCCAGAATAGTAAACTACCTGACTAAATATAACGTCTTATCCTCCTCTCAATATGGTTTTAGAAAGGGAATATCAGCCCAAGATGCTACTGAGGAACTTGCTACTGTGATAACCAAGGAAGTAGATAAGGGGAACAAATGCCTGGTGGTCTTTCTTGACCTCAAAAAGGCCTTTGATACTGTCTCAATCTCTAAACTTTTACATAGGCTGGAGAACTCAGGATTCCGAGGTTCTGCTCTCTCGCTTCTTAGCAGTTACCTCCAAAACAGGAAACAGGGGGTAAAAATTGAAAACCATGTTAGCAACGAAGAGAACGTGACGTATGGCGTCCCGCAGGGCAGTGTCCTTGGCCCGACGCTCTTTTTGATTTACATTAACGAACTCTGTAACCTTATTATCAACGGTGCAAGGATACTGTCCTACGCGGATGACACCGCTATTATCTTCTCTGCTAAGACCTGGGACAAGGTTAGGCTGGAGGCTGAGAAGGGACTGGCTAAAGTTAGTGATTGGCTACGTGAAAATCTACTTACGCTAAATACCCAAAAAACCAACTACGTCTGCTTCACTAAATACGCAAACTCTCAGCCTGGGCCTGACTTTAACATTAGAATACATTCTTGTCGTACCCCAACCCAATCTTCCTGTGGTTGCCCTGTTATTCATAAGGTAAACTCCGTCAAGTACCTTGGTATTGTAGTAGATCAAAGGTTAAGCTGGTACCCACACCTCGAAATAACTATAGGGAGGGTAAGAAAACTCATATGGGTTTTCAAATCTTTGAGACATGTTATGAATGCAGAACTACTGAATACAATCTATATCGCACTGGCTCAATCTGTAATCATATATTGTATCTCGGTGTGGGGAGGAGCAGCTAAGTCGTATTTTATAGATCTAGAGAGGGCACAGCGATCCTTGATTAAGGTCATGTACTGTAAGCCCTACAGGTTCCCTACTGAAACTCTATACGCAAGTTCTAAGCTACTCTCCGTTAGGAAACTTTACATACTACACATGGTACTAAGATATCACAAAATTCTACCCTTCAGCCATCTCAAACTTAAAAAAAGACGATGTGATATAGTGGCCCCTACATACTCAGCACGTTCAATTTTTGCTAGTCGCCAAAATGTAAGTCAAGCCCCACGCGTTTATAACAAAGTTAATCGCATACTTAACATTTACCCTATGCAGCTGTATGAGTGTAAGAAGACATTGACGGAATGGCTCTTTACAATTAATTATGATGCAGTGGAAGGCATTCTGGTGACTTCGGGTTGAACGTCAAGCACACAGATACACAAACACATACACACACACACACATAAACACATACACTCACACACACATAAACACATACACTCACACACACATAAACACATACCACACACATTCACTCACACACACACTCCAGCACACCTCTACACTCATTCACACATACACACGCCCACTCATTCACACACCCACACATACACACAAATTATATATTCACACACTCATAAACACATGTTTAAACACACGTTTATACTAAACACACTCTAATTTTCACACACTGCCTTAAACACGATTTTAATTTTCTTTTAATTTTAATTTTAATTTTCTTATTATTGGTTTTATATAAAATGTGTAACTCATACCTTTTAGCACAAATAAAAAGTGTTAACTAATCGAGGGAGAGCGAGGTTTATCCCATCTCAAGTATCTTCGGATTACTTTCTGGGAAGCCCCGGCAACTTAATTGTACAAATTTAAGGAAATAAACGCATTTTATTTATTTATTATTTATTTATTTATAGTTTGCATGAGTTTTTTGCCAAAAAATAATGTGTCATTATTACTAAGAATAAATTAAATAGACTTGTTTGTATTGCATATCCGATATGGGTAGACTGTTGATCCTAAAAACTGTTACGTTATGATAAGACCTTATTGTACACAGTAACACAATAAATAATTCTTTATCTTTATCTTTAAAAAAAAGAAGCGTTCTTTTGTTATTGTTAAAATTAAATTTGTTTCTTCAGGTAGTCGGTGTCCCAGACGAGAGGCTAGGTGAAGAACTATGCGCAGTAATCAGAGTCCGTGACGGTGCAGCAGTGACCGTTGAAGATATGCACCGTCACTGCACCGGCCAGATCTCCCGCTTCAAAATACCCAGAATATTGAAAGTGACAGACGAATTCCCAAAGACTGCGTCTGGCAAGATACAGAAATACCGACTTAAGGAAATCGTTGTGTCGGGGAAATTATAGATTATAAAAGATAAATAGTAAAAATAAAGTATTAGTATTTTATAGTCTATGTTTTTTGTTTAATTAACCTGTACTGTCAGTTTAGTGGTTAGTGACTGTGACTGGAAAGCCGGAGGTCGTGGATTATATCCCCACCTAGGACAAATCTGTGTGTGTATTGCATGAGTATTTGTTCTATCATCATCATCATGCCGGCCAAAGTAAGTCCTCCGCAAAGAATGGGGGATATGCCATAATCGCCACGCTTGGCAGACGGGTTGACGATCGTAGTTCACAGAAAAACATTGCTGCCCGTTCTCTGGCCCATTCTTCGGGAAGATTTCTACGCCACCACAGTAGGAGATATTATTATAGTGATGATATTCTTCGCCGCCACCACGTAGCAAATTCTTTTCCCCTTATTTTTGTATGTATGTAGGTAACATTTGGTAGAATAAAAATAAACAGAATACAAACATAACCCAGAGATGCTTTGCCAGAACGCTATCACAAAAAAATTAAACGACTATCATTTATTGATCAGGAACAACAATGGCTTATTTATATATATTATTATTATTATTTGTAATCAGGCAGGCAGTTGAAACAACTGATAATTGCCTGTATCTAGTACATTGAGTTAGCTTGTCTTTTTTGTTGTTATTATGTGCTTGAATGAATGAATGATTTCTTTATTTGCAGGAATATAGGTACATTTAGATGGTCTTAAATTACGGTTCCACTATATTCAACAATTTGTCGTGCAAATGTTTAAGTGGAAGTATGACACATAATATATGTAAGTAACATGTATTATTTGTCATAATCTCACATAATTTTAATTCAATATACATAACTTAATATTTTACTTTCTATATAATTTTACAATTTTAAAATAATTTATTAGCTAAACAATAACGTAAATGTGTTAATATAGTAATAACGTAAATATAGTCAATCAATTAATATACATATATAACGTAAAAGTCAAGTTAAGTAGTATGTCAAAATTATTGAAAGTTAAATTGAAGATAATCTGAAATACAATAAAAACATTTGTCACAGAGCCACTCATACATTTTTTTATTGAATTCAGTTTCTGTCAGACTTCTGAATCTTTCTGGAACTCTATTGTATATTATTGTTGCCATATAATAACAGTAGCTTGTCTAGTCTGTTCTTAAATATGTGGTTTTTGGTGCTGACTCTACATCTTGTGGTAGTTGGTTCCATTCTTTAACAACTCTGTTCGAAAGGAAATTCTTGTGGGGTATACTGTGTGAGAAGCGGGTCTGAAGTTTAAAGGTGTGACCTCTCAGACGGGTATTATTGTCTCGATTGAACATATCTTGGAACTGGTGAAGGTCATAGTGTCCATTTAGGATTTTATATAATACAGGTTGTTCTCTCAACAAGTTCTCCTTACTAGTTGTTCTGATGTGTAAGCTAATTACGGGTAAAGTTGCCCTACCTTGATTTGTTTGCACATTTACCGTGAATCGTGGGAAAGTTTCAACGCGTCAAATACGAGTAGTTGAATAATAAAGTTAAGATTATCTTACCTGTACGTAATCCTTGTCAACGCATTTATGTCTCCTATACCAGGCAAGCTGTTCTTATTTTATGGACGGCGATATCTCCCCAAAGGATATAATGTATGATCAACATGTTCGAAGTTTACCGTGCGTTCAGGGAACCTGAAATTTTACATTCAGAGGTTACTGCCGGAAAATTGTAGTTCTCATCACCTATTTCCATTTTATTGGGTAATTATTTGTCACCGTTCAAATGAATAATTCATAATCGATATAAGATCACGATAAATGTATACAAAAATAAAAACAAGATACTTATTCAAGTTTCTTTGTAAAATTGTCGATCGCCTCAATGTTTACACGAACATATTAGATTTTGCGTTGTTCTATAATTTTAACGTTTGTATGATGCTACCTAGAAATAAATGTACCTATAAAACGCAAACATAATTACATGTGCACAAAAACAAACATTAACGCTGTAATCTAAGTGCCTACTCAAACAATCGGCATTATGAGTGACGAATTTCTGTTGATTCAATGAAATAATACCTATCTGAGTTTTTCATACAGTTACCAGGCCAATCAAAATGTTTCTAGAATCTCCTCGTTTTTGTATGAAATACTAGCCAGATATAAATCCTACTAATATTATAGTTGCGAAAGTTTGCGAGTATGGATGTATAGATGTATTGTATTTGTATCGTATTGTATTATGTTATTCTTTCACGCAAAAACTAACAAACGGAATTTGAAGTAACATAGGTTACAAACCCGAATAACATATAGGCTACAATTTATAAAGCTTAACACGGATAAAACCGTAGGACACAAGTAGTACCTACATCATGGTGCCTTGACGCAGGCACATTTTGGCACCTCAGCTTGTGGAAATCGTCCCTCCCCGACTACTCTTCGGTCAAGATAACTGGGAAATGTTGGAAGCATTAGAAAATCAACCGGTAGCTTCGTGTACTCGACTCGAGTGGGTCCTAAACTGATACCGGGAGCCTCAAAAATGATCTTGTCGTGTTTTATGGACACGCAGGGATCACGGAAAAGAATAAAGACAGAAAAATTACGTAAAATGTGACAAAATTTTTTTCTACCTATAATCGCTAGAAATCGATCCTAGAAAGCCCCGAAACAACCCCTAAGAGACCACACTCAAAATCCCACAGGAAAAAAATAAAAAACAATTGACGGAAGAATCGAAACGGGACGTCAAGTATAGTTTAAACAGAAATAAAATGTTCCTAAGATTAATTTATAACATTAACATGAAATATTATAGTAATGCAGCTTGTAGTAGAAGCTTTACTAGCAAAGCTTTATTAAGCTTCTACTCTCGCTTAAGCAATAATTTAAGCCAGTGGTATTACCAATGATACCAGTACGTACCGCTTCTTGAATTGTGTACACTGACAACTCTGTTACTCCATACTCCAACGCCTGCCTAGGTGGTCTGGTAGAGATCACATTTAGTGAGAAGGCCGCCTATTGTACAATTTTGTGAAGTATATTGTGTTCTTGTTTCCTGTGATGTTTTGGTGTACAATAAATAGTTATCGTATTAGATAAAGAAAGCTATTTTCATTCCCAATTTCATCCACTTCCACTATCCAATTCAAGTCATACTTAGGGAGTAAGTCACAAAAACTTCAAGATTTTCAATAGTAATATGATATTAGAAAGATATAAAAAAAAAACAAAATAAAACGATATATATTAATAATAAGTACCTACCTTATACCTTAACGTTGATTTTATAATAATTATTTAAACACATTTAAAAAAAACGCGTATAATATGTAGTGGTCGACAGTTAGATATATTTTTCTAGTCAATAAAAACTCACGAGATTACCGCAACGACTAGCGACTCTACTATTATAATACCTAAACAACGCTATGTTATCTTATAACTAGTCGAAAATAATATCAGTTAACCGCGGACGTATTTATATGCGATAGTCGGACACATTATATCTAAGACGAATTTTCAAATATCTAAAACTTACTATTCCAATAATAAAATGTTAACTCTTTTAATATTATTATGTGCTCTAATCGTAATACTAGTAGTGTTACAGCTCTATCTTCGTTATTGTTACGACGGGAGGCTAATGTCCAAAGTCCCTGGTCCTCCAGGATTGCCGCTGCTTGGCAATGCTTTGGCTATATCTAAAAGTGGAGGTGAGTTAGTTACGAGTATTATGAATGTGAACGATAACCGAAAATATAATAATAATAAGGGGTAATAAGGGATATGGGGGTAAAAAAGTATATAACTACTCCTATGTCTAGTTACTATGCCACCAGTAGTCGAGCAGCTGGACTCTCGAGACCACTTAATTACCTGTATTTGTATTGGCCAACTGGACCCAAATTCAAACTTTAAAAAAACAACAACTATTGTTTATGCTCGCAGTTGAGAGCAAAATTGATAAGTCAAAATATAATAAAACGGAATTTATATCTATATATCTTACAGACCATTGATTAGGTGACCCGAGTAGGTAATCTTTAAAGACCCGTTTTTTGACCGTGACATTTGCATCGCTCATGCACTTAATTTAGGTTATCTTATTGTTTTTTTTTTTTTTATTAATGTTAACCAACAATTGTTTACACATAAACATTTACAACTTAAAGGCTAGGGTAACATTTACAAGTGCAACAATTAATTTAATTACACTTCATCATCATGTAATAACAATTATTTGTTATTACATGAAAAAGATTGTGTGATTATACCTATATTATTTAGTGTTAGTGAATAAGCGTGTTGCGTACGTGTAAATACCGCATTGTCTAATACAAAAAATCGGCCATAGTCCGTGACTGTACTAATAATGGAATTGGGCAGTGAGTCGAGTAATGAGTTGAGTCGACTTATTCAAAATGTAGAGAGATATTGAGCGATCTCACGGGTCCATTTCGAGTACGCTCAGTTTAAGTAAAGACTCACCAGTCACCAGTGAGAGTCTATACCCAACACAATTGTCGATGTTAATTGAATGTACATTTGCGCGGGACAAATTATAAGTACTGTACAAGTATGTGCGCATGCCCCAGTGAATTTTCTATTCCTTGATCCTTTAAATTCAATGCTAAGTGACACGATCGTAATTTTAAGTCATGTCCAGAAGTGATGGTTTTTCGTACATAGTATTCGTTGTTCTATATTTCTAGATCGTAGCCGATACATGACATCTACAGCCTCCGCAAGGATGTTACAAAGAGAACTCGTAAAATTGTGAACATAAGATTGTGGAAATGTTATAAAAACATGCATAGTTAAAAACTATTATTTATTATTTAATTCTTCATAACATTCTTAACATCTTAATAAAATATTTAATACACACTAAACAAGGTGTTACATAAACAGTAGACACACACACAAACAACAAATCTTACGTTTAGGATCTTAATTAGAGATGATTAATTGATATGCAAACTAATTATTTTAAATGTGAAACTGAATACCGTGTACCTGAAAACCCCAATCACATATACAAGAATAATAGTCAATTCTTCGTCATAATATATAGGTAGGTACCTACCTACATATTTATGACGAAGCCGAAGCCTAAAACTTTATTTTTCTTATATTTCTAGCTTGTTTAATTGTTTTAAATTTTATGGGTAGATAGAGATCCTTAAGTTTCTTCAACGAGTTATGTTGTTGTATAAAAATTAGTATATTAATGATAAACATATTTCAAAAAATAATTTTTGTCATAGTTGCTTTCTCCGTCTTTTCAGTGGATTTATTCAAATTTGTCCGGGCATCGCACAAAACTTATGGACCTCTGTGGAAACTGGGCACCTACAATACTACGATGTGTTCGATACAAATAACACGTCCTGAAGACTTGGAGGTACATGAAATTATATAATTTAATCATTTATTTTTATTTAAAAACTTCTTGCACTACATTTCACAAAGGGGGACTTAATGCCAAAGGCATTCTTTACCAGTCATCCTTGTGGGGTGATGCATTGAAAACATGATAGGCGCACTAAAGTACAAAATGTTGTACACGAGAAGATATATGTATTTTGCTACTAGGAAAGTAGTTACGTTATGATTACAACGCACGAGCTCAACGATTGAAAAGAACATCTCGCGCTACTGGCCGGCGCCGGAGTGCCAGAAACAAATTTGTACCTATACATAAACACGTAAACAATCCACTTTTAAACGAATAGCAATTGCTGCTAAGATTATAATATTTTGCTGTGTAATCTGCATTTTTGTTTAGAATACGGCAATATATTCTATATGCAGTTAAATACTACCCTATAATTATAAACACCTCACATTAGGTTTAATAATAATAGTTTCAGATGTTTCAGAAAGTATTATCATCCACACAACATAATCATAAAGATATACCATACAAATTTTTAAGAGGATGGCTGGGTCAAGGACTGTTGGTTAGTAATGGTAAGTCTTATCAAAAGCTTAAAATTAAATAAAAAAGGTTTTTATTCATGTAGAATTTAAAAAAGCGCTTGTAAATAGTCAGAACATGTTTGTAGTAATATAGTTGTATACATTATTATTTCTAGTAACATATTTAGGTACACATTGTATTGATTGTATGAAAACATTTATAAAATTTATTTTATAATATCAATGATATTTAGCTAGCTCGTATCAAGTTATTGTCAAGAGATTATGTTTAAGTTTAATTATCTAGTTTAAGTCTAATATTTTTACTACATATTGTCAATGGTTCTGTCTATATTAAGGTTTTATTATTATGACGGGCCTTGTGTTAATAAAGACGGTCGCGCTTTAATGCTACCACCGCACCGGATCCAATGCGCCCCATCTGAGAAGTACGATATAAAATATATGAAGTCATGAAACCCAACGCTTCCACCGTACAAATGGTGAATTTTCATAATCATATATGTATATGAAAGGTTTTCCATTTAGCGAGAGTAGGCGTTGTTAAGCTTTCGCGGTCATTTTAGTTTTCGTAGCGTCCGCGTGTCGAGGCGCTCATAGCTAGATGCTCACACTGGTCCGTAATCTGTCGGTCCCGGTTGTAGTCATTAAACAACAGTCGTTAAGCCATGTCGGAGGCGTACTGGGCGGCTTGAACACCTCTGACACTAGGGTCACCACTACCCATACGATAAGCAAGCAAGCGTCCACGTATTCTATTGTTTACATTTCAGTAATTGTTGGTAAATCACCATGGCAAGCTACAGTGTTGGACACATCCAAATAATAAGACTTTAGTATCAAAATCAGTGTTCATAACTGAAAACATTACGTACGTTGCTCCCACTTTACGGCAGAAGCGATGGTCCTTCAAAGTCTGCTCTGCAAAGTGTGGTGGCCAAATTTAAGACGACTGCTTCGGTAAACAATCAGCTGACACCTGTACGTCAAAGTTCCGGCAGATCACTGCTGCCCTTTAAAATGTGCACAAATCCCTTGTCGTGCACAAGAACTCGGCCTTTCGCAAACTACAATATGGTGAATTTTACGTGCATTCACTGTCTGTATATGATAAACAGACATTAATTTTTCTATTCATTCAGATATTTTGAAACTTACGTAAATATGACATATTTACGCAAATAAAACAAAACACTTTCAAATTTAAAAATATTGTAGGTAAGTGCAAGTTTTCAATACCTACACATCAGTTCATTCATAAATATATTTTTTTAAATTCGCCGAGTAACTATTCCTTCACGGTAAATTTAATCTTAGGCACTGGTTGTGTGTGTGCTCCAAAGATATAATTATATTATAATATCTTTGATGCGCTCTTACTAGACTTGTGATTTTCCACAGATAATAAATGGCAACATCGCCGAAAATTGTTAACACCAACATTCCACTTTAACATCTTAAGCAAGTTTATCAAAACCTTCTGTCTACACTCTCAGGATCTTGTGGACGCTTTAGAAAAAGAGGTTGGTAAAGATAAAACTGATCTTGGACCTCTAATCACCATGGTAACTTTTCGAATTATATGTGGTAAGTAACTATTTGTAGTTACTCGTGGCATGTGGTCTATATAGCACCAATTATCACGGCGCCATGCCGAGCCTTGCACTTATCTAGAGGTAGTCTATGGTATTTTTGTGTGCATATTTCACCGTTAAATTGAAAATACGGTTATCTATATTATCTATTCTCAAGAAAGGACAGGTTAGAAGTGCCCTATACCGGCGAGCATGTATGAAGAATATAATGACAGTAATCGAGGCAAAAGACGTGTGCAAAGATCGTGACGAATGGAAATCCGTTGTCTCTGCCTACCCCTCTGGGAAACCGGTGTGAGTCTATGTATGTACCTATGTATAAAGAATTAATGTGGGTCTGTATATCCTTTATAGAATCGTAAACTATGCAATTCATATAATAATAATCTTCAGCAAAGTGTTGTGCATGAGCCCACGAAGGTTTCGGAGTTGGTACGGCCAATACAATACAATACAATACTCTTTATTGTACACCAAATGAATTACAAAAAAGAACTTAAATACTAGCATAATAATGTACAAAGGGCGGTCTTATCGCTAGCTGCGATTTCTTACAGACAACCTTAGGATGGACAGGAGTTGTATGAAATGAAAACGGGTAAGAGGTGTAACAAGATCAGTAAATAAAAATATTAAAAGAAACAGAAAAGGTAGGTATCAGATATTATGTAGGAGTACACCTACATTTTGTAGATGAATATATAATTATCTTAAATACTATGTATACATAATCTATATGTAATGCATGCAATATATACCTGCTAAATAAAATAAATAGAGGCAATAAATAATATGTTATAATAAATACATATATTAATACATATATAAATGCATATATAAATACATTTATAAATACATATATCAAAGATATATATTTATTATTAATGAAAGGAGAATATTCGTAGCATGTTCCGCTGCTAATTAATGTTGAGTTGTGCAAGATAATGGTCTTTTACCATTTTTTTAAAAACGTGTATCGACTGGGCGCGTCTAATCGTCATTGGTAAGGCATTCCACAAACGTACAGCATGGACGGTGAAAGATTTCGTGTAAAAGTTTGTGGAATGGGCAGGAGTTTTTAGTCGCATGTTTTCCGATGACCTCAGAGAAAGAGAATGTGTGTCATTTAGGAACTCGAAACGTTCTTTAAGATATGAAGGGGTAGTAGGATTGAATAGTATGTTATATAAAAAAGCCAGAAAGTGAGTATCTCGACGGAGGCGAATAGGCAGCCACTTGAGCTTAGCGCGATATTCTGAAACATGATCATACTTACGTAATCCAAATATGAACCTTATGCAATAATTTTGAAGGCGCTCAAGTTTATCAAGCTGGGCTACAGTGAGATCAGGATAGCTGGCATCGGCATAGTCTAAAATAGGAAAGAGAAGAGATTGTGCAAGCGCAATTTTTGTGGGTATTGGAAGAAAGTTACGGATTCTCCGTAACGAACCAGCCGAAGCAAATAATTTCCGGCTGACTTCTTGCATCTGAGGACCCCAGGATAACGTATTATCTATAAAAATACCTAGGTTTTTGACCTTATCACTGTAAGGTATGACGTTTTGATCAAAATAGACCTTAGGTAGCTGGAGCCAATCTATTTTAGATAATAATTTAGAGCTGCCTACAACTATGGCCTGTGTCTTTGCCGGGTTGACATTTAATCCATACGACTTGCTCCACTCGCATATATGAGTCATATCCGCATTAATGATTTCAACGGCGGCAGGCAAATTTTCAAGTGAAGCCTGTGTATATATCTGTAGATCATCAGCATAGAGGTGGTAGGAAGAACGGAGATTGTTTGAGATGGTATTAATAAATATTGCGAAAAGTAGAGGAGATAGCACGCCACCCTGTGGCACACCAACAGACAGTTGACACCATGAAGAGAGTGTGTCTTCTATACGGATGCGCTGTTGACGGCCGAACAGGTAATTTCGAAACCAATCAGTAACCAATGGAGATACGTTAAGCGAGTGTATAATGCCGAGTAGGATATCAAAATCTACGGTATTGAAAGCATTTGAGAAATCAAGCAAGGACAGTAAAGTGAGATGTCCACTATCCATGCCCTGCCTGATATCGTCAGTAATCTTAACGAGAGCAGTAGCCGTACTATGACCTTGACGGAAACCGGATTGCATGGGGTTAAGCAGTTGGTTTCTGCAGAGGAATGTATTGAGCTGGCTAAAAACTAGGCGCTCCAGGACTTTGGAAAGGAAAGGAAGAATGGATATAGGACGAAATTCTGTGAAGGATGAAGGATTTGGTTTCTTTGGTAGTGGGATAACATGTGCTTCTTTCCATGATGATGGAAAGCAACCGTTGGACAGGGAATAGTTGAGGATATGGCAGATGACATGGAGGATTTCTTCAAGGATTGAGGTGATCATAATACGGCTAATACTGTCGCTACCAACAGCTTTCGATGAAATCGACAAAATGTTCTTCCTAACGTCACAAGTGGTTACTTGATTAAAAACAAAGGGAGCATAATCGGGCTTTGGAAGTGATGAAAGATATCTCATAGTATTATCTTTAGTTGTCATATTATAATTTGATGACGACGAGAAGTGTAGATTAAGAGAATTAATATCTAAATTCTTGTAGGTTAGGTTAGAATTTGCTTTTCCAACTCCCATTGATTTAAGAAATTTCCAAACTTTAGATGGATTACCATGTTCAATTGAGTCGTGGACATGTTGGCGTTGTGCTTTCCTACACACCTTGCTGCAATGATTTCGGATGGAGACGTATTTCTCCCAGTTAGCAGGAGAGGGACGACATTTATACTTTGTCTTTGCTTGTACCTTTTTAAGCATAATAGACTTTAACTCGTTGCTAATCCAAGGTGCTGGCAGATGTTTGACCTTAATAGCACGTATAGGTGCATGAACATCGTACAAATGTATGATTTTTGATGTAAAAAAAAAATTTTTTTCGTCTATTGATTCTGCAGAAAATAGAGGATCCCAAACTATATTTCTGGCATCACTGCGGAGAGCAGCAAGGTCCATACCAGCAAAATTGCGCTGCAGAAGTATTTTTGACTTTGCCTTGGGAGGACGGATTTTATAAGATAGAAATATTAAATCATGGTAGGAAAAAGCGTCAGCTGGGCATTGACCATGCTTAGTGACGAGATTATGTGAAGATACAAGAATTAAGTCTAAAAGAGATGGATTTGAGTTAGGAAAGTGATGAGTGGCATTTAGTGGGAGAATGGATAAATTGCTAGAATGTACTGCGGAGCGTAATAAAGAAGATCGAGAATCGTTTTTAAGGAGACAGGTGTTGAAATCACCCATGATAATTGTGTGATCGTAAGATGGAGTAAAGTTTTCAAGTATAGCTTCAAAGGACGAAAAGTAATTGATTCGTAATGAGGGACAATAATATGCACCAAGAAGAACTTTAGTGTGCTTTAACTCTATTTCCAGCAATATATGTTCGCCTGCATTAGGTGTTGGAGGTTGTGGTGATGTGCTAATTATGGTGAATGGAATGTAGGAACGCAGATATATAGCAACACCACCTCCACCACTGCCTATGCGGTCATTGCGGATAAGTGTAAAACCTGGAAGAGAATAAGATGAAGAAGGAAGGCATGGTTTAAGCCAAGATTCTGAAATAAGAATAGCATGTATGTTCTTACAGCTAAAACTGGCCAGCATATCCGGGAAATGGGCCGGGATACTTTGCGCGTTTATATGGACTACATTAAAATTCTGTGAGACATCGGAGAATTGCAACTCGAGACTATCGGCAAGAGACGGGAGACTCATAAAACTGTCATTGCTACATACAGAGAAGTAGTCGTCAGATTCACTATCATTTTCATGATCTGACATGTTAATTAGAATAGATAATAATTATATGTTTATAATATATAATAATATGTATATAATGTATATTAAACCAAAATATTAAATAAATGTATATATTTTCAAATGTTACTATAAGATAAATATTTAAAAATATACTATAAATACTACAAGTATACAGTCAAATCAGTACAACTGTATTAAACAATAGTATCCACCCGCCAGTTGAGTGACCTTATTCAGTAACTATACAATTACTCGTATATTAAACAAACACTGTATTACAAATAAAACGTAATAAACAAAATAAAGGCATTAACAAACATCTAACACTGTCAAGTAAATATGTGTGCGTACCTACTAAAATTTAAAACAAAAATAGCAAATTATATATATATATATATATATATATATATATATATATATATATATATATATATATATATATATATATATATATATATATATATATATATATATATATATATATATATATATATATATATATATATATATATATATATATATTAGGTCTTTACCTATGAAATTGCCGTTCTGCAGTACTGGCCATTTCAAATCAAAATAATTTTTGTTTGGCTAAGAATTCTAATTTCAAATTAATTTTATTTTAAAAACATGGATTCTTTTTTCCAAAAGTAGTCATTTCTTTATTGATTAGTGTTACATTTTCATCGCATTTCAATCTTTTTCGTCATCATGGATACGTTAAAAATTCGAGTAATTATGGAATATGAGTACCGTCGTGGCAGCAACGCGGCACAAGCGGCACGCAACATCAACGACGTTTACGGAGCTAACACTACAAACCAACGCACCACCTGTTATTGGTTTGCTCGCTTCCGTTCTGGAAATTTCGACCTGAAAAATGAACCTCGCGGTCGTCCGAAGACTTTGGTCGACAATGACGAATTAAAGGCGGTTGTGGAAGCTGATGATACACAATCTACGGCTGAATTAGCAGCAGCTTTCGACGTTAGCGGCAAAACAATATTGGTCCATTTGCGTCAAATTGGCAAGGTAAAAAAGCTTGACAAATGGGTGCCCCACGAACTCAATGATCGCCAGCGCGAAGTACGCGTCGAGACGTGCCTTGCACTGCTCAACAGACACACAAATGAAGGAATTTTGAACCGCATTGTTACCTGCGATGAAAAATGGATTCTGTTTGATAACCGCAAGCGCTCAGCAAGTTGGTTGGATCCTGGTTCAGCACCTAAACAATGCCCTAAACGAAAACTTACCCCTAGAAAAGTGATGGTCACTGTTTGGTGGTCTAGCGCCGGTGTGATTCATCACAGCTTCTTACCAAACGGGGTGAGCATTACTGCAGATGTGTACTGTGAAGAACTGAGCACAATGATGGAGAAGCTGGCGCATCTCCAACCAGCATTGGTCAATCGCTCGTCTCCGCTGCTCCTGCACGACAACGCGCGACCTCATACTGCACAGCAGACGGTCTCCAAGTTGCAAGAACTGGGGTTGGAAGCTCTCCGTCATCCGCCCTACTCACCAGACCTTGCGCCTACAGACTACTACTTTTTCCAGAATTTGGATAACTTCTTGGCGGGAAAAAAATTCAATACCCGAGAGGCAGTACAAAATGCCTTTGAAGAATTTGTTGCCTCCCGTCCAGCTGATTTCTTTAAGAAGGGCATCAATAAACTGCCACTGCGATGGCAAAGATGCATTGATTGCATGGGTGATTACTTCGATTAATACAAATAAAAAAATTCATGAAAAAAATTCGTTTAAATTTTTTCATACAAAACGGCAATTTCATAGGTAAAGACCTATTATTATGTATATATACATATGGCATAGATTTATATACCTATAGGCTCCATATATGTGTGTAAATAGATACTAAAATAGTGTAGGATTTAGCAATTAGATACCGTAACAACAAAATGAATGGTAATACTATAAATAACTGCAGACAATAGGTATATTAAAAAGTAACATTTGATCTGTATTCCATTGCTACAAAACTATAGAACTTGTTTTATAGCAAGGTAACCCGGGGGAGCATGCGCGGGCGCGGAGGTACCTTACCTGCGCACGGAACTTCGGCGGCCTACACGCTTCGACCATCAGTTCAGATTTAACGCTAGGACGTGATGCCCACGTCTCCCACTCTAGTTCGGTGTGACACTTTAGTAACCCTCGCTTAATTCCACTACGTTTCCTATAGTGTAAATAATTCTGTAGTGCACTAAATATGCTTGAATACGCTTTGCCATGGAATATACTTATGTTTAAGAAAACTAAATAGTTCGGAGTAAACTGTGATAGACATTACATAAAATAAATATACGCTTGTACAGTGTTAGGTGCTTAATGATAGTTTCTAAAGGAATCACTTTTTCGTGGCTGCTGTGCGTTTGGATCTTGTGTTGATTTGGGGCTTTGCTGGACCTGACGTGCTTTGTGCAGCGAGCTCTTTTGTGACGGGTGCTTCTAAGCGAGTCAAGTCCCGAACCGAGACCAGTTCCTGCCGAGACCCATCTGCCGCCTGAACAAAGATACGCCCTTCGCGACTCCAGCAACTCGAAATACCCAGCTTTTCACGGGCCAGCATAAATAAATTGTGTTTACTCCTGGTCAGAAATTCAGATATAGTGATTCCTGTTGACTTAAGCTGAGTTTTAGCAAACCATACCTTATCCCGGCATGTGACTTCATTAAATTTGATAAGAATTGGCCGAACTCGGTTAGCTGCAGGCCTCCCCAGTCGATGACAACGCCTGATGACTTCGATTGAGAAATCACTCAACTTCATGTGACTCTGTACCACCGACACAACTTCCTCCGCCGTCACTTCATTCTTCTTTTCATCCACGCCGTGTAACAAAAGCATCTTACGACGTTGACGCCGCTCTAAACGCTCGGCCCGCTGCTCGAGATGTTCTGTTTGTTTTTGAAGTAGCTCGCTCTGCTTCTGAAGACTGTGAAGCGAGCGCAGAATAAAGGTTTTGAAGCAGCTGAATTCTGTGGCTAAGTTGGTGGGCGTCGTAGGTGCTTCTTTCAACTCCTTCTCGAAATCAGCCATCCTTTGCACGAAGATATCACGAAGCTGAGTCAGTGTAACTTGATCGGAATCCATCCTCGGTGTAATCAGTGTAGTTTTGTGATGAATACAGGAGAGATCACTCAATGGCAGGTAACGATGATTATGTATTAACTATAAGCATAGATAATTGAACAATTCACTGTTAAATTAAATATTATATATAAAATTTAAAGAGACTAACTTTTTAACGTCTTGCCGTTACGACTACCCGCCAACAAAAAAAAAAAGAAAAAAAAAAAAAAAAAAAAAAAAAAAAAAAAAAAAGGCCAATCTTCGACAGATAGCGCCAATATCATACCAATGAATTTCATATATAGTCTATATATTATTTTAGCGAGATTTTAAACTGTCCAAAGATTGTAAACCGTTACATACTGATTACAATAAACGGGTTATTTTTCGGTTTATAATAATCTATGGAAGTAAAACTGTAAACTGTTTAATCATAGTCTCGTTTGTGTAAATAACTTTTTGTCCGATTCTAAACGGCCGCGGCACACTCGTTTCACTCCCTCGGCACTTTCGTTGTATGGTCACAGTTCCAAACTAACCTAACATACTTTTCTAATAGAGTAATACGCCCGAGTAAACAATATGTTGCGAATCAAAATATTTCGACAGTTTACAATCTCATGAGATTTCGCGAGGTAGATGATTTAACGGTACAATTTTACGATGACATATATAAACGTTTAATTGTAGTACAAACATTTACTGTTATGTTAATATGAAGCCGATTTTCAATGATTAAGAAGTAATTTTTATTCTGCCGTATTTTGAAATCAGCATAGCTTACCGAAAAAATTACCCTACGGTACTGTGAATTGCTTAATAAATAAATATTATTTTAAATTAGTCACAATAAATTATGCTTATTTATCGCCAAAAGGTTGTACAGGCAATAGCAGTGTTTTACCTGAAAATAAAACACATATTAAATACTTACCTTATTTGAAGCTTACTTGATTGAGAGTGGCGCTACGTAACTTCCGCTTTATACTCCCTCTCTTTCGATCTTTCCAATACTTGTATATATATTTCTCTCTCGCACAAACGTTTATCCACCAGGTGGCGCTGCCAAACATTTGTTCGGTGTTGGCAGGGTTTTACGAATCATTGAGTCGAAAATCTACACCAGGTAGAAATTAAATATAAGCTTCAAATAAGGTAAGAATTTAATATGTGTTTTATTTTCAGGTAAAACACTGCTATTAAACACTTGACCGTTATTTGAAGCTTACTTGATTGAGACGTGTCTGTTATCACCTGGTGGAAAACGACGCCAATGTGATAAAGGTATCAATAAACACACCAAGTGTACGTGAAATATATTTTTATTAGTTTGTGTGTAAATTAAACAAGTTTAATTTCAGATCGAATAGTAATTACATACTATTTTGTAATTAGTAACTAAGAATCACAATTCCATGTACCATGGTTAGAATAATCAAGAAGAAAAATAATTAATGTTTCTAGACAAAACAGAGATAATATTTGAGATTATTTAATGCAACAGATGTTTATTTAAAATCAATTAATTGGTCTAAACATTCTAGTTACATCACAACTGGCAGTAATTGGCATACTATGCATCACCTCTTTACAATAAAACCGAGTGAAAGTATTTTGTGATTTCCAATTACCCCTGGAGAGTATGTCATCTAGGGGGTAATTGTTGAACCAGTTTCTAGAGGCAACCGCAGATCTGAGACTGCCAGGTGAAGCAACCACTCCAGCTTCTGACAACAGAGACTTGACCCATCCAGCGATTACTGTACGCGAAGCAGCCTTTGGTTTGCCTCTTATGTTAAGAAAGAGATTAATAAAACCCCCTGTCTGACGTTTTTCTTTTAATATTGATATAGTCTGTTTCACCCAGAAAACAGGGTTTAAGTTTTTGTTGTCAGTATTAGGAATTAATCTCCAACCGGACTGTCTATAGTCAGTTGTATCTGTTTTAGAACCAAACAATGGCCAAAGGATCAGGCAGTCATTATCTTCAGACATGTGTTTTGAATCAATGGCTAATAGAGTCAAATCATGAACTCGCCTTCCTGAACAGATGAGTAATAACGTTGCTGTATGTCTACAAATAGAGAAAATATTATTTTCCTCTACAGAATAACTTTCTAAAAATGTTGCTAGTTTGTCTATGTTCCAAACCATAGGCTTCGGACTCACTGGCTTTTTTAATGAAATAGATTTTAATATATGATTCACCAAGACGTGCGAACTTAATTTACCCGAATAATCAGAGTTACATAACGTGCAAACTACAGATTTATGTAGTAATATAGTGTTATAAGCTAGTCCATCTATAATATACAAATCTGCCAGATAACGAGCCAAGGTTTGACCTGTTGGTTGTGAGGGATTTAAATTATGCTTTCTACTCCATGTTAGCCATTTATTCCATGCTACCCTATAGGTCTTTTTGGTAGATGGCCGCCAAGATGACTTTAAAAGCTGTAATTGAGCATCATTCCACTCCACTAAATTCGGTGACCACCCCCACATCTCCATACTTCCAACGTCATCTCTTGGACCTTGGGTGGTGGATGCCCTGTCACCGCATCTATCAGATTGAGATGCAATTTCTGGATTGTGAATGGAGGAGCTAACGCACGGACTTTTAGATCCGCTCTCCAAAATACTCTCTCCCATCGTGGAACTACTAACAGGTACACACCCGACGCTGAGTTGAGGTGAGCTAGCACCTTGGGTACCAGGTAACGCGGTGGAAACACCCAAGCTAAGGGATAGGACCAGTTTCGGGAGAAAGCATCGTGGTACAACGCTTGAGTGTCGTTTTGGTCCAGTGATACATAATTCACCACTACCTTTAAATAGGTCTATCATTGGTACTCCGAATTTCCTGAATATTTTCTCTGTACACTGAGGTAAGAGATTCCACTCCGGAGGACAACGGTGCCGAGAAAGGTGGTCTGCATGACCGTTGTATTTCCCGGGGACGTGGGGTGCTCGCTTAGGACTTGAAAAACCTTTTTTGTTAGATTCATTAACGACGTAGACCTGGTCCCGCCCTCGTTTCGTAGAAAAGCAACCACGGTCTTGTTGTCGCACTGAACGAGAATCGTAGATTGGCTCAATTGTGCACCTCGCTCTTTTAGGACCTTGAATATCGCAAGCATCTCCTTGTGATTGCAATGGAGCTGTTGTTCTTGCTTTGTCCAAGGACCTGAAAGTGCACATCCGTCGAGCTGTGCACCCCAAGCAACATCCGACGCATCTGTGGTCAGGAAATGTGACGGTGGTGGACTGTGGATCAAGGATGCCAGATGACAATTTAGCAGCCACCATTTTAGTTCGTCCTTCACTTCTATGGGTAACAGGACATTCACAGAACCTTCTTTTAAATGTTTGTTTAGCCACATTAGTGTAGCGCGAAAGTGAAGCCTGCCTTTCGGGACTACTAAACTCGCGAAGTTTAATAGGCCCACTAAGCTTTGTAGTGTTTTTAGCGTTGTTATGCTTTCGTGTAACAGGTGCACTACCTTCTCTTTTAGTTTGGAGATCTTTTATTGTGGCAAGGATCTCTCGTTTAGCCATGGGTTCCACTGAACCCCCAAAAATACCAGGCTTTTGCTCGGAGAAGTGGACGACTTCTGGTAGTTTATCCGCCACCCTAGGTAGTGCAGACGGTCTAGTACTTTTTGGATATGTACTTGTAACATCTGATAATCTTGGTGAACTACAAGAAAATCGTCTAAATAGACTAGTATCCGGATACCCTCCTGTCTTAATGTCTGCGCTATCCAGTTTGTCAGACTTGCAAAGACTCGGGGTGCAGTACTGAGACCAAATGGGAGGCAGGTCATTTGCAACAATTTTCCTATGTAAATTAGTCTTAGAAATCGTCTGTGCGACTGGGATATCGGGACATTGAAATAAGCTTGGGAAAGGTCCACTTTGCAAAGCCAGTCCCGTGCTTGGAGAAAATCTGGGACGCGAAAAACGTTTATGAGCCTGAAGCGCTCTGTGTGAACGAATTCGTTCAGATTTTTTAGGTTGAAGATGGGTCGATTTGTGCAATCGGCCTTTGGGACCAGAAATATCGATGACAGGAAGCTTGGGTAGCTCGGAGCTTCCTCTAAGATGTCTTGCGTTATCATTTGTGAAATGATAGCCGACATCGCCTTTGATTCCTTTGTTTCGAATGGACTTCGAACATCGGTCATCATAAGAGGAGGTTTCCTGAGAAAAGGTATGCGATACCCCTTTATTATGCGCAGAAGAGTGTCTGGTGCACCCAGCTTCTGCCATCGGTTTACATAATATCTTAACTGGCCCGGTCTGAAGTCCTGCCAGTCAGAACTTTCCTCTTTTTCCTCCTGCATGAAACTCTGTAGCTGGGTTGTGTTTTCTATTATATGTCCTGTTCGTGTTCTGTTTATTATGTTGTTGGTGACTACCTCGTGGACGTGAGGATCAACGAAAGTTGTGGTAAGACCCACGTGTCCCTTTATTATAACCGCTGCCCTGCGAGGGATGGTTATGTCCGCACCCCGGTAATGGGTGGTTGTATCTACAGCCCTGCGAGGGCTGGATGGGACCTTGCGTAATGCCACTTGCTTGATGCCCCTGTGAGGGTGCACAAAAATAAGATGGCCCCTGCGAGGGGTAGCGATTTGGTTTCTTACTACCTGTTTGCGGAACAGGTTTATAGCCACTGGACTTGTTTGGAGGTAAGAATGCCTTTTTGACACCTCCGCTCTTATCCAACGCCGACGATAATAAATCAGAGTTAAAAATGTACTGATTGGATGGCGGGACTTTACGTAGTGCAGCCTTAACAAGAGGATCACGAACAAAATTTGTTATGCCGTCTCTACGCATTTGAATAGTCTCCGCGCGGTGACCACAGATAAGTTGAAGTAAATCCGAAGACACCTTATTGTATTCACCATCCGACAATAACTCTGTGATTTTATCACGCAATTGATCTGGTGTTACACTGACATTCATGCGAGCCCAGGTCATAAGATCAGTCATACTATCTTGCAAGACCTCTCGTTGTTTTAGTGCGCAAAATGTCAAAGCACCATATGCTTTATCGGCATAGGCTAGGTGTCGAAGAGAATCATAAGCTTTGATTTCTTCATTTACCTCCAGTTCGGTAAAACCAGGACTGTGGTTATATAATTTTTGCACTTCCGAGTACCCAACCTCACACCATTCACTTTGATTGAAATGCTGAATGTCATCTAAAACCTTAAGGTAATCTTCAGGAGCTTTAGGAACAGATGGTTCCTTCAATTTGACTTTCAAATCAAATCTGAATTGATGTGATTCCGTTGAGTTATCATTCTCTACCTCGCTATCATACAAGGACCTACAATCCTGATTATCCATTAGAGATATTTCATCATTGCTACATACGTGCATTTCTACTGAATTCCGAGGTGAGACCGCAGATTGCTTACGCTCGGCTGATTTATCACCATAAAGAACGTGTTTTCGCAGCTCACTAACTTCATGAGATAATTTCTGTAGCAGATCATCTTTACGAATACGTTTGCCCCCCCTTTTTTATGGTGACGGCGATGACGCTTCTTACCACGGGGTGGGCTCCCTGACGATGCAGTTGAAGAACTAGAACTGGAGGAGGAACTAGAGGCCGAGCTCTTACTTCTTTGTCGTTCCCGCCGAGGTGAACAGACTTTGGTTTGCTGACCAGATGGCCCCGGGATCTCCCTCGCACTTGTGTCCTCCATCTTAATTATAATGAAGTCCTATACGCACAGGAATTCGAAACAGTAAAATAATTTACCAAACCAACGTTCAAATACGTAATAATTATCGTAAGATTAACTTTGTTCTAAGAGCAAAAGAGGGTAGATAATATTCACACGTAAAAGTAAGGCAATGTTAACGGTAAGCCGAACGGTAACACCGTTTTATATATTACCTACATTACCCAACAAAACATGAATATTCCACAATAATTCGTGAAAGTATGAAGGTACTTACAATATACTTTCTTCTTTTCCGACGAGAAGCACTATCACTATTATAATCACTAATAAAACACTAATGAAATTATATAAGTAAGTACAATGTAGCTATTATTAAAACTGTACAAAGTTGTCTCGACGACGACTGTTTGCGGCGGAAAATAAGACGCCAATGATTCGTAAAACCCTGCCAACACCGAACAAATGTTTGGCAGCGCCACCTGGTGGATAAACGTTTGTGCGAGAGAGAAATATATATACAAGTATTGGAAAGAGCGAAAGAGAGGGAGTATAAAGCGGAAGTTACGTAGCGCCACTCTCAATCAAGTAAGCTTCAAATAACGGTCAAGTGTTTAATTATTTATTTTTAGTCCTGTAAACAATGCAGGTACATAGTTTTGGTTCTCATAAGAACAAAGACAATTAATTATTAATATTTATGGATTTAAGTAAACCACGCTGGCAGTTGCAAAAAGAATAATTATACGATAACAATAATTGCAAAATAAAATCCACAACTTTATTAAAAATAATTCTTATAAAGTCTAAATAATTCCAGAAACATCAATGGGCACTGAAATCCGTGAAGAAACAACTGCTTTAAAACAATATTCAAGAGCTGTTCACAAAATAGGGGAAGTAATTTTACAAAGGTTATCGATGCCATGGTTCTATAGCAATGGTACTTATATGATATCGTCATTATGGCGAAGAGAAAAATATATTTTGCCAGACTTACACAAATTCACCAAAGACCTGATACAAATAAGAAGGGATTTTATGGAAAACAATGAAGATGATGTAGAGTTTAGTGACGATATAACTAAATTTACTAAAGATGGTTATGAACTAAGTCATGACGACATTAGTTATGGTAAAACATCTAAGCCTGCCATGTTAGATTTATTACTAGAAGAGCAAAAGAAAGGAAAAATTGACGACGCTGGTATTAGAGAAGAAGTAGATACGTTCTTGTTTGAGGTTGGTGAGCAGTTTTTAGTTTTAATATCTATTTCAGTACTATTTATTTAGAAACTTATCTCGTTACTTGATATGTATTTATTTTCATATAATAATACAAGTATTTAACTTAACTTAATAACAAAGAACCTAAATAAACTTATGAATATACATAGCTACCTACATTAGAAAGAAAAACTAAATCTACGAAAAAGTAAATTATATACATAAATAAATTAAAACTAACTACAGATGGCGCCGTAGTATTCCTACGAATCGAGGCCATGAGAAAATGTGCCCAGAAGACTGGCTGCCTTACCACGTTGTATTGCTATAGTAATTCTTTGGCCAAAGAAAAAGCCAGCCCTCTGGTCACGGGAAGCATCAACCAAACGCTTCGAAATCTGGCGATAGAGACCACGGGCACTCGGACCCCACGTTCCAAGCGTTTCGACCCCAAACGGCTCAAATATGTAATTTCCTATCAAATTACCATATTTGCGCCGCTTGAGAACCACTTTCTCGTCACTTTGAAACTTCGGATCAAGGTTTCGGCGTCTTATATTATCTTATGCTCGCGTACTAGGTCCCCTAATTGCAAAACGATTTGTGGGTGGGTATAAATTTACTGGTGTCCGGGCATTACGTGGGTACATAACGCCCGGACGCCAGTAAATTTATTTGATATTTTGCAAGTTAATCGAATTTTATTTACTGATAAAAGCACCTAGCTCACTTTTAAACAATCTTAATTTTATATATTGAAGCTTGTTTACTAATTAACTATAAAAACGGTACTAAACCCCAACACAATATGTTACGTAATCAATTTCAGAATGTAGGCATCCATTTTGAGAAGATAATTTACTTTCTGTTATCATCTTTGAGAGATTGCAATTGACCAACGCATCATATTTAAATCAGGTAATAGCTAGCATAATGATGCTTCTCTGTTATTTCAGGGTCACGATACAACGCAATCAGCAATTACCTTCATGATTATGAGAATTGCCAACGAATCAGCAATTCAGGTTTGTTGACTTACTTTAATATTAAAATTTTGGCTTAGGGGAATTTATGTTCTTATAGTCAGCACGTGTGCATTTTCAGAACAAAATATACCAAGAACTTGAAAGCATTTTCGAGGACTCCCCTCGACAACCCACACTCCAAGACTTGAACAAGATGAAGTACCTGGAGTATTGTATCAAGGAATCACTGCGTTTGTATCCTAGCGTGCCTTTTATAGCCAGAAAGCTGACTAAGGACGTAGAGTTAGGTAAGTACTACGACGTACGCTTTACTTATATGTAGTTAATAATACAATTTAACTGTGTCCAACCTTAGGGTTTGAAATTTCTGCTTTAAATTCAAACCGGAATGGACACCTCTCACTTTTTCGCTCTCTAATCTAATGGGTGGAAAAATCTTGCAATTACGTGGTGATAGATATTATCAAGCACAGGACTGACAGTTCACATACTCTCCAAAGCAGGAAACAACTTTTTGACTCGTGAAAAAAAATATTATCGGCAAAACCGGTTAATTTTTGTCCGACCTGAAACATTATTATCGGAATTTTATTTTAACAACTTTCTATTATGACTAACATCTTCCTTGATTTTGCTGTCAGTCTAACTGGTTACGGCCAGCTCCCAAGATTAGACATGCTGGCCGCCATCTGATACATAATCCGTAGCAAACCAGTAAACAAGATAATGCCAGGTACCAGAGTTTATTAGACATCTTACTGCACCTTAACGGCGCTGTTCAAGAGTCAAGACGTCATGGATTAGCATGCGCTGCGTAGTTTATCAGTTTTCATACAAAGATTATTATTATCCGGGGTGAGCATCGAACGCATGACGTCCCCAATACAAAACTCCAGCCTGATGACTTACACCGCTTACAACATACTTAGCATAAGTAACTGCTTATACTAAGTAGTAAGCTTATGACCTCGTTTAATCACTTTAAACATAAGATATTCTTGACCTTAAGCTCTTCTATTTTCTAAATCAGGCAATGTCGTAATTTCGCGCTATCGTAATTGCTATCGCTATGTACATTTTTGTTCTTGATGCCAACCACGGAGATATACTTAGTTGTAATTTTTATTACATATAATATGCCACATTAGCTTAATATCTAGAGATTTAATTTGACCCACAGCCTGGTCGCTATTTGGGGTTCGTTTAATATTCTCAAACATGTTACTAAATTCATATTCTGTTTTGTTTATTTACAGCTGGCAGACTAATACCAAAGAATATTATCTGCAATATCCACATATTCGATACTCATCGCAACCCTGAAATATACCCGGAACCTGAGAAGTTCATTCCAGAAAGGTTCTTCCCGGAAAATACTATTGGGCGTCATCCTTACGCGTACATACCGTTTAGTGCTGGCCCAAGGAACTGTATAGGTTAGTCGTGAAATGAAAATTACTCGAACTATGTAAGTCTATCGCGTGAAGAATGGAACCCCATTAGATACCTATAATCGCGGATTACTTAATAAATTCTCGGACTCATCTCAACTTTATGATGTTCCACCATATTTTATTCTGTTCTTCTTGTTTTTGCCATCTCGAAGTATGGGTATACAGAGAAGAAACCCCGCACAGCTCAGATAGCTGTGTGGTGGCAGCACCATAAGATCTAAGCCACGTGGTAACTCCCCAGGACATGACGGGCTCAGTATCGAACACGGACTACACTTACCTCGAGTTTTTGGTATGATTTAATGTATAATAGGTCATAGTAATGTACTGGCAGAGCTAATTAGGATCGAAAGCTAGGAATCGAGAGCTAAAAATAAAACAGGTGGCTTGCGGATAGCAATAACTATAGGCCTATCTCTTTTGCTACCGGGATCTCGAAATTCTTCGATGGCATGCTTAACACATAACTAAATAAGTGCTCTCCAATATATAATAAACAATTTGAATTCCGTCCAGGGTTATCAACGGAGAGTGCAGTTTTATGTCTTAAAGATGTTAGCTCCTACTACACGAAGCAGGCATATACGCCTGTATATGCCTGCTTCCTTCAAAATCAGTTGCATATTGGAGTAGGAAATAGGTGAATTAGAAACCTCCTTTATGGAATTTTTTCCGATGTGGAAAACGAAACAGTCTCTGTAGTAGGATTCCGCTTAATATTTCAATTTAATGGTACTTTCATTATTCTCCGTTCTTCGTTCCAGGTCAGAAGTTCGCGATTATGGAGATGAAGACAATCATGGCAGGAATACTGCGCAGATACAGAGTAGAACCTGTTACCAAGAACGACGAGCTTGAGTTCATGAGTGATTTAGTACTACGCACCTCCCATCCTCTTTACGTTCGTTTCTGTTATAGGAAATAAAACGACATGATAAAAACCTAACAGTGCAATACTCCCGTCATATAACTCCCAACGGGTGTTCGCCGTTAGGAGTTATACGACGGGTCAGTTAACATCCGAGTAGAAAAAACGCTGTAACTTTTTACCAGTTTAACGCTACATACATAAGTATTATAAACTTTTTTCTTGATATAAATTGGAATCGAGTTTGTCTGAAGATACTACTACCGAACCATAGGCGTCAAACTGGTAACGCGAGCTATTTAAGAGTTTAAACCTATGTCTGTGTCGATCTTTTTGAGTCTAGATTTTTAATAATATCCCTTATTCTTTGCAACACGCACCAATCTAATTGTTTTTGTAAGTTCTTTTTTTTTAATGGAAAAGGTATTTTAGTGTTTAATTAAATGTAGTTTTGGCGAGAAATATTGAAGCAAAATATGAACGAGTCCTGCGCACTAAATTGGTGCGCGTACTAACTATTTTAGTACAGTTTCACAGATAAATGTGCAGACGCCAGGACATGCATTTTATAGATTTTCAATTTTATCACAAAAAATTAAGGTTCACTTTCAATAGGGGAAATTTGACAGATTGGGATAGCTTGATGTGCTAGCGTCTGTACCTGCCTCTTTGCATAAGATTTATATTAGAAAGACATGTAATGTTATTTAAGTATTGCAAATAATTTACTAGAAAAATAAATAAACAACAGTAATGTTGATGACATAGTCTGCCTTCCCGCTAAAAGCGATCTTCTTCAGATAACCAATACCATAATTTTGCTTTGTTTTGTGGTGTAGGTAAAGGACAGATTCGCCAGTTATACCCCTACTCTATGCAAAACCAAATAAAATAATTTTAATATACACTAGCTGTGCCCCGCGGTTTTACCCGCGTTACATTTTATAAATTATCATAGCTCCTCCCCCGTAGGTGATAGTGTGATAATATGAAGCCTATAAAATGTGTTGACCCAACCTCTTAGTAATATTCATGCAAAATTTGAAGTAAATCCATGCAGTAGTTTTTGAGTTTAGCCCGGACATACATACAGACAAGCAGACACACAGACAAAAATTATAAAAACTATATTTTTGGCTTCGATATCGATAGTAGATCACGCCCCAAGTATCCTTTTCAAAAAATATTCAATCTACAGTTTTGACTATATATAACTGCATTTATTTCTAAAATATAGTTATTATGTAAAGGACTTGGCAACTTTAGTTGTGACTTTTTAGTTTTGGCGCGAAATACTGAGTAAGAATATGAGAAACGTTAGGACTTGTCAACTCACTACCTATATTATATTCGGTGTGCGTGGAAATACGTGTACAATTTTAGTTGTTTGGAAATTCTATTTCAACACTGTTGTTTTCCTATGAGATATAAAATAAATAAAAATAAAATAAAAAAGGTTTTTATTCACGTAGACTTTAAAAAAGCTTTTGAAAATATTCAGAGCATGTTTGTAGTTATATATAGATATTTCTAGTTACATATAGATATTTAGGTATAAATTATATTTTATACCTAATAGTAATGATATTTAGCTTGCTTCGTATTAAGTTATTGTCAAAGAGATTATGTTTGTGTAATTATCGAAATGTATAGTAAGGTAAGGTAAGACGGCCCCCAGCTAGGTGGACCGACGACCTCAAAAGGGTCGCTGGGACAGACTGGATGCGGAAGGCGGAGGACCGTGTGCAATGGCGCGTGTTAGGTGAGGCTTATGTCCAGCAGTGGACTGCGATAGGCTGATTGATTGATTGATAGTTAAAGCTTTATTTTTCTACATATTGTCTGAATGGTTTTGTCTATACGAATTCAATATTATTACTATGGTGGACCTTGTGTGAAAATTTTGCATCTTTTATTTAATTTAATTCATCATTAAAGTTAACAGGCATGATAACTTTTTTGTAAGACTAAGACAGTTCCTGACAGTTCACAATTAGTGATCCCCTCACAAGTAACCGATTCGATTTGAAAGAACTCTCAATCACCCGTTTTTTGGTAGTCATACTGGCATGGCATACTAATATGACCAGTGAGAATCGCTTATTGGTGGTCATACTTGTCATTGTCCCACTAAATATAATAGTTTTCTTGTCCCCTGTAGATACGTATTGAATACATATTGAAATGCGTACATTTATTGTACATAAAATTGTAAATAGATACGGCACAGATTATATACCGTAGCTTACGGTTATAAATCATGCATTGAAAAACGAAGGAACACAAAATCTCAGGTACAGATGGTAGTTTATGGATGGAGGATGGTAGGTATGAATGGTAGGTTAGGTTAGGTTTGAACTGCAAACCACCAGGCGCGAGACGAGCGAGCGAAGCGACCGTGCCGTGGCAGCAGCCTTCGAGCGCGTCATCAAATTATTTTTGTTTAAAATAATATCACCACCAATACAAGCGATTCTCACTGGCCATATTAGTATAACACACCAGTAGATATACTGGTGTATTATAGGTAATAATATGACCTAATATAATCATACTGCAGTATGACAACCAAGAAATGGGGTTGAATCTTTTTGATATTGGTATTACTGAATCTGCACACGAAATCATAAAGTCATATCTTTCTAACAGATACCAGGTAGTTAAAATAGGGGAAGTGTGTAGTACGCCTGAAAAAATAACTTACGGCGTGCCCCAAGGTTCAATTCTTGGACCATTATTATTTCTAATCTATATCAATAATATAAAAGACCTGGGTCTTGCTGCCGACGTAACCTTATATGCCGATGACACCTGTCTTTTTTATTTTGGATCTGATATCGAAACTATTTCAACACAAGCCCAAAATGACCTAAATATATTGCATACCTGGTTTCAATAAAACTTGCTAACCATAAATGTGGCTAAGACTAATTATATGATATTTAAAGCGAAAAATAAAATAGTTTCAAATTCTCATCCCTTACACATAAATAATGAACCGCTAACTAAAGTCGACTGTGAAAAATATCTTGGCCTCATTTTAGATACCTACCTAACGTGGAAACCACACGTAGAAAAAATTCAGTCAAAACTTTCATCGTTGATGGGAATACTACGAGGCACTGTTCGTTGCTTTCCAAAATCTGTTAGATATATAATATACAATTCCCTCATTAAGTCGCATATATCTTACTTAATCGAAGTATGGGGCTCGGCCGCTAAAACCAATCTAAAACATCTACAATGCAGTCAAAATAAAATCATTAAATTACTCTTCCATCTTGATTATTTTACACCAACAACAACAGTCTATGAAAAAACTAAATTAATGACACTTACTCAATTGTACAAATTCCATACCTGTTTACTAATAAGAAAAATACTGACAAAAAACACACACTCCCAAATAGTATTCACCAAAAAATCACAATTTCAAACTCGACAATTAAGAAACGCCAACAATATCTGTTTCAGTATCAGACATGAAGGTGCAAAAATTTACAACACCTTGCCAAAAGATATCAAGGAGATAAAATCCTACCATCTATTTAAACGAAAATTAAAATTTCATTTTTCCAAAAGCAACTCGTAAAATTACATTATTTCAATTATATTAAAATTGCTTTTTCCAAATGCGTATCATATCTCAATATACTAAACAAGTCAATTTCTATCAATTGCTATCAAAAGTAAAGGATGATTGCAATTGCGTTTCAATACTTAATATGGCCTCTGTACTCATTAGTCGCCTGCCATTAAATTTAAATACTTACGTACATTAACAAAAAAAAAACTAAAAATCATAATTAATTACTTATCCTATTTGTCTAAAATGATTACGTGTTACTAAATTATTTTCTAAGTTTTATGTACAGACGCCAGCACATCCAGCTAACCCAATCTGTCAAATTTCTTTTATAGATTTTCAACTTTATCACAAAAGCATAATGTTCACTTTCAA
The DNA here is from genome assembly GCA_951640165.1 of Pseudoips prasinana. Classification (NCBI taxonomy): domain Eukaryota; kingdom Metazoa; phylum Arthropoda; class Insecta; order Lepidoptera; family Nolidae; genus Pseudoips; species Pseudoips prasinana. The sequence continues at coordinate 31,894,251 of OX621243.1, read as the reverse complement.
TTGGGGACATTTGACAGATTGGGATAGCTTGATGTGCTGGCGTCTGTACCTATCACTAACAATATTAATACTTAAGTTACGCCGTTTTGTATCTCGTTTCACGCAATAGATTATTTTATGTTATTTTGTTTATCTGTATTTCTCAATGTAAGTGAATGTTATATTCTGTTTTTGAGAAATAAATGTCTTTAACCGTCTTTAACCGTTTAACCGTTATATGCATCGAAACATTTTTAATTTAAATATTAATTGTTCCCCGGCACCCCCTCTATGAGCATAGGCTACCACCGCAAAGGCTTAAAAGCCGGAAGAGCTTTGGTACATGCGCCGCTCCGCTGACGACCGATCCCTCAAGAGCAAGATGCAGCATCTGGCGTGCACAAAAATGTTTACCGGATCATTTTGTCACGTACCTGGGGATCAATTGACAACATTTCAAAACTGACACCACCCTAAAACAAAAATACCATTTCTTTATTTTTGTATCCTGAGTTCAAATATTATATTTTTTTATTTCTTCATTTCTGCGGAAAAAAATAAAATCTAAAAAAGGTGTGATGACGGCACTTATAGGGCGGATGAGGTAGTTTCCTTTGCCTAAGCATTCCAATGTTTTAAACGAAAACATTAATTTCAAACAAGACATGTCAAATTGTCAATTGTCAGTTGTCACTCACGGTTTTAAATTTCGAAACTTTCATGGTGATTGAAACATAATAAGGATAATAACACTGGAAATGAATTTAATATTGACGATTTTAATTTAATTTGAAATTGAAAACATTAAACAAACGTAAACAAGTTTTGGCGCCAACGAGTTTGACAAAACAGTGATTTTTTGACGGGTTACATTAAAGCAAAGATCGATGGCTATTCCACCGTATGTATGACGTCATTTGCCGCTTACGTCTTTTTAGTATACATCGAATTTCAAAGTTGAAATTATGAATGGAAAGTTCATAATTTCGCAAAAAAGAAAAATATCACCCATATTTTTCCTTTTTGCGAAATTATGAACTTTACCCTAGTTTTGGATTTACTTTTAAATAACGCAATAATACATGCCAGTTAAAAATATGAAATGTTGTCAATTGCCGTGGCCGATATGGATGTCCAGAAATAGACTCCGGACTCAGGTGGACCGAAGCAAAGAAAACATGTCTAGGTGTTGACTGTCGAGCAACCCAAAAATGGATTGTATTTGTGGAGCAAGCATCCAAACTATAACCCTCCAAACATTGTGCCCAGTATCGCTGCCACATGTTCATGGCAGGATCTTAGAAATGCAACAAACAGGGCAATCAGTGTGGCCACGTTTTGGGCCAAAAGGTAGATTTAAAGGGAATTAAGATAAAATCTTGGAATTTAAATTCAAACCAAGAATAACTCTGTCCATACATTTCTTTTTTTTTATTATCTTTTACAGATACAATTTTATAATATGCTCGATTTATCTTAATTAAAAACCTGTTTTATAGCTTGTGTTTGCTTTTTATGCACTGGGCACTTCACGTTGAGGTTGAGGTTACCCGTTATTAAAGTACGATATTACTGTTGTAAATTATTCCCAGAAAGAAACGGTAATTAATAGGCGTCAGCTGTCAACAAGATAATCAACAAATGGACAGAGTACCTACCTATAGATTTGTATAGCTTCTATTGTTCGGCAGATATAATTTAATAAACAAATAATTTTAAAAAGAAATCTATATTTAATATTTCAGATTGGTCTAGTTCAAATGTCTCGTGGTACGCTGCCACGATAATAAGTTCCTTAAATGCATAGCTGGGCACCGTTAATCAAATAGTTAACTTTGTTAATCGTTTATATGTGTAAAATTGCATTTTTATATCTTTGCATTAGTGAACTTATAAAACATGTTGGTTTAGGTTCTGGAAGTCAACAGGATAGGAACAAAACAAAATACTTGTAAAATTCAAATGTGTAATTTAATCGTCATGCATAAGGTACATATTCCCCTTCATGAGCAAAAATCTCTACAAACAACAGAAGGGAATATATGGAAAACTTGGGCACCCAGTCTTCTGAACCGATGCTGCCAGAAAGACTCGAAGCTGATACTTAGCCAACGCATGTGCGAGAAACTATCACAAATATTATTCCAAAATCAGTTGTGCAGACCTCTACAGATTATGAAGAAGAACCTCCAGTCGAGAAAAGACGGCATCGTACCTTATTCTTTTGCAAAAAAACAAAATGTCTAATAACATGCACCAAATGCAGTATACGACGAATACAAAAAGAATTGCTTTCTATGTCTATGAAACCAAAGAAGTATAATTTTCTCTGATTATTGTTTAGTTCAAAAGAAATAATTTAACTAATTACTTTTCGTGAAAAAATATATTATTTTGTGATTTTAATTTGTTGTAAACGGAAGACTGCTAAATGTGTTGATTTTTTCTCGAGGATTTTGATATAGGTTTATTATTGTTCGAAGTGTAAGTTTAATGTTTCAAGTATAGGTATAAATAAATTAACTAATAAAGTTTTATTTTATTAGTTCAATACTCACACGTTAAAACTATCAAGTTAATTAATACAATAAAAAAATATTAAATAACAAAAAATATAAATGTAGGTATTATGCGCCTCAGAAGCGTATAGATATCTTTAATGGCATTTTAAATAAGGATATTTTTCTAGCGTTAACAATTAACGGACTTCTGCATATTAACGGAACTTAACGTGTCCGTTAACATTTTAAAAATGTTAATGGACACGTTAACTAAATAGTTAACTTAATAGTTAATCCGTTAATCAAAATGTTCACTTCGTTAATTAACGATTGACGGATTAACGAGTTAATGACCAGCTATGCTTAAATGGTACTGGCAACTTGCCGTATGTAATATTACTTGAAACATTTCGCTCATCATATTTAGACCCTTCGACAACTCTCAAACTATTTAATCTATAAACATTAAATTTGGTAAATTTATTAAAACCCCTTAGCACGTAAAGAATTAAAATGTTCGTTAATTTAGTCCAAACAGTTACTGATTATGAAGAAGAACCTCCAGCCGAGAAAAGACGGCATCGTACCTTATTCTTTTGCAAGAATAAAAAAAAATGTCTAATAACATGCACCGAATGCAGTATACGACGAATAAAAAAAGAATTGCTTTCTATGTCTATGAAACCCAAGAAGTATAATTTTCTCTGATTATTGTTTAGTTCAAAAGAAATAATTTAACTAATTACTTTTTGAGAAAAAATATATTATTTTGTGATTTTAATTTGTTGTAAACGGAAGACTGCTAAATGTGTTGAATTTTTCTAGAGGATTTCGATATAGGTTTATTATTGTTCGAAGTGTAAGTTTAATGTTTCAAGGATATAAAAAAATTAACTAATAAAGTTTTATTTTATTAGTTCAATACCCACACGTTAAAACTATCAAGTTAATTAATACAATAAAAAAATATTAAATAACAAAAAATATAAATGTAGGTATTATGCGCCTCAGAAGCGTATGGATATCTTTAATGGCATTTTAAATAAGGATATTTTTCTTGCGTTAACAATTAACGGACTTCTGCATATTAACGGAACTTAACGTGTCCGTTAACATTTTAAAAATGTTAATGGACACGTTAACTAAATAGTTAACTTAATAGTTAATCCGTTAATCAAAATGTTCACTTCGTTAATTAACGATTGACGGATTAACGAGTTAATGACCAGCTATGCTTAAACTGGCCGTATGTAATATTACTATTATTTTGCGCATCATATTTTGACCCTTTGACAATACTCAAACTATTTAATCTATATACATTAAATTTGGTAAATTTATTAAAACCCCTTAGCAGGTAAAGAATTAAAATGTTCGTTAATTTAGTTCAAACAGTTACTGATTACATATTAACGTTTTGGCCTGGCCTTTTTATGACCGACTCCCTCATCAAAAACCTAACTCACTTCTAGATGACCCAGAAACTTGATATCTTTTACCAAGCAGACTATTACGCATAAGTATAGAAAGAAAAGTCTGAAAACCTAAAATTATTGATAATTAGTATCAACTAAGTAAAAGCGACGAAAGTTATGTAAAAAACGAGAACCTCCCCGGGTGTCACTCAAGCATGCCACGGAATAAAGTACAACATTTTGTTTCTTAAGCATTCATTTTGTGTACCTATGGTATTCTGTAGTTAGGTTTTATGTGTTGATTTTGCCCCAATACTATCGCGCATAGTGTAGTGGCGGTAGCCATGGCAAATCAATCAATCAAATTTTAAACGAAATTGTTGCCCATGGCTACTATCCACCACTCACCGAGTAATCCCATCACTGGTCGGGGATTACCCTTCTATTATTAATCTGATAGAAACAAAGAACCGCAAAAAACTCAATAGCAAAACTTTATGTTGTTTGTTATTGTCAAAACATGTTAAATGTGTGCTGGTGAAAATTATTCATATATGTATAAGTACCAAATATATTATAATATGATGTCCTCCCGACCGAATTTCGGCCACGGCGGCCAGTCTTAATGGAGACTAGCCAATTGCGCAGGACAATAGTGCACAATTAGTGTGTGCGCAACACGGGGGCACTTTCTAGTTTCTATTAAATCACTCTCATGATCCGAAGGGGCGCCTAGCGATACGACCGGAAAGAGTTCTGTGCCTCTAGCACGAGTTCCTGCAGTTTACTTACTCGATCACACGTACAGTTTCTCCCATACATTGAGCACCAGCGCCTCTCGCGGAAACTATTAAGAACTAAAACTCTGGTGCTCAATGTATGGGACGAAACTGTACGTGTGATCGAGTAAGTAAACTGCAGGAACTCGTGCTAGACGCACAGGTACAGGACCGACGGCTTTACGTGCTCTCCGAGGCACGGGGATGTAATACCGCCAACTTCCAGACTTCTGAGATACTGCGAAATTTCTTTACTTAGCTGATACTGAGAAATTTCTTTTTACGGAAAAATCCCAAAATAACATTTGGCCTGACCCGGGATTAGAACCCAGGACCTCATTATCTGCGGTTGAACACGCTACCGCTAGACCAACGAGGCAGTCGATTATAATTTAACAATGAGGGCTACCGTTTTTGTGCTCACCAGACGGCGCCACTGTCGCGGAAGGTCCACTATAGCTGTCAAAATCATTGTTATTGTGGACGCGACCAATGTTTTTACGAAAAATATTTAAAATCCTGTTAAAGTGTTTCATAAATAGCATGCCGCAGTGTTGTGCAGTCCCCGCACAACACTGCGGCATGCTATTTTTATGAAACACTCTAACAGGATTTTAAATATTTTTTCAAATTATTTACAGTCATCGAGCTGTTACTCATTTTGTAATGTATTTAGTTTTAAACCAAAATTTTTAGTTATAATCGCAGTTTTTATTAATAAACAGCGTAACCCGAACAAAAACAGTGTATTTTGACGTTTCGTAGACCTGCCGCGATGCTAGCGCCTCTAGCGGCAAATTGATACGCGGTAGCCCTCATTTCTTTTTAATTCCGTTTTACGGCCCCGGCTTCTTTGGCCTTATGAGCCTTCAGTAAATATATTTTTATTTCATTTATTTCCGTCATTGTCAAGTACAGTCCATCACAGTCAAGTCATACATAGTCCTTGTCCAACCCCCAGTAAAGCAGTGGAGACCTTACTAGAGGCTTTTTATGGAGTTTTGGTTACAACACGGAAAATCACAATGCACGGCAATATCGCACTTCCTCCACTTGTGTACGTTGTCGAATATGTTATGTCTAAAAATCCACCATATTTACACATAAAAACTCCAATTTACACCAGTTATTGAAAATAAAACATAGCCTCGATGCGTCTTTTTCCGATTTGGCGCCAAAACTCTAATGTAACAATATCTTTGATACATACCAGCAACTGGAACACTCAATTTGATGAACAATAAAAAATTGTATAAGATGTGGTTAATTTATTATTTTCTATGTAGGTATATAAGTATATATCTATCTATATAAGTATGTATATCGTCACCTGGTACAAGCTTTGCTTAGTTTGGGGCTAGGATGATCTGTGTGACATTGTATCTAGATATAATTATTATTAATAAACTTTCTTACCTAAATATATTTACGCCTTTTTTTATTTACATCGCCATAAGAATTACGATTATATTCCATATCAGCGTACGATCGCTCAATGTTGCTCATCCAAAACATCTGGCAGCACTGATCAACGCTAACTAACGTGCATTTCCCGCCGAAATCAACGTCATTTAACTACTCGTCTAGCAAGCGGTGGAATTTTCTCTTTGTAATTGTAATTATTTGGAATTGTGGAGTTCTGCATTGTAATCCGAATTTGTATTTCACATTTAGTTAGACGTCATACAAATCTATCGTCATGGTTGGGAAATCAAACAAGTTGTTTGTACTTAAGAGAGGTATGATTTTATCCTATTCTCTTTATGATAACTTTAAAGGATTTATTGACCCTTTGTTCTCTTCTACCTTTAAGTACTTGGATTTAAACTTAAAAAACTATTCTACTCTCATTTATGCTATACATTTTTTGTATTTATTCAATAGCCGCCGCGTATTATCGGGTAAATAATTTTGTTGGTTGGTTATAAAGTTTAAAACCTGACTTTATTTTTATTATAATATTTTATTGTGGTGAAACTTGGACTCGGTTGATTGAGACCGACCCTTTAACTTCATCTAAACATTAATCTTATCAAATTGTTTGTAAAGTAATATTTTACATAGAAAAGTTACTACCTCCTAACATTTTCTAAATTCTCCCCCACCCCTCATCCATACTTTCATCTTAAAAGCTAAGCTAAACTACTTGTTCTCTGTACTTACCTGACTGGGTCATAATAAATTGATTGTAACAAACAAGTACATGCATGGTGATTGTGAACAATAGTGGCCAATACTTAACCTATCTGTCATTGCATCCTATAGTTACCCAAATCTATAATAGATACAACAATAAGCTGGTGTCCTTTTTAGATTCATTTCTTATTGATAATTAGAGCCTCATCTAATTAAAACATGTTTATTTTTATACAACAGACAAAGAACATTTTGCTGGACCTTTAAAATGCTACTCTGTTACTACTGTTCTTTGGAGGTAAAAGTTTATGCTTTGTGTTAAATGTACCTTTAAAATTAAATTTTGTGCAGGTTAGGTTGTTTTTTATTAGGTTTGAGTTGTTGGGATTATTTTATCAAAACTAAATTTTCTCTTAGCTTGAGAATGAAGGAACCCAGAAAAAGAATGAACACAACTTTTACTTGTGCATACATACTACAAAATTACTTCATTTTTGCTGCTTTGTCCACCAAATTGGCTAATTATGGAAGTTCACAATGTATTTGAGCCTTTGATCAAATTGAGGTCAACCACAACCACTTGTGGTATCAAATAATTGCCCAGAATCACTGGCAGCACAGCAGACATTAATAAATAGAATTATATATTGTATGAATCTATACACATAATAAAATCGTAGGAAAGTCAAAACTGTACATTGAATCTTTTTTTAAAAGGATACTTGGGGCGTGATCTACTATTGATATTGAAGCTAAAATTTTTTTACTTTTTGTCTATTTGTCTGTATGTATGTCCTGTCTAAATTCAAAAAGTACTGCATGAATTTACTTCAAATTTTGCATGTATATTACTAAGAGGTCGGGTCAACATATAGGCCACATATTATCACACTCGCACCTACAGGGGAGGAGCTGGGATAATTTATAAAATTTAACGCGGGTAAAACCGTGGGGCACAGCTAGTATATTAAAATTCTTTTGCCAACGGTAAATAAGATTACAGGGCTTTCACTACTTGACAATATGGAAATTTCAATATTTTACAATATATAGCCAATGTATCTATACACACATTTGGACTAACTTGACTGGTCTAAAAATAACTAATAACTGTCAATAGAGACCGGGATAATTTTCATATATAAATTTAATTTTGCCCTGATCCTACACACCCCTAAATTTCTATTCACCCTGTATTAGAATGTCTAGTTTCTCATTGACATATGTATAGGTAGTGTTAATTTTAATAAAATTGTTTTCTTGTACAAGTCCTCATAATTAATAAAAGCTACTAGAACTGGAATGGATAAATATGGGAATCTGATAACTTACCAATGTGTAGCGGTATTGTGTTCCAAGTTTCTGTTTTATTAATGTTTTTATTTATACCATTAAATATCAAGCCAGGTTTTATATAAATCTACCATGGTTTAGGGGCCATATTGCAGCATTAGGAAAGAATAAACAACTCTGAGGTATATTCTTACCAAGAGAAGTGTATTTATATATAAGTATATATATGGCTGGTTCATATGTATTTTCTTTCCAGTGAATAATATACTGTTGTTCGGAGACAATCAATGATTCTATTTTCTGTTTAATTAATGTTTGTATTTATACCACTAAATATCAAGCCAAATTTTATATCAACCTCCTACCATGGGTTAAGGGCCATGGTAGGTTGCGGCTTTACGCAAGAACAAAAAACTTAGAGGTACAATTCCAATATTACTAAATTGTTGGACAGTTGAACTACAAACTTATGAAAAAGTAATTTTGTAGTATAACTACAAACTGTAGTCATATTAGTGTTTGTCTTGCATTGCAAAGAGATGTGGTGTCTTTTTGTATAACCTGTTTTAAAATGTCTTAATTTCCCATTGAAATTATTTTCGTTGTCCCTAGGTGGGAGGATGGAGGAAGTCCACATCGATAAAATCACTTCAAGAATAAAAAAATTGTGTTATGGCCTAAATATGGAATTTGTAGATCCTGTAAGTATTTCTCTGTTATATATTGGTTTCTACTTTTAAGGAATTCTGTAATATGTAAAAATGGTGAGTAAATTTATGAATTGCTCTGATTGGTAAGTAAAACTCTTTAAGATTCACTCTGCCAGTGCATCTGATAAGATTCTTCATAATAAATTGCCTGGATAGCTTTTATATAAGGCTGCCTATTGCATTAATATTAATGTTGTTTACTTTTCTGGATTGTAAATTATTATTAGGTAAGGAAGAATATACATAACACAGAACGCAGGTTCACCACCAACGGAGCCATGGAGGTGGTCAATAAATATTTCTTAGTTCTAAAAACATGGATTTTGATCTACACATCTGCTTTTAGTTTAACATTTTCTAAAAATATTTGACTCTAATATTGTTACACATTAATGGTGTAACATAAATGGTGGATGTAAGTTAAGGTACTTAATTTGATAACTGATGTGTAGCACACTAACATATGAATATCAGCCGAAAGACGTCCACTGCTGGACAAACTGGAACATATGAATATACTTACAAAAAAAAATTACTCCCTATATAAGAATAACGATCAGCTTCGTATTAAATGATCTTGTATTGAGCGGGAACTTTTTTTAACGTATTTCTCACAATTATTTTGTTCTACTCTTACGTCTTGATTGAAGTGACGCCATTTTTTAAAAGCGTCTGTTTATGAACTTCTGAAAAAACCCAATACCGAATCAGAGCACCCCATAATCCACGGGGCCTTGTATGCCCTATCCCTCTTACCGCAGCGTCGCGTCGGAGATAAAGTGGAGTCAAACGAATTTAACCTAAGAACATTAACTAAGTATGTTTTATCTGCAAAACCATGTGCTTCCGCGGGGTGGAGATGATACAGGGGGCAGTCCACCCTCACTTTTTTGCCTACGTCAAATTTTAATTAAAATTTGACGTAGGCAAAAAATGAGGTGATATTCTTAATTTATACGGCATATTAATTGATATTTTTAGGGGTACCAAAAGTTAAAACGGGACCCTATTACTAAGACTTCGCTGTCCGTCGGTCACTAGGCTGTATCTCTGCTGGCTGGCTAGCTGAACCATGATAGTTAGACAGTTGACATTTTCACAGATGATGTATTTCTGTTGCCGCTATAACCACAAATAAAAAACAAAATAAAATAAATATTTAAGGGAACTCCCATACAACAAACGTGAATTTTTCGCTCGTTTTTATAGATAATGGTACGGAACCCTTCGTGCGCGAGTCCGACTCGCTCTTGGCCGGTTTTTATTTATGTTACGTATTGTTATATAAATAAAGTAGGTACACTAAGTCACGACACCACTTTTATAGTATAATGTTTTTACTGGTGTGGTTTTACGCTTCTCTCAATCGTAAAATCCCGTAGAACTTTATAAAACATCTGTTAAATATGACAACGAAAATGTAATTCAATAAACACAATATTACGAAAATCAATGCCATCTTTTTTTAGGTAGCATTAATTTTCATAATATTACACTCCTAATACCAGTCAAAATTTACAAAACTGGTAGTAGGTACTGTAATGGATAAATTAAAATCACGACAAATTCCCTGAATACGTACCTACCAACAATATGTAGGTAGCGTAAACAATGTGAATTGTACTCCATAATCCATATCGAGGGAAGTCCCTAAACATATTTGGCTGATTACTGTTTTCGTTCCAGTGAACAACACATAGTTATTCTTAGATATTCAATGATTCTATTTCCTCTTTAACTTATGTTTGTATTTGTTCCACTGAACTATACACTCACCCTGGTCCTATGTTAAATCTATCATAGATTAGGCGTCATAAATTCATAATGCATTTTTCGAAACAACAAACAACTTGGTAAATGTCTAATAATACCGAAAAGTAATTGTGTAGTAGAAATAAGTTACATTAGTGTGATCACAGCCCGCAGCTCGTTCGTCTCGGACCAGGCTAAAGAATCGGAAATTAACACTTTTTTTTTTACCAAAGTCGGTAATTTATAAAAAAATATTATATAAATTTTTCAGCTTGTTGAATAGAATGTATTATTTTATTTCTAATTGTGAATTTTTGTAGTGCATATTTTTTGTGAATCTCAGTACTCGTGTTGTAGTACTTAGCTAAAGTTTTGCCATAAGTCCATAGTTACAGAAATGTAGAAAAGTTCTCGAGTGGCGACCACAAACCGGAATACACAGCGTTGGCAGGGCCCCTACAAGGTGGATTGATGATCTTGTGAGGCTTGCTGAAGTTGCTGGATACGGATAACGCAAGACCGGCAATTGTGGAGATCTTTGGGGGAGGCCTTTGTCCAGCAATGGGCGTTTTTCAACTGATAATAATATGATGATGACATAGTTACAAAGTGTACCATTTTGATTTTCAGGTGAGCATTACTCTGAAAGTGATAAGCGGCATATACTCGGGTGTAACCACGGTGGAACTCGACAACTTGGCTGCTGAGACTGCAGCTACAATGACTACTGATCACCCCGATTATGCTATATTGGCTGCAAGACTGGCCATTTCCAATGTCCACAAGGAAACTAAAAAGCACTTTTCGGGTAATTTCCAACATTTTAAAACTATTTTCAAAGGGAACATCTCTATACTATTTATTAATTATTTAATGCAAATCCTTATGGGGACACATTTACATGAAGATTTTATTTAAAACATAATCCTTTTAATTTATAGATTAGTAACTTGATTTGTGATTATATGTATTGTGACGGTAATAAATAGTAGGGTAGTACTTATCGTATGGGCAATGGTAACCCTAGTGTAAGTTTCAGTCCCCCAATAGAGCTTAGAAATTGTTTAATGACTACAACCAAGAAGAAAACATAATATGCTCTCTAAAGCAAGGAGACATACAGAAATTAAACCATCTATGGACCGACCGTTTAACCTCGCTATCACTCATGGTCCAGTGAGAAAGAGCGTCTAGTAGGTACCATATCAAGCTATACATTTCCAGTATAAGCTGATCTCGCGTTGTATAGGATTTCTATACAATGAGAGGTCAACTTATGTTGGAAATGTATAGATTGATATGTTGCCGTGTGTACAAGCGTCGAGTATAAGAGGATTGTAGTAACAAGTTAAATAAAAATCTGTAAATTAATTTCGGAGCACAGATTGCACAAATAGACCCTGGACGCAAAATGGCGAGACGTCTATCTTAACCGCTGCTCGTAACTGCGTAGTAACTACTTGATGATGAGGTCTCAGGATCGATTCATGCGCTGGGCTTTCTTCAGAAATTCTGAGCTATGCACGGTAAAGACTGCGCCTTTTGACTGCGCCGCGACTGACTGGCTAGACTTGTTCCGCCATCTTTTGATTATATACTGATTTACTTTTGCCCCGGTCCAATATAAAACACGCGAATATGCATCGTAACGCAATGTGTATACGGTTCATGGTCACAACTACCTCATTCACCCAATATCAGGCCATAAGCTTCTGTGGGTTAGGGGAATTAATAAATATATTATACTTATTTAGCACTTGGGTACTGACTTGTCAACATCACAATTTAAAAACTTAATAGTTATACCTACTGTTTGATAATATTTGAGGTGCTGATAGCTAGATAGGTAAAGCAACAAGGTTCGAGGTCAGTCCATAGAAGTCCATAGATGTGTGACACCAAAGTGGTTAAATTTTTGAGCGTCTCTGTGCTTCGGAGGGCATGTTAAGCTGTCGGTCATTAGACAACAGTCGTAACGCCATTTCAGAGCCCTTTTTTTACGTGGTGGAAATGCTCTAGTCGCACGTGGTGTGGTGCTCGACCCACTAAATCCACCACGGTAGCCAGCCTCACAGTGCCTCTAGCGGGGGCTCTGGGTACTCGTGAACGATCTCGCCAGTACCCCCGCTGTACACTGAGCGTCCGCGAGACTCACCCGGGGAGGGGTGGGGCCTAATTGCCTCCCCCCTCCCTAGTACGCACAAGAGTGTTACCTGAGCTACAGCAGGTTACCTCTTCCCGGGTTCGCTGGCGCTCGGAGGAAAAGAACTCCACTCGTTCCCTCCTCCAAACGCCAGCGGCCCCAGGGATGTCAGAGCCCTTCTGGGTGGCCTGAACAACTCTGACACTAGGGTAACCACTACCCATACGATAAATCAATAATGATATTTAAAAGATAGGCAACATAATGTTATGGCTTTATTCTTAGCAACTAATTTCAAGGAAGCACACCAAGTACCTAACTTTATTGTCTTTATTTTAGATGTCATAACAGACTTGTACAATATAGTCAATCCACATACCAAGAAAAGGACACCAATGATTTCCGATTTTCATTACAATATTATCATTAAGAACAAAGATGTGCTGGACTCTGCTATTGTGTATGACAGAGATTTCAAGTATAATTATTTCGGATTCAAGACTTTGGAGAGGTCATATCTTTTGAAAATAAATAACAAGGTATAGTAATTATATGATTTTTCATACTGCAAGTACTTATATTTCAAATTGAAGATGACAACTAAAAACATTCCATACAAACATACCAACCATCTGATGGAAGATTTTATTTTATTATTGAATTTAATCAGATCGTTTTATTATTATTTCGATCATGTATAAAATTTTAATTATCTTTCCAGGTGGCTGAAAGGCCACAGCATATGCTGATGAGAGTATCTATTGGTATTCATGGTGAAGACATTGATGGAGCTATAAATACTTACAATTTACTATCCGAAAAATATTTTACGCATGCAAGTCCCACTTTATTCTCAGCAGCCACACCTCGCCCGCAGTTGTCCTCTTGTTTCTTAATTGCAATGAAAGACGACAGTATTGAAGGTATTTATGACACTCTGAAGCAATGTGCTCTCATCTCTAAATCTGCCGGTGGCATCGGCCTACATGTTCATTGCATCAGATCAAAGGGAACATACATAGCCGGCACCAATGGCATGTCCAATGGTCTAGTCCCAATGTTGAGAGTGTATAACAACACCGCGCGGTACGTAGACCAAGGTGGAAACAAGCGACCGGGTGCTTTTGCAATTTACTTAGAACCATGGCATGCAGATATATTTGAATTCTTAGACTTAAAGAAAAACACAGGTAAAGAAGAAGTGCGTGCGAGAGAATTGTTTTATGCTTTGTGGTTATCGGATTTGTTTATGAAGAGAGTCGAGACCAACCAAATGTGGAGTCTCATGTGCCCTCACGAGAGCCCTGGCCTAGCTGATTGTTGGGGAGAAGAGTTTGAAGCGTTGTATGAGAAGTATGAACAAGAAGGCCGTTATGTCAGACAAGTACGCGCTCAAGTTTTGTGGAAAGCTATAATAGAAGCGCAGGTTGAAACAGGAACTCCTTACATGCTTTATAAAGATGCATGTAACAGAAAGAGTAACCAAAAGAATCTTGGTACAATAAAATGCAGTAACCTCTGCACTGAAATTGTCGAATACACTTCGGAAGATGAAGTCGCCGTTTGCAATTTAGCTTCTATTGCTTTGAATATGTTTGTCAATGATGACAAAACATATAACTTTGCTAAGCTAAAGGATGTTACTAAAACTATTACTCAAAATTTGAACAAAATTATTGATGTGAATTACTACCCAGTACCTGAGGCGAGGAAATCTAATATGAGGCACAGACCCATAGGAATTGGAGTTCAAGGCTTAGCTGATGCTTTTGTTTTAATGCGCATTCCTTACGAAAGTGATGCAGCTATTAAATTGAATCAGCAAATATTTGAGACTATCTATTACGGTGCTTTGGAAGCAAGCTGCGAATTAGCTGAAAAGAATGGAGTTTATGAAACTTATGAAGGGTGTCCAGCTAGCCAAGGCATATTACAGTATGACATGTGGGACAAGGTTCCGACAGATCTATGGGACTGGACAGCTCTGAAAGAGAAAATTGCAAAGCATGGTTTAAGGAATTCACTTTTGCTGGCGCCTATGCCTACTGCTTCCACTGCACAGATATTAGGAAACAATGAATCTTTTGAGCCATTCACATCTAACATTTACCAACGACGTGTATTGTCAGGTGAGTTCCAGGTTGTGAACCATCATCTTCTACGTGATTTGACTGAAGCAGATTTATGGGATGATGATATGAAAAATCTTATTATTCACAATAACGGATCTATACAAACCATCGAATCTATCCCCAAGGAAATACGGGAACTATACAAAACTGTGTGGGAAATTTCCGTTAAAACAACGATACAAATGGCTGCCGATAGAGGTGCATTTATTGATCAGAGTCAATCTTTCAATATACATGTGGCAGAACCGAATTACGGCAAATTAACTTCTATACACTTTTATGCATGGAAAATGGGTTTGAAAACTGGAATGTATTATCTAAGAACGAAGCCTGCGGCTGCTGCTATACAGTTCACTGTTGACAAAACTAAAGTAAAGGGCAGAATTATGAACGGAAAACCGGAAGTAGCCAATGGGAAGTCAGAGACAGAGGATGCTAACATGGCTGCCATCACCTGCTCGCTACAAAATAGAGATGAATGCTTAAGTTGTGGCTCATAATCTCGATTTTAGTTTATTGCATTTACTGTCGCACTGTGAAACATTTATTTTATTAATTGAGATGTTTATTAGTTAAATTACACTTGAAAGACCAATATAAAGTTACTTCAGCTGTATCGTGTGGTAGGCGTAATAGTAAGTCACGCTGTCTACACTTATACTAAGCTATTATTAAATGTGTCTTGTGCTGAGAAGTAATTTAATTATATTTTAACTTTATTTAATCATTTTAGTACAACTTCCTCTGCATGTATGGAGATGCTAAAGTCCAGCAGTGGATGTGTACGGCCCAGTAATGTGATGTAATAATTTAATTAGGCCTTTTCTTAAATCACAGAAAAACCAAAATTAGTAGTTTAAATCATCTATTTTGCTAGATATACAACGTGTAACGTAAATAGTACTGTAACGGGCACATATAATTAAAAACTAAACAAATATCAATTTTTGCAAAATACTTTTCATAAATTAGCGGACGGGAATTGAAGTCAATTGACGTATTTAGCAAGTCTCAAGTATCCTATACTATATACAGTTACACATTGAATATACTTTGGCAGGTTAATAATTTTTATAAATGATGATAATTAATGCACGTGTTGCCTTAACTAATGTTATTACGTAAATAAATTTAAGAATTATGTTTAAGCTCAAATAAATAAGTACTTAATCAGAAACATGGCTGTCATTTTTACCATATATAGGACCTATTATATTACCTTCAACTGGTGACACAATTAATTTTTGTGAAGTACTCTGGATAAATAGGTAAAGGGGATTAAGTATGTTGTAACAACTAGGTACTATGGCGACCTGCAGCAGGTCCAGATGCCTTCGGGATGTTATAGATAGACAGGTATCGAATACTTTTATCGAGTTTCTTGTAATTTATATTCGCTTTGACGATGATGTTACACGTTTCATAGCTACTTATTATAATATAATATCTAAGGACAATGTCACACAGATGATCCTAGCCCCAAACTAAGCAAAGCTTGTACTATGGGTACCAGGCCACGATATACATACTTATATAGATAGATATAAACATAAAAAACATCCATGACTCAGAAACAAATATTCGTGCTCATCACACAAATATTTGCACTTACCGGGATTCGAACCCAGGACCACCAGCTTCGTAGGCAGGAGCACTACCAACTAGGCTACGGTGACCGTCATAATAGGGGGCTGTCGTCGCCTGTCAGGTAAATCGGATCAGTTTTCCACGTTTGAATATTTTCAAACTATTTCTTTATTTTGAAATGTTTTCTTATTAGACGAACGGAGGTCCACGACCATGAATACGAAAACACTTGCCGTGTTTATGAGTCAATCTCTCTCAAAATCTAGGGAGTTTGACACTGAATGAAACTGAAACCGAACCCAGTAAGGTAACTAAGTAACACTTTTTCTGAGTATTGTGACGATTCACAGTACTCAGAAAAATTACATACATACATAGACTCACGCCTGTTTCCCAGAGGGGTAGGCAGAGACAACGGATTTCCATTTGTCACGATCTTTGCATACTTCTTTTGCCTCGATTACTGTCATTATATTCTTCATACATGCTCGCCGGTTTAGGGTACTTCTGACCTGCCCTTTCTTGAGAACATCTCCAATTTGGTCAGAGAATGTTCGACGTGGTCTTCCCCTTCCGGTTGTCCCATTCACCCAGGCCAGGTATACTTCTTTTGTCAATCTTCTTTCATTCATCCTTTCTAAATGGCCAAACCATCTCAGCATGCCTTTTTCAATCTTTGTGACTACATCCTCTTTCACACCACAACGCTCTCTTACATCAGTATTTCGAATTCTGTCTCTCAAAGTCACACCACACATACTTCTCAGAGCTCTCATTTCCACTGCATTTATTTTACTTTCATTCTTTTTCTGCCATACCCAACTTTCACTTCCATACATTAAAGTTGGCACTAACACTCCATCGTGCACGGCTAGTCGGGCCTTCTTTGATACTTGCCGGCTACTCATAAAGGCGTGTAGTGCCCCATTCACTCTGTTCCCCGCATTTACTCTTCTAACAATATCTTTTTCATATTTCCCATCTCTCGTAAACAAAGTTCCCAAATATACAAACTCATTCACCTGTTCGACTTTCTCTCCTCCAATCACAATATCACACGCTGTCGTGTATTCATCCCTCTCAAATACCATTACTTTCGTCTTACCTACATTCATTTTCATCCCTTTCCTTTCAAAGGATTCATACATATTTGTTACCATCACCTGCAACTCGTCCGCCGATGATGCAAGTAAAACTTGATCATCAGCGTAAAGCAGACATTTGATGAGTAACTCATTCATCCTTACACCGCATTCACTTTCTTTCAAATCTTTTAAACAGCTATCCATGAATAGGTTAAACAACCACGGTGACGCTACACATCCCTGTCTAACACCCTTTTGGATGCTAAACCACTCGGTGTATGACCCGTTAATCCTCACGCAAGCTCTGGAATCCCTATAAAGAGATTTCAGTGCTTGAACAAGGTTGTCGTTCAACCCATACATGGACAGTACCGACCATAGTTCATTCCTCAACACTCTATCGTAGGCCTTTTCTAAGTCTACGAAGGCACAGTAGACCTTTTGGTTTTTGCCCAAAAACTTCTCTACTATACTTCGCAGAGAAAAGACCTGATCCGTGCATCCCATTCCTTTCCGAAAACCCGCCTGTGCATCCCATATTTTCGCATCGGTTTCTTTCACAACTCTTTCAACCAATACTTTTGCATACAACTTACCAACGACGCTGAGCAGACTAATGCCCCTATAGTTTTTACAGTCTTGCCGTGAGCCTTTCCCTTTGTAAAGAGGTACAATGACAGCCTTGCACCAATCACTTGGCACTTGGCCGGTGGTATAGCATAGATTGAAAAGGCTGTACAGCTGACTCGCTATGACGCCATGTCCAGCCTTCAGCATCTCGGAAGTTATCCTGTCATACCCTGGTGACTTACCTGATTTCATACCCTTAATAGCTTTCACAATCTCATCCATACCAATTTCATCTTTACATTTGTTCTCGTCTATACTTAGTGAACTACGTTCACTCTCTGTTACACCTCTTTCATACAAACTTTCAAAATACTCCTTCCAACGTTTTAACACGCATTCTTCCCCTTTCACTATATTTCCATCTTGGTCTCGTATGGATTTCAGTTCTGAGGTTTGAGTTATGCCTCTTACTGATCTAACGGATTTCCAGAAAAACTTAATGTTCGTCTGAAAATCCTTAGACAACCTTCTATCAAAATTATCCTTTTGTTCATTTTTCTTTTCGTTCACCACATCCTTTACAATTACTTTCATTTTCCTATAATCATTCCAGGCCCTTTCTATATCCTCATTCGTCGCCTTATTCATTCGTTCGTTTGCTCTGGTGGCTAGCCAGTCTAACCACGCTTTCTTCTTTTCACATACAACTTTTTGTACACTTTTATCCCACCAAATATTCTTCATCTTTCTTCCTCTTCTTCTCTTTATTACACCACATACTTCACCAGCTACACTCACCACACCTTCTTTGACTACCTTCCATAGCTCTTCTACTTCTCTTATGTCTTCAGATCCCTCAAACTTCTCAACCAACTTACTTTTGTACTCGTCTGCCACTTCTTCCTCTTGCAGTTCCTCTACTTTTATTCTCTCTAGTACACTTTTAGTCTCAGGGATTCGGTGGCGCCATCCTTTGGACAGACCACTTATTCGGCTCATCACCAGAAAGTGGTCTGTATTGGATTGCGGTCCCACGATAGACTCTTGTGTCTAGAACATTCTTTCTCAGTCTTTCATCTACAATCACGAAGTCAATCATACTCTTTCTCGCATTTTTCCTCTCTCGTGTAAACGTATGGATTCTTTTATGTTCAAACATGTACTAATATGAATGAATTGCTAATATACCTAACTTTCTAGATTTCGCCCCGCGTATACCATGGTGACGTCAATGATATTCAGAACACTCAAATATAACTGGGGTCTAAACTCAAGTTTCCGTTAAACATATATTACTCAGTATCTAGGCGCACTTAGTTTACTGGGTTCTGATTGAGTTTCATTCAGTGTCAAATCACCTAGATTTCCTGGAGCTTGGATCGACTCCAAACAGGGCAAGTGTATTCGCCAGCAGAGCTCTCTCTCAATTGCCTCCCTACTTGATTTATGCCGGCTGAAGTAGGTTGTGAGCGTGCATCATTTTTTCTCCACAATTGCTGGTTTTGCCCTACTCACATCCAGCGACGACACAAGATCTTCTGGCCATCTTAAAGCGGACCTCCCGACGCAGCGCCTTCCGGTTCGTATTCGCCACTTGAGAACATTTGTGCCTTAATGTCTATCGGGTCTACGAGCTACTTTTTAGCTTTGCAATTCTTGGGGCTATGTTGGTTTCTTTGGTTCGCCTGCGGATTTCGACATTTCTGATTCGATGTCACAAGGATAATCCGACCATAGCCCTCTCCATTGCTCTTTGGGTGACCTCAACCCGAGCGACCGTCTCGGCTCCGTAATTTTTTTATGATGGTTACTCTTTGAAACAACATCAAGTCCTGTAAGCTAGAATTAACAGTGGCACACAGTGAAATGACACTGAGCGGTGAGGCTCAGGCATTGCTTCGAATGTTTGATCCTGCAGCAAATTCAATCGGAAAGAAACAAGGAGTTGGAAAAAGAAAACTCTGCTCTGTAAGTCGTAACACACTAGTCGAGAACTTTGGACTTGAGATGCGGTATTTGGGACGAGACAATGTTAAGTAGCTTCTCGACTACTGAACTCCCCAGCCAAGTTGGATTGTACGAGTCCTCCTGGACCTACCTAGTTGGAGGGTCTATCCTAGCTAAATTAGTTCCCTATAACTCCCGAGGGCTGAGTCTTCAACCTTCACTTGAGTGGATGCAACATGGACGTTCGACAACATTGATATATAACTACTAGATTAGTAATTACCTCGCCAATGCGTAGCCACTCCACGTATATTGGGTACGGCCACAGCCAGTTTTTCCACAATATTGGGAGAATTTGTAGTTTCTGGAATAGTAATATAGTATAGAATAGTAGTATGGTATGTAATCGTTTATGGAAACTTAAGTCAGATATCCCCGCAGGCATCTAATAACAGGCCACGCGTCAGCCCCTAATACTACCATAAAACATCATTGGATTTTTTGGCACCTAGTATAATAAATATTGAAACAAAACCTATTTATTTTATTAAAAAACTGCTTTAAAAGTAGTTGATTTTAAATAATTACTTAGGTAAAATTTTCTATGGTAAGAAACACCAACCGGCCGTTTCATTTTATATGTTTGGCTTTGTCTGATATTAGGGACGTATTGTCCTTGCGGTCAGTGTAAGTAAGATACATATATGTTTACTTTAAATTTTTAGTTGTTTCAAAGCTACGTTGTTACTGTTAACTGGTGGCTACACTTTTTGCGACGCGCCATAATGGTTTGCTTCTCTATTTGTTTAACTCAATGTTCGGCAAGATGTTCATTGATCGTCGTATCTATGTTCATTTTCAGACCCACTTGTTTCAGCTTATTTTGTATACCTAGCAAAGTTTCGTCGACTCGGGAAGTATTGCAAGGTGTTCATACTAAAACAGTCGATAGATGATGGCTTTGTCACTATTATGATACAATCTTTCTCGTTTAACAAATTTGTTGTGTTTATACCATGCTAAAGTTGGTGAAGATGTTGGGATAATAGTATTATACCAACGAGAAAGATTGTATCATAATAGTGACAAAGCCATCATCTATCTATGTGAAGTTCGCCAACTTTACCATGGTATAAACACAACAAATTTGTTAAATGAGAAAGACAACTAAAAACCTGTTTTAGGGTCCCCTAAAATCATAGCTTTCTTACGAAAGTACACACCTGACTTGCAGTGGAATTGTAAATAGAGAAAATATTACAAATTATCAGAAAAAATATACTTCTTTGTAATGCACAACATAATGGAATAGGGTCAAATATTACACATTGTAACTTATTATCTAAACCCAAAACTAACCTTAGTATGTAGATATACTAACTAATTATTGTTTATTGTAAATATTATTCAAATTTAGGTTTTTGAAGTTGACAAAATACATATTTCTTAGAGGCAACCTAAGGTCTTTACTAAAGTAATGGAACTCAGATTGGATGAACTTAGGAATTTATATATAGACTTCAAAATGGATAGTCTGATCACCATTTTCAGTAATATGGGCCTTAAACAACCTCAATACACCATTTATTAATTTAAAATTATTTATTGGAATATAATGAAAATTAAACTATTGCCCTTTCTTTATAGTATTTACAGCTCCCAGTGGCAATCACGCCATTACTACAACAAAAAATATGAAAAAGAATATGAGTACACCAAATATTTTGAACATCAAGGCTCTATTTCCAGTGATGTGTTGGAAGTACTTCATGATTTCTCGATGACCAGCCTCAACATTCATTTCAGCTTCCTGAATGTTTGCATCAATTCTTCCTATGGCTTCATCTTGTTCCTTCACCATGTGTGCTAACTGCTGGAATATACCTCCTAATTCTACTATGGTACTCTCAATGTTGTGCATAGTCTCTGCTCGTTGCTGCACATATGTGTCCGTGTCATCTCTCATAGCCAGTTGTTGTGTCTGCATCATACTTTGGGCATCTCCTAGATCAATACTGACATCATCTTGTTGCAAGAGGGAGGGGATCTCTTTCACTAATGGAGCTACCCTTGAAAATTGTTCACGTCTATTATTTTGATGCTTCAAGTTTTCTGATCTGACTTCAAGTACCTGTAAAATGAGTGATGATTTTTTTAACTTCCATTTAGGTTTTCAAGGATTGCTATAGTGTAATAGAAACACTGGTCTGTCATATACACTTATACTTTCACACTGGGAATCTGGCGGGAAAACCCGCAACAATATTATGATATGAGGTGATTGAGGTTTAGCCTCTTGGGGAAATACCTTAAGAATATTGTATTGAAGTATCCCGAGCTGGGAAGTCCCTTCTAAGTTCTAAGACAAACATTATGATTGTACCTGTGTAGTATGCATCATGTATTGTACAGCGTATTTGAGGATTGTTTTTGTCATTATGTAATATATAGTATTAATATAATCTAGGTAAGGTTATTGTCAAGGCGCAAGATACTACAGAATACAAGGTCTATTTGTGGCAATTCCGAATTTCCCAAGATTAGCTGACAACAGTCCCTGGATTTTCAGGGCCAGGATCCCAGAATTATATTGCCTAGCCATACCAAGATAGATAAAGGATATATGTTGGAATCCATGCTTAATTTTTTAATATTGTCCGAATAAGTGGCTTGTTACCAGGTGTATGGCAATGCATTTTTTCTCTGACAGTCCAAAAGTTTAATGCCGGTATTGGCCATAATAAATACAATTTGATTAGGGAAATTTAATGATTCAATTTCAGTTAATAATATTTTCTACCAACTACCTATTAAGACTAGACCAGCACTGAGAACATAAATCCCTGTTATGGTGAAATTAACAAATGTGCAATTCAGAATTAAAGCACACTCAGATTCAGAACAGTGAAACAGAAGACAAGAAACAGAAACATTAAGAGTACAGCAATAGTGATGAGGCAACAACCTTAACTATATTCCTATGGAACTGCAAACAAACTATATTGATGGTAGATAATTAGGTGATACTCATATAAATACTAAACTAATGTTGAGATTATAATGTAATAACAATGGCCAAATTTAATCAGCAGAAGTAATTTCAAGAAAAATACTACAAGGGTTCCAACTCAGCATCCAAGGAATTAAACCCTGCCACTGCAGTTAAGCTTGCCACTATAAGACTAATGTTTAGTGTAATTCAGTTTATATTAAGGCTTTACATAATTACAAAAAATGCTTTAGACATCATACCCTGCCTTTTCAGTCAACAAATATTTAAGTATATTAATCTGCAGTTACCTGTTTAAACTGATTGCTCATAGAGGCCAGACGAGATTGCAAAGCAAGAACCACACTAGATGAATGGCTGTGCATACTATGCCGTCCTCTTGGCATTTCTCCCAGTTTTGCAATTTGCTGATTCAAAGAACTAAGGTCTCCTTTTATGATGTATGTGAGCTCTTGGATTTCAGTTGGTCTATCATCAAACAAAGACTTCTTCTTGGCCACTGGTGAAATAAATTAATTAAACAATCAACTCAATGAAACATACAACAATATGGATGATTTATATTATAAATAATTTATATTAATGGCAAGACCCTTCTATTCCTTTGTAAATAGCTGTGCCATAACCATAATCATGTTCACTTTACATTTCCAAATTATTCAAAAAAACCAATAATAAGAGAACTAAGGAGTGTTATATAAATTCACATAGGCAAATGCATAAGATTAATATAGTAGAGGTCTTTCAGGTAACAAGCTGTGTAGTTTCTGAATCAATGTGAAAATTAAGATTCAGAAGATGTAATTGCTTGGTCAATCACAATCAGTTCTTGATTGTGATTAGCCAAACAAAGATATCCTTGAGTATATTATGAAATATGGCAAGCTCAAATATTTAAATTACATGGTATTAGACTGTAAACATTCATATGCTAACAGTGAGTTAACTTGAACATATATAAATAACTAACATAATTCAAGTACTTACATATTGCCAGTTTCTCAAGTTTGGCATAAGTGCTTGTGATCATTTTACTGATGACTTTAGCCCTGCTCATAAATTGTGAGTATGTTTCAAGTATCTGGGCTTTTCGCTCATCTCTGACAACAGGTCTTGCCAGGGTTCTGCCCTGCAGGCTTCGTACCGCTGATATGAACTCATTTGTCCTGTCTCTGGAAGCCATCACAGGCTCAAATACAAATTCTTGAAGGATATCGAAAACTATATCTGATTCAGCACTGTGATTCGATTGCACTGGTTTAACTTGCAAATTTGAAAATGGATTAAAAACGCTGGAGTTATTGTTTAATATTTGGCCACCTTTCTTATCCAATTTACTATAAGAGTCAATATCGTTCTCCACAGGTGAGCGTTCCGTCACACCTCCAATATTTCGCCGACGAGGGAGCATCGCATTCTATAATTAATTCAATGCAAACCAATTTTATAATAGAATGGTGGTAAGTATTTAATATTATTATTTCTAATTACACTTTAACTCATTTAATTATTTTGATGACTGAATAAAGTGACTTTTAAATTGACAGACTGACAGACCATTGCCAGCTGTTATGATATCTATGGTTGACAGATGACGTGTCTTTCTTAGTTTTATTTTACTAATTCAATAAAATAAAACTAAGACATATCTATCTACACATAATGTACATATGTACCGACACTTACAGAGATTGTTTATTTAGTACTTAAATTACACTTTGCATATAAATACATATTTTATTAATTACTGACAAGATTTCGATACAAATATTTTACATAATTATGTAAAGACCTCAGTTAAGACAAAAATATATCAGAATGGCCTGTTAGTCTAGTCCAGTTCATTGTCATACAACAGGTTGTTACATCAACAGTTTCTACGTACCTATACTTACTTGTCAGTAATTAATAAAATATGTATTTATATACATATCGTCCCCGTAGTTGGAAAACTAAATAAGTCCGATTTTGGCGATTTTGACTTTTTCCTATTTTCAAAACACCTAAAACCTGCCGCATATTTGAGCCTTACAGACATTTTCATATCTTATTCCGTACCAAAGATATAGCCATTTTTGTCAGACAGGTCATGACAGATGGAATAATAAATATCTTCAGACAAACACAATTTTTTTAAAGGAAAACTAAATAACTCAGTAAATAAATCAATAACTCTGGTCAATGACAAGATGAATGTCGAATAAGTTAAATAACTTGAGTTGTTGAATTTTTCCTCAACTTAATTTTTTTTTTACAAAACTAACTTAGTTCGAGGAAAACTAAATAACTCTATTTATTTAATTCTGCTATCCAGAATTCTGATATAACGTATCTAATTTATAAATATTTGGTGTTATTTAATTCTTCTACAACAAGATGAAGATTAATTATAAGATGCTAGGCAAATAAAATTAAATAACTTAAGTTGTCATCAAAGGAAATAAGAGGTTCAAGTCCCATTTCGGGTATCAAACCAACGCCACCTTCAACAGATGAAGAATCTTTTGCTGATTCTGGATATACATGGATTCCGGACACAGAAGAAGAAAATAAAAACGAAACTTAGTTCTTTAATAGACATCAATATTTCATTGGATAAGAAGAAAAAAAGAGTAAAGAGATTTGAACGAATAAACCCCATTTTGTCGAGAGATTCTGAAGATGAAACAAGTAATATTATAACAATTCGAGCAATTATTGAAACCCTTATTGAACAAGTCTCACCGGGTTACCCTGAAAAAGAATCATGGAACACTATATTTCGCTGAGACAATAGATTCAGAAATAGAAACAGAAAATAAGGAAATAGAAACCGGGGTGCTAAAAACCCCCGGCAGACGCCGTTTTACCAAAACCAACAACCTCTGGCCCTGGCAACATATAACACTCGCATACAGCGGACCGACGAGAAGATCATCAAACTGGAGGAGGAGCTGAACAGGTTACATTGGGATATCATAAGATTGTCTCAAGTCCGAAGAGAGGGGGGGGGCACGATAATCCTAAAATCCGGGAACCTGCTCTATTTCCAGAACCAACGGTGACCTACGGTCCCAAGGTGGTGTCACCTTGGGACAAACACTTGGGACAACGTAGTGAAAATCGAGAGGGTGTCGACCAGGGTGGCGTAACTTATTCTCAGAATTACCAAGCGGTATTCGTTGAAGGTAATACAGGTATACGCGCCGACTTCGACGAACTCCGTCGGTGAGGTTGAGGATATATCAAGAGCCATACATAGCTCTAAAACCCTTTCACTGTGGTCATTTGTGGACTTTGACGCGAAGCTGGGCAAACGATTCGGTAATGGGCTGAGAGTGGGGCAATTTGGAACTGGAGACCGGAACCCCCGGGGCCAAATGTTGGCCGACTTCATGGAGAAGGAGGAACTCTTAATGATGAATTCCTTATTCAGAAAGTCGGATCACCGCAAATGGACCTGGGTGAACCCCGATGGTAAAACCAAAAATTAGATAGACTTTATCTTGTCGATGAGACGACAGATGTTCAATGCGGATAAAACCGGCAGCGATCACAGACTGGTGAGAGGCTCATTGAACCTTAATGTCAAGTTGCAGAGGTCCCGACTGATAAAGTCTACGCTCCGATCTTTACCTATCCACGTCCAAAACCCCGAACCATTTTAGCTCTAATTGCAAAACCGTTTCGAATGCCTAGCACTAGGTAATCTAATCTTATAGGTACTTTACAAAACATAATAGACGGACACAAATTACATCCAGGCTCAGAACAACTATTTATGGGTCACACAAATAGCTGTCTGGCGCGGGATTAAAACCCGCGACACGAAGCGGCGAGGCGACTGTCTCAGCCACCACGCCACACATGCAGTCAAGTGGACTTATACTACGACAAGCTTGTAGAAGCTGCCCATACGGCTGGGTCTAAATTCTTCAAGGCCCGCTGTACAAACAGAACTAAAAAGATCTCTGACTTTACCCTGCAACTTATGGAAAAAAGACAAATGGTTCTGAACTCCTCAGATCATGCTACCAGATACCGGTGGCTCAAAAGACAGATCTCGAAATCTTTGACTCGCCTCACGCGTCAATTTAATACAATTAGTATGAAAGAGACCATCAAGCGGAACAAAGGCTCTAAAGTGCCTCGGATCCCAGAGCACGACTAACCCGTCATTACACCGAAGACATCCTGGAAGTCAGCCTGTACGAGATTAGAATGGCTCTCAGACAACATAAGAACAACAAGGCGCTTGGTGAGGATGTAGTTACAGCAGAGCTTCTGAAGGCGGGTGGTACACCAATCCTACGGGCCCATCAGAACTTATTTAACTCCGTCATACTAGATGGTCAAACTAACAACAACTCCACAAGCATGGCAACGAAGTGTGATGGTGCTCTTCTTCAAAAAGGGTGACAAAACCCTATTGAAGAATTATAGGCCGACACTGCTGAGCCATGTTTCCAAGTTGCTTTCGAGGGTCATTACGAATCGTCTCGCACGCAGGTTTGATGACTTCCAGCCTCCCGAACTAACTGGTTTCTGAAAAGGCTTTAGCACCATAGACCACATACATACGCTGGGGCAAGTTGTGTAGAAGGCCGAAAAGTATAACATGCCACTGTGTTTACCGTCTGTGGAGTGTGAGAAAGCCTTTGATTCTATCGAAACCTGGGCCGTGCTCAGGTCTCTCCAACGGTGGTAATCGACTACCGGTATATCGAGGTATTAAAGTGTTTGTATGAAAACGCCACTATGTCAGTGCGACACCAGGACTACAATTCGAAACCTATCCACTTACAGCGAGGCGTGAGACGGGGAGATGTTATATTTCTGAAACTGTTCACCACTGCATTGGGAGATGTCTTCAAGCTTCTGGACTGGAAAGGCTTTAGCAATGTCAATGGCGATTACATCACTCACCATCGATTTGCCAATGAGCAGTCATGGCTGAGACCATGGAAGATCTCGGTACAATGCTCGATGACCTCAGCAGAGTTTCTCAACAAGTGGGTCTGATAAATGAACATGGATAAGACGAAAATCATGTCAAACGTCCATATTGCACCCACTCAATTGAAGGTTGGAGACTAGGACATACCATCCAACAAGGTAGGTCCAACTTCGAAAAGGAGATCAATTGTAGAATCCAACTCGGATGGGCAGCGTTCGGGAAGCTACGTAACATTTTCTCTTCCAAAGTACCGCAGTTTCTCAAGTCGAAAGTCTTTGACCAGTGTGTGTTGCCAGTGATGACTTACGGAACAGAGACGTGGTCGCTCACTATGGGCCTTATTAGAAGGCTCAAGGTCACCCAAAGAGCAATGGAGAGGGCTATGCTTGACGTTTCCCTGCGGGATCGAATCAGAAGTGTCAAAATCCGCAGGCAAACCAAAATCATCGACATAGCCCGAAGAATTGCAAAACTGAAGTGGCAGTGGGCGGGCACATAGTTTATAGACCCGACGGCCGTTGGGGCAAAAAGGTTCTCAAGAGGTGACCACGAACTGGAAGAGGAGAGAGTGTGGGCAGGCCCCCTACAAGATGGGCCGATGATCTTGTGCGGGTCGCTGGGTGCGAATAGCGCAAGACCGGCAATTGTGGAGTTCGGCTGATATGATAAAGATGATAATGTATATTTTTTAAGGATGTAGCATGATAAGTATCTGATAACAATACACCTTTTATAAACTTTTCTATTTATTCCTTAATATAACTTTATTAATATCATAATACAGCGTTTATTTCATATGTGCCCATCAAAAGGTAAAAAAATATCAAAGTAATAATAACATACAAAGCCACTAAATTTAACATTTAAAAATATTTCGAGTATGATAAATTCAATAACTGCACTTATTTCACCTAATTTGACTCTACCACATGTATTTAGCTTGTAGGAAAACTAAATAAATAGCCGAAATAAGTAGCTAATTGCAGTTACGTTATAAAAACAGTTGTGGCAAAATTAAACAACTTGATTTTTTATTTGTTATTTAGTTATAGGTAAAGATAGAGTTCAGTTTGTTAAAGCATAATGTGAAAGGTTATCAGGTCCACAAAATATAAAATCGCCGACAGCAAAATTGTCCCACATTTTCTTACAAATGAACAATAACTAAAAAAAAAACACTAAATCGCGTTTATCTCAGAACTACAAAATCAGAGTTATTTAGTTTTCCAACTACGGGGACGATATTTTATTAATTACTGCCAAGTAAAATATGTAGTAATTTTAATTCAATTTTTTTTGGGTGCATACGAACCCATATATGTCTTCAATTTGTTTTTCGGTTCCTGTGCTATTTTTAAATTTTGAAAGTTTATCCTTAGATCAAGCCTAAATAATCATATTTCATTCATAATTCATGAAGTAAAGGGTTAATCAGAAAGAAATAAGGAATTGTAAAATGTAGTTCCACTTCCCTCCAAAGCAAAGCGGGAGACAGAATGATATAACAAGGAGACTCATAAAACGAGAGAATTGTAATTAGAAAGGTCGGCTACACAATCACCAAGGATACAATAGTTTCAAGGGCCATATCAAGTGAGTTGTTATACTTGATTCCAATAGTAGTTATGGCAAAAGCCCTCGACTACCTCGTTGGTCTAGCGGTATCGTGTTCAACCGCAGATTACGAGGTCCTGGGTTCAAATCCTGGGTCGGCTAAAAGTGATTTTTGGATTTTTCCGTAAAGAAAATTTCTGAATATTAGCCTGAAAGTCTGAGAGTTGGCGGAATACCCCCGAACCTCGGAGAGCACGTAAAGCCGTCGGTCATGTAGGTGACCTCTTACCGGTCGTGCCGCTAGACATCCCATTGGATCATGAGAGTGATGATAGAAAGTACCCCTGTGTTTGCGCCATAAAGTTAGTACACCTACCGTATGGTTTGCGCCCACACTTGTGCATGTGATATTATGTCCTGCCCAGTTGGCTAGCCTCCATTAAGACCACCGTGGCCTAAATTTGGCCTGGAGGACATTATTATTATGGCAAAAGCCCTTAAACTTACAGAAGTTGTTCCTTATTGCTACAAGATCTTATCAATTAACTACTCCACATATTGATTGTAAGCTATTTAACATAATATCACGCAGGCCCGGATCTAGAGGGGGGCAAGCCGGGGCCTATGCCCCGGGCGGCAAGTTCAGAGGGCGGCAAATTCAGCCTTGTCAGAGCAATGGACAATTCATCATTTATTTAACTTTTACCACAGAATATGTACAAGATACGCACCCGCTTGGGTTACCAGATGAGATTTCCATTCGAAAATCCTCAGATTTTTTAGTTTGAAAATTTCTCTCAAACGTACTTTAGAAATTAAAAAGGTCATTATTTTATCGTTTTTATACACTGCGCTCACGCGTTGCACATTGCAATCGAATCAGTTGGGGTAGCGGTACCAAGAAGCACACGGCGCTGCATACGCTGGCAGAGTGGGCCGCCTGGGAGGAAGCGCACCGTGCCCTCATTTCTGGAGTAGGCAGTAACCTGTCACTGCCTGCCGTCGTGAATTAGATGAACACCGGGGTGGTTTTTAGTCAGTAGGACCCCTCCCTCCCCCCTGCAAGGAGGAGGACATCAATGTCCACCCCGGGAAAAAAAACGGCACCAAGAATCACTGCGCAACTTCGACTGTGATCAGATTGCTTTATCAATTCATTATCTGAATGGAAAATGAGTACCTACACATCGATGATGTGAAATTATTCGATGAAATTGCAGATCTAGCTCTTTTTAAGACAATGACCTACTCACGATTACCAGAGTTAATACATATTTCTCAATTAATATTTGCAATTACAGCCCAGAATGCAAACGTAGAAAGACTTTTTGCTATTACGGGGCTCAATGAAAATAAACCGACTACCGGCGGCGCCATAAGCTCGAGCTATACTTTTAATTCAATATAATCGATCGCTATCGAATTTTGCAATCTTAGCGATAGAAAATCGAATTTCACACGAGTTAAATTATGGTAGGGCCATAGATTTATTTGCTGAACAAAAAGCTCGAAGAGTGAAAATCTAATTTCAATTGACAAATGCAATAATATATTTGATTTTTATTATACATACTAGCTGCGGCCTGTTGTTATACCCGCGTTAAACTTTATAAATTATAGACTATTTGTGATTCGGATAACATATAAGCTATATTACTACAAAGTTTCATCAAAAGCCGTTTGGTAGTTTTTGCGTGAAGAAGTAACAAACATACACACTCATAAACTTTCGCCTTTATAATATTAGTGTGATTTTTATTTTAAACCCTATTTCGTGCTATGTGTTTAGTCTATTTATTTACTGATATATAGAATATATCAGTAAATAAATAGATACATGAACGTGTAGGATGTATCCTACTAATATTTCAAGTGCAAAAGTTTGTGAGTATGGATGGATGTATGGATGTTTGTTACTCTTTCACGCAAAAACTACAAATAGATTTTGACGGAACTTTGTAGTTATATAGCTTATGTATCTGGATAACACATAGGCTGTTATTTATAAATTTAACGCGGGACACAGCTAGTAAAGATATAAAATGCGAAAAGATTGCGAGTATGGATGTTTGTTATACTTTCACTCAAAAACTACTGAACGGATTTTGATAAAACTTTGTCGTAATATAGCTTATATATCCGAATAACACATAGACTATAATTTACAAAGTTTAACGCGGGTAAAACCTTGTAATTTATAAATATATATCCTACACGTCCAAATCTATATATCAGTAAATAAATAGGCTTAAGACAGAAATAACAGCGGAGGATGCATTGTTTCCGGAAGAACTATGTCCATTAGTGGCTATCTGAAAAAGCATCTTTATGCTAAATGTGATGAGAAATATAAGTGGGCAGGGGTGGCATTTTTCAGTTTTTGCCTCGCCTTAAAAATATTGAAGATCCGGGGCTGATATCACGCACTTTTTGCCAGAGATCACACGCCCAAAGTGGGCGGTGTCACAGTGGGATGTTGACCAAAGACAGATCGGTGAGGGTGCTAACTTGGAACTAAACAATATACTATTAGGAAATCCGTGTCCAGAAAAAAAAATTGCATCTCTATGGCACAATTATTTATTGAACACGGATGTACGATGGACATAGAACTCCCCCAAATATATCTAACGTTGCTATTTTGAGGGGTTTGCCCTAGTCTCAGCGCTTGTTATTTGGTAACCGCAGTTAGATGCTAGTTAGTACACAGGAGGCGCTGCTGCTCGACTACCTGCTCCTTTAGTCGCATTTTACGCACCCACGGGATGGATGATGGATGTTCAAGTTTATATTATAGTTAATGTTATTATTGTTATATTTAAAAAAGATGGATTGTTGGCTGTAATATGTACTATTTTCTTTTGTAGAGTGAATATCGAAGGGGTTTCCGTACTATTTTCCTACATTATAATATCATAGCTACACCGTGCATGCACGTACATACGTAGTCGTTACACGTAGACATCTGTAAGTTCAAAATGTGCGTAAATAAATGTAATGATGATTATTATGTGTTTTGGACTATACGAACTTTACTTGACATTGACGGACTTTACTTTATTTAACTGTGACTAAATGACGAAAACGCTATATTCATGCAATAAGGAGACCATTATTTATTACGACTGAAGGATGTAATACCCATGGTCAACAAAAATTTAAAAAAACTTCAATTCTGCCTTTGACAAGTCAGTGTCTGTACTCTGTGGTGTTTACTTACATACTCTTTGGTCTTTACTATATTTAGGGATGAGATATACCTGCAACTTTCTATACCCGGCCTCAAAGGTATGGCCATATACCCGGTACTTAAACCCAGTATCAAAATACCTACGGGTATATAAGATCAGACCTAGTTTTAGCGGTCGCCTGTTGGAGACTCGATCGAAAGACCATTAGATGACTTTTTTTAATGAACCTTTCGAAGTTTATAATATGCAGACAAGCAGGAGGGTAAAGTTTTTGATTTTGAGTTATGTTTCGTATTTATTTATTTAGTCTGAAATGAAATCTTTCCTTCCTCGTCGATCACCGTAGCCTAGTTGGTAGTGCTCCTGCCTACGAAGCTGGTGGTCCTGGGTTCGAATCCCGGTAAGTGCAAATATTTGTGTGATGAGCACGAATATTTGTTTCTGAGTCATGGACGTTTTCTATGTATTTAAGTATTTATCTATCTATATAAGTATTTATATCGTCGCCTAGTACCCATAGTACAAGCTTTGCTTAGTTTGGGGCTAGGATGATCTGTGTGACATTGTCCCCTAGATATTATATTACTTTACCAGGCTTAGGACTGTAAACTAAGAGTTTTTTTTTAATATCTACTTGACATAAAAAACTGACATAAAATCAAAAAAAGTTGAAAATAATTTATTATTGTCGACGGAAGTACAAATTTTACTATATTTAAAAAAATTATCATACACTCTAAAATCACCTCTATCTTTATTAAAATAAAAACCCTTTATCTGGAAAAAAGTAATTCAAAATAAATAATCCTCTTTATCATTGTTACGTAATAAACTTCCTAATTCTGATAGAAATAAAGAACAAATTTGTATCAACGAAATATTAGGTATGCCTAAAATTACGTTTCAACACGGGCTCGGTCGGAAGTATTCGGGAGGCGCCATAACCCTTCGGATAACTTCGTATTCCGGCGGGCGGTCGAATGAACTACTGCGCCGCCGCACCGTACTGGGTATGACGTCATACCCGATGCGGCCAGTGTTCGGCGCGTAGCTCGACATTGTACCTATCGGGTACGAACCGGGTCTCTGCTGTACGTACCCGGTCTGCGTACTGGTAAACTCGTACTGGGTTTTTATACCTGTACCAGTATATACGCACCATCCCTAACTATATTATTATAGCCCGCCCGATAAATAATAACATTTGCTTGCTTAATATCTACAAAATTAAATAAACCTGTGCTCTGATGTAATTTCATAAATGACACTTATGTCTACACTTTAAGTACCCTCGAGAAAATAGATAAGGATATCAAATATGACTCATTAAAACATGTTGTAATTCTCAGAAGCAGGTGTTTTCAATTGGTTCAGTCAATGAATTTAATTGTGTCTAATTTCTTATATTGATGGAAGGATGAAGGTCTCAAAATTAACAGTGGACGGCCAAAACTATGATAACACTAATTTTGTATTGGGGCTGGGCCTTGCTGTATCCTCCAGTGTATTTATTGGATCAAGTTTTATCATTAAAAAGGTTGCTTTAAAAAAATTACAAGTATCCGGAAATCTGAGGGCGTCAGCTGGGGGTTTCGCGTACTTAAGACAATGGCTGTGGTGGCTTGGACTTATCACTAGTAAGTTTTTACTCATTGTATAATGTTAAGATTCATAGGTGCTCCCCTAAAGATGGAATCTTATGGAAATGGATGGCTGTCCTAATTAATAAAGGGATTCTTGGTGTACAATTCAATCATTCAGAAGACAGGCCATTTGACTGGCCTGTTGGTCGAGTGGTTAGTGATACAGGCTGCTAAGCCAGAGGTTGTGGGTTCAATCCCCCATGCAGGGCAAATCTTTGTGTGATGGGCACAATTATTTTTTCTGTTTGGGTGTAATTTATCTATAATATATATGTATTTAGAAATATATAAGTATGTTTAATCAATCATTACTAGACAATATACAGGCCCTTATATAGGCTGTTCCTAGTTTTGGAACAGATGGCAGTGTATTACCTAGTTGTCCCAAGATATCTATTTACTCAAGTTGCTCATGTGTTAACAACTGATAGCAAGATAATACATAGAGAATACCTAAAATGTTTCGGCCTGTATGGCAAAAGGAAAAACATTACTTCACCACAAACTAATTAATAATATCAACAAACTGTTAAATTCAACAGGATCTAACATTGGAACAGGCTTTAAAATTTATTTAAAAATAAGGTGTAATAATTTACATAAACTACTTGCACTATTTCAGACTTAAGCAACAATTAAATTAATCACATTCAAGATCAATTTTGGATAAATAAATGACTACTGTGTTCAATAACATATGTTTACTATATTACAAATACTCATCTTAGTAAAAGAAAAGTATATAGTCAAGAAGTGAATTTTTACATTCACTTTTTAAGTATATTTTTACTCAAAAAGTGAACATAAGAATCCAACTTAAATTCATCAGGATCTGTCATGCTTGGTAGAAGAATATTCATATTGCTGTAAAGATATTTATATAACAAAAACTTCTTGCTCTATTTTAGACCAATGCAACAATTATAACAAACACATTCAATTCTTGGTTAAAAAAAATACTTATGTATTATTTTTTGACGAATAAAAATTGAATTAAAACACATCTATTAAAAGAATATTCACGAAGTGAATCTTTGCATTCATACAAAGTTCAATCACTGAACTTCATAATTGATGCATGTAATCCATTTAGAATGTTTATAATATTACAGTACATTACATTTTACATTGCATTTATCCATTCATAATGCATTTCAGTGGGAATTGGCGAGGCTGCAAATCTGTTGGCATATGCCTTTGCTTCAGCAGCTTTGGTTACACCACTGGGTGCTCTCAGTGTGCTTGTGGCAGCGTTACTTTCATCAAAATTCCTTAATGAAAAACTGAACTTTATTGGAAAGGTATGTTTTATTTTGGAGGAAAGTTATTATCATTGTCAAGTTTAGTGGGAAAGATCTCCCTTAAAAATTTGAGATGCTTGGGATTTAATGACAATTATGTTTTGGAAGTGTAGTTTCCATTCTAGAAATTTATTAACAAGTAATGAATCAATCATACTGACTCACAAAACTGATGAAATAGGTTCTCTGTGATTGGTGCATGTTTCATGGGATTAGGCCATTGTAGCATAACAAAGACATACCCCCTAATCCAAATCTCAGGATCTTAAACATTCTTATTATTTACATATCCACACCCATTTTTAATAGCATAGAACAACTTATCAATTTGCTATAGTATTGTTATGACTTAACAGCACTTGTACACAACTCATAAACATTGTGATTTTTTACACTTTGCATCAACTTATTATTGCCAATGAGTCATCACCACATAATTCTAAACTAATACTAGCTTTTTACACTGGCTCTGTCTGCATTTTAGTTACTGAAAAATCTCCCTAGATTTGATCAAAATATATCTGTAAAACTCCTGCAGGGAGTTTAGACATTAAGTGAGATACAACTCTCCTTTAAATTTGACAATTTTAAAGCCTTCAAATACTAATATATATTTGACATTATTCACACTGAATGGCACTACCTATGTTCAGAACTGGTTATAACATATATTTTAATAATGTTAAATACCTATTTATTTATATTGCTCAAATTCAATAGGTACATTGTGATTTTGATCAAGTAAAAGTACAAGTGTATGTGTATCTACTCATTAAACTGTAAAAATGAAAGAACACCAATATTTTTTACTCCAATACCAAATTAATTATCTGATGGTTATTCTTGTACATGGAAAATAATTTCATTTTTGTGTATTTTGCATGTTCACTAATTATTTTTGTGTTAAATTCAACCCAAAAGCAAAAATTTTATGACTTTTCAACATGATATTTACCATTAGCCTAGGAAGCTTTCACTGCTTCACCGAACATACATACATAGAGGCAGTGGAGGGTAACCACTGCCTTTACTATAAACAGTTTCAGGGTTGTTTAAGTCACCCAGTAGGCCTGACATGACTGTTTTCTAATGATAACAACCAGAACCAACAGCTTAACTTGCCCTCCAAACTACTGGCACCCTCAGAAATTAAAACACTCTAAAGGTATAATAGAGGAAATAAGAGGTATAATAAAATAAATTAGAGGATAGCAAACTAATTTATGAAAAAGACACTCAGTCGTTGCTTTCTGAGATAAAAACTCTTGAGAAGTCCCTAGCAATCTCATATCACAGTTTCCAGTCATACAAAAATGAAATGCAATTGCTAGCTGGAAAGTGTAATCCTGAAAGCAACAGGTCATTGGAACCAATTAACACCAGTAGTGCAGTAGTGGAGTCATACACACAGCTGGGATCAGAGTCACCAGTATCTCCACAAAATGACATTACTAAACATAGCTCCATACTGTATTCCGATGAAATGGGTAAGGGCCTTGGTACCTTGCTTTGTAATAAGCTGAGTTGTTCCTTTGTCAACTGTTGTATGCCAGGATTACATTATAAAGATATAATACATAAATTAATTCAGAATAAACACAGTGCCAAATCATGTATAACTCTAATGGTAGGAAATTGTAAAAACTTAAAGAAAAAAGACATTACAGATAGTTTCACTGAGATGTTAGAATTAGACTGTAATAAGATAATATTGTGTGCCTTCCCCTATGTGTCCAATGTGCCTGATAGTACAAATAATTATATCCACAAGCTAAATATGCACCTACAGTTTTTGGTTAGCCATTATAGTGATAAATTTATATTTTTGGACACAAATAGTTTTATAGATTCTTGTAGGGTAACCATGAGTACAGTTACTGTTTCAAGAAAATTTTTGAACATACTTGCAAGTTTAGTAGCGGCACATATTAACTCAGTCATAAGTAGTATGATGAAGTCACTTTTTATACCATCTTTTAGTAATGTTATTAAAATCAATTTAGTTAGTAGTTTAAACATGTAAGCATGACAATAGAGAAGTGTGATAACTTTCTAATTCTATCACATCAAAATATAAACCGCTTCTCTGGCAAAATTCTAGTCAGTGAACTTTTTAATGAAAAATATGAAATAGATATCCTTTGTTTTACAGAAACATGGCTGAAGGCACACAAGATGGCTTTAGTGTCTGTGGCTATAGGGTCGCCAGCTTTTATAATAGGGTTTCGGCAGAGGGTGGTGGAGTACTGATACTACTTCGAGACCAAATTAAATTTAAAGAACGTAAAGATATATGCCAACTATCTATTGAGCGTGTGTGTGAGGTGGCATGTGTAGAGACGCAGTTTTATTGTATAATATGTGTGTATAGACCACCAGCATCCGATTTAAAGCTTTTTACAGCAACAATAGAAGACATTCTTAGGAAAATTAAAAGTAAAAAAAAAATCCTTGTATGTGGTGATTTTAATATGAACATTTTAGCAGATTCACCTGAAATAAACATATTTCTATCTGTATTTCGGTCCTTTAACCTTAAATGCTTGTTCTCTGAGGCCACGAGAGTCACACCCACATCTGCTACTTGATAACATAATTACCAACTTTGATGTCTCTGAGAAGTGTTTGGTGGCTGGTGTTCGCTCTGACCATAAATGCCAAATAGTAAAGATAAAAAATGAGATAAATATAAATAAACAAAAAATTTGTTTTAGACCTTTAACAAAATCTAATTTGGGAAAGTTCAGTAACAACCTGGAGAATAGTTTGTGCCATCTATTGCCAAACAAAAGTAAGCCTAACGATATGTACACTACATTATTCCACTGTATTTGCAAAGAATTTAATATAGCTTGTAAAATAAAAAACATAACGGTTGACAGTAATAAGATAAAATTTAGTTCTTGGGCAACTCAAGGCATTCGACTGAGTAGAGATTTTTTATATGAGTTGTATGACAGAAGGTCCTATAACCCTGATGTCAATTTCATTAATTATGTTAGAAATTATTCAAAAATTTTTAAAAAGGTTTGCATTCAAGCTAAATCTTTATATATAAGAGATAAAATTAAAAAATCTGATAATAAAATAAAATCAGCTTGGCAAATAATTAATACTGAAACTGGTAAAAGTAGATCAAGAGATCAAACATTAGTATTGAATATTGGTGATGAACTGGTTTCAGACAAGCTTACCATTGCCAATTTTTTAGCTGCTTTTTTTGCAAATATACCCATGGATATTACTAAGTGTCTCGCATCATCACCAGATGTGGCTGAACTCTTTTTAAATCAAAGCGTTTTCAAACTGTACCTAACTTTAGTTTTAAATCCGTAACAAGTGATGATATTATAAAAGCTTTTAAGAGTATTAAAAGGAAAGGCACAGAAGATTTGTGGGGACTGTCTGTTAAAGCAATTGAATCAATCATACTAAACATTGCTACAATTCTTGCAGCCATCTTCAATGGCTGTATAAGTGATGGTGTCTTTCCCGATTTAATGAAAATAAGTAAGATAATACCCATTTTCAAGGCAGGTTGTTCAAAAAATGCCACGAATTATAGGCCTATCTCAATACTACCAGCTTTAAGTAAAATATTTGAAAAGCTGATGCTCAGCCAAATGTTGTCGCACTTTAACGTGAATGAGATATTGCATAACAAGCAGTTCGGGTTTACAAGGGGCCGCTCTACTCAGGATGCAGGTTGCACATTAATTAGGTCAATATTGGAGGCTTGGGAGGGATCACAGGATGCGCTGGGAGTTTTCTGTGATCTCTCTAAGGCTTTCGATTGCGTTGATCATCGTACGCTCGTTGTTAAACTGAAGTACTATGGAATATCTGGCACATCTCTTGATCTTGTGATGTCCTATTTATCGGGGCGACAACAGATGGTTTCGATAGGCGGTGCCACTTCGGCACGTCATCCTGTGAAAATGGGGGTGCCCCAAGGATCTATATTGGGCCCATTTTTATTTCTAGTTTATATAAATGATCTCCCTTATCTGGTAGAGAAAGTATCAGACATAGTTTTGTTCGCTGATGATACTTCGCTCATATTTAAAGTAAATAGAAAGGATAAAGATCTTATTGAGCATAATAAAACACTCAGCTTTATATCAGAATGGTTTTCGGCAAATAATCTCTTGTTAAATGCAGGGAAAACTAAATGCATCAGGTTCTCATTGCCGAATGTGACTCAAATTGTACCAACAGTTGCACTTAATGCGAAAATATTAGATCTAGTCCCATCGACCGTATTTTTAGGATTGACACTTGATTCAAAATTGCAATGGGGTCCTCAGATTGAAAAGTTAGCAGGTAAATTAAGTTCGGCTTCCTATGCTGTCTGGAAAATAAGGCAATTGTCAGATGAACAAACTGCTAGATTAGTGTATTTCGCGTACTTTCATAGCATTATGTCGTATGGCATTCTGCTGTGGGGTTCGGCGGCTGACATAGGTACTATTTTTGTATTGCAGAAAAGAGCAGTCAGAGCCATTTATGGTTTAGGCAGTCGCGATTCTTTGCGAAATTTGTTTAAAGAAATAAATATACTTACTGTGCCATCGGAATATATATATCAGAATATAATGTTTGTTAGAAAAAATATTCATAATTATAAAAAGAAAAGTGAACTGCATAATATAAATACTAGGAATAAAAACAAACTAGCCATGCCAGGCTTTAGAGTAAGCAAAACTAATAAATCATTTTTAGGAAATTGTATTAGGTTTTATAACAAGCTTCCTACTCAAATTACTGATCTGCCTGACACAAGTTTTAAAACACATATTAAACGTATACTTATGGCTAGGGGTTATTACACCACTAAAGAGTACATCGATGACAAAGACGTCTGGCTCTCACTTCCTACCTGCACATTGCTCGCTGGAGATCTTGTAGCCATATAGACATGACTGATCTGCTGTGTTACGTGAACTATCTGTAAATGATTGCTATCATATACTTAATTTAAAATTATTGACTCTGTCTCAAAATGAATAATGTTATTGTTTCGAAGTTTTTCTTTTGTATACCTAAATATAATCTAAAATAATAAGCATTCAGACAACCGATCGAGCATATATTGTGTTTGCCTACTAAATAATTACTCTAATTGGACCAAATCCCGTGTTCATGCCCGCTTGAGTATGTTTCGCCGGACCGTCTCAACTGGGTCGTGTTGAAACCGGTAGTAGATGAACCCACTGAGTTTGTTTCGCTGGGTCTTCTCAGTTGGGGCGCATTGGATCCGGTGGTAGCATTAAAGCGCGACCGTCGTTATTAACACAAGGTCCGTCATAATAATAATACCTTTAATATAGACAGAACCATTGACAATATGTAGTAAAAATATTAGACTTAAACTAGATAATTAAACATAATCTCTTGACAATAACTTGATACGAGCTAGCTAAATATCATTTCTGTAATAAAATAAATTTTATAAATGTTTTCATACAAGATGTACCTAAATATCTATGTTACTAGAAATAATATCTAATGTATACAACTATATTACTACAAACATGTTCCGACTATTTACAAGCGCTTTTTTAAAGTCTACGTGAATAAAAACCTTTTTTATTTTATTTTATTTATTTTATTTTAGAGGCTCAGCTATTCTGTTGTGAGTAATTTCTTGTAATCCATATTGTTTTATCTATATCAATTATGAAATCAATACTGTCCAGAATATCAATTCTTGCTTAACATTGCCAAAAACATGTATAACTAGAAATTAAA
This sequence comes from Pseudoips prasinana, assembly GCA_951640165.1. Taxonomy (NCBI): domain Eukaryota; kingdom Metazoa; phylum Arthropoda; class Insecta; order Lepidoptera; family Nolidae; genus Pseudoips; species Pseudoips prasinana. The sequence continues at coordinate 31,852,836 of OX621243.1, read as the reverse complement.
TTGATTAAAATCATTTATACTTTTATGATCTCCTCCCCATGAAGCTATTGAAGTTGTTTATCTTAATTTTTAATAATAATTTATTCTCAATTACAGATTGGATGTTTCCTCTGCATCATTGGCTCCATCATATTCGTGATACATTCTCCAAAATCAGAAGAAATCAAAAACTTTAATGAGTTGGTTGATAAACTGCTTGATAGTATATTTATAACATATGTTGGGAGCATACTGCTCATGAGTCTAATAATAAAACTAGTATTTATACCAAGGTTTGGGAATACAAATATAACTGTATACTTGTTGCTATGTTCCTCTATAGGTAGTTTGACAGTTGTGTTTTGTAAAGGAGTAGCTTTAGGTCTTAGAGAAACAATTGCCGGAGAAGCTAATAATTTTACACACTATGTCTTCTGGCTACTTTTAGTGACTGCTATTTTATGTATAATGATACAAATGAATTATCTCAATAAATCTTTAGATATATTCAATACAAGTCTTGTAACACCAGTGTACTATGTTATGTTTACCATACTAGTTATAATAGCATCAGGCATTCTTTTCAAGGAATGGGATCACATGAGTGTTCCAGATTTTGTAGGTTGTATATGTGGCTTTTTAATTGTAACAACTGCAGTATTCATGTTAAATGCATTTAAAGACCTCCAAATATCTATTAGGGATATTAATCTTAATGCTAGACAAAGAAGAAGTTCACAAAACTTGCACAGTTTAGAAGCTAGAGAATCTGACAATTTGAGTTCGCGCATGAGGCAGACATGACATTTTAAATTAGAAAGCTTTTAATGTAAGATACCTACTCTAGCCTTTGTAGTTTCCCATGAGCAGTCAACAAACACGTGACACTGGCAGAAATTGCTGAAAACATCGGCAGATTGCCATAAAGAAAAAAAAAAAAAGATACCTACTCTTTCCTGGGTAGATGTGAAATGATTTATGACTATTTGATGATTTACCATACAAAGTATGGTATCCTACACCTGCTATATAACAATACAAAAATGATTAAGTATGTGTCATTCGCACAATCATGGCGTACCTACTATTTATATAAATTTGAGTTATGTAAGATTTGATTGAAGGATTATGTAATAATAGCATGTTTCCTTATTATGTATCACGTAACGTAGAGAATATAAGGACAAAACAAGTTATTTAATTTCAAGGTTAAATTAAGATGATTTCAACTTTTAAAAAGTTTTGTGAACATAATGTACTATAATTACTTACGGCATTGTGATTATATTAACCTATTGACTGAAGTAGTCATGTATAGATGGCACACCGAAATTTGCCCATGTAACATGTTACAACTACACAACCTTGACCGTTGCATGCTGGGCACATGACTGGTGGTCAAAAAGTTAAGATCACAATGCCACAAGTAATTATAGTACATTATGTTCACAAAACTTTTTAATAGCTGATCTGAATGTATTTTGAAATTGCATTGATTTAACCTGGAAACTAAATAACTTGTACATCCTTATATTCTCTATGTTACATGATGTGGTTAATAAGTTAATGTTAAATGAAAAATGTTAATGTCACACTTCTTATAAATGAGACTAAACCTCCTCAATCCTCCTAAATCAGCACAAATCAATATACACCATGCATACTACCAATTCTTGACAGCAATCATACTATGCTATGTCATGTGCAACTCATAACAATTTATTTTCTTTAATAAAGTAGACAGTTTAAGAATTTCTTTACTGTAATAAAGCATTGGTCAGAACTTTGCATTGTTTTGGCTATTGTGGCAATATGAGATGTCTTTTGGGCAATTAAAGCAGCACATGTATGGTTAATAATTTAGATTTTATTATGTAATTTTTGGATTCTTGCAAAAGATTTATATAATAGGTCTTTACCTATGAAATTGCCGTTTTGTATGAAAAAATTTAAACGAATTTTTTTCATGAATTTTTTTATTTGTATTAATCGAAGTAATCACCCATGCAATCAATGCATCTTTGCCATCGCAGTGGCAGTTTATTGATGCCCTTCTTAAAGAAATCAGCTGGACGGGAGGCAACAAATTCTTCAAAGGAATTTTGTACTGCCTCTCGGGTATTGAATTTTTTTCCCGCCAAGAAGTTATCCAAATTCTGGAAAAAGTAGTAGTCTGTAGGCGCAAGGTCTGGTGAGTAGGGCGGATGACGGAGAGCTTCCAACCCCAGTTCTTGCAACTTGGAGACCGTCTGCTGTGCAGTATGAGGTCGCGCGTTGTCGTGCAGGAGCAGCGGAGACGAGCGATTGACCAATGCTGGTTGGAGATGCGCCAGCTTCTCCATCATTGTGCTCAGTTCTTCACAGTACACATATGCAGTAATGCTCACCCCGTTTGGTAAGAAGCTGTGATGAATCACACCGGCGCTAGACCACCAAACAGTGACCATCACTTTTCTAGGGGTAAGTTTTCGTTTAGGGCATTGTTTAGGTGCTGAACCAGGATCCAACCAACTTGCTGAGCGCTTGCGGTTATCAAACAGAATCCATTTTTCATCGCAGGTAACAATGCGGTTCAAAATTCCTTCATTTGTGTGTCTGTTGAGCAGTGCAAGGCACGTCTCGACGCGTACTTCGCGCTGGCGATCATTGAGTTCGTGGGGCACCCATTTGTCAAGCTTTTTTACCTTGCCAATTTGACGCAAATGGACCAATATTGTTTTGACGCTAACGTCGAAAGCTGCTGCTAATTCAGCCGTAGATTGTGTATCATCAGCTTCCACAACCGCCTTTAATTCGTCATTGTCGACCAAAGTCTTCGGACGACCGCGAGGTTCATTTTTCAGGTCGAAATTTCCAGAAAGGAAGCGAGCAAACCAATAACAGGTGGTGCGTTGGTTTGTAGTGTTAGCTCCGTAAACGTCGTTGATGTTGCGTGCCGCTTGTGCCGCGTTGCTGCCACGACGGTACTCATATTCCATAATTACTCGAATTTTTAACGTATCCATGATGACGAAAAAGATTGAAATGCGATGAAAATGTAACACTAATCAATAAAGAAATGACTACTTTTGGAAAAAAGAATCCATGTTTTTAAAATAAAATTAATTTGAAATTAGAATTCTTAGCCAAACAAAAATTATTTTGATTTGAAATGGCCAGTACTGCAGAACGGCAATTTCATAGGTAAAGACCTAATATAAGTTCAACATGTTGAATAGTCACGGTCACAAGCAGGAAGTTGTTATAGTATTATGATGGTATTATGACAATGCTATAGTATTTCAGTTTTACTGTTACAGTTAATGTATTATTTTATTATTAAGATTCTTATAAAAGCTAAGAATCCTTTGTGAAAGATTTATATGCTTTTTAAAGTTTGGTTTGTTTTTAAATGTTAATTGACCCTAAAATAAACGATACATACTTAAATTTCTATCAGACAAACAAAGTATAATGCTCCTTTAGATTTTTTGTAAAGATGATACAAATGGAGAGATACATTGTTGTCATGCATAATTAAGAGGATTTGCATATTGATTTTGATTGAAGTCACATATTTAAAAAAGAGTATAAGTTTGAGATGTTTAGGCTATTACAATGTACAAGTAACAACTGATAGGTATACTAGCATAATACTGAAGTATGAATTACATTAAATCATATAGTAACTAGTACCAATTGATAGGCATACTACCATGTTTTTCACAACTTTGTGGCCTGCTAGCATTACTATACATATGTATGTCAAACTTCATACATCTTTTGCAAGAATCTAAAAATGGCAATGCATGTGTCATCTCATACTCTAATGATGCAATTCTATAAACATTTAAATTGTTGAAATATTTACATAATAATAAAGTACAAATTTTTAAAAAATAAACTTGAATTTAGTGTTTAAATTAATTAAAGCATATAATAATATGGATACTGCCTTAAACTAGTTTGAGGGTTTTAATTATTACCTCACAATATAGCAACATCAGAAACTTGACAACATGTCTATAAAACAACTGCATCTTCAACCTGTTCGCACAACCAGTTCTTTCAGCTAAATGTCAGATGATTCTTTGACCTTTCATTGATATTTATAGTAATAAATTAATTAACATACAACATTTCAGACAATGGAAGCCCTAATGGAGCAGTGTAGATAATATTTGGTAACATAATTTTTATTAACTATATTGTAGTAACAATTTTCCAACTAAGTGCAGATATAATTAACAGCGTGCATAATGAATAGACAAGGAATGAAAGTACGTAACATAAAAGTGTAACAGGCGCTCAAAATAGCCGGAGGGAATAAACCTCTTCTCAATTGCATTGGTACCTCACCATTGACCAATGTACTGTGACCTGGCACAGTGGGTTGAACAAGTTATACTGTGATAATATTAGTAGAGTACCTAACTTAAGTTCACTCAAGACCTTGTAATCTTCACTTGACTTCATGTTTTATTTATGGCTTCCCCAGAATCAACAGTGATTTTATCATATAATATTTAGATGTAAGTATGGACTGTAAAGTCATTGCAGAATGGTTAAGAAAGGGAACTTGTACTCTCCTCTTAAAATTCTGTTTTGACTGTCCTGTATAGAATTAAAAACATGTCTAGTCCTATGATAATAATGTTGACTATAGTTTTACTGTTAAATATTGTTGGATTATTATTTATTAAGATTCAAATAAAAACTAAGAATCCATCATAAGAGTTTTATTGTCTGTACATTCATAAATGCTTTGAAATGTTTTGTTTTACATATTAATTTTTGCCCAAACTAAAAATATCAGACTGACAATGTAAAGTATACAATTTTCCTCCTTTAGATTTTTGGTAAAGTTTGTGATACAAATGGTAGGAATACATTGTTGCTATTGGAAACAGGACAATAATTGTCCTGTTTATAAAACTTTTTAGAACAAATAACTGGTCTTAAAAGTTTTCAAAAGTATTATAACTTAATTTTAAAATTCAGGATAGATAAAGCATGTATATTTCTTTTAAGTACTCAATTCCATTGGTCATTAATTATGTTGGAACAAGATCAATTCAATATCACTTCATGAAAAGATCAGTCGCAGTTTTATAGACAGTATATTAGATGATAACTGTCACAGTCTTGACACATGGTTAAACTGGCAGCAAACCCTACAGTGTATTGAACACTAAAGGGTAAAGGACTGATATCATATTACACACTATATGCCCTGTTTCATTGTGCAAATCACAAACAAATGCTAATATAATAAGTTTAGAACCAAGGGAGGAGTTAATAGACTTCCTTCAGGTAAAAATTCTCAATATATATAGTAATTTACAAAATTAAAGTAGATACTTTTATTTTACAAAGGTTATTTGGCATATTATTGCTTTATAGAGAATTTTGAGTTTACTTTTTATAAACTCAAATCATACTTTCCCTCAGCTAAATTTAAAATTAGGCACACTTAGTAATTGATCATAACTTACTTGTCAATAATGTTGACTAAGTAATGATTGCGCCATTTATGCACATTTCTCATAAGATAACTTTACTGCACAAGTTTAATATTAAAATGAGATTCATAATATTTAATACACACACCCTTGCAATTATACACACATAGAAATGCTATTTACACTAGGAATGTAATCAACAAGTAATATATGGCTTAATTTATGTCACAAATACACAGTGACTGAGTGATAAATAAATGTTCTACATATAGGACAAGTGCGCTGGTAACCGTACAAGCGTCTACAACAGTCAGCACACAAGCAGACATGGCGACATGGAAGAGTAAGTACACATTTTTGGCGTTCTTGGCATATAACACACAGAGAATCAGCTGCATCGGCAACATCATCTGAATCAGCAGGAGTATAGTCTTGCCGAGTTCCAATATCCTCTGCAACTGCTCTTATTGCACTATCTTCAGAGTTAGTAAAATAATTAATGACTACATAGTACATAAATAAGATATTTCTAATTAATGACCAGTAGAATAATGTAATTTTTGTCACTATTGTTTCTCTAAAATGCACACAAAGACGCACAATAACTATAGTACTTGTGATTCCCATGAATGACTGAAAAGGCACTTCTGTCAAATAATTGGTAAACTTTAGTAATGTCATATAAGCATCCACAATAACAATTCCAATATTCTTGAACAGCACCCGCAACAACTCAGGCAGGTGAATGGGAATGAAAGTAACCATAAACCAAACGGTGTCACCCACTAATATAACTGTATTCTTTATCAAACATAACACTTCACTTAACACCACAAACACAGCCTGAAGTAACCATCTCAACGAGGCAAGTATTGCACTCACTTTAAAATAAATGCCGTAACATACATCGGAGAAACCACTTTGTACATGGATTATTTGACTAATTACTGCATCGAACATTCCATTGGCTGACGCTGGTATCTCTTCAGTAAACACCGATACATTGTCTTCGTATACTACTTGAAAAAACGAAACGATACTATGCAAAATATAAAATAATCCGGACGAGATCCATGCGAAGCTTGATACTATAAATTTCCCAACAAACGACGCCAAAAGCAAAATACTTTGAAGAGTAGTAGCAAATGCACCTATTATTTTCGCGACAAGTGAAATCATCATTGTAATTTCATTATTAGAGTTCTGCGTCGGCAAAATGCAACTGAAAAACTTATTTCCAATTTGATAAAAGTTCAACTGACGATGGAAGTCAATAAAAGTGACAGATGACAGAAAATTGAATTTTCTTGTTTGACACTTGTCAAGTGGCAAGCACAGCTGATCAGAGATATCATTAATTTATTTAAGTATTATTATCTATCTATAAAAACTTAAAGAGATTAATTAGCATATTAACAATAACCAAAACTTACATACTTTAATATTTAATACCTATAAATAAAAAACTGAATTTAAATCGTTGCCTGCGGGCAAGGTGCCCAGAAAGCTGGCCACATTACCCCGTTGAATAGCGAGGCTAATACGTTGTTTTAAGTACGAGCCAGCTCTCTGGTCACCTGACGACTTGATTAGACGCCTGGACAGCTCCCTAACAAAAACACGTGCTTCTGGACCCCAGGGACCCATTGTTTCCACCCCAAAGGGAAGAAAGATATATCCTCCACCGATTGATGTATATTTTCTTCACTTAAGGGCCTCCGCGGATTCAGCCACAACTCCCGCCGCCCTCGAGCTGATTGGTAGATGGGAGGGAGCCAGTGTGTCAACACAAGTTGCATCCCACACCAAAGGCTTCCCTCGACTCCAAGGAACCAACGTCATTCCATCAGGCCTCTTGCCATCGTCACGTGAAATACCGTTGGGCTCTAAAAGAGCCGGCACGTGGACGGTAGCAAGGGTCCGGTGGATGACGTCATTGAGGGCGGCATGGCGCAATTGATGGACGTCAATTGCGCCATGCCGCCGCGCTACGGCGGTAAGATAGACCATGATGACCTAAGCGATCTACTTCAACTCCACAGGGACAATTGTGTGGTTCTGTTTGGGAGATGCCCAGACGCAGACCAACTGCAATGGAAAACATATTGTTATCCAAAAGCGTTCCTATATTGGTCGAAGGGATTGCCTGCAACCAGTAACCCGACTCACGTTCGGAAGTGGCTAGTAGACGAGCCCGGTCTCGAATATCTGAACATGTATTAAGTAGGGAATTTTGAATTGACTTACATAGGGGCTCGTCCCATTGTCGTTGAGAGAAGAGTAATTTTGGAAACGCCGCACTCGGACAGGCCATCGACCAAGCATCTTTGGCTGCATCCATGCCCACCAACGGTGCACTGCCGATTGATGGGCTAATTATCCTGCGATACTAACCCTCAGTGGAATGGACTGAAGACAAAAACGCTGGAAGAGAAACATTAGAAATTTTGCGAATACCTAAACCTCCAAAACGGATCGGAAGGGAGGCCTGACACCAGGAGTTATCCGAAAGCGAACAATTTAAAATTTGGGTTAAAACATTTTTAATTGAGTTGTCCAAACTTGATAAAAGAAAGCTAGAATTTATTTAAGCTAAGATACACAATTAGGTCTTAACCCTTCGGCAATATGCTCGAAGTTTTAACCTCATCGACAAGATACATAAGCTTTATTATCTTCGAGCATTAGATATATGCTCGAAGTTTATTATAAGTTCATAATAATATATTGAATTCTCGCCAAAAGCCTCCGATAATTAATAAACCGTTTCGTAAATTTCAAATGTGTTTTATGTTCATTATTTTCCTAATCATTTTGAAGAAAAAATTCTTTATTTTACGTTCATTCATAAAGGCAAGTATAAGTTGACAACTTAGAGTCTCTTTTAGTTATCATCATCATATCAGCCGAAAGACGCCCACTGCTGGACAAAGGCCTCCCCCAAAGATCTCCACAATCGCCGGTCTTGCACTATCCGCATCCAGCGACGCCGACTTCTCACAAAATTATCGGTCCATCTTGCAGGGGGCCTGCCCACGCTGTGTCTTCAGGTTGAACCTTTCTGCGCCAGCGGTTGTCGCCTCTACGAGCTATGTGCCTTGCCCACTGCCACTTGAGCTTGGCTATTCTTTTAGTCAACAATATTTTTGTTATTTTTCATCACAGAGTCTAAACGTAGTTATATTCTCTTTGACCGAGTACATTGCCATTATGATTTTCATAGCTGGCATCACTAATTTTGGGTCATTTTGTTTTGTCTGTCCGTTGTCAAATAATGATGTAGGAAATTAGTTATTGTTAAATTGTTTTCATACGTATATTCTAAAATAAGTTAAAACTAGAATTGATTGATTGTCAACAACAAGCAAGTGAGAAATCACTATGGTAATATAACTCATGTATTTTTACTAATAAAGTAGGGTTATTTTTGTAGCTTGATAGGTACTTCATTTTATAAATTGTGTAAATGCGACGTAATTTTGCTTTTACGCAGGAACCTCCCAATGCTGGGACGAGTTCGCCCGGTTTGCTCGGCTCACCGCTGCTACCGCCCGCAATGTTGGGTGGCTTGGCACCTCCTATGCCGCCGGCCGTCGGCTTGCCCCCGGTGCCCGGAATGCCCAGCATGCCGGGAATGCCACCACCTATGGGTTTCCCACCTATGATCCCACCATTTTCAATGCCACCTCCAGGATTTCCGGCATTCAAACCTGTAAGTTATGTTTTTTATTATATACAATCTTGCTTATCAATGCATCATAAATGTTATTTCTGTATGCAGACCAAAACAGTGACCACATAATCAATTCTATATAAAAAGTAGTAGTATAGGGCATTTGTTGTCATTAAATATTGAAAATGTAACAGTACTATAAATCTTTTTATATAACTTATCTCTTAAATATAAATCTCTTAAACTTGGCTAATGGTTATAATCCATAGCTAAATGTTTAAATGAAAAATTAGTACAGAGAACATGTAAATAAAACTATACAAAAATAAATATGTATATAAGGTGTAATATATTTTTTTGTGTATTTTGCATATTAATTTGCTACACATTGTTAAGCATCTTAGGCAAATTAAGCTCCTTAAATTATGCTCACTATATATGTTACACTAATATTTATGTCATGAGCATTACATGCAAGATGAAAGGCTACTAGAATTATGTAATTTTAAAGCTCACCTTATGTACAATACCTTTCAATTAGTTTATTCTTTTTTGACCCTTAACAGACAATAGTATAAGATAATATAAAATATAGTATAAGAAGACATAGAAACACCACTCCAGAGAAGGTAGGTTTTCTCTGGAGTGGTAGAGGGTGGTGTTTCTTGGTGGACTTACCATATACACTTACCATATAATACTCATTTTAAATGTCTATTGTGTTGTAATAAGAACAAAAACCCAAGAATTGCACTATGGCCAATTCATTGTTATTAAAAATAATTGTTAGACAGGATATATTCAGGCTTGTCTCATAAGTTGATTGTGACATTTTTTTACTTGTGGAGGTCTGATCAATATTTTATCTGGAGTGTAATCATCCTCATATCTATTAAAATATGTCAAACTGTTTTATTGATTCCCAACAGGAATTAAATGCACCAGCCCCTGATGTGGCTCCACTGGCTAATCAAAGCACTCCTTGGTCAGAGCATAAGGCACCAGATGGACGAACATATTACTACAATTCTGTAACCAAACAAAGTCTTTGGGAGAAACCAGATGATATGAAAACTCCTGCAGAGGTACGTAGCTGGGAGATATATCTGTATAAAAATGGAAAAAATATATTGAGGTTTTAATCAAAATTAACAACAGATCTGCTTTACATTCGGAGAGATGGTTTCATATTGACATTAATTTAATTATTTATCAACTGCTGTTTTTATTTTGTGATTTTACTGTTTTGATTGCCTTTAATTAGTTAATAGCTTAACTTGTTGATTTACAAAACTGAATGTTATAAGCTGTTGTATTAAAAAAAAATATTTTCTCAGTTATTGTGCAAGGAGTAATAGTCCACATCCACATTTAATATCCTTAATTTTACTGCAAATATCAATCTCCTTTATATTTGTCGATTTATGTATGGATGAATGACATGCCATAGAAAGTAAGTAAAATAGTTAAGGTCCCACTTTTTCTGTATTGGGGACACATTCTTTCTAATAAAATATCAACGTCAAATGATACCTAACAGTCAAATATAATGCTATGAGTTTTGCATGAAAATGTATAATCTTTTTCCACCAGAAACTTCTGTCAACTTGTGTTTGGAAAGAGTACACAACTGATGCAGGAAGAGTGTATTACCATAACATTGAGACTAAGGAATCAAGTTGGATCATCCCTAAGGAACTGGAAGAAATCAAGGAAAATATAGCAGCAGAAGAGGCTGCACAGTATGTAACCTTATGACACTTATCAACTTAATTGCCTTGTTCTCATCTCTATTGGGGTGGGTTCACAATGTAACTAAGATCTACATTTATAAATTTATATTAAACAATTGTTAAGCCTAAGTTCATTCTTTGGGTGATAAGTAATACCTACTACCATTTACCAGAAGTGTGTAAGTAAGTAAGCATTTATTTGCATAAACATGTGTACACATACAAAAAATATTATTGCATGCAAGATGTAGTAGACATTATTATGTTTGGACATGTTTGCTATACAATAGCGTGCAAATGTTTTATAATAATATTAAAGGTTTTCAATTTAAGAATTATTATTTGGAAAATCTAAAAATTAAATTTCACAAAAAATCTATTCAATAATAAATATATCATAAAATTAAAAATAATATGTCAAAAATAAAATACCAGTAAAGTAAATGTTAAAATAAATAATTAAAAATTATAAAAAGTTGATTAAATGTCAGGTTAAAACTTATCAACTAGAAAATCGGATGTATTATAGTAGGCTTTTTTGACTAAATATGATTTAACTTTTCTTTTAAATATAGTGGTTGGGAGGTCTTTCCAATCTTTTGGTATTTTATTAAATATGACTGTACCATGGCTAATATCATGGAGCTATTACAAAGAGGAGACGTTGTAATTCGATTTTTCTATGAAACGACGCGTGACATTTTGCGGGGGGGAGAGGGTGTTAGATCCCGCCTATTTCTTTGTTTACATCTACCGGTCAATAGGTAAACTATTCGCATGTTTTGTGGACTATAATTAGTAGTAACGTAACTTTTTTACACTAGATGTCACACAGTGCAGGATGCAACAGGGCCGGACTCATAACTTCGTACCGGGGAGTACCTACTGTTTTTTTATACTTTTGCGAACCATAATGATATCTTTTTTTTATTGACAGTGATATTATTATAAAATAAATGTGAGAATAAAAAGGTCATTGATGAATGATGGTGATGATGATGATGATGAAGATTATGGGATTTTGATTAAGACTTATTATTAATATTCCGAGTTGTTATTCATGTTATATTGTAAATAAAATTAAATATTTTATGGGTAAAAAAATGCATTGTTACGAACCGATATATCCAGTTTTAAACAAGGTAAAGTTCCCTTCTTTAATTTTCTAAGGCCTTTTTTTGTTACTACGAAGTTTTCATCGTTAAAATGGCAAGAACAAATTTTTGTATATTTAGAGGGAGACCAGTCTTGTCTGTTCATTTTTGCTATCCATTTTTGTCTAAGGTTATCTTCAGATGGCAATCTATAACATTCATAATTTTAAAATTTGACTAAATAAACTAGGTAGGCTTAAAGTACTTAATTTAAATTAAGTAAACAACGAGCATACTAATGAAGGGAAGTGGGTACATTAATTAAATTACTGTACATAGAATATTTAATTTATAGGAGATTGTATTTTTTTTGTGCAGTGCATTCCATGTTTAAGTACTTTCTATTTATGATACAGCTGCGGGACATTAGGTAAAATAACTGGATCCTAATTACGGCCCTGTTTTTGTTATGTTCATATTTGTACGATAGATGGCGGTTCTTTTTTTAAAAATTATATTAAAAGCTACAAAAATGTATTTTGGCCATTAAAGGGGTTTTACGAATGAATGTAAAACAAATTTCAGTACATACGATTATTAGATTATGATAGTACTGAGCTCTGCATACCTAAATATTTTTTATTCCCATGACCCCAAGTATCGCCATCTAATGTCGTGTAGAATTATGTTTCGAAACGCCGACGTTAAGGGAATTTTCTAGAACTATTTTGATAAAAAATCGAATAAAATTACTTACAAATGAAATTTGATGCCATCCATAGCATTAGAACGTCTGTCCGAGTAGTTTTTACAAGATAAAACACAACACTTCATTATTTTTATCTTCTAGCGCAAATATAGCTGTAAATTGTGAACGTGACGTAGTTGTGCACAGGACGAACGCCAACAATACATTGACTTAGGCCACGCCTACATGATGACGTTTAGACTCAGTTGAAAATCACAGTGCTCAGTTGCTTAGGCCGTCTCCTCTTTGTAATAGCTCCATGGCTAATATGGCTAATATGAATATCAGCATTTTTTGGATCCACTATATATAACGGTGGTTTCATGGTGCTCTGTAACTGTAGAATACTTATTAATTATCCTTACTTTTTTAGTTTTGTTTTACTTTAAATTTACAGTTGGTCTAGGAGGCTTTCATTGCTTTGACGTTCACCAGAACTTTAGAATTTAATTTAACTCAAGGCATCATGCAATTAAAACTATATACTAAGTAACCCACCTTAGGATTTCCAACCATGTCTGAATCTTAAATAGTGTATGTAATGGAGCTAAAAAAATATTATTTGTATTTAATAAATTGGTATTGTTTACTATGTTCAGTGTTATAGGCAGATAGTGCTCCTTAAATTCTGTCCAACTCTTTATTTTTACACCTTGTATATATTTAGGGATCCTTTTGTGTAATAATCTTAATCATATCAGCCGAAAGACATCAAACTTTATGGTCCCTACTCAAGAACCTTTCTGAACCAGCAGCCGTCGGTTCCATGAGTGATGTGCCTTACTTACTATGAACCTAGAACTGGAGGCCACGGACTGCAGCTGGAACCACCAGCTGAGCATGTTCCATGCTCATACAGAACTAAAACCACCTGAGCTATTGACAATATAGACCAGTATGCTCCTATTTGCTCAACTTCGCCAATCGTCGTATGCAAGAACATTTAAAAGTGCCATTGTGCCTGATTGTAACTTATTTCACTTCATTTTAGAGCAGCAATGAGTGCAGAGGTGCCTCCTGGTGAAGTACCGTTACCCTCGTCGCCGTCAAATGCAAACAGTGGAAGTTCGGCCTTAGATGAGGCCATGGCGAAAACTCTAGCATCAATTGATCCTACTCTTACCAGCTCTATACCAATACCAGAGGAAAGTAAGTCCCAAAAACATGATTATATCCCAAAAAAGAAAGAACATATATATTAATTTTCGGTTAAGGGGCAACTGGCCTCTGGGCTGCGGCCCACATTACGCAGAACAGTGGAAAAGTGGGCCGAATGCTTGGGCCAGAATACCATGGGATAAAAGTATTGTAGTTAAATCCACCCATTTCATTTTTAATAAAATAAAAAGAAGTGCGAAACAAAACATAAGAATGTGTGAGTTAATAATGTCCCAAGAAATTATTATACTACTAGCTGTGCCCCGCGGTAAATATAATAAATTATCACAGCTCCTGCCCCGTAGTTTATAGCGTGATAATATGTAGCCTGTATGTTGACCCGACCTCTTAGTAATATTCATGCAAAATTTGAAGTAAATCCATGCAGTATTTTTTTAATTTAGCCCGGACATACATACAGACAAACAGACACACAGACAAAAATTCTAAAAACTATATTTTTAGGTTTGATATCAATTGTATACTTTTTAAAAGATATTCAATGTACAGTTTTGACTTTCCTACGATTTTATTATATGTATAGATATATCTTAATACATTATTCACACAGGGTCATCTGATCCAAACCTAAGCAGAGCTTGTACTATGGAAACCAAATAGCTGATATACTACATATACTACTCTTCTTTCTTAAATACATACTTACATGGATAATTACACCCAGACATATTCATGCACCCAATATTTCTCCTGGGTGGGAATCGAACCTACGAACTGCGGCGTGCAAAGCAAGCACCCCGCCACACGCCCGTTAGAAAGTTATACTCAAACCTTATGCTCTGTAACTTAGCATTTGAATGTACAGACGCCATCACATCAAGCTACCCCAATCTGTCAAATTCCCTTAACTGAATGTGAACATTTATGAATAAAGTTAAAAATCTATAAAAGAAATTTCACAGATTGGGGTAGCTTGATGTGCTGGCGTCTGTACCATCAAACATGAATCTGCTTGAAATCAAACTCAATAATATATGTGTTAATTAATTCAAAGTAAAAATTTAGTATAATATTATTTTCAGGTAAACCTGAAGAGATGTCGACACCATCACTTGGAAATAATATTGAAAATGTGGAACTACCCTCAGAACTACAGTACAAAGATAAAAAAGAGGCCATAGAAGCATTTAAAGAACTTTTAAAAGACAGGGTAAGATTTGCACCTCATAGCAGATTACCATGACCGTTTTAGGTGTCATTACTAGTTTTCATAAGTAGATGAGCTTGGAAGTGAACTTAAATTTCTTAATCTATTTTCTTGGACCAAATAGTGTTTTAAAGTGAAAACTTCTAAAGTCGCGTTGAATACTTTTTGGTCGAACAAAAATCATGGAACTCGCGTCATCATCACTTCACGTCAGGCTCCCCATGTGCTATGTATGTATACTGTGATATAAGCAGTGTATTTTTTATAAATTATATAAAAAAATACACTGCTTATTAAAACTTTGTAGCAGTAAAGTAAGTAATTCAAAATTAAAGAGTAGTACAAAGACACTGCTTATTTCTGATGAATGATGATTTATAAATGAGACAGGATTGATGTTTGTTACTCATTCACTCAAAAACTACTGGACGGATTCAGATCTGCATACTATACGGTCGAAGCGATGGGCGGAAGTTAGTATGATTATAAGGATATGGATAGTTTTCTTCTGTTCTCCTGTAGGACTTGTACACTATGTAGTTGGCCATTCCCAGCTGAGATTAGCTGCACATAGCCAAAATTATGCCATTAAGGCTATTTTGGTATATGATGTAATAAATATTTATTTTCTCTAGAATGTACCATCAAATGCTAGTTGGGAGCAGTGTGTAAAGATAATATCAAAAGATCCGCGCTATCTAACCTTCAAGAAGCTAAATGAAAAGAAGCAAGCTTTTAATGCTTACAAAACACAAAAGTTAAAAGATGAAAGAGAAGAACAAAGGTAAGTCGAAAACTTTCTTTAACCTAGATATAGCTAGACCTACTTGTAGCTATGACCTATCTACTGATAAAGACCTTGCTTACCAGACCAATTACAATAATTAATGAAGTACACTAAAAAGTGGATATATTCTCATATAATTTTAAGGGAATTCACAAAAGGTTCTGTTAAATGTTAATAAATGTGTCATGAGTTCCGCTTGCTATCCTTTATATAGTACTCTAGTAAAAGTTCGTTTAACAAATAGGCGACCGAGCTTCGTTTGTAATCCTTATAACTCGCGAAGAAGAATTTTCCGAGATACCTATATCCGAAACATGCTATGGTAATTTTTTATCATTTAGAATGGACGTTTTTACTAGTACCTATTAGTAGTGTGTGCATTGGTATTATTAGTGAGTGCGCTTAGTTTATATACTAGTCCAGGAAGGACTGTTTTGGTGTGACACTTCAATAAGTAGGGTTTCAGGGGTTGAAATTATAAAGAACTCTGTTTAGGGTGATAGACCAAACACAATTTTGTAGTTAATACCAAGATGTGTATTCTTGTTTTTAGATACAATTACTTATAGGGAACACACGCGGTTTATATCAGTGTCGGTGGCCGATTGTCGGGTGGCGGCGCGCGCGCAGCGACCGTTGGTGCCCCCCCTCCCTCGGCGGTGGTGAGGCCCCTCTGTGGCGCCTGTTAGCCGGTTTACCGCGTTAACAAACTCTCATTTTATTTACCTATAATTCTTATACGAGATTTTACCCAATAATGTCGAACTCACGTACGAGATCTACTTTTGCACTGCCGGTTGCAGGATCATTCTGACTCCCTTTCACCTGGCAAAGTAACATATTATGCAGCCTATTGCTGTCCCATAACAGGGCAAGGGTTGCCCCTCACAATGAGAGGGAAGAGGTCCGTCTTGCTGTCCTAGTGTGGATTACTAGAAAATGTCTAGTAATCCACACTAGGACAGCAAGACGGACCTCTTGACCTTCCTTACATATGCCATTAAGAACATTTTTGGAGAACTTTTAGGCATGCACATTTCCTCACAATGATTTACTTCACCATGGCGAAGTGACATCACAAAGGAAAAGCTCTAATCAGGTCCATATTAGCTGTATATACATGTTTTTTTACTGAATATAAAAAGTAGGTATATAAGGACGTATCCTTTAGAAGTCGGCAAAAAGGGAGGGCAATCTAGACCCCAGGGTTCGTGTCCCGTCCATCTGGGACATGGCGCAAAAGAGGGGCAGCAGCTTACCTCCATTCCCGGAGTTCCACTCCCATCATGCGCCAAGAGAAGTACATGGCAGGCTTTTTTTAGGTATACAAGGAAACTGGAAAAATATATCTGTTGCTATATTTTACATTTCGACGTGTTAATATGTATGCAGTACATACATATTCACACGTCGAAATCTGGAATATGTTTCGTTAAATCTATTTGTTTTACCAAGATATTTATATTTAATATTTATTTGTTCTAGATTAAAAACTAAGAAGAACAGGGAAAACTTAGAAGAGTTTTTGTTGACTTGTGACCGAGTTACTTCACTCACTAAATATTACAAATGTGAAGAAATGTTTAGCAATCTTGAGGTAAGCAACATGTATCTCGGAAATAGTGGTGGTTTGTCACTCGAATGTTCACCGTCGAACATTATAGTGGGAATATAGTAGTTAAATGAAAGTCGTAGAGGAATTTGTTAATCTAAACAAACACAACGAAACGTCAGGCAGTTTCTAGGCACTAGTTGACCGCTCGGAGCTTCTGAAAGAAGTGAGTGCTCGATCACGCAGTTATACCTCGTCGACTCGTACGAACGTCATACCAGACTCTGTCGAAGCACGCCAATTTCACACTTGCGTTTCGTAGTAAGCCGATATTTCGTACTAATGATTATTCCGTCATGTATATACATGTCATAAAAACTTTTAATCTAGATTCTAAAAAATTGGCCTCAGAGGAAATTAAACGCAGTACAAGCTGATACTGTGTACAGCAAAATTAAAGAGAAATATCATTCAGTTATATCAGTTAGTCAGTTATATCAGTTCTTTGATATTCTTTAAATATGTGATATTTTATATTAAGCTGTTCTGTGATATCACATTGCCCAAATGCAGTTCTAATCAACTCAGTAGACCAAGTGGAACAAATTCCAGACTGGCAAAGAAAAAAATCAATAAAGATAGTTAAACAATGATACCTGCCACATATTGACAGTTCGAAAGTTGATTGGCTAATTTTGAACTTGTGGAAATACATACATACATTTTTACGGTAATCTTTTTTTAAACATGTAGTGTTTAATTTTGCAGCTTTCTTTTTCTTTTTCATAAATATTTTAACAACCTGAAATAATTTCTTTTTTAAATGTGTTGATATAAATCTAATCATTCCCAAGCAGTTTTGTCGTAAACACAGTTGTACAATATGTTATGCTACGAAGAGAGCTTTAGATCAAAAGGCAGATTCACTAGAAACTGAGTCATGGCAGTCATCAACTGAAGTTCTTTTTATGTTTTATAGATATGGAGATGTGTCCCCGAGTCGGATCGAAGGGATATATTTGAAGATTGTATTTTTACTATCACTAAGAGGGAGAAAGAGGAAGCTAAAGCTTTGAAGAAACGTAACATGAAAATGTTGGCGCAGGTAATATAATATAAATACAATGTCGCCCATGCGCATGTGACCGCCCGTAATATTCTGAATATTCATGAAAAAATATCGAAAATAAACTTCAAAAGGGGGGGTCTATCTGTAACATTTATCATGTTATTCAATTTTGAATTTTTTAAGTAGAGTTTGTAGACTTGCTTTCTATTTTTTGACACATCTCCGAAGTTTATGGGTCGATTTGTATTTTGTTTATTATTTCCAAAAGCTTATGAGTTATTTTAACAGGTTAATTAACATTTTACTAAAAATTATCGACTACGAAAAAAAAAAACGGAATCGAAGTAATTTTTTCGGTAAAAAATTGTGTATTTATTTTAAAAAAACTAGTGTAAGTCCATAAATTATCCCCATAGGACCACTTTTTTAATCATTATTTGTAATCTACTACATAACAGCTAAAAATTTACAGAACATTATTAAACCAAACTGTAACTAAATCCAAAGTAAAACTCTAAAACTCTAAGAGTCAAATTTAGGAAAAGAAAATGTGAAAGTCAATTAAATGTCCCCGCTTTTAGCAGTGAGTACTAAAAGGTTAAACTAATAAGGAGGATGATAATGGAAATAAAAACAAACAAGCAATAGCCAGATTTTTACTTAAAAAATAAAAAATACAAGAATTTTAATTAATTAGATTTTCGAAATGGTCCCCACCCTCCTGTAAACAAACTAAAGCTCTCATGGCAACACTTTTTATTGTACGACGTAATTCTTCACGGTTTTCTTTAATTTCCGCAGCAGCAGCAAAAATCCTAGCCGTTAATTGCTCGCGGCTTTCAATGGGCACGGCATACACTTTTTGTTTCATGTTGCCCCAAAGATAAAAATCTAAGGGTGTAAGGTCGGGAGATCGCGGCGGCCAAGCAATGGGACCTCCTCTGCCAATCCATCGCGGATAATTTTGATTTAAATAATCACGAACTAGTCGTGCGAAGTGTGCTGGAGCTCCATCTAATTGCAGATACATCCGCCTTCTTGTTTCCAGCGGTACTTCCTCCAAAAGCAACGGCAACGTATTGACTATAAAATCTAAAAATGCGTGTTGATCTAGTCTGTTTGGTAACACGAAAGGGCCAATAAGTTCACCGTCAATCATTCCAGCCCATACATTTATGGAAAATTGAGTCTGGAAAGTTGTTTCTCTAATGACGTGTGGATTTTCAGTGGCCCACACATGAAGATTGCGATGATTTGTTATACCCGCCCTTGTAAACGTGGCTTCATCTGTCCACAAAATCTTCCTCATAAAATTGAGATTAGGTCTTTGCTGTGCAATTATCCAATTACAAAAAACAGATCTCGCACCGTAATCGACATTTTCCAAATGTTGTGCACGTCGGAAATGATAAGGATGCAGGCCTTCTTTTTTGAGAATTCTCCAAACTCTTATTCTTGGTATACCTACTCTTATCGATAGGAGACGAATGCTTAGCATAGGGTTAGCGCGCACTAATCGTAACACATCCTCTTCCACGTCTACATCAACAATCACGCCGGGCTCATTTTGTTGCGGAAATAATCCTCTTTCGCAAAAAAGACGATGTACGGCAATGAAGGATCGGTACCCAAGTACTGGTCTACTTGGATATCGACGTCTGTACTCTTCGACAGCAGCGCGTGCATTTCCATTACAAACACCGTAAATGAAATGCATGTCAGCCACATGAGACGGCGGTAGATCACGCAATCGTACCATTGCAATGATACGAGTAGTTAACAAACTTTCCTCACAAGATTAAGTAGTGCACAAATCACAAAACACGTAGCGTCACGGGGTCAGTAATCAAGCGACTGAATGAAGTAACGCTAGCCGACAAGGGTGTGCACGTGGTAGGGACGCAATTGTTAAAAAGCTGTTTCTAGGAACCGGTTTCTACCTGAGCGACCCTTTTTATTTGAATAGTTGCAAATGTTCAACAAGTTGTTTGCTGGTTTTTTTTTAGAGATAGGTATTAGTAATGTTCTGTGAATTTTTAGCTGTTATGTAGTAGATTACAAATAATGATTAAAAAAGTGGTCCTATGGGGATAATTTATGGACTTACACTAGTTTTTTTTAAATAAATACACAATTTTTTACCGAAAAAATTACTTCGATTCCGTTTTTTTTTTTCGTAGTCGATAATTTTTAGTAAAATGTTAATTAACCTGTTAAAATAACTCATAAGCTTTTGGAAATAATAAACAAAATACAAATCGACCCATAAACTTCGGAGATGTGTCAAAAAATAGAAAGCAAGTCTACAAACTCTACTTAAAAAATTCAAAATTGAATAACATGATAAATGTTACAGATAGACCCCCCCTTTTGAAGTTTATTTTCGATATTTTTTCATGAATATTCAGAATATTACGGGCGGTCACATGCGCATGGGCGACATTGTATAATTATATGTTATATATTATTATTATACTGCATTTAATATGGGTGCCGCCAGCGCGCACTAACGTGCTGCATAGGGCACCGCTGACCCGGGCGCTGCACGCTCTCTACGTGTACTCTGAGTGAATTCACACGGGCAGCTTATTATGTAACAACACTATTGAATTAGGTGCAACCTGTAATGATAGTTGTTGGTTGTTAATAAATAAATATTATCTTATTTTATTCCCAAATTACGGGTGCAATTATGATGAAATAACTGAAATATTTATGACTTTCACAGTCATGTATATATGACGAACCAAAATGTGACCAGCACGCTACTTCTCGACTGCATAGTCGTGCCCCTGTTGGGCATATTTACAAGACTCCGTCAGTCTTGTAAATGTGTCTTGTAAATAATTATAACATTGACTGCTCATGTGGCGCAGCGGTTAAGACAGTCGCCTCGCTACTTCGTGTCCCAGGTTCGATTCCCACACAGGACAACTTTTTGTGTGGTCCATAAGTCCGTATGCCAAGCGTGGTGACTATGGCATGTCCCTCCAAATGATGGACACAACTCCATTGTGCAAACCTTTTTGTTAGCCCTTTGTACAGTTGTTGACGTTATTCGACAAGCAGCGTCATTGCTTGCTTGCTTATCGTATGGGTACTGGTAACCCTAGTGTCAGAGTTGCTCAAGCCGCCCAGTAGGCCTCTGACATGGCTTAACGACTGCTGTCTAATGACTACAAGCGGGACCGTCAGCTTAACGTGTCCTCCGAAACACGGAGACGCTCAGAAATTAAACCACTTTCTGCGGTCACTCATCTATGGACTAACCGCAAGCCTAGTTGCTTGACCTCGCCGATCGCTTCCGGACCGGTGAGAGCATCTAGCTAGCAGCTTCCTACAAACATTTGGAAGTAGCTCTACCTACCCATCACGAATGAAGTGCACTATACAAATAGTGCCTATCACATTTTAACATCATGTCAAGCTAATGACGTCCATGGCTGGAGATAGTCCTCCCCAAAAGATTTTCACATTAGAGTTGTGCCGATAATTTGGGGGGAAATGCCATAATCGCTACGCTTGGCCGGGTGGGCGATCGCAGTATGATGGTTATAGTAAACAGCGAACCACTGCTCCCCGTTCTATGGGAAATATTTTGTGAACAGGCTGCCAATTGTCATTTGTGTCATTCTATTATATGTTTGCAAAGTACCCCGCGACACAGGGATAAGATTCCCTAGTGTGGACGTTGTATTTTAAAAAGAAAAGAAGAATTGTACAATTTTGTGATGTATGTTATTGTATTCTTGTATCCTGTGATGTTTTGGTGTGCGATAAAGTTATCGTATCTTCTATAGGTACTGGAGAATATGAGTGAGATCACATACAGTAGCACGTGGAGCGAGGCTCAAGTGTTGCTATTGGAGAACTCTGCCTTCAAGAATGATGTCAGCCTGTTAGGCATGGACAAAGAAGACGCTCTTATCGGTAAGCTCTCTTTCTCTTCTACGAGCTGTTTAAGACGTAGATAGTACCCATTAGTTACTATATGCTAGGACAATAATAATAATAATATCTTGGGACATTATTCACAGCCATCTGATCCCAAAATAAGCAGAGCTTGTACTACGGAAACCAGATAATTGATATATTGCATATACTGCTTTCTTTTGTAAATACATACCTACTTATATAGTTAATTAAACCCAGACAAGGGAAACAGACATGTGCATTGTGCATGCACACAGATATCTGTCCTGAGTGGGAATTGAACCACAACCTGCGGGGTGAAAGGCAAGCATTTTTTTTATATCCTGGGACATTATTCACACACGGTCATCTGATCCCAAACTAAGCAGAGCTTGTACTATGGAAACCAGATAACTGATATACTATTTTTCTTTTGTAAATACATACTGATATAGACAATTTACACCCAGACTCAAGAAAAACAGACATGTTCATGCACACAAATATTTGTCCCGGGTGGGAATCGAACCCACGACCTCCGGCGTGAAAGGCAGCGTATCTACCAACCACGATTTGTCACCACACCAACGCCATCACCAACCACGCCAAGCAGCCCGTTAATGTACGTTGTTAATGTCAACCGTTGTGTAACCATCGATTTTGTGAGACGTCTTTATTTTGTTCGAAATAATTTTTTGGCCATTTGCATCGCCTAGGTAGTTAGGTAATAAACTAAAGTTCAAATAATGATTTTCTAGTCACGATCGTATTTTTACCGTGCATAAATCAATAAATATTTTTGGACAACTAACCCTCGTCCCAAACTAAGCAAAGTCTGTACTATGACAACCAGACAACTGATAAAAATACTTATATATTTCTAAATACATACATATTATAGATAAACTACAACCCAACACAGAAAAATAATCATGCTCATCATAACAAAATTTGTCCTGGTTGGGGATTGAACCCACAACCTCTGGCTTAGTAGTCAGAGTCCCAGCCACTAACCAACAGCCCAGTCAAATATCCAAATGTCTTAAATGTAATTTTATTTTTCCAGTATTTGAACAACATATTAGAAACCTAGAGGCCGAATATGTGCAGGAACGCGATCAAGTGAAAAAACGTAATAAGAGGCAGCAAAGGAAGAATAGAGACAATTTCTTGGTAACCATCTTTACATTGCTTTGATTGATGAGGAGTGAAGCTAGTTTGTAAACAAAACTAAGTTTTCATCCTCATATTATGTATAAGTTTGTATATTTGGTTCTTACTCAATCACGCAACAACGTCTAAAAGGATTATATAAACAATAATAAATAAAATGATTGATGATGACCATAGGTCGGATAGTCGGATGCATATTTACCTCAATAAATCTGAATGAGATGTCTGAATTGTATTTTGGAAAGCACTTTTGTATCAATAAAATCCCATGAAGACGGGAAATTCCAGTTAAATTTAAGTTAAGATTTTAGTAGAGTTCTTAAACTTGAGATGTTGACTATTTTGGAAAGCACTTTAGTATCAAAAAATCCCGCTATTCCGGGAATTTCAGAATTAAGTGTGTATTCACACGTAGTCCGTGAGATAAAAATTCATACATTTGACAGAAATTATATTTGCCCTGTTACAACGTAATATTGTTGCTTTTCCCTATCCTTAAAGACGGTTCCATAATTCGTTAACCAATTTTTTTCCGTTATCTAATGATGACAGATAATTACAGATAGACTGGACTGCGATTATGTAAATAGCTGCTGTGCATCGCTTTGTTTTTAATATAAATAGTAGATTTTTAACGTGAAATATATGGTACGGATGTGACTGTCGTGGAGGACGGGACGGGAAGGGGTGCGGGGGACAGCGCACCGATAGGGAGACTATCCCCCTCTCGGTGGGCTATCCCCCGTGCTGTCGTCAGCGTAATGTTCTACACAGAAATACTAGGTTCAAATGCATTAAGATAAAAAACGATCGTGTTTTGATTTTATGTTAATTTTATTTTAGGTGTTATTGGATACTTTACATGAAGAAGGCAAATTAACGTCAATGTCGCTGTGGGTCGAGTTGTACCCTGTTATATCGGCCGATATGCGGTTTTCAGCTATGCTGGGTATGTACATCAAAGTAAATACAATTTACTATATGCTATTTGAATATAGATATTATAACGCGCACATCCCTATAGTAGCCCGGGCACCTGGGGGGAAAGCTTGCGGGCGGGGCGGGAAGACGCCGCCGGCCGCTCACTAGGCTTTCTTTCGTGTGTCAGTTTAGTGAGAGTAATATTACGCGTCGATAGGGCAATGGTTGTGATTTTATTGATAAGTTGCCTATTGTGTTATTTAATTTACCCTAAACCGACGAGCATGTATGAAGAATATAGTGACAGTAATGGAGGCAAAAGAGGTGTGCAAAGATCGTGACAAATGGAAATCCGTTGTCTGTGATTACCCTTCTGGGAAACAGGTGTGAGTCTATGTATGTATGTGTAATTGGTGTTCGTGGTTCACACCCAATAAACAATCTATAACTTCTACCGATTTATTTCAATCCGTTATAATATTTAGTTAATGTAATCTCTAATATTACATTTTTACTTTTACTTTATTAAACATTTTATGAACCAAAATCAAAAAGAATAAAATATATTAATAAATATTTTGGGATAACTAATCAACTACCAACTGATTCCAAACTAGATAGACCCTGTACTATATTATACATTTATTATTACTTCTATGAATTGGTGTACCTAATAACTGTATGTGGATCGATTAAATAAGCAAAATAAGTAATGGAATAAGGCGTTACTTTGCGGATATACATTAAAATAAAAAAGCAAAATTAATATGTCGCGTTAATTATCAGTTTAAGCTAGCTCGGATGCCATTTGCACCGAACTTCCTCCCGCAAGAAGGATATTATAAACAAGAAAATTACTTGCGCCATTTATCGTACTCATATTTCGGAACATCCAGAGGTCAGGAAGATGGTGATATTACTTCCTTATGCCTCGGAGAATAAAGCGACCTTTCTCTGGTTATATTATCGCTTCCATTCGATAAAAATATAAGAGTGAGAAAATAGAAAGCACATAGGTATAGTTTTCCTCGAAAACATTTGCATTGCAGTAATTTGCTGTGGCCAAAATACTACACTAATACTTGGAGATATTTTAACATGACGTTTACAGTTAGTCTATTATAAAAACAAATTATTGGCTTAGTTTTCACTACTTCATCAGACAATAGAAGCGACTGAGGCCTCGAGCCGTCTCGCAAAGCAAACTTAAAACTAAGTACCAGCGCTAGAGACACCCCCTTTCGCGGTTCATACTTCAACTCTGGGCGGTTGCTGACGGGGAGATGCGTGAGAGGGTCGTATCGTTTTAGGGATGTTTTATGGATTAGTAATTTTGTACATGCAAATGCTACTGCATTGTTATTTTTAATATGATAGTTTCATTCAGGTTAGGCGTCTTTTGATGCTTCACTGAACAATAGAGAGAAGCGGGGTCTTGAACCGTTCAATTAATAAAACTACAAACTAGGAAACTCGCGTCAGTCGACTCATGTGGAGCAAGAGAGGATCGAATTTTAGGGACGTTTTCTGTGACCGTCTTTCTGTCGCGATGACGTAGGCCGCTCCTCCGATCAACGATCGGAGAGGGCATGTCACAGATAAGAAATGCTACTGCAGAATAATAATATCTGTGTGTGTCTTTATAGGGCAAAATGGATCTACCCCATTAGATTTGTTCAAGTTTTACGTGGAAAATCTGAAGGCTCGGTTCCACGACGAGAAGAAGGTTATAAAAGAGATATTGAAAGAGAAGAGCTTCGAAGTGAAACCTGACACCACGTTTGAAGAGTTTGCGACGGTCGTGTGTGAGGATAGCAAGTCTGCGTCTCTAGACGCGGGCAACGTTAAGCTCACTTACAACTCTTTGCTGGAGAAGGTAACATCGCTATATCTTTATTATTAATAGTATAACTTTAGATGTCAGATGACTACTTTGACTACTTTGCTAGACTTATAAGACTAAAAGAGAGGTAGGGCACAGCATTCATTCGTTCAAAGAGCAGCCCGACTGAGGACGTACCTACACTTTACAGAAGACATTCCTTAATAATAACATTAATCATTTTAATGTTGTGTTTCTGCGTGTGTGTAAGTTCGCCAGAGCTCATCGGGGTGGGGGGAAGGGTCAGCAACAGTTGTTTGCCGACTTAAAGGCCGGCAATGCACCCGCTATTCCTCTGGTGTTGTGGGTGTCCATGGGCGGCGGTGATCACTTGCCATCAGGTGACCCACTTGCTCGTTTGTCGCCCTCTGGTATAAAAAGACTCCTGCCCTGCACAAAAGAGTACAATTTACAGAATACAGGGATTTATTTTCCTTCAACAAGAGTGGTTTTTCTAAAAAAAACTTTGACAAGTATAATTAAGTGTTTGTTAATGCTCGAGTGCCAAATTTAATTTAATTGTTTCATTAAAATTGCTCGTCTCATAACTACAATATCATTTGTTAAATTCGATTATTATTTTCTAGTAATCATCGTATAAATGACAAACCCTTTCCCGGGCAGTGGGGATATAGTTACCACCACATTTTGAACTCTATTGGCTTATAATAAGGTCCAAAACTAATTAATTAGAAATATACCTACTGCCTTGTAAAGGGTTAACAAACACTTAATTTAGTAATAGCAAGTGGGTCACCTGATGGTTAGTGGTAACACGAGAGGGGCCGCAAGTCGGTTGCCAGCCTTTAAGAAAGGAATATGTTCACTTCTTGAAGATTATCACGTCATAAGGGATCGAAAATCCCTTCGCAGTACATCGATTCCACAGAGTGGTAGTGGATACTGGATAGTAAAAAGTTTAATTTTAAATTACAGGCGGAAACAAGGAACAAAGAGAAAATGAAAGAAGAATCGAAAGCGCAACAGAAAACAGAGAGCACGTTCAAGTGGGCGCTGTCGGACGCCAACATCGACCCCTCGCTGCCGTGGAGCGAGGTCAAGGAAAAGCTAGACCTGGACGCGCCCGAGTTCGCGGCCGTGCCCTATGAAGAGGACAGGATCAGGATATACAAGGTATTGCTACATCCCATAGCCTGGTTCACTCACAATACTGTACGTGATTGTTGGGGTAAACCACCTTGACACGCGGTCTTTCTGTAGATATAGACCCACAGCTTATCATGCCCTCAGAAGGCTCATTAAGCTGTCTGTCCCGGTTGTTGTCGTTAGACGACAATAAGCCGTGTCAGAGGCCTATTCATTGGCTGGTACCAGGGTAACAACCGCTCATACTATAAAGAAAGAATGAGGACGCCATGAGGATGTTTAATAGCGGGTACTGGAAAGGTGGCAAAAGCGGGAATTTATCCAAGTTGCATTGTATTCATAATAATAATAATAATATTTTGGGACATTATTTACACACGGCCATCTGAATCCAAACTAAGCAGAGCTTGTACTATGGAAACCAGATAACTGACATACTACAAATACTACTTCTCATGACATGTTCATCCATACAAATATCTGTCCTTGGTGGGAATCGAACTCACGACCTCCGTGGTGAAAAGCAAGCATTTGCCAACCACGCATTTGCCAACCACGCCAACAGGTCATGTTTTGGTTACCAGAGCCTTCCGGGGGAAGGGAGGAATGTAAGCAACGCGCGTGTCGCAAGCATCATAAATTTAATCTTAGTTTTGACTCATAATGTAGCACATCTTCGTTCGCGCACATTCATATTTAAAAACTTAAATTGTTCCGTAAATAAGTAGTAAACAGTATGTTACCGAAGAATTTACATCTTTAGTACAGTTTATATTCTACTAAATGCATGTATCTATAGCTGTAACACGTGACTAACGATGTATTAGTAAAATTTTAAATAAATAGTTAAATAGACAAAATGTCCTCCCCAATTATCAATCGGATGCGCGGTTTTGCCGATCGGTCTAAGTCGATTGCACGAAAGGTCCCTTTGAAAACCACTTACTCATGTATTTACCCGACAGCAACGGGTAAATACATAAACATAATAACAAAATGGGTACATTTACAGTGGGTTAATATTAGCCTGTAATGTTATATTATTAAGTCTTGACCCCGCCCGGTGAAGCAGTAAAACTTTCATTAATTCTTACTGTTAACGTTATGCAAAAAGAGAAAAATAACTAGTTTTGTATTTTGTACAGGACTTCCAGCATGAACAAGAAGATAGTTGCATGCATTACCACCATCCAAAATCAAGGAAATCAAAGCGCTCCAAGAAGAAGAAGAAGCGAACACATTCCACCTCCTTGGTGAGTTTCACTACCAGCCCTATGAGAAGACATACTATAGTAATATTAATACGTGAAGCAAAAACTCTGCACCTCTTTTTACGAAAATTACGCGGACGGAGGAGTATGAAATTTGGAAAAGATAAACGTTCATATTACATTAAGTAAATTACTTTAAAACAAACAAATTCACTACTCACTAAAAACATTAGATTTACCACCTACCATACTATTACCATACATATAGTAATCTTTAAAAAGCCGTCAACCTCAACACGTGCAGGATTGTTCAAAAATTTTTACAGACTAACGCTCAAGAAATATTACCAAATCGGTCTTGTTCATCACAACTTAGTACTAATTTCCTTCGTTAACACTTGGCTTTGGCTCGTGTTCTCCTTACGATACCGGTGAAGACCGAGAAACTAGAAAGTAAAATAATAATAGCAATAAATAATAATATAATGTGTGTGTGTGTGTGTGGCAGTCCCGCTCGCGCTCGGCGTCGCCCGCGGGCGCGCGCTCGCCGTCGCCCGCGCCCAGCGCCGACTGGAGCTCGGACGAGCTGCACAAGCACAAGAAGTCCAAGAAGAAGCACAGGAAGCTGTCGCCCGTACCGGTCAGTCGCGTCTTATCATATTCATTTCATAATATGTACAGACGCCAGCACATCAAGCTACCCCAATCTGTCAAATTTCTGTCTGTCAAATTGAAAGTGAACCTTATCCTTTTGTGATAAAGTTGAGAATCTATAAAAGAAATTTGACAGATTGGCGTCTGTACAATGTACAATAAACTTGTAATAAGTAATAGATTTAGATATAAACTAATATCGACGACTTGTTGTACAGATAAAATTCTGACGAGTTTATGTTACGCCCAGTTTAGGAATAAATAAACTGTTATTATTAACATAGACTTTTAAAAAGTGCTTGTCGGCTTGTTCATATTTAGATCTGAGATTAATTAGTATTAACATATAATTTATGATAGAAATTATTGAGTTAATTAGCTATCTTAAATAAGCAATTTTTCATATAGTTATGTATATGTTTTATGTTTTAATACTCCAATCCTGACGATTCTGTCTTTTACACGACTAAACTAGTTTAAATGTCATTGCATCTCTCTCTAATATAGCTCTACTACCAAGACTGCGCACTGAGATGCGCTTCAGGCGCATAATTAGTTGGCACGTTCTAACTTGTCACTTATTTATACGCAGTATTTCGTGCTGAAACTTAATCGGCACAATTAAAGATGAGATTATATTAAATTGTTAACAGGTATTAACGCCACTAACCTTTTTTGTTATTTTCCCAATGTTTCGACCAAGTTCCATTGATCGTTGAGACAGGCTGACAAAAGTTAATAAAGTTGACATTATCCTTTTCATAGGAAATATGTAAGAAAATTCAATGCTTTTTCAATATATGTAGATGTTATTGCCAGACCGAATGGTTAAGTTTATATTAAAGTAATAATTCAATATTTTAATTATTATGGCGGATCTTGTCTGTATAATGACGGTCGCAGATTAATGCTACCATATTCAAATTTTTATTACCTAAGAGAAGTTTCACCAGATAATGGATAGATATATGACCACGCGTTAGAAGTGAAAACTTCTGTCATCTTGTCGGAGAGTTCACGTGGCTGATGACGACTGGATACGATGCATTTATGCGTATCGTCGCGGGGCTAGGATGAGCTCGGGGGGCGCTGCGTATTGATCCGGGGAGGAGGTGGGGGGCGGGGCGGTTACCAGACCATGCTTAGTAACGAATGCAAACCAAGCAAGTAAACTCTATTCAGCGTGATGGTTCACCTGCTTTCACTCAAAAAGACGCTCCTAAATAATTTTTCTCTTCAGTAAACTTTGATTCAGTTTTAAACACCATGCATCCAAAAGTTTTTTTTTTAATTATGGAAGTAATAGGATCATGAGGATAAAGAAGTGTACTATAATGAAACATTGCTACAAAAAATGAGCGATGGTCGATGTAAAAACATATATCTAAGACATAAGGCCCTAATAAACAGTAATAATAAAAACTATTATAAAGAAAATGATTTAAATGTTTCTTTCATGTCTAGCTGACGTCTTTTGAAACGGTAAGCTGCGTCAGCGAGTTTTTATATCTGTACCTTACTTCGTGTCTTTTCAATATTTTAGAATGGTTGATCCAACGTCAATATTTCTATAGTTACAGGATTTTAGTCCATCGAATTGTGCTGAATTATACGTATACCTATAACTGCAGTTTTTATATTACTTTATTTTTTCCGAGCTGTATTTAATGAATATTTTAGGAACGGATAAAATGTCAAGGCATGGATTTGTTTCGCTAACTCTTTATTCTTTGATGAATTGTATGTGGCAGGCGTCAAAACGGGTGTAATTTCGTTGAATTTTTTGTACAGAAGTCTCCCACGCCTGAAGAGGGTGGCATCTCCGACGATGATGCAGCGCGCCCGCGGAAGAAGTCCAAACGTAGTGCACCCAGCAGCCCCGAGCTAGACGAGCTGCCTGCTGTCGCACACAAGCCCAAGAAGAAGAAGGATAAAAAGGAGAAGAAGGAACGGTACGTTAATTCCATATTTCCAATTGGGTTTCACTAACAAATATCATAAATAATGCCAGAACAACGCTGTATTTATGATGGGCATATGTTTTTATACGTTGCACTTGAAAGGCTTTAAGCGTAAAGCAATTAAGACTACGGATTGATACACAAAACTGAGTGGCAGTAAGCGCTGCAAAAGTGCCTACAAGTCTTTTAGAATTAACTATTCCGAAAATTTGGTGACTTAATTTATACCTACCTTGTAAAATAAAAAAGTTAGTTTCGAGAGTGCATTTTTTGATATTTTATCTTTGTTTATAGTTATTTTTCATGTGGCCTTATGTAGATAATTATAATATTCAATTTGATTGATGAAATTAGGCCTCTTATGCACTATGCGGTTAGCCGGAATGCGGTCAGCCGTCAGCAAACAATATTGCTGACCGGCTGCCGCATCACAGTGCGAATAAAAACTACTTTCTCGTGCAATATCAATATCTGATTACGGCCACACGGATGGCCACATTGCGGCTAGCCGCATAGTGCGTTGGAGGCCTTAGAAGTTCGTATTGTTAGCTCTTGCTGACGTGTGTTTGCGCAGGTCGGGCGGCACGGCGTGGAGCGACGCGGAGCTGGAGTCGCGGCGCGCCGCCCTGCTGGCGCAGCTGCACGAGCACGAGGCGGAATGACCGCGCGCCACGCACGTCGCCATCTACCACCAGTACCCGCCGCGCACGCCCCGCGCCGCCTCCCCCGTCTGACCGCACGCCACGCACGTAGCTATCTTCAATGAGTACCCGCCCCGCGCCCCACCTCCTCCCCGAGACGATACGCAGTCTCTTCCGACCTCGTCCCCGCCCCGCGACGATACGCAGAACCTCCCGACTTCGCCCCCGCCCAACAATGATACACAGTGTGACTCTAACGAATCGTATCCTGCCGTCGTTCCCTCAACTTCCGCATGTCCGGCCGCTACGCACACGGCGATCTACAACCAGTACCCGCCTCGCTCCCCACCCTTTCGTGACGATGATACACAGTCTCCTCCGATCTTGCCTCTCGATGATGCACAGTGCGACTCCATCAAATCGCATAATGCCAGCGTTCCCACAAGTCCCGTTTGACGGCACGACATGTACGTAACTATTTTCAACCTTTATACATCCTCCAATTCTGTCCCGGAACGATACCGAATTCGACTCGAAAGACTTGTTATGCATCCACACTCTCGATTCTCGTTCGCCCCGTAAACCTCGTCTGATTCAAATCCCCACAATGTAAAGAAACACAGTGTATACGATTATTCCGAGACTTTCTTGACTCCTGTTTGACCTTCCACCCCCGTCCCGTAACGATACACAGTGCAACTCAGACGAATCGTCTCGGGATGTGACATGAGTTGGTAGAGCGGCGAAACACTCCCTCATGTCCTGTCTGACCTCCCATCCCCGCTCCGTGACACTACACAGTTGGATTAGGACGCTACAAGTACGATGACGATTCTTAAAAATAAAATTATTGACAAATAATTCTATTATTAAGAACCGTGAAATGTATACAATGCAATAAATATTATCGAAAAGTGAAGTTCCTCCGTGTGCTCCTCTGTCCAACTACAGTATAAGGCCTCCTACGCAGTATGCGGCCAGCCGTGCGGCTGACCGTACTCAGATATTTTTAGAAAGTAGTTTTTATTCGCACTGTGATGCGGCAGCCAGTCAGCAATATTGATTGCTGACGGCAGACCGCATTCCGGCTAACCGCAAAGTGCGTAGGCGGCCTAAGAAGAACAGAAGCGCAGAACTGACACGTCGCCAGTCTGCAAGGTTTATCCCATTATGACATTTTACGAGACTTTTTTATATTTTTATAACTGAATATTTCGCGTAAACTAAGCGGATATATTGATTTCCAGGGCATTCATGTCTGAACGATAAATATAGATTAACTAGATTATAGTAGATTGCTAGATACATGTACACACTGTAAGAAAGAAGTATCGGTGAGGTGAGTCGTAGCTAATGGTTCTTTTTCTCTGGTTCAGCAGAAGACACAATGGAGGAACAATTATATATTTCTGTACAACTGTCGCCCGCAATGGTAATCCATTTTTAACTCATCATTAGCCAATATAAAAAAGATAAATTGGAAAGTGAGTAGTTATTTGTTTTAGATGCTCTGTATAATTAAGACTTCATTATGATATAATATTATACAGATTCAAACTATGTAAAATAATAAGATACTGTCTGAATATCTACAACGCCTACCACATCATATAAATCCTATGTTAAATACGTATTTGTCACTTAGTACATAAAGATAAGAAAATATACTCAAGTGCAAAATAACTCGGCCCAGTAAAAGTCCATGCCAGCTAAATAAATATATACTTACGGCATAAAAACATTTTAAACTGATAACAAGGGTATGAATGTAGTTAAATATATTACTTTCCTTGTTAGATATTATGTGTACAATAAAAAAACTTATTTTAAATTTATTCTTAATCTTTACTTAAATTTATTAATCGTATTCTTAATGTATATTAAAGTAATTAGCGCTAAGTTATATTCATTGAATCCTGAGACATGGTTTAGGGGGAACGTAAATGTTATGAGGTAGATGTGCAACTTTAATTATATAAGGGGCGGAGGTACTGAGAATGAATAAATCTGCGCAGGAAAGAAAGCGTTCTGCTTATATCGAATCATTCTTATCAGGCATAAGCCGAAGAGCTCTTTGAGCCGAAGAGCTCCGGCCTTTTGGACTAATTCTATAAGGGGCGGAGGTACTGAAAATGAATAAATCTGCGGAACAAAAGCATTCTGCTTAGATCAAATTGATTCTCATCGGGCATAAGCCGATGAGCCGAAGAGCTACAGCCTCTAAGACTAATGGATTCCTTTAAGGAGGAAATTCATACTAGAATTCTAATACTGTCAGACATGACAGTGCCTCTAGCACGAGGTCCTGCAGTATACTTACTCGATCACACGTACAGTTTCGTCCCATACATTGAGCACCAGAGTTTTAGTTCTTAATAGTTTCCGCGAGAGGCGCTGGTGCTCAATTTATGGGAGAAACTGTACGTGTGATCGAGTAAGTAAACTGCAGGAACTCGTGCTAGAGGCACTGGAGAGTGATCAAACTCTAGACTGATCGCTTTACTAATGTAACTTCTTGATACAGTAACACTTTGGTAACTCATTATCCGTGGCTACTTGATCCAGAGTTTTTATAGATTAAATTTACGGACACAAATCGCACGATGATACACAACTCACACGACAATACGAGTAGCGTAGATAGATGAATACCATGACCACTTGCAGTATATTATATGATACATATTACAATCGTTACATGTCATTGTTAGGTCTTACTAGGCTGGTAGCTCTTGGCCCATTTTGGACTTAGCATTAAGGCTCAAAATAGATTGATTACCTGCTTTCTCTTGCTTCAATGAATACGGTATAGTCAAATAAGTCATTAATATTGTTATCTGAGTTGTAACACAAATATTCAATAATAAAATTAACTGCAAATATTTTTAAAACGTTAACTAACATGCCTTTACACAATATTGACGCTTCAGAATGTTCTAAAAATGTGTGTGCGTATGCCAACTACAAGTAAAACCACGGTCTACCATAACATGCGACGAAAAAAAAGTGGAGCGAAATATTAAAATTCGGCGATAATATACCTGAAAAAGACTACCTTGGTAGCATATTTAATTATTTTATGTGTTTAGTTGAATTTGGCAAAAGTCAGAATACTTAAAAACATATTTTTAGGTAAGTATTTATTTCGTACAAGCGCTATTGAGTGAATGGTTTAATCGATGTTGCTATTTTCATGTAAAAACATGCCGGTGAGGTCCATCGTGGAGTTTAATAAAAGTAGCTATTTTTCTATTTGGCAAGATTAACCCTTGCTAAATATATCACCTCAAATGTTTGCAGTTAATTTTGTTACACATTAACAATATAATAGTTGAGGTATCATACGAAGCTATTATTATAGAAATTTTATGTTTATAAATAAAACGTGCATTTAATAAGACTGTTTTCTTTATTTATGACTATAACACTAATTAAAACGGGATTATTCACATTTTCCCCCGCATGTCTGCCCCCGAATGGGGGAAAATGGGAATTTTCGTGTCATTCAAGCCATGCGGGGGGAAATGAGAATAATCCATTAAAACGGGCGGAAACTGCTGACTAGATACTTTTTACCCAAGTAAATGTCACACTTTTACATCAATGAGTATACTTGTGCTTTTTAAAAAATTTCGCCAGTGTCTTGTAATTGCCACACATGGGATAATACAGGATTAAATTTTCACATCAAATTGTGGTAAACTTTTAAACCTGGAACAATTAAAAAAAATATTGTTAGTTATTTATATGTATTTACATAATTTAAACGCTGAAATAGCTATAAACACATATACATATTAATTCTTGTATTATTATGTGAAAATAAAGTAATAAATAATTAACTTAACTTATAAGAAACAGAAAAATAATTTAGCTGATATTTTTCATATTAATTTAATTATAATATACATTTTAATTTTGTTGTTATAAATTTAACAAAAGTACCAATCATTTGAGGATCGCGTATGAAACGAAAAATGAAAGGAGTTTACGAACATTCACAGGCTGCTGTATTTTTTTAATGTTCAAATAATTTGTTCTAATGCTAGTTATTAGTAGATATGGTCAAGAGTGCCGTCATCCAAGCCACACTCACATAGGGAATTAGGTACGCCCTGATCTTGTGCTAGAACATTGGAATGCATTGAAATCGAAGGCTGTTTCTACATATCACAGAAGTGATAGATTTGCACTTATTAAAATTATAAAACCAGTGCTTAATTGGGATGTTAAGTTGAATAGATGTTTATTTACAACCTTTATTTTTACTAGTATCAACCCAGGAGGGCTGCCAAGAATTGAAAATCTTCGCACAATGCAGCATATCATAGATTTGGACAGAGTATTGCTTCATAGTGCGTAGAGCCCGACGGCCGCTGGGGCAGAAAGGTTCTCGAGCAGCGACCACGCACCGGAAGACGCAGCGTGGATAGGCCCTGTACAAGATGGACCGATTATCTAGTGAGTGTCGTTGGATAGCAAACGACCGGCAATTGTGGAGATCTTTACCGCATTAGTAACCTCATCTGCCTATTCGATACCACTAATACCAACATGAGCCGAAATCCATACAAGTATGCACTTCACTGTCTTACAAGAGAAATACAGGTTTTTTGTTGCTGGCTGGCTGGCTGCTGATTTGTTACTACGGTTATCTTTAAAAAGATTTTGACTATAGCCTACAGGGCTATTTCAGAGTTGGAAACAAATTACACCTTTGATATAATGGTATGGCCTAAAATAAGCAGGACAAGCTTCGACAATATCTATACTCTCCAGTGACAACTGAAAAAAGAAGCTTCAGTAGGGCACTGGAACTGAAGAGTACCTAATATGAGTAGAACACAGATTTTACTGTTTCAAATATTTAATGAGCTGAATATTTACAAAACGAAATGACATTTAATCTCGAGGATAACAACTTACATTGCAATTAAAATTTTCATCAAGCGATTTCTGCACAAAACTGATTGTGACTATACAAGTTGTGATGTCAGCTCGGCTTTAGTAGGGGAGCTTATCACATAACACCATTGTAACTAGGAATCCAAAAATTACGCAATTTCACTTTAACGCCCGGCCCTGTTCGCTTGTATCATGGGAGTACTTATAGAGATTAAAAGTACAAACTACATATCTGTCTGTAACTTCCGGCTTGTTCATTATTGGTTCAAACCAAACTATGTATTTACTCCAGCCAATGAGGTACAACTTACCTATAAGCATTTGAATTAATTCGTAGATGCCCGTGCCATTTACGTTGCATTTCTTTTGATTAATATATTGTGATTAATGTTACTATCGAGCTATACCTTCTTGTACTGCCATAGAATTAAGTAAAGTACCAACTGAGGCAATATTGTTAATGTGTCCTCAAAACAAGTAGCCAAAAAAGGCATTCGGATGAACATGTTCGCTGTTTCTGCAACTTACTTATTAACACTACAGGCGATAACTATATAAATGTTGGGAGTAAGTAACGGGCTCATCGGAAAGGAAGGGGTAAGGGTCTGCAGCATGTGAGTGTTGTAATTGTACCGCAAGCACGGCAAGCTACGGAAGTGGATTGCATTGTTATTTGCAGACATGATTCAATAAAAATAGTTATAATTATAAGGAACAGTAAAAAAATATATTGACACGGAGAGGGAATTTAGGGGTTCAATTATAGTTCGAAATGGATTATATTAAAATAAACTAATTCTATTGTATGTGCAATCATTTACTATTGAAGTCATACATTGTAACGTAACTATCATAGGTATAGATATATATATATATATATAGATATGTCACATCAATGATAATGGTTAAAATCAATACATTTCTGGCTACTATAAATTTTTTTGACGCAATTGGTTGTTGTCACATCTTGTATAGTAAAGATTCTTTCTGTTACTCGGACTGAAAATAAAGGCTAAGTCCATTTTCAAATTCTCACGGACAAAGACGGCGCGAACTTTGGATAGGCTATAAATTGCAAAGATATTATAATATAATAAGATTGCGCACTCCAAGATTTAGTTCAAAGTAAAATGAACTCAAAGTCTTTAAGATACAGTCCATTTCTCTTTGTAGTGTACCAATAGGAAAAAACGGACCACTTGAGAGGCTCTAGTGCTGGAATCTGTCCCTGTCTAACAGATGGCCAGCCTAAAAATAACTTACTTGACGTATAAAATAGTAGAATTTTTGGTCAAACACCTAGGATTATGTTTTCATATAACTATAATTAAATAATTTTTATTTATTTAAGACGTACACAACGTTTTTTTAAACTATGTCTTATTCTTTGATAGCTTTTTAAATACATTTAATTTGGGTTTAGTAAATTCAATAGCAGTATTTTTAAGAAATGA
This sequence comes from Pseudoips prasinana, assembly GCA_951640165.1. Lineage (NCBI taxonomy): Eukaryota > Metazoa > Arthropoda > Insecta > Lepidoptera > Nolidae > Pseudoips > Pseudoips prasinana. Next base: position 31,814,613 of record OX621243.1, on the reverse strand, counting down.
CGTTTACCACACTCAATTTGTAAACAAATGTGGCGAATGTTTGTTTTGAAATTATTTATCGTATTGTGTGCAGCACAGTTCCAGTTCCCATTTGCTTAAAAATGGTTTTAACTTGTTGCGTGAAAGGGTGTAAAAGTGAGGATCATCTGGGGAGTGGTATATCTTTTCACAAGTAAGTGTTATCTTGTAATGTTTCTATATTTTGGCTAAGTTCAGCAACAGGGTAACCATTCGTTACGTATTTAATAGACGCGTTTTACCTGAAATAAAACGCATATTAAACTACTTACCTTATTAGAAGCTTATTATATTGAGATAGGCGTATCCGTTTTCCGTTGTATTTTACCTCTCTTTCTACCTAATTCATCCATCTCTTTCGCACATCCCCTCCTTTCACCAGGTAGGAGGCCCTGTTGAGCTCAGAGCTCAACGCGCCTTGGTTCAACATTGCGTCGAAATCGAGAAAATATATGCCAGGCAGTAATAAAAACTAAGCTTCTAATAAGGTAAGTAGTTTAATATGCGTTTTATTTCAGGTAAAACGCGTCTATTAAACCACTTGACCGTTATTAGAAGCTTATTATATTGAGACGTCTTTGTTATCGCCTGGTGAAAGGAAAATTACGCCAATGTGACTAAGGAGGATGAATGTAATCAAATAAACAACTAAAACAGCAGATATGAGAAAAATAAGTATTCAGATACATTTATTCATAAGATGATGAGAGTAACATAATCATTTGCAATATTAATTGCCTATGTACTTAATGATTTAACACAACAACAACTATAATCAGTCCACAGGGTTAAACAAAGTTGTAATCGATGAATTATTAGATGTAGTCACCATAACTTCACGCTTATAGAATTTTTGGAAGGTCTTCGCCGATTTCCAATTACCTCTAGCAAGAATGTCGTCAAGAGGAAAATTGTCAATCCAGTTCTTAGAGGCAACGGCGGAACGCACACTTCCTGGCGTTGCTACGATACCGGCAGCCTTCATGAGTGATTTGATCCACCCTGCGATGACTGTACGGGACGCAGGGGATGGTGATCCTCGTAGGTTAATAAATAAATTTGTTGAACTAGAATTATTGCGCCTTTCATTAAGGACTGTAATGGTTTTATGAATCCAATAAACAGGGTTCAGGTTTTGATTTTCTGAATTTGACAATAGTTTCCATCCTGACTGTCTATAAGCACTACAATCTGTTTTTGAACCAAAATGAGGCCATAAAATAATGAAATGATCATCAATGGTACAGTGCTCATTGTCCACTTTGAGCAAAGTGAGGTCGTGAATTCTGCGACCTGAACATAATATTAATAGCGTTGCCGTATGGCGAACTGTTTGAAAAACATTATTATGGTCAACCGAATAGTTACGCAAATAATTAGTTAGCATGTCGATGTCCCAAACTGGTGGTTTTGGAGACTTAGGATTTTTTAACGATATAGATTTTAAAACATGCCTAACCAAAACGTCTCGACTTAACTTGCCCGATAAGTCTATGTTACTCAACGTAGAGATGACAGACTTGTGAAGTAGAATAGTATCATAAGAAAATTTAGAATGTAAATGTAAATCAGCTAAAAATTGGGCTAATTCAGATCCTTCGGGGCGCACTGGATTAATATTATGTTGATTGGCCCATAAAATCCAGCGATTCCAGGCTACTTTATATGTCTTCCATGTGGAAGGTCGCCAGGAGGACTTGAGTAGGGAGACCTGATCAGGGTTCCATGACTTGATTTCCTGAGACCACCCCCACATTTCCAGACCTCCAAAACCATGTCCTGTACTTTTGGAGGAGGCAGCCCCGTGGTTGGGTCGATTAGAGATCGTTTCAGGTTCGTTAGTGAAAATGGGGCTGCAATGGCTCGAGATTTGAGATCTGCTCTCCAGAACACTCTTTTCCAGCGAGGGACTACGATGAAATAAATTCCTGAAGCTACATTCATGTGCATTAACACTCGCGGTATAAGGAACGGTGGAGGGAAGACCCAAGCCAGCGGAAAATTCCACTGTATGCTGAAGGCGTCGTGAAACATGGCCTCCTGATCGTTCAGGTCCAGTGACGCGTAGTTTGCTACTACTTGAGCAGTTTTGGACGCAAATAGATCTATCACCGGTGTTCCCATCCTCGCAAAGATCATTGCCGTGGCATTCGGGACTAGATGCCACTCGGGAAGTTGACGGTGCCTGGATAGACAGTCCGCATGATTGTTGTATCTCCCGGGAATATGATGGATTTTTAAATGAATCTGGTTTCGGTCCAGTTTGCATAAGATTCTATGTGTCAGATCCATAAGTGCCTGCGATTTGGTCCCCCCCCTCGTTGCGAAGATACGCTACCACAGACCGGTTGTCGTTTGTATCAGAATTGAGCTTTGTCTCATGTTCAGGGCATGGACCTCTAATACTTTTAAGATGGTCAACAACTCTTTCATGTTGCAATGAAGAACCCGTTCCTCTCGGCTCCAAGTTCCAGATATCGTCTGGTTGTTGATTTGTGCACCCCATGCTGTATCGGAGGCATCGGTGGTCAGGAAAATTGTTGTAGGTGGTGCATGCATCAAAGTTGGGTGATGGCAATTCTGAAGCCACCATTCCATTTCTATTAAAACGTTGGGAGGTAGACTGTATTTGGCAGAAATTGTCAGTTTCGGCAGAGAATTCAAATGACCGAGAGTCGCCCGGTGATTTAATCGGCCCCTTGGCACAACAAAGCTGGCGAAGCTTAATAGTCCCACGAGGCTCTGAAGTTCTTTCAATGTGGCCTTGCCTGATTGTAACATTTGAGAGACTTTTTGGATTATAGTAGTAGTTTTTTCTGATGGCAGATGCTTCTGGTTTTTCCACGGGTCCCAAACAACGCCCAGAAAGGTGATATGTTTTTGTGGGAACAGACTTGTCGTAATTTATTCGAAATCCTAGATATTCCAGGATGTTCAAAAGCACATTCACACGTTCGGTTAACACGCTCTGATCTTGATGAGCAAGAAGAAAATCGTTCAGATACACGATTATTCTTACACCTTTTTCGCGAAGAGTTTGGGCTATCCAATTCGTAAGGCACGCGAAAATCTTGGGTGCTGTGCTTAGACCGAATGGAAGACACGTCATTTCCAGTAATTCGTCGTTGTAAATAAGACGGAGAAATCGTCTGTGTGATTGGCGCATTGGAACATTGAAATAAGCCTGAGACAAGTCTGCCTTGCACATCCAGTCTCGGGGTTGAAGGAAATCCGGGATACGGTGCATATTGATTAATCGAAACCGGTCTGTGAGCACAAAGTGGTTCAGAGATTTCAAGTTGAAAATCGGGCGAAATGTCGAATCGTTCTTCCGTACGACGAATAGAGAGGAGACAAAGCTTGGAGAGAGATCTGCTACCTTCAAAACACCCTGTTGCTTCATTTGACAAATGATTGCCGACATTGTGGTCGATTCTAGTGTGGTCGGTTTTTAAAACTGGTGTCCTTAACGGAGGTTTTTGTCGGAAGGGTATACGATAACCTGTTATTATTTTTAGAACGAAAGCTGGAGCTCCCATTCTCCTCCAACGATTGACATATTGTGCCAATTGCCCCGCTTGGAACTGTGAGTCATTGTCTGTATCTTTTATTGGTCGCATTGTTAGTGGGCGAAAAGGGGCGTTTTTGACCTCTTTGATTCGCTCGTTTCGTACTAGATCCTCGAGATCGAAAGGAAGTACCTCTATTGTTCGAAATGTAATTGTAATTACGATATTCATTTCCATGCCCTTTCGGAGGGTATTGGGACAAATGACCATAACCCTGCGAGGGTTGGTTTCGATGGTAATGCGTATTAGTGCTTGGAGCAGGCTCGCAGCAAGTATAGGTACCACGCGATGGTACATTATGATGGGCATGCCCCTGCGAGGGGTGCCTTGCAGTATCAGAGGGTTTTGCTCGCGAAGCATTACCACTGTAAGACTGCTTGGAAGGCCAGAAAGCCTTTCTTACTCCGCCAGCTTTTTCTAAGGCAGCAGATAAAGCTTTATCGTTAAAAATATGAGTGTTAGAAGGAGGAATTTTGTTTAATGCACATTTTAAAAGAGGATCCCGAATGCATTTGAGGACACCGTGCCTTCTCATTTCTATGGCTTCGGCTCTGTGACCGCAGGCCATTTGTAACAAATCAGAAGAAACTTTATGAAAATCACCCTTTAGAAATAATTCTTCGATTTTCTCATTAAGATTAGCAAGTGAAGCATTTGATGTCTTAGACCATGCTAATAAACTACGTAAACTATTGCGAAAAATTTCTTTTTGATTTAAAATGCAATAAGTAAAAGCTGCATACGATTTATCAGAATTAATTAAATGGCGTGCACTGTCAAACGCTTTCACCTCATCATTTGTTTCTAACTCTATAAATCCTGGACTGTAATTATAAAGTTTCTGGGTGTCAGCGTAACGCACATCGGACCATGCACTACTGTCAAATCTTTGAACAGCATTCAACATTTCTAAATATTCCAAAGAAGTAGAGGGTACTGCAGGATCTTTAAGTTTGGTTTCAATTTCATAAGTAAGATCGGTCACTAACCCGGTATCTAAATTAGAAGGAGAAGGTAAATTTTGATCGGTCCTGGATGCATTTACGCAATAATCATCGTACAGGTCATAACTGACGTCAGAAATATACGATTCATTATCGTTTCGAATGTATTGTCGGTTATCGTGGCAACCAATGTTCCTTCTTAATTCCCCTACTTACTTCGATAATTTTTCTTAAAGACGACGTTCGTTCTTATGTTTCTTGTTATGACGACGGCGCGTCTTTCTTTTCTTTTTCTTGGAATCTTGCGCAGATTCTGAAGAACTAGACGTGCTCGACGAACTTGAACTACTACTAAACTTCGATTATTGTTTTGCCGTTTAAGGCCGGAGGTACCGGCCAAAGGCATCTCATTAGAATTAACAATATCGTTATCCATTATTTTCTAAGGAAGAAAACAAAACTGAATAAGCGGTAGAAAGAAAAAAAAAAGTTAAAACAAATATCGAACGAAAATTCACTAAGCAATAAATATTTGTGCAACTTACATGTGAATATACACTTAATTTATAATGGCACTGTACACTGTCACTATGCACTTAGGAGCACGTGTTGTCACAACGGAAAACTTCAAGCCAATGTTGAACCAAGGCGCGTTGAGCTCTGAGCTCAACAGGGCCCCCTACCTGGTGAAAGGAGGGGATGTGCGAAAGAGATGGATGAATTAGGTAGAAAGAGAGGTAAAATACAACGGAAAACGGATACGCCTATCTCAATATAATAAGCTTCTAATAACGGTCAAGTGGTTAAATGGATCGTTTTTCTACATTTCACAAAAACGAAGAAATGAAAAAAAAAATGGATGAATATTGTTCCCGGTAAATTAACAAAATACGCGGTAGTTTGTGGATTACATTTTAAACAAGAAGGTTTTATTACATTATTTATTACATTATCTATGTTTATCGTCAAAGAAATCGTAATTTTTTTTTAATTTAAAATATTGGATTAATTTCTTTTTTTATAAATAGAAGAGTTCAGAATATACTAAATTGTTTAGAGTTTACTTTATATTTATAAAACATAATCTGATATAGCAATTAACTGTTTTATTACAAATAACAGTCACATTTGTTTCAGACTTTTTGCACATTGACACAAAATACTATTGCCACTAAGCATACCTACTCGAGATTGTTGCCTCTTACAGCAAACGATTTTTCCAACCTGACGTACAGTCCCGCAAACTTTTCTGACCCGGTGGCAGCGTCGCTGTTATCGCATTTAGTGTTGCTAGTAAATATTTTTTGCAATAAAGTGGGTAAAAATAATATGCACATTGTAACGTAAATGTTACTTCACTAAAAAGCAAACAAATACTGTCATTACTAATCTTTATAACATCGTTATATTTTTATACAATAATTATGATCATTTACATAAAATGTATGCTATGTGTTCTCTAACGGAGATGCTCCAGGTATTATTATGTGACCGGAATGGTTTAATTCTGAAGTCATTTCATCATCATCATTATCGCAATCACTGCTTTCACTTTCACTATCACTACCATGAATGATGAAAGGCTCGTCTAAGTATCCATCCCTTTTTCGATACACATTTTCAATATTTTTGTACATTATTGCAATGCTTTTGCCATTCATTGACTATTATTTTATCAAAAGCTTCTGCAATGAATGATAGGATTTCAGAATTCTATCTACCATGCTCTTTTTCTTTCACAAGTTTTCTTACACATCACTCCCAGACACCTACAAAGGAAACAGCAAAAATTAAATAAATAATGAATATTTTAAAATATGTATTTTAATTTAAAGAGCGAGGGGGAATTTCGTATTTTTTCAGAAGCTGACAACACTAACCTGTAGCAGCAGCTACGCATTCATACAACTTATTGAAGGGTATAATTGGTGCCTGAAGGCGTTATTCTTCCTTCATATAATTCAATACTTGTAATATAACGTTCCCCGCATCAATTTTTAAAGCTTTCGGCATTTTTCACAATTAAAAACCACAAAGAGAAAAATAAATACGCGCAACAAACAATCAATGGCAGGAATGTCATGGATTGACATTTCAAAGTGGCGTCATTAGTTCTACTTTTGGCCACCGGGCCAGATAAGTTTGTAGCACAGTAATGTATATTAGGTATTTTATTCCTACGTAATAATTGTCTGCTGTGTGGTGACGGCGACAAATATCAGAATCAGAATATCATCACCCCATCTCATCCCGTGGGGGGCGTAGAAGTCAACCCGAGTGAATATCTACCAGAGGACAGGAAGCAGCTTCCTTCTGAGTACTACGACCATCATACTGCGATCGCCAACCCGCCTGCCAAGCGTGGCGATTATGGCATATCCCCTCAAGATGATTCTTGAGGGAGGCTTGTCCAGCAGTGGACTTATTTTAGCTGTAATGATGATGATGAATAATTGTCTATTTCACTATATCTAACACTAAAACGAGGCTACTGTTTCCTCGTGTCAGTGTTTGTTATGAGTAAATAGGTAAGAAATAGACAATTGCTACACTCTTATTAATAACAAAAGATATAAATTTATCTCAGTTGTTTAGATTAAGCCACTTAGAAGATATTTTCAATTAAGGTAGTGAGTATAGTACTATCCGTGGAATAAATTAAAAAATCGGGCCTGTAGTCTATTAGTGTTACCTGATTTTCACAATCTAATCTATATTGAATACCTAAGTAAATAAAACATAATATACTTGAAAACTATTTGGATACATTACGAATATATAATATTTGGAAAGTCTGCCTTTGTCCAAAATATCTACCACTACTCACACTTATATTAGGCGGGAATTGTACTATAAATAATTATATAAATTCCTAAACGTTTAAAAAATCTACAAATAATCTTGGTATAATTTAATTTATATTGCTTGCAGAGAGGCATACAAAATAAAGAAAGTATAAGTAACGAAAACATCTCGAATACGTATACCTAGGTATGCAGTGGGCGAACAGTAACTTTAAAAGCACTGCACAGGTAGTATGATTATATTTCAAAAGTAAGTTTATTCATTCTCATAAAAACAAAATTTTAAATTTGGCGCGTTAAAATATTCGCATAATTCCACGACGCATGGTCACTCTATTAGAAGGAGATGCCATCCAAAACAGCGACTTCTTGCTCGGGCCGTTTTTGCTCCCTCAGTGCGCAATCTTGTTATATTATAATATCTTTGATAAATTGCGAATACATTAAATTGAAGGCTTAAAAGACCAATATATAAGATCCTTAAAAGAAAACTAGAAACGCACAAGATGTCACATTTGTATTGACATTTGTCACTGTCATCGAATTGAGTAGAAGTAAAAAAAAACGTCTATAATATTTATTTTGTTTTAGAAAGATATGTATGTAGAGAATACATAAATCTAAACATCGGATGTGTCGTTACTGCAGCTGAGAATTAATGTTCGCCTCATCAAAGTGGCTGTGAACAACTATGTCAATTTGGAGCTCTGATCATCAAAGTGCAGATGAAGATTCGTCTGAGTTTGTAACAGATTTCTCAAAACAAACCATCTCAAAAATCGATTCTACAAGTAAACTACAGGTTATTCAAGCTTTAGACGATGGACGAAATAAATCAGATATAGCCAGAGAGTATGGTGTTCATCCACAAATTATAGCACAAATATACAAACAGAAAGACTCCATCGTAAAGAAATACATACAAAAGTACAACCTTCTAAAGAAGGTTTGCAACCTGAATCTCGAGAAAAAGCTACTTGATTGGTTTGAACAGCAATTTAAAAATGGAAATGTCATCACAGAAGAATGTCTTCATAACAAAGCTTTAGATATTTTAAAGCCCTTGAATGAGGAATTCACTTGTCTCAATGATTGGTTGTATAGTTTTCGCATGAGATACAATATATCCAAGTATTCCACAGATAAGGACAGCTGTGGAAAGAGTGAAGCAGAATGGAGAAAGTTTGTAAGTGGTGCCAACCCCATGGAAGTATACCTTGGTGGTGTGTGTGCATTGTCATACAATCTTGATTACAACAGCTACCTGAATGGACAAGACATAGATACTTATGTTTCATTATTACTCATAGTGAATGCATTAGGAAATGACAAGAAAGAGTTGGCAGTTGTTAGTAAAGATTTATTGGAATCTGAACAACATCTCCAAAGTTTACCTGTCACTTACTACTACTGTAGCAATGGCCAAGTTAATTATTCTGTAATATTTAGTCATTTAACAAAATGGAATAACGAACTGAGCTCTAAAGGTAAACATATAACATTGGTATTCAATGTGCCAGATAGTTTGATACAAAAGCTTCAATTTGGGAACATAAAAATAGTAAGCACCACAGATTTAGGCTATGCTACTTATATTGTAGAGAAAACAGTTGAATGTTTCAAATATCATTATAGAAGATTACAAATTAGTAGAACTTTGACTTATGGGAAGGACAACTGTACTTTCTTGGATTATATTCATATGATAGGCATGGCCTGGTACAATGTACCACAGAAATACATGCAGGATCTTTCCCGGCTTCCTGGACAAGGCCTATACTTTAATAACAAGGAGGACAGTGACAGTGAACACAGTATATCTCAGTGGTGCAGAAACAACAACATTCCACTGAATCCAGAAGAATGTTCTGCTTCCTTAGATAAATACATTTTTTGTGACAATAAATTACCATGTATTTATTGTGGGCAGATGGAGAAACATATGCAAGCAATTAATGTGATATCTGAAAAATCTTGTCAGCCAACTTCAGGCATGGAAGCTTACCAAGCTATGAAAAGGTTAGTTTCCTATTTGCAAGGAGAAAGTGCAAGTGAGTCCATAACTAAATATGCCAAATACTTGGAAAATCAACTTGAGTATGGAGCCCTTTTGCAAATGCACCAAATTATAGCTAGTACAAATGATTCCATTTAAAGAAATAAAATTATTGTTTTGTTACATAGTCTTTTACTGATCATTCACATTAATCTTATTGAAAGTCTTCTTGACAATTAAACCTATAAATTACAATACCTACCTAATAAGGTCATTTGTGAAGTATACCTGTTTGAAATTTCATTAATAACTTGTATTAATAAATAATTGTGAACAATATTTAACTGTCAAGTGGTGTAACAATGTTATCTGCCATATCTTATTGCAATTGAACGTTTAAGTTGGTTGAAGGTAAGAGTTATCCCAAACAATGACTTTTCCGGCCACAAGCCAAGCATAGGTACACTGCGGATTGGAAAGATCTTCGAACTGCAGGAAGAACTGAGCAGGTTATATTGGAATATCAAAGGAAGGTAACACGCGAGAATCCTAAAATCCAGATAACCTATTTCTGGAATGGCAATCAACTGTCCGAAGCTGGTATCAGGTTGATAGTCAACAATAGTTTGCGTACATTATACTCAGAATCACCAAGAGTATTTGTTGAAGTTTATATGCACCAACTTCGAAAATGTGGTTAAGGGCATGTATAAGAATATATCTAGAGCGATACATTTCCAACACTCCTTTCACTGTTGTCATGGGAGACTTCAATGCGAAACTGGGTGAACGATTTGCTGATAACCTGAAAGTGCCGCAATTTCGTCCAGAAAATCGGCACCCACTACTACAGACCATGGACCCACTATCACATTAAGATGGAACAGGTTATAGTCCACTACGCTGACCTAATGCAGGTTGGCAGCCACATGCCGTTAAGAAAATTTTGGAGATCACGCATGCGTTAACCTGTATGCCTGAGGGTTCTCCAAAATATTATTAATGGCATGTGGCTGCCAACCCGCATTAGGTGTTTTCGGCGTTCATTCATGATGTTTTCCTTAACCGTTTTAAGTAGGAGATAATGAATTTCTAATAGTCACATTAACTCGAAATGTCTGTAGTGGGCAGGGCACATAGCGCGCGTAGAGCCGACAGCCACTGGGGGAGAAAGGTTCTCGAGCAGCGACCACGAACCGCAGCGTGGGCAGGTCCCCTACAAGTAGACCAATGATCTCGTGAGGGTCGCTGGATGCGGATAGCGTCCAGCTGTGGGCATCTTTCGTATGAAATGATAATTATAAAGAGAGAATTTGTATTTTTGTTTGTAACGTATAATCTCAAAAACTACTATACCGATTTGGAAAATTCTTCAATGTAATGTAACCCAAGGTGTAATTTTTTTTAACCTAAAACACCTTACACCGCATGCATTGCGAAAACAAGTGATGAGAGACCAAAAAAATTTACTATAACATTAAAGAGCAAGTAAGTCAATATCTACGTACGAAATACTTCGCAATACTATGTGTCTAAAGGTGTGTCCAAACAGCGCGCAAGGAGCGCGGCATTCGCGGGACGCAATTTTTTTGCTATTTCAACCCATAGATCTTCTTTTACGTTATTGTGATATTCTTGACGCCTATGGGGGCCATATATTTCAATAAGACGAATTGCTGTTTCGTCATCCATTTTACTTGATAAAAGAAATACGTACCTACGTCTAACCGCGCGCCGCAGCCGTGCTGTGTTTGGACACACCTTTACTGTTGTTGTTACGTCATTATAATAAGTATTACATGTAAAAGAATTCGTAGATTTCCACTCCACACTGGCGCACAAACTTCACACCATGTGAAGAACCAACTGCTTCTGTAAATGCTGTAGAAAGCATTTCAGTTGGAAAGTTCTTGACTCCAGGGCGTAGCCATCCAGCACATTTAGATGTTTTACACCATGATTGCATTTCATTTTGGCTGATAGCTTAAGAGAGAAGAGCCTTGCCGGTTCCATTGGGTTCCACGTTTTACATGCTATAAAATAAATGCATAACTTTTGCTTTATCTTTTCTTTTTGTTGAGAAGAAAACATCTAAAATGAAATCTTGTTCTGAATATTTTGGAATATTAATATCACAAAATGTGCTTCGGTCATTTTGGGAGATTAATATTCCAAAATATTCATTTTTCTAAATCATCATCATATCTCCAACATAGCCGGTACTCCGCTGCCCGCATTCAGCGGCTTCCCGCGACCCTTGCACCTTGTAGGGGACCTGCCCACGCTGCGTCTTCCGGTTCGTGGTCGCCACTCGAGAACTTTTCTGCCCCATCGGCCGTCGGTTCTACGAGCTATGTGCCCCGCACACAGTCACTTCAGTTTGGCAATTCTTTTATAAATACCTAACAATCATTCTACACCTATATAACATCCAATGCGAGCGAGATAGGTGCGCAAAATATATGGCATTTAAGATATTGGTTAGAAAATTAAAAGGAAAACGTTATTGATAACAATAAATATATTATGAAATATATATGTTTATGTTACAACAATGTAGACATACAAACCGCAAACGTTCTATCGAGCATTATAGCTTTGTTTTTTTTTCTTACAACTAAAAACTTTTTATCTTCAATGCGGTCGCGGAACAGAAGGGATTCGAACAGACGCACAGTGGTTCGTGTAGAACAAGCTAGCTGGACAATATTATTTGTTTCGATTTTTATTTATAAATGAGGTTATTAAGCAAAGATATAAGGGTCATAATACTATTTGAGGTCCATTGGTCGTTTGAGCAGGTATAGTGAAATAAAAACACAATATTTTTTTAAACAATTTTATAAATAAATTTAACTATAAATGTAACTATAAAATCTAATATCAGATACATAAAATACCTACTTAAAAACTAAATCGATCACTCATCATCACTATCATCAGATGAATCATCCATTGAATAGTCATGATCATGAGTGGCAGAACTATGAAAACTAGAAACTATATTAACATTTTGTTCCTTAAAGCTAGGTTGAACTAATAAATCTAGGACTTCGATAGGGAATGAACCTATTTTCTTCCGGGGAATTTCTCTTAAACCATTTATTACAGGGTCAGATGTTATCAATAACATATTAAGTAAATCTCTATTCGTAGCTATTCTTTGCACAGCTGCTATTTCTTGCACAGCTGCTCCACTTTTCAGCCAATTTTGAAGAATATTTTGAGATGATGACCTTGACGTCTCTCAGGGACTGCTCCGTAACACCATCAAAGTCATGTCTCAAAGATATAAACCGAAAGAGCTCCACGTTTCGCGTTTCCTTCGGGTGTTTTAGCCATTCTTCAAAAAAGTCCATTTTTGAGACGGTGAAAACTGTTTAAAGAAAAAAGAAGAAAAAAATTAGTTGTGCAAATAATTCGCAATATTTTTTTCTACTAATTACTACAAGATACTTGTGAGAATCATATAAAATAGATTTTACAGAGTGGACATGAGTGGACATGTAATATTTTGACTATTGAATTCAAAAATATGGGTGAAAAAGTCCACTTTTATCGAAACATTTAATTTAATAAAATTAAATAATGAAGATCCTGTGATAAAAATTAACTAAAACAAAACTACTTACCCTTATGTACACAATCCATCACAAAAACACTATCACAAATTTCTTTTAGTGACTTAAAATAATGTTAACAATATGGTGTAAAAATGCAAATGAATGCACTTTGAATTATCAACACTTTATATACTTACCTTAATGACGGGCCTAATGAGGGTAATTACGAAAATTAATAGATGTATTCCTTAATGTATAGGGCTAATGAGTTCATCTTAATAATTAACTATTAGGAATTGAAGAGTTGTTTTTGTCCAGCTAGTTTGTTCTACGCGAATCACAGTGAGACGCCAGCACATCCAGCAACCCCAATCTGTCAAATTTCTTTTATACATTTTCAACTTTATCACTTAAGCATAAGGTTCAAACAGACGTTGGTGTCGCAGTTAAAAGGCAGGCAAATGTTTGCAATCCCTTAAGATGGCGGTCATTGCATCTGTGCCTGCGAGACGATACGAATAACAGTTCGGAATTCTTCCTACTCCGCCACCGCACTTTAGATAATAGGTAGATAGATATGGACCTCAATTAAATTAAAAGAGGGCACTGAGAGTCAAATACTGGACTTTATATTAGATTTTTGAGATCTTATTCCCAATGGACTTCAACACCTTAAGTTCATTATTCTCAAGGTTTTCTTTCTATCCATGGACTTTTCTCGGCAGATATTAGTATTTAAAAATACTTCAACTTTGTTTATGGCAACCAATTTAAACAATACCTATGTATATGGGATCATTCTGAAGGAATTCGCAATAATTATTTCAACTGAGAAGGGAGTATGAGTAAATAAATTGATAACCCTCTTAAAATTTATCAACTTTAGAGTTAGGCACGGTTAAGTATTGGTAGTTGAATTAGCTCCCAAACTCAAAAGAATTACAGCAACTGTCTATGGTAAAATAATGGAATAATCTTACCAAATGAGTGCATTAAATAACAATATAAATCCTCGATATAATTACACAGTATGAATGAAATATGACCGTTTAAAGTGGATCAAAATCGCGCCCAGAGAAGTCTGTTGCAAACAAACATACAAGTGAAGCTAATATAAAATGTGTAAAAATCTCATTAACAGCTGTTATCAATTCGACTGATGTTTTCGTATGAGTACAAGCTCCAGCACATCCAGCTACCCCAATCTGTCAAATTTATTTTATTGATTTTCAACTTTATCACAAAAGCATAAGGTTCTCTTTCAATCGGGGAAATTTGACAGATTGGAAAGCTTGATGTGCTAGTGTCTGTACATTATTTGCGTCGTTTATGAACCGAGTTTTTATTTGGGGGTATTCTCTCCAGCTGGTCCCTTATAAATTTGCAGTTGGGTGTAATTTTTTTAATATCTACAGTATATTAATTCACCCGCAGATTAAAGCATGTCAGTATAATATTATTATTTATCTAAAGAATATTCTTGCACTTGATAGGCTGTAATACAAAAGTTTATATTCCTCTTCCAACGTTTTTATTTTTTTCTCAGTGAGTGCTAACGCTTGCTGAAGCTGCACAGATCCTTTATCTTGCTGCTCTTGAAGTAGCTTCCTTTCATCAGTAATGTGCTTCCATATAGAATCGAACCAGTGCAGAGCTTCAAAATTAGAGTCCTGCAATATACAAAAATAGATGACTATGTTTTTTTGCGAATAGCGCAAGGAGATCCGTGGGGGAGGCCTTTGTTCAGCAGTGGACTTCTTTCGGCTGATATGATGATGATGTTTTTTTTGCCGTGTGGTGGCGGCGGCGAATAACAGAATATCATCACCCCATCACATCCCGGTGGGGGCGTAGAATTAGACCCTAGGGAATATCTACCAGAGGTCGCGCAGCACCATCTCTGTGTACTAAGACCATCATAGTGCGATGGACAAGCAGTCTACCAAGCGATGGCGATTCTGGCATATCCCCCAAAGATGATTCTTGGGGGAGGCTTTTTCCAGCAGTGACTTTTTACAGCTGTTATGAGTGAGAGAGAGAGAATGTTTTTACGATCCGGATGATATGATATTATATGGAAAACTGATTACAAATACATATTATTGAGTGATTAGACGTGTTGGAAATCTTTGTTCAGTTTACATTTGAATAAATTTTTTAGATAACCTTTATACTAGCGATCCACTCGAGCTTCGCGCAGGTCGATAGATAGTAGATAAGTTAGTATTTTGAACAACAAATTTTTGTGGCTCCTACTATAAACACGTGATAAATAATGACTTTTAAAGGCCAATCTCAAAACTGCTGGGTGTACCCTCTACCTATGTTAGCAAGGGAAATAGTATTGACCTGCCGGCGTGTATATAATTTTACAAGGCGTGTCCCGCGGTTTCACCAGCATTAGATTATATAAATTATAGCTTACGTATTATTCCGATACAAAAACTATTCATGTTTCATCAATATCGGTTCGGTAGCTTTTTCGTGAAAGAGTAACAAACTATCTCATTTATAGTATCTGTAGGACAGTTTTGAATTAAAATTTTGCGAATTATGGTATAATTTGAAGTATATCTATGCAATTAATGGAACAACTTGTAGAACATTGATTATGCGTCTTTCTTCACGTGCCTCACTTAGATTAACCCGCTTCTTACTAAAGAACTATAGGAGACAACAGACTAGAGAGAAATGACGTACTCATGTTCGTAATTTAGGTTAACCTACCAACTTAATAGGTACCTACTCAAATTGTACGTAACACATTGATATGACAATAGATTGTAAATGAGTATAAAAAAACTTTGACTCACTTGATCTAGTAATTTTAAAATATATGCAACACCCATTGCAAATCCATCATCAGTAAAAGCGGCGCCAACTTTGTTTTTCTTGGACATTTTGTCTTTTGATAGTATCATGTGCTCAACAAAATTTAATGTCAGCGGTGGTACAATTATATAGAAATTTTTGAGATGAACATTTTTAGGATTTCTAAAAACAGGTGCAAATACATCTACGAGTAACTTGAAATACTCTGTGCCTTGGATGAAGTTCGATATCAAGTCAGTAATATTATGATCCAAAATGTCGGCAGATTGCAAAGTCTTCTGACTTAGATCATTTTCTTCACACATTAGTTTGAATGATTCTACGTTTTCGAGATGTGGTAGAAATAACGTAGCATCAGAACAGCAATGTCTTCCTCCAGAGCGTATCATTCTCACGTACCCCATGGCGTTCCCAATTTGACTTATAAGGTCCCGAAATAAATCTAAATAGCTAAGTCCATCTTCATTTAAACCTAAAACTCTGATACCTTTGTTGAATTTCTCCGCTGTTTTGTAAGAATACATAATTCCACTTCCATTAGTTTCTTTTAAATTTCTCAAGTCTTTAATTAATCTAGATTTAATGTGTTCATCGTACATGAATTGGGAAAATGTGAAGAATTTCTTTTTCAAGAATTGATATGTGAAGTTAACGGTAGTGTTCATAATTCCAGTGCCATGAGTTCTTATCGAGTTCGCGATGTGCCTGATGTTTATGGAATTCAAATGTTTGTTGTTGCTGCTCTTCTCTATGAAGATTTGGTTGTTCAAATTGTACAAGTATTTGGAAACAAATATATGAATGTTGCGCATTATTTCCAAAACATCCAATCCTTGCTCCAAGGTCTGTGTGGGTAGATTATCTTGAACTGTTTTTAGGTTAAATTTAAACTTTGCCATTTGCCGCATTTCTCCGTAAGTTTTCCAATCTGATAAAACGACTGTCGTTAGATTGTAGTACATTGTGGATAAATAATGTTCCACAGACGGCACTATAGACATGTATAGGTACTGTAACCTGAAGTTGTCCATGATAAGGAATATTTTTTTGGTCATGTCGAATGAGAACGGATTTATAACATCTAGTTGTAAATGGGAATGAATATGCAATCGCAAATTGGTCTCAACATTTTGGCTCGTGCTTTGAATTAATTTATTTTCTATTAGGGTCTTCATGTTATTCATAAACTCTTGATACTTTGTTATTCCATACTGCTTATCGGTTTTACGTAATAGCACAATGCAGTCTTCCAACACCATCAAAAAATATTTTATTTTGAGTGTATTTAGTTGTATGCTAAAGTTTTGTTCAAAGTAAAGGGGAATAATATTTTGATGCCATAATAACCATGAACAGTCACATAAGTTTTCCATGGAGTGTACAAAGTTGGATAGAGTCTGACTTTTTTCAAGTAGTTTTCCAATTCTGTTGTAGGTGTCTTCTAAATAGGTTGTTTGTGGTACAAAGCTCAGAGCTATGTTAGCCGCTATGTTCCGTTCTACAGTCGAAGCGCCTCTGAGCGCTCTCTCCGCGACCACGAGACAAGTCAGCTCATCAAGTCTTTTGTTCGCATAATTTTTATCTGTCATTAAAGTTTTCTTAACATCGAGTATTGATGATGTCGTTTGAAATACCAGATGTTGCTGTATCATATTAATAGATATAATTATTTGGTTACGATTGCGAACAACTGCATTTTTTAATGTTTTCAACATGTACAAAATTTCAAATAATGAAATCAACATGCTTTTAGGAAGAGGTATTCCCAATGATGAGTGTAAATTTATTAAAGTAAGGATTGAATAATTAATTGTTGAAGCAATATCTAGACCTTCGAGAAGAGTTTTTGCGTGAAGGCTCATTTCTGCAGCGCTGAGTTTGTGATGATTGGACGAAAAAATGTCTTCAATACTGAGCACCCACTGAGTGCATAGGCTGTGGAGGTAGGCGATGTCCTTCGGCAAACTTGTCTTTTTGGTGCTGATGTATGCTTGTCGCGCCTTTACCATACCTTGGCTCATTTTCTCATTTTTTGCACACAGGGATGGAACATGTCTTTGAAGGAATTGTTCAGGAAACCAAATTGTGGTTCCGATCACAAAAACGCTGTGAGCCTGTAAATTAAACATGTTTTAGTTAGCAAACCTAAAGTTATTTACATTAAACACAAAGCGTATAGCTATGCTAAATAAAACAATTGACTGAGCGATTTTTTCCGCGGTAACTTAGAAAAATCGTCGCCGCATTTGTATTGTGCTAACGATTAGTTTAAATGTAATCAGTTTTAACGACAACTGGAAACCGGGCTTATGACCTTAACATGCTCTTCTAGACATGCAGAAAGTCCACCAAGCAACTTATAGATAATACTATGAGTAAGTTTTTATACAAGGATCCTTTCGTCCTGGATCAAATCCACTACCTTCCAAGCACAGAATTGAGTTTACACCGCTTGATCAAAGAAGTTGTCTTATCACAAGAACCATAAATATCTAGCTTACAAAAAGGAATTACCTTTGTATTCAAGTCAACCAGTGATCTAAATGTCTTCTTATCATTGGTACCAAACAAATGTGTAGTGAGTACATACAAAGCGTTCACTTTTATACATTTGTACATGTTACTAACATTAGGTTGTTCTTGCACCAGCTTGTCCAGATTGGCTATGGCATGTTTCAGATATTGCATAAATTCAGTAGCCACTAACGAGCAGTTCTTATCAATTAAATTTCCTCTCAAAGCTGATACATTTTGGAGACTCCTTTGCACAATATCATCATTCATGAGCCTGGAGGCTATATTATCTACGGCACCCAAAATGGCTTTGTATTTGTCTTCAACTAAATCTAAACTATCTGGAGTGTTACTGAAGGATTTTATAGTTTTGTAGTATTTGTTCCAATTTGTGACAAGTGATGTGTTTGATATCAAAAGTTCCAGCAACACTAATACTGTGAATATCTCTCCAATGTGGTTGATGATGCAATGCAGCTGTATGCCATCTATAATAAATATAATAACTGTTATTATTGTGTAAAATAAATAATTATACCTATATACATATTTACATTGCATGTGTGGCGCAATGGCTAAGACAGTCACCTCACCGCTTCGTGTCGTGGGTTCGAGTCCCGCCCCAGACAACTATTTGTGTGACCCATAAATAGTTGTTCTGAGTCTGGATGTAATTTGTGTCCGTCTATTATATGTTTGTAAAGAACTCCGCGACACAGGGATTAGATTACCTAATGCGGGCGTCGTCTTTAAAAAAAAACTTTTTTTTTATCCCTGTCTTCTGTATACTAATAAACTATATAACTAAAAATACTATTAGTATAGCTGCCGGTCACTTACACTATCTACAGATCATAGGGATAAAAAAAAATTATTCAGCACTTGGGTATTACACACATTTGTACTTGTCAATAGTCAGTTAGTATTATAATAATCTATAACATATAATAAAATCGTAGGAAAGTCAAAACTGTACATTGAATTTTTTTTAAAAAGGATGTTTGGTGTGTGATCTATAATCAATTTCGAAGCCAAAAATAGTTATAAATTTTTGTCTGTTTGTCTGTACATACAGGCTAAACTCAAAAAATACTGCATGGATTTATTTCAAATTTTGTATGAATATTACTAAGAGGTTGGGTCAACATATAGGCTAAATATTATCACGCTATCACCTAAGGGGGAGGAGTTGTGATAATATATAAAGTTTAACGCGGGTAAAACCGCGGGGCAAAGCTAGTACTATTACTAAAATAAAATAATAATTATTTGGGACATATCCCACAGCACCATTTCGCCTTAGGGTCAAGCATAACACACGCCATAATGACTGTCATTTTATCCTTGTGTACAATATATCAGATTTAGTTAGTAGGCAATTGGTTTCCGCACTTAGCATTCTGATTGGGCCATTGTACAACACTGTCCAACAAACAATCAGATAAAAAAAAATCATTTTGATATATCAGACAATTTCATAAGAGTTTTTAATAACGAAGACATGAAAGTTATAAGTATTCACTTGAAAAAAAAAGATACTCGGAGTATAATAAATAATTTTAGAAATATTCTTACTAATATTGATAGCACTCTTGGTGTATATGGCGAATACTTGGTTGCAGAGGTTGCGAAGGACATCATCACACCGCGCTGTGAATGCGCTCAGGGAACATATTGCCTCCATATGTGTACTTATATCATTGTTGTTGTATTCTTCATACACAGACAGAAACATAAAGTGCCTGGAAAATTAAAAAAAAAAACATTATGTACAGACGCCGGCACATCAAGCTGTCTGTCAAATTTCTCGATGTTTCATTGATTTTCTACTTTGTCACATAAGCATAAGGTACACTTTCAATTGGGAAAATTTTACAGATTGGGGTAGCATGCTGTGCTGCAGTCTAGACATAATCCAGACAATTGTGCATTTTAAATTAAACCTGTCCTAAGAGCCTGTACTGTACTGAATAAATAATACTAATACTAATAATATTATCACTCATTCTGTGACAAAACAACTGAAATTATTTTAATAGCACATTTCATTTTAACATAGTTCTTATGAAAAGGGCAGGAGGTTTAATTTTGGAGTGAAATATGAAGGGTAAGTAAGCAACATTTTCCATCCCGTTGAATTATGAACTCTAAATGCAGTTTTAGTAGTTTGACAGTCTTATGTATGCTCCATTCTTTTCATTTGTGCTGTAGTAAAGATGTAATAACACTGAAATTAGTTTAGTGGTGTAAAATAAATAATTGCCAGCTTTCTAAAATTACTGGATCAAGGAAGTAAGTACTTTAAAATGAAGTGAGGTACAGCATATTTTCACAATATGAGCACCTTGACTGATTAAATACCTCAACCTTAAAGTTCACATTCCAGGTACTAGTATTATTGTGTTAATAGATAATAAATATCTATAGATAAAAGACATGTGCACATTCTGGGTGGGGATTGAACCCACAACCTCTGGCAGGTCAGTCAATATGATGTGGTGTTTATATAGTGTTGAATGATATTCAGTTTCTAAGTTGTGAATTAAGCTCCTTAAGTTACATCCACTGTTTATGTTACACCTTCTATATTGCTATAGCACTTATAACATTGAATATAAATTAAGTTCTTAAGGCTTTTATCATCATCACAAAGGCCTCCCCCAAGATCTCCACATTTGCTGTCATAAGGCTTTACTAAAATAGAAAATATTAAACCAAACAAGCTGTAAAAGAATCAGTTTGGAAAATTATATTAGCACTACCTATGCTGGGGCACATGAAGAACCAATAAAATTTGTGTTTTGCAAATATAAAACCACTTTATGTAGATTAGATGTAGAGACTATGCTGGGGCACATGAAGAACCAATAAAATTTGTGTTTTGCAAATATAAAACCACTTTATGTAGATTAGATGTAGAGAAAATTTCATTATAAATATAAATAGATATTAAGTTCTTGTAAACAATCAATTTGAGTATTGGAGTAGTAGTGAGTATTGTTAAATAGATTGAAACCATGAAAATCATCCAGGTGGTAAATATAATTAGTAGATCAAATGTGAAAAGAATTTTGTCTATAGTTTGTAGAACCAACAGGATTAAGTAACAAATTATTTAATTGTTCTTGTTTGACATATACAAATATATATCATGGAGGAAAGTCAAAACAATCAGATTTATCTTTGGATAAAATGGTTTTTCAGTGACCAGAGCTTTATCTACAAATAAACAATTATAGCACAGTTTGTTCCTTTAGTTTTTAATAATATGCTGATACAATTACAGGTTACTTCATAAGTAAAAGGTTCTTTTATGTCAATACCTTTCTTGTGCTTCTTTCTTGAGAGCTACAACTTCAACACACAGAGAGGAGAACACACTCAGGACCTTCGTCATCAATGTGTTGTCAGAAGACACCAGGTCAGTGATGTGAACACGTTCAGAAGGCACCATAACAACTTGTATTGGTAAAAATGTCTTATTTTGTTCCCAAAAGCCATCTTTTGAAGCAACTAAAAGCTCCTGGTATTGAGTTTTGAAAAATTGACCATATCTTCGAAGAAGCCATGTCCCAGCTTCTTTGTCCATATCGCTTTTCATCGTTGAAATCACAACAAGTTAGACAGCAAGTAAACTTTGAATAAACTTGAATATAAGTTTATTCGTTTTAAATACCTACTCAGATATTTGATTAATAACTTGTTTTATTTTTTTAAATATTATTTACATAGTTAACAAATATAATAATATATATTATATGATAACAACACAATCCGCCTACAAAATAAGTTTACTTACAGTATAACTTTTGACATTTATTGATTAATAATAATTGACATTGTTTTGACAGTAACAATTTGTTTTTGTAGTGGCAACCTGCTGAGCCTATGACAAAGATATTATATTTAATATCTTTGGCCTATGATCAGTAATTTCTACTTCTACCCAGTGTCATCATGAGTTTGTTGACTGTTGACTGCTCAACTCATTAGTGCTCATGGGTAAATAGAATACCAATTTATAATAACTAGGATCTATATTGGGCCCATTTTTATTTCTAGTTTATATAAATGATCTCCCTTATCTGGTATAGAAAGTATCAGACATAGTTTTGTTCGCTGATGATACTTCGCTCATATTTAAAGTAAATAGAAAGGATAAAGATCTTATTGAGCATAATAAAACACTCAGCTTTATATCAGAATGGTTTTCGGCAAATAATCTCTTGTTAAATGCAGGGAAAACTAAATGCATCAGGTTCTCATTGCCGAATGTGACTCAAATTGTACCAACAGTTGCACTTAATGCGAAAATATTAGATCTAGTCCCATCGACCGTATTTTTAGGATTGACACTTGATTCAAAATTGCAATGGGGTCCTCAGATTGAAAAGTTTGCAGGTAAATTAAGTTCGGCTTCCTATGCAGTCTGGAAAATAAGGCAATTGTCAGATGAACAAACTGCTAGATTAGTGTATTTCGTGTACTTTCATAGCATTATGTCGTATGGCATTCTGCTGTGGGGTTCGGCGGCTGACATAGGTACTATTTTTGTATTGCAGAAAAGAGCAGTCAGAGCCATTTATGGTTTAGGCAGTCGCGATTCTTTGCGAAATTTGTTTAAAGAAATAAATATACTTACTGTGCCATCGGAATATATATATCAGAATATAATGTTTGTTAGAAAAAATATTCATAATTATAAAAAGAAAAGTGAACTGCATAATATAAATACTAGGAATAAAAACAAACTAGCCATGCCAGGCTTTAGAGTAAGCAAAACTAATAAATCATTTTTAGGAAATTGTATTAGGTTTTATAACAAGCTTCCTACTCAAATTACTGATCTGCCTGACACAAGTTTTAAAACACATATTAAACGTATACTTATGGCTAGGGGTTATTACACCACAAAAGAGTACATCGATGACAAAGACGTCTGGCTCTCACTTCCTACCTGCACATTGCTCGCTGGAGATCTTGTAGACATATAGACATGACTGATCTGCTGTGTTACGTGAACTATCTGTAAATGATTGCTATCATATACTTAATTTAAAATTATTGACTCTGTCTCAAAATGAATAATGTTATTGTTTCGAAGTTTTTCTTTTGTATACCTAAATATAATCTAAAATAATAAGCATTCAGACAACCGATCGAGCATATATTGTGTTTGCCTACTAAATAATTACTCTAATTGGACCAAATCCCGTGTTCATGCCCGCTTGAGTATGTTTCGCCGGACCGTCTCAACTGGGTCGTGTTGAAACCGGTAGTAGATGAACCCACTGAGTTTGTTTCGCTGGGTCTTCTCAGTTGGGGCGCATTGGATCCGGTGGTAGCATTAAAGCGCGACCGTCGTTATTAACACAAGGTCCGTCATAATAATAATACCTTTAATATAGACAGAACCATTGACAATATGTAGTAAAAATATTAGACTTAAACTAGATAATTAAACATAATCTCTTGACAATAACTTGATACGAGCTAGCTAAATATCATTTCTGTAATAAAATAAATTTTATAAATGTTTTCATACAAGATGTACCTAAATATCTATGTTACTAGAAATAATATCTAATGTATACTTACTATATTACTACAAACATGTTCTGACTATTTACAAGCGCTTTTTTAAAGTCTACGTGAATAAAAACCTTTTTTATTTTTATTTTATACTTTATTTTCACTAGTTTAAAGCCTGAAATAAAAGACTAACACACATCTGAGTTAGTGAAAAAAATATATTTAATTTACGTATTATGCACAAAAACAATAATCATAAATGTCATAATTTTATCATGTTAGATATTAATTTAATAATAAGACGTGTGGCACTCGGAGACTGCCGCGGTAAAGCTATTGCATAGCATTTTTTATCAACTTATGCAATTATTATTATTTAATTAAATACCTATACACCTATATACTTTCTCACAAACAGCTGATTACGGTAGTTTTCCAATACAACCAATGCCACCTAAAGGTGGGTTGCTGAACTAAAGAGACAAGCGTGATATTTCAGTCATTTAAAGTTCTGATATTTATCGATAGATGGCGGTTGGAGTGGGGGGTGTTAGAATTTTTTCGTTACGGAATTTCTGGATTCGGTCCCCACGCTCAAGGCCCGCGATAGAAGCTATGCAATAGCTTAAAAGAATTTATAATTACGGAATTAGGGGAAAATCAAATAAATTTAATAAAAGAATTTATAATTACGGGATTAGGGGAAAATCAAATAAGGTGACGAACATTTACTGGATGTGAATTTTTAAAGGAGAAATAGTCGAAAATGAAAAAGGTATATTTAAAAAAAATATAAATCTAGGGCTAGGTCCCGTGTAGGACGCGTGCCAGGTCGCAGGCGAAGCGGGCCCCGCGCCCCGCGTCTTGTATCCGCCTCACGCGGCGCTGATCTTGAAATGACATGAATCAAGCACGCGAAGCGGACGCACGAGCCGTGCGCCCGCTCAACGCAGCGCAGCCCTTATGGCAGGTTGGGTAAAAAATAAATTAAAGAAATAAAATAAACTTACTTACTTTATTGACAACCTTATCTTAGAAAAATATATAATTTATTGCTTTTTAAAGCTCTTAAGTATAGGATAAATATTATCAAAGGCTTCGTATATTTCCTCTCTCACTTTGGCACCAGTCAACACAACTTTTCCTGACACAAATATCAGTAACACTATTCTAGGTTTGACCATTCTGTAAATGAGACCAGGGAATAATTCTGGTTCGTATGAGCTGAACTGTCCATGTGTAAGTACTAAACCTTCTAATCGGATTGGAAATTTAACATCACAGCTTCCAACCATGTTCTGAATTTTAAAGTCCAAAAATTTCGCCTGAAAATAAAAAAGAAACAAAATAAGGATTAAATGTAAATTATTATTCACAATTAGGTTTTAGATTAATTACAGTTAGCTCTAAAAGGTGTGATTTGCATTTAAAAATAAAATAATAGTAGGGAATATCTGGTATTGAAAGGATGAGATATGAGTATATTTGAATTTTTTTATTGTTCTGCACATTAAAATCTACATGCAAACCATGAAGGTTTAAAGCAGGTAGGTTTTAATGGAAAGAGGTGCTGGTCACTTAAAAACTTAATTTAATCTAGATAAATCTAGCTCATGTAGCTGACTATACTAGAAATAACCCAAGAGCCCATGACAGCCAGACCTTAGTCATTTTATAAAAGCTGAATGTTTTACTGTGCATGTCCCCTCTACAGGTAAGAACGATCATTGACTATGGAGTTTGGGTAATGGTTATTTTGGCAGATAATAGGTAGTAATGGTGCATAAAATAGTACCACACAGTAGTTACATATACAGTAAAACTTTCAGCTTTTATAGAATAACGAAGGTCTGGCTGTCATGGGCTCTTGCTCTATAACATTCTATAAGCAATCATAATCGTTTGTTTAACACTAACAAAAAAAACACATAACTTTCTAGATTTAAACAATTTTCGTTGACCGCGATATACAGGGTTACTTCTAAAACACCAACAACCTCGGAGTACTAGATAGTTAATACCATAAACAACAACTTTTGTTCTTCAACTTTTTAAATTTGTTAGATTTTATATTGATACAAAAATTTTTTTTTTCCTCGTTTGAATTTTTATAACCCTACGAGCATCGCAAAGACGTGCGCACTTATTGCTACTGTGTGTGCACAGTACATAAAGAGTATTTACCCTTTTTCTTCTTGAGTAATTCAATAAAGTCGTAAAATCAAACTTTATATATCAGGTAATATCATCCACCAGCAAATATTATGAAATTAATTGCATATTTTGTGTCTTTAAAACAAATCACGTTCACATTATATTTTGCAGTTAATCTTCTTTACTCACGCTTGACTTACGCGAGACAAACTGAATTTTAAAGGACACATAAGTTAGTAAAGATAGAAAGAGAGTGATACGTTTCATATATACGAAATATTACTGAAGGGGCAAGAGAGAGAGATGCGAGCACACATTTTCTTTTTAAATTTCTCTCATAGCCAGTTACATTTGAAGTTTTACTTTGTCATGTGGTCTAAAGAACGCTCGTTTTTATTAAAAACTTATGTCTAAACATACTGCTATCGGATCCCAAACTAGACAGCCTGCGCTTTGGCAACCCGACAACTGATAAACATACCTATATAATATGTATCTATTAAGAAGCTGTATTTTAAGTGTTTTGAACTCAATCATTAATGTGAAAATACATCCTACATACTGCCAATAAATATATCTTTTGCTTAACAAACAACAATGAAAATTAAAATTGATTTTCTTGTGAGTTTGTTTTAGAAGTTAGTATAAACTGTTACTTCACTGCTTATTATCATTGTCTGCGTCTTCTCCTTTGAAGAATTACATAAGTCAATCTGTATCAATTCAGGTCAATGACATTTCTTTAGAAGGGAAGAGCGAAAAGAAATGACATTCACCTACTAAAGTCTTCTCGTCTTTTACTGGCTTGGCAATAACAGAAATAACTCACTGTAAAACCTAGTTTTTGTATAATTCTAGCATATTTCCTTGCGGCAAGACGGGAATCCTCCTCACTCTTGGCGCCTGTGCATACCATCTTCCCCGACGAAAAGATTAGCGCTGTTGTTCTTGGTTCTCTTATTCTCATTATAACAGCAGCAAACCGCTTGGGATTGTATTCTGCATTTCTAGCATGAAGAGCTATTTTCTTTAAGTCCAGCTTGCAATTCAGGTTCACAGTTGATACAATATTTCTGAAAAGAATAAATTTAATACTTTATTTACAAATACATACACAAAACACACTTGATATATAGAATTGTGACACAGTGAAAACCCTCTATGCCAACTTTAAAAGTAAAGTTTAATTGGTTATTAAGAAGGATTGAAGCAGCACAAATCACTTTTTCTATTCATAATACTGATTTCTACAAATTATTCAGAATCTACCCAAGTATATAAGTGCCTACATAATTATATACTTCCTTAAGATTTTTGTTAAATAAACATGCAATGCAATAATAATATCCAGTGTAATAATAATAATTTTAGTTGCCAAAAGAAACAAATACAATGGTTCAGGAACAATATTCTGTATGTTCTAAGCCTGCCCAATAGGAATTTAAATTGATTTGCTTTCTCTCATGCTTACAGTTGGCAATTTGCTTTTTGCCTTTGTCATATACATAAAGTTTATTGTGATAAGTTTACAAAGCAAAAACATACTCTCCAATGTACCCTCCTACAGTTCAATGTTGTGGGAGCTACTAAGAAACATTGCTAAAATAGAGTCATATAAATATAAATTTACCCTCAAGTGTGCAAAATATCAACAGTGAATAGAGAATAAAAGTTTGTATGGAAATATGTAAGGTTTATGTGAATGTTTTATAAGTTTGTGACAATAGACAAAATATTAGAGATATTCTGACGTAACATTTACAGAGTATTCATAAAATGTGAAGACAAAGTTGCGGGCACAACTAGTCACAAATATAATTAACAACATTTAACAAAAAACATTTTTGTTAACTGAATCACAAATTTTATAAAAATAATTGATAAAAAAAGAATATTGAGCTAGTTAATATTCAACAAAATCTTGAACTTACTGCAACTGTGGTAGGATTCCTGGGTCAGCTGAGTGTGGCGTCATTGGAGTCATCGGAGCTGGGCTAGCTTGGCTTAGCATTTGTTGCCCACTTGTGATCATGGGTGACATTAGATTTTGCTGAAAAATTTACAGTGTCAAAAAAATCAACTTTGAACAAAATTACAAGCCTAATATTTGTGTTCATGATGTCTTTTTGTCTTAGTCTGGGTGTTTTCTGTGTATTATAGGCATATATTTACAAAATAAAGAAAATAAGTATTTATGTCCAATCACTTAAATCCGCTTTCAGAAAAGAATTTATCAAGGTAAAGTCACTTTTTAACATTTGTACAGAGTAGTATTCAGTGTGGCAAATTTCACTTCATTACTTTTAGCTAGTTAGCATAATATGAACAGCAGATTTGTTGTCTAGTCTCCATAGTACAAATGCCACAAGGGCAAAATATGATGATCTATAAACAATGTTTATCCAGAATGCTCTTGTGTGTATACTTAAGTTTCACATGTGAAATTAAGCTGAGTTGTAGTCATTAGACAACATCCATATCAGAGGCCTACTCTGAAAACTCTGACACTAGGATGACCACTGCCCATATCTTAAGTAGTATGAAATAGCTACTCTACAAAATGAGTTGTATAAATTTAAATGGGAGTGGGGTGCAATTACCAATCCACCGAGTACCCTGTTCCTTGTACATTAACCATTTTGCTGTTGCATACATAGTACGTACTCGACAACACAGCATGTATACTGTAGAATAGGTAAGATAAATACCCTGTTGCTATCAAGATGTAGATGTCTTGAAACTTATAGCACAATATAGGTAGCTTTAGAATAGTGAAACTTGTAGGGTAGAAAACATACTGGTGTTTGAGGCTGCATCATTTGCTGTGGCGTGGCGTAACTGGCAGCGGGCGCATACGCGTGCACAGAGCGCTGTGGGGTGCCCATCAGGCCGAAGCCGACCAGTGGCGACGCGCCCAGCGCAGCCGCCTGCTGCTGTTGCTGCTGGTGCTGTTGTTGCTGCAAGGCATTTGGAAGGATCTGCTGATCTTCCTCAGGCTGATGTAAAGGAGTACCTATACCAGGTATGTGGAACGGACTCGGAAGCATTTGATCCATTTTGTAATCTGTTTCTAACTATAAACAACGTCAGGTTCCCTGGCACTTTACGTTCACCCTGCTGAGGAACGTGGGCTCACTGTATTGTAATATTTATTCTATTTCATTTTAGCTCCCTTCGAGGGCTATTCTCGAAAGCTTGTTAACAATTGGGTTAATGTAGATTATCTTCACAAAATTATTACAATTTAGCGGGTTGTTAGCTACTTTGCTCATTAATTCGTACTAGACAGTGTTGCCAGTTTCAACTATCAATTTTGGACGGTCGATCCTATAAGACATCCTATAATAAAGTAATATTAAATATTAGTTATCTTTGGAAACAATAAAATTATCCCAACACCAAAACCAAAGCCTCATCTAGTAATTACCACATGAAAAAAACCGCCTACTAAAAACATACGGTATCGTATGTGGGACATCGACGATGGTGTGAGGAAAAATAATATTTTTCCGTCTACCCTCAATTTATTCTGAATATTTATTTTTACAAAATTGACGGTTGTTTGCTTATATATGTAAGTTTAAATACATTTATTCTTTTTATATTTAATATTATTTTAATTGATGCTTACACAGTTGACCATTTACCTTATGAATGGAGACTCTATACATCAACCAAAACCTTAGTCTTAACGCTGTACTGCTTTCATAGGCGAAATAAATACCCTCTGCCCCTGTCACACAAAGTATTATTTTAAAATAAAGTAACGATGTATTGAAACTTTGCTGGATAGGACAACGTAGGTACAGCAAACTTAAGTGGGTTATTAGCGCCGCTGGTTTGATAATTGTAGCTTTAGTTTTAAGTTTACGAGTTGGATACCCAAAGTTCTGCTTTTTGCTTTTTATGCGAATGGGAGATTAGAAATTCTTTGAAAGAGAAATTTTCTTCGTTAAGTCAATTTCAGTCTCAAATATGTAATAAAATTTATATTGAATAAAAAAACGTTATTTTTAACTGTGACATGATAGAGATTTCATAATCACGGTTAATAATTACCCTAACTCCAAAGCTCTCGAATATTAATATATTCAAGAGCTTTGGAGTTATGGTAATTATTATTACGTGTAAAAAATCTGTTGAAGGAATGTAATCATTCCTTCAACAGATTTTTTGTTTCCCAGTGTAATTATTTTACGAAATTCAGTTCAGTAATAAATAGAAATAATACGTGATTCCATTATTCACCGTGCGTGGCGCGGGAAGGCTAATACAGTGAATTTCAGTATACTATGTTATTTCCTTTAGATCTGGCATCACTCACTGTCATTGTCATTTTTACACACATCGCTGTCATTTTATTTGTCAATTTACGTGGCCAGATAGCAAAAAATTCCCCAATTCCATGAGGTTCAAAATAATAGCACGAAACCGAAATTCTCTAATTTCCATGGAATCAGCTGCCCCTTTAGCTTACTACTTCTATAAACAAGGATTTCAAAGAAAAATACCTATTTTATTTACGATGTACTTATTATCAAATTGAAACTTTTTTTCAAATAAGTTAATTTAATTTAATTAATATCATCATCATATCTGCCGAAAGATGTTCACTGCTGGAAAAAGGCCTCCCTTGGGTGGGGTAGGCCTTTTTCCAGGATCTCCACAATAGCCGGTTCTGCGCTGCCCGCATCCAGCGGCTTCCCGCGACCCGCACGGGATCGTCGGTTCACCGTGTAGGACGCCTGCCCACGCTTAATTAATGTCACGAAGTTATTTACGTTTATTATATCTACAATTTTTGTTTGTGTTAAGTATTTATTGAAATGAAACTGCCCATTAATTAGTATTTAATTATTCAGCAGACAGCCAAATAAAGGAATAGGCTGTCTAATCTAAGCGTTCTTAGCGATGCTCTATCGAAAATTTAAAATCAATTGAGGGATTTTTGAAATCTTTGTTACCAACACTGTTGTCAAATTCCATTTGGTTTGATGCCACGCCAGTTCCATTATTTTTTAATAATTTGTGTAGATAAATAAGCCTTAATTATGGCTGAAACAATGAAGCAAACTGTGGCGTCAATATTAAAAAGTATTGAAAGGTAAATGTTTGGAATTAGGAAAGTTCTATTATTAAGGTTAGGTTTCTGAATAATACATTTATGTTCCTTGAGTTTAGTAACAAATTTATTAAAAATGGGGGCAGTGATTACCTATTCCCCTATTCCGCCTTAAGAATAATGTGCCCTTTATTTTTGTAGGACTATTATAAAAGAATCCAACCACATTCATGTTTGATGATTCAGAGTCATTTCCCTTTGATCCATAGATGTTTTAGGGTTTTGCCGATTTATACAAACCTCACATAGTTAATTCCTTCATCTTACTCGTATTACAGATATAATCCCGCCAATCTACAAACATTAGAAAGATATGTAGAAATGCAGTCACGAGAAAACACCTATGATTTGGAAGCAAACCTGTCTGTACTGAAGCTGTACCAGTTCAATCCGGAGAAGTTCAATGCTGATATCACTTGTCAGATACTCTTGAAAGCTTTGACTAATTTTCCACATACTGATTTCACTTTGTGCAAGTGTCTACTGCTTGAATCTGTGGTAAGACCAGTTGTTTAATATTTTTCATTACATTTGCTCAGAGAATTACTCTTAGTGATTCTCTAAACAACATCATGTCCGCTTGACGGGCCTGTTGGTGCAGTTGGAAATGCTTGCTTTTCACAATATAATGAGCTCTGCCTTTATACACCAAATTCAATTGACATTTATGAAACCGGTTTAGGTACATACTGAGTACACAGGTTGAAGTTATGTCATGATGAGGGCAGGCCCCTACAAGATGATCTTGTGAAAGCACAAGACCAGCAATTGTGGAGATCTTTGTCCAACTGTGGGCGTCTTTCCACTGATAGGATGTTTCTTTTAGATCTCATCATCTGACATACTACATACTTACATTTAAATTTTCTCATGTTTCCAAACATGTCTCCTATACATATAAAAAATAACATACAAGTGTTTTTCTATTTGTTTTAGACAGAAAATGAAACAATATCACAAATTAAGTACCTGGCTGATATCTTAGAGCAGTGTGACTTTGCTCAATTTTGGAACCGAGTACATCAGATGCCAGAGCTCTGCAACCGCATCAGTGGATTCCATGATTCTATTAGGAAGTTTGTCTGCCATGTGGTGGGCATCACCTTCCAGACCATTGATAAGAATAATCTTGCTAACTTACTGGGGGGCATTGATGGTTAGTATTTGTTTTATTATTTTATGGAGGTAAGAAGATACATTAAGATTTTTTGTGGAGGCAGTGGACTTAGGATCAAAACGAACCTGGGACTTTTGGATTTCACCTGGACACTTGTCCAGCAGTGGGACTTTTATGACAATGTACTCATGAAAGCAACATTTTGTTACAAGCTAATGTGTTACTTATTTATTACTTAAGGTTACAGTTCATTAGAGCCACCGAGCACCCACCCCGTACCGCCTCGCCTCCTGTGGTTAGTATTCTTTATAAGGACTTGTATGCGCTCACTATATCAACTCCATAGCGTTACCGGATCGTAAGCCGTCCCCACGCAGACGACTGGTGGACCACTCGGTGCGAACTCGCTGCTCGCATGCTTGCCTTGGATTGACTGCGCATTGCCTACGCGCGGATTCCGAGTGGACCGCGCGCTGCCCGCGCGTGATTCACACGAGGACGATACTTGGCGATGCGCCGCTCCCCTCCCACCACTAGAAAATTCGTGGACCAAGCGACGTCCACTCGTTGACCACTCGGCGTTCACTCGTTGATCGCGCGGGGTCCACTGGTTGACCGCGCGACGTTTATTGGTGATAACGCGGCGTCCACACGTGGACAACCTGTCCACAACGAGTGGACGCCGTACGACGAGGCGGTGCGGGGTGGGTGCCGAGTGGCTCTAATGAGCTGTGACCTTTATACTGCTTATTACTCAGTATTTTTAACCGATTTTAAAAGGAGGAGGTTCTCAAGTTCACTGGTTTTTTATTCTTTTTTTTAATAACCTGCAATTAGTCTCATGTGACTATAATCAGGTTTGTTGAAGTGAAATAGGTTTAAGAGGGCCACTGCCCCCACTCTCTGCAAGTCATTAAGCACATAGGCTCTTTTCAATTGGTTTATAGGATTTCTTTGCAGAAGCATATTTGCCAGAGGATTAGGATGATTCATCAAGCAATCTGTGTATTTTTCAGCGTAAAGTTAAGCTTCTTATATCACAGTTTTCATATCCAAGTACTCATGAATCTCTGAGTTGCAAGTTGATGCGCCAATATATTGTTTTGAGCTCTCTGCCTGTGCCTTTTTCTGAGCAGAAAAAGATAGGGCCAGCCTTGTCTTTTTCATAAGAACTATCTTAGAGAAAAATGCATAGTTTACTTGATATTGCACAGAATCCGGGGCAATATACATTTGAATGTTTAAATACTCTATTTCAAAAATTGTTTTAATTTAAACGAAATATATGTCAAGCAGTTATCTTTGCAATACTTAGATGCTTCTTTTTTAAATGTTTGTTTTTTCTGCTATTGATCTGACCTAGATTAAAAAACAATACAATCAACTGTTACAGCTATTTTTCCAACAGTGATTACCCTTAAGTAGGCTATTACAAACTTAATACTTACTTAATAATAAAGTCTGAAAATAAAAAAAAAGCAAAGCGTTATCTTTGCAATACTTAGATGCTTCTTTTTTAAATGTTTGTTTTTTCTGCTATTGATCTGACCTAGATTAAAAAACAATACAATCAACTGTTACAGCTATTTTTCCAACAGTGATTACCCTTAAGTAGGCTATTACAAACTTAATACTTACTTAATAATAAAGTCTGAAAATAAAAAAAAAGCAAAGCGTGTATTAAGTAGTGTATTAGAAACATAATAATTAAGCCTCGGTTAGTTAGCTAAATTATCAATTTACATTAGTATATGTAGGCGGTTGATTGAGCTTCTATTTTCGTTCGTGGGTTTAAATAAACTTACAAAACTCGCCTGGTTTAGTGGCAGCTAATATTTTTATTAATTTGAACCCTTGAATTTATTGCTTGTCCTTGAGAACTCTCTCGGGATTAGATTCATGAGGCTTTTTTTATTTGGAGTGTATGATTTTAATAATTCTCTTTTTGGATATGTATCTAAACTTCACAAAAGATTTTATGCATTTTTGAGAAGTGACTGAGGTTTTCTACCGATCGAAAGTAGTTACATTGTGTTCTGACCAATTTATTGTATTTATTTCAAGACGGCAGACGACCCGACGCCCGACGCCCTTTAGACAAGATAATTTAGATAGATAGAAATAACATTTTCAGCTCTAGCGTAAAGCTACGAACGATACACGTCGGCAGATCAGATTTACAGAGAATGTATATTATGTATTTTTTTTATACTGGATGGGTTTGCGCTTGAGCATAATCTCACCTGATGTTAAGAGAAGATGTGGTCGAAGGTGGACCATGCGTATCCATAACATAATTCTAGCCTTGAATGAACCCATGTTATATCAGTCTGGAAACACGTCGTTCGGGAGGGTTTTCCACAACTTAGCCGTAAACGCTTCGTACGGCATGCTGGAATGTCAACACAAAGTGGTGTAGACCCTTCCGATCCCTGGTAGTCCGATGAAAAATTAATTTCTTTTCTGTTATTTAGATGTCACTTTGAAACATTGGGTGAAGAAATACGGATGGAGAGACGACGGCAACCTCATTTTCATCGCCACTCAGGATGAAAACATTAAGACCAAGAATATTACTGAGAAGATCGAATTCGACCACCTTGCCCCACTGATGGCATTGTTGTAAATCTTGTGCAACATTATTGAATAAATTTATAATGGAAATGTAATTGTGTCATTTTTTGCTCCGATTGCTTCAATCGACACTCGTAGATTTGTTTATTAACTTATTTTTTGCGTCTGGTCACTTGACCAGATACTTTAATTATTTAGTTGTCTGTCTGGGTGCAGTGTGGTAACAGCGATGAATATCACTACCCTGTCTCACCTATTGGGGCCTAAAAGGCTTCCCGAGGGTATAATTACCTGAAGCGTCTCTCTAGTACTAGTACTATGACCATCATACTGCGATCGCCAAGCCGTCTCCCAAACATCGTGAATACGGTATATCGCCTCAAAATGAATCTTTATCTTTGGGGGGATACCTTTGTTCAGCTGTTGATGTCTTTCGGCTGATATCATGATGATGATAACCTTGTCTAAAGTGTCTTTGATTTAATCGTATATTTTCCGGTGAAGCCGATATGACATGGCTGGCTACGTGTATTTGATATTGAGATCGTAATAAATTTGTTGTGATTACGAATTGTAGAGGCGCTAGGTTGAGAGTACTTGGAATAATCCGATCATATATCACAGCACACTAATATAATATCGTGTGTTTGGAGGCAAGCCGATAGTAATCGTGTTGTATGAATCCTTCGCCACTGGCCAGATTACTAACATACTATTTATGGCTGCGTAGACCAAAATATTTAGTTTCCTTAGTTTATTTCCTAGTCGAGATATGGTTGTTTAGAATCATGTTCAAATGAACATGATTCTAAACAACATCTCCTTGATAGGTACCTAGACACCTACCATGATATAATCATTTATCTATGAAATGAAGTACCTAATGTCTCCAGTCTATTAAACTTGACCTAAAATCTATTTTCGTAATATAAGTATAGATCTACAATCATGCATAAAGTACGGAAACATCTTTGAAATAGGCCAGCCTAACGATTAATTTTCGAATCTCAAAACTTGTAATTAGGAGGTTCTAACCTCTATCAATGGGTATAATATATGGTATCCAAGTTTCGATATTTGTGTGTCCCTTCAATATTTAACCCCTTTATGTAAACTTAACGTATTCATTACGTTTTATACAAGTGTAAGTATTTCCAAATGGGTACACTTGTATAAAATGTATATTTTCTATTTGCAATAAAGAATAAGAATTGTGTTCTATGTTCACGGCACAGATGGCGCAGTGGCTACGGTGGTTGCATTAGCGCTACCAAAACTGCGCATTGCAAAACTTAATTTAGCATAGTAATACATTATTTGTGTGACCTTAAGATTAAAGTTTGATTTCATTATGGTTTTCTCTGTGGTTTCTATTAGCAGTTTATTGAATGATGTACATTGTTTGTATCAAAAATAATTTTAATTTAAATTAACAATCGTCTTATGTAATATCTTATGTACAATGACTTTCTTCAAAACATAACAATATAAAACAACTAACACATATTCGATCAGGTAATGAAATGGGGTCGCATCAAGATTGTTACGATTTCTTGGAGTGCTTGTAGCCGTGCTCTTTGCCGTCGGCGTGACCTGCCTTCTTGCCGTGGTCGTGGTGGTGGGCGTGATGTTCCTCGTGGCCGTGGTGGCCTTTGTGACCTTTGTGGTCTTCGTCGTAGTGCCCCTTGTCGTGGTGGCCCTTCTTTCCGTGGTGTTTCTGGTGATGGCCCTTTTCGTGATGACCGCCTTTCTTGTGATGGCCGCCCTTTTTGTCGTGATGTCCGTGGAAGTCGCCATGTTTGTGATGGTGGCCTCCCTTGTGGAAGTCGTCGTAGAACTTGTGTTCCTTGTGATATTCGTCTTTATGTGATTTGTGGTGGAATCCGGTGGTTTTAGAACCTTTTTTGTGTCCTTTCTTGTGACCGAATTTTCCTCCTTTGTGTCCATGAGCCGCTTCGTGGTGTTCCCCGTGGTGGTCGTGTTCATCGTGATGTTTCTTCTTGTGGCCTCCATGTTCGTCGTGGTGACCCTCGTGATGGTGCTTGGCGTGATTTCCGTGGTCTCCTTTGTCGTGGTGATGATGCGACTTATACCCCTTCTCTCCTTTATCGCCATGATCTTCATGGTGGTCTGCATGGTGTTCATGACCGCCGCCTGTTTCGTGGTGACTGTCCTGGGCCTTTTTATGTTCTGTACCTGCAACGGACTGGTCTTTCTGGCTGCCCGCTGGGGCCAGATCAGCTCCGGTGGGTGCTGCTACTACGGCGATTGCATCTTTTTGTTCAGTATCACCTTTTGCTTGGACGACATTACGGGCGTAGGTGCAAGCTACTAAGCATGCTATTAAACCTATTAGAAATGGGAGCTTCATGTCTGAAAAAGAAGAGAATTTTAAGTACTGCGTTGCTGCATATGATTATACATATAGTCAGTAATTTATTATTATTAATTATTATGATTAAATTGAAGTATTAAGTAATTAATTATTATTAAATTTAATTATTTATTAGTTAAGTTTGTTTATAAAATTATATAATAAGTGTGTCACTTACTTGTTGTGGGTCGCCTGCAGTTCAGACAGTCGACGCCAAAGTTACGATCGCTGTGTCAGTAAAGTTTCCGCTCAGTGAATTTATAGACAACATCGCTTTCATCTGGTGTCGATTACCGAGGGTCTTTGCCAATCGTTGATTTCTGGATGAATGATTCTGCGACGGCGACTATGACAACATCGTGTTATGGTTAAACTAAATTAGTTCCGTTATATCGCCACTTAGTAATGTACCGAACTGATTAACTTCTGTTCAAATTGTCTAGATTTGTTGCATATAATATAATTCAATTATCTTTACAACGTGTAACAAAAGGTTGTATGAATGACCTAGTCATATTTCATGACTTGTAGTTTCTTCGTCATATTGAGTAAAAAAACTGAATAATAAATTGTACGGTAAGTACCTTTATTCAATATTCAGAATAAGTTATGCGGCACACATCCCATATATACAACTCGTATCAGATTTGAATTGCGTCTGTTTCTCGAACTAGATAAAATTCTGCGCGTGCATGGGAACTCTACACGTAGAGACTGCATAAATTATGTTATTATACTTATGTACTATTGTTTTAATTTTGAATCTATTTCATACAGCT
This sequence comes from Pseudoips prasinana, assembly GCA_951640165.1. Classification (NCBI taxonomy): domain Eukaryota; kingdom Metazoa; phylum Arthropoda; class Insecta; order Lepidoptera; family Nolidae; genus Pseudoips; species Pseudoips prasinana. The sequence continues at coordinate 31,776,721 of OX621243.1, read as the reverse complement.
AATTACTCTACTGCATTGTAAGCTTCTTATTAAGAATAGCTAGGCGGGGTTCGTATTATTCTAAAATATTAAAAATAAACAGTTAAATGGGACTCCATATCGTTACAGCAGTATATTTTAGCAACTGCTAATGAAAGCGATTTGTAATTTAGAATGGTTTTAAATTTTACTTAGGCAACTAAGATGCAAAGGAATAAAACTAAATACATATATTTCGATTTTATTTGTAAAATAGCTGAAGGGAATCTAAATTTCAATTTATGTGTGTTTAAATCCACATTTAAACACACATAGGTACCTAAATTGAAATTTAGATAATAATAATTTAAAAGGGCTTTATTTAATCAGTAGGTATACAAAATAGATTTTTATTTCTTTATGCCGTGTTTTTTTTTGAGTATACGAAGTCCACGATATTCGAAATGCAAAAATAAACCCAGTTATTTCGAATTTATTAATGTTTCCGTATATGTAACTTTATTTTTGTGACGAACATAATGTAGATCCATACTTCTTGAAGCAGCTATCTTGACTTCTTTGGTGGAATTTAGATTAATTTTCAATAACGTAAAATGTTAAGATACCTCAGTATATCTCGTTTATGGTAAGACACCTAATCCATTTATGTATCCGGAAACTGATGGTGAATACCTTTGTCTTACTGTTGTTTATAAAATACTATACATATGTACATGTTTACATGTTCTACATATTAATTTATAGCTGTTCGGAAACAATAAATAAAATAAATCGATTTTCTGAATTAGGTCAGTGTTCTTAAGATGATCAAAAATCTAGTTATTTTTTTTAAGTAAGTATACCTACTTAGGTCCTAGGTGTGTTGGTAAATCCAATTCGCTCCTACTCAATTTATTTGTTAAGCACGTATTCGTGTATAAGTAAATCAACATATAAATAGGTAAAAATTTAAGTAAAATGTAAAAAGTTTAAATTAAATCAGATATTCTTTTAGCATTAATTCATTTATTTACAGAGAGGTATTGTACAAAGTAGATAACAAAATAAACAATAAAATATGTTAATTGTAACAAAATCAGTGCTTGCCATGTTGGAATCCCCAATGTTTGTGACCCTCGTGACCACCTTTCTTGCCATGGTCGTGGTGGTGATGATGGTGTTCCTCGTGTCCGTGGTGCCCTTTGTGCCCCTTGTGGTCCTCATCGTAATGATGTTTGTCGTGATGTCCCTTCTTGCCGAAGTGATGCTCGTGGTGACCGGAATCGTGGTGACCGCCCTTCTTGTGGCCGCCGCCGTGTTTCTCATGGTGTCCGTGGTGATGACCATGCTTATGATGCTTGCCCTCCTTGTGATGGTCATCGTAGAAGTGATGGTCCTTGTGGTATTCGTCCTTGTGGTACTTCTTGTGGTAGCCTTCGGTCTCTTCTCCTTTGTCGTGATGTTTCTTGTGGTGGTGCTTGCCGCCCTTGTGGTGGTGGCCGTGTTCGTGGTGATGGCCGTGGTGGTCGTGCCCATCCCAGTGCTTCTTGTGGCCACCGCCGTGTTCGTGATGATGTCCCGAGTGATGATGTTTGCCGTGGTCGCCGTGTTCGCCTTTGTGGTGGTGATGGTGTCCCTTATGCCCTTTGTGTCCTTTTTCGCCGTGTTCGTGGTGGTGATGTGCGTGGTGCTCCTTGCCACCGCCCTCCTCGTGGTGGTGGCCGTGGTGGCTGGCGGCGGCGACGAGGTCACTCTGCTCGATCTCTCGAGTAGAGCAGACGACCACGACGCATGCTAACACGGCTAGAGCGACGTACGACCTCATCCTGTCTGAGTGGGGTTGTTTCCCTGTGCCTATTGTATTTGCTTACTTGGACGGAACTGTGTCAGTGCCCGGCTGTGACAGCATTTTATATCATCAAATTTGCGGGTTGCGGCTGGTGAAACCATCGAGCAAGGACGTCACGGCGCGCCGTGCTCGGTACGCGTTACGCGTTATTATCATTTCTGGTCATGGCGACATAGGTCATTATTTATAGGGCTACGCAAACAATAATCCAATCCAATAAATATCTTTACTTTGTACTGCCTTCCACCTGCAATTGATTAATTTTCATTCGACTCAAGTAGTCAAAGGACTTTTTCCTATAGCTGGAACATCCTTGTGATGAGATTATCGAACCGATACATTGAAAAAACCTGCGAAATTAAAAGTTTATCAATACAATTATTTAACAGCTTATGATTATAGCAAGATCAAGATAGCCATACTGTAAATTTGTAATTTTTTAGGTGTAAAATAATGAAATGTTTTTTAGGTGTGGACCTAAAATATTTTTTTATTGGATAAAGGTATAATAGTTACTACCTCATTTTGAACTTTATTTTGTTGTAATAAGAGCTAAAACCAAATAGTTTTGAACATAGGCTGGTTAAGGGTTAATTGATTTAGTAGGTACCTAAAGACAGATAAAAAACACGCTGAAAAAAGTTTATTCATGTTATTTTTGGATTATTTAACTAGTTGATCTGTCAGATATATAATAGCAAGACTGTTAATTTCGTGTTTGAGGTCAACACGAAATTAAGTCTCGCAATTATTGAGAACAGATGTAAAACATTGCAAATCAATATTTTATTAAAATAAACGTAGAATATTATACAATGTATAACAGTCACTGTGGACGAAAATTCAGGAGCTTAATTGACCTATGGGACTGAACAAGGTGTAAAACACCAACTAGAAAATACACAGAAAAAAATAATAATTTCTAATACAAAAATGTCATCAGCTTTGTATGACGGGGAAAAACTATTTCTTTTTTGTATTTTATTTACTAGTCTTATTTAATCGGTTTAGTTTCATAAGAAGATACCGGTCTAAGTGTATATATATCTATATATATAAAAATCAATGCCACTTTTCGTTGTAATGTTATAACTCAACAACGCCTTTACCGATTTGGCTAATTTTGGTCTTGAATTATTCGTGGAAGTATAAGGAAGGTTTGTACGTAGAGAAAATTTTAAAAAGTCTTGAAAAAGTGTAAAATCAACATCTTTTAGCAATTTTAAATATTTTTTGTTTGAATAAATGAACTTAATAATCATTTTTTTTATTACTGTGCCTTATACGTAGCGAAGCACGTACCGGGCAGCTAGTATTATATGGTTTATATGTTATTCAGATGCTATATTACTACAAAGTTACTACAAAATCCTTTCCATAGATTTTGCGTGAAAGACTAACAAAGATACATACATACTCACAAACTTTCACATTTATAATATTATTAGGATTTAATTTAATTCTTAAATAGCAAATAATTGAACGAGCGAGGTGAGTTCACACCGCAACATTGGGAACGAAAATAAATTGCAGAAATACCTAATGGACTTTGAAATTAATGGAGTAATTTAATTGAAATTAAATGCAAGTATTTATTAGTATCCTTGAATTGCATTTCAGTAATCTTGTTATTTTTTAAATTGAATTTTCTGTTTTCTTTTCAATTGTTATCTGCCAGTTTCAAATGTTAAATTGTTTATTTAGGTATTACAGCCGAATTAAACTGTTCCTTGACATGAATCTTTTTATGATGACTAAGTGTGAGATACCTATATGTATCGTCACATACACGGTGTAACATAAATGGTGGCCGTAAAAACACTTGTATGCTGACTCTTAAAGGCCGGCAACGCCGCGACGCCTCTGGTGTTGGGAGTGTACATGGGCGGCGGTGATCACTTACCATCAGGTGACCCACTTGCTAGTTTGCCTTGCTATTATATAAAGAAGCACTACTAAAGTAATTTATCTAAATATGTATCTTACTGGAATATGGGACGAAAAGGAAGTCCGGGGACGTACCTATTACCTGAATAGTTGATGGTTATACACAAACCGCTAAAATGTATTGATCATCATCATCATATCAGCCAGTCATTAAACCCGGGACGGGCCAAAAATTGTTATTGTTTCTTTTCTGGTGAGCAAAAGAGCCAGTATCAGCCTGTTGGAGAGCCGGCCCATTGGATTATTATAACAGTCATAGCCAGAACTTCTCGCCGGTCCGTAAGTGATTGGCGAGGTTAAGCAAATAAAACCTACACATACCTAACCTACATATCCTTGACAATAACTTAATTTTAGTTAGCTAAATCTCGTTACTGTTATAAAATAAATCTTATTGTAAATTATTTCCTACAATCCGTGTAGCTAAATATCTATATGTACCTAGAAATAATTATAAATTAATTATATATTACTGCGAACATGTTCTGACTATTTACAAGCGCTTTTTTAAAGTCTACGTGAATAAAAACCTTTTTTATGTTATTTATTTAGGCTCGCGGTCAGTCCATAGATGGGTGACCGCCCAAGTGGTTTAATTTCTGAGCGTCTCCGCGCTTCGCAGGGCACGTTAAGCTGACAGTAACGGTTGTAGCTATAAGGCAACAGTCGTAAAGCCATTTCAGAGGCCTACTGGGCGGCTTGATAATTGGATTATGAGAGCGGGGGATTAGAGAGAGCATCTATGTTTGCAACCAGAACTACCATATCTGTGGAATTAATTAACTGCGGAAGTATTCCGGAATGTCATTGCAACCTTCAAGAAGCGAGCCTATTCCATTCTTATAGGCCGGCGACGCACTTGCGCCTCCTTAGGTGTTGCGAGTGTCCATGGGCGGCGGTGATCACTTACCATCAGTGCCTCTAGCACGAGTTCCTGCAGTTTACTTACTCGATCACACGTACAGTTTCCTCCCATACATTAGAGACAGAGTTTTAGTTCTTAATAGTTTCCGCGAGAGGCGCTGGTGCTCAATGTATGGGAGGAAACTGTACGTGTGATCGAGTAAGTAAACTGCAGGAACTCGTGCTAGAGGCACAGGTGACCCGCTTGCTCTTTTGCCTTGAATAGAAAAGCACTACTAAAGTAATTTATCTAAAATATGTATTCATACTGGAATATGGGACGCAAAGGAAGTCCGGGCACGTATTACCTACATAGATCAAGGTTATGCACAAACGAAGAATTTAAGGTGCACCACCGGGTGTTAGCAAGGGAATCCTAAATTTGATCTGCCAGCGTGTATCGTTCATAGCTTAACGCAGAGCGCCTACCCCGGATTGGTAGATGGTGCAGGTTCGAGACCCGCCGGACGATTAAATTTATGATTTCTCATTTTTGAGATTATATTATATTATCGCCGTATTGATCATCATCATCATCATCATCATGATCATCAAATCAGCCGAAAAACGTCCACAGCTGGACAAAGCCTCCCCAAAAGACTTTAACAATAGCCGCCCCTGCATTACCCGCATCCAGTAGAAAATAAAAATAAATACTTATTAATGGATTTTATTCTTGTAACGTCCTGCACGTTACAAGAATAAAATCCATTAATAAGTACAACAACATCTACACAGATGCCGTGGCCAATGATGATAGATTAATTACACCCACATACAGAACAAATAATCGTGGTCATTACAAAGATTTGCCCTGGAAGAGAATCGAACCCATGACCTCTGCCTTAGCCCTCAGTATCACTAACCACTAGACCAACCAGAAGCCAGTAAATATTTGCGTCGTAGTATGATCTGTTTGAAAATTTGAACATTCATAAATATGCGGAAAAATAAGGCTGCCCTCAGTGGAAAATAATATGTTTTATGACATAATTTTTTTGTATTAGTTGTATATTAGATATATACTTACATTATTTTTAAGGCAGGTTGGTATTATTTGATTAGTTAATCAGCGCCTCTAACGGATTGTTAAATGAACTAAATAAGACCAATCACTCTTACGGCATTATTTACAAACAGATCTTAACTAATACCTAAATCCTGCAATTTGTAAATCTGATTGGTTAATCCGCTTCTCAATTCTTAATTTACGATACTTATTATTGAGTAAGACTGCGAAATTAAAATAATTTATAAATAGGTACTGACTAAAGTGGTAGAGTTGCCACTATTATTCACATGTGGTAAATACCGAGAACTGGTATTTTATGGTGAGCACACAGGTGATGATGATAAAAATTCAAACAATTTATTCAGCACTTAGGTATTGGACGGGCATGTGGCGTGATTGGTAAATACTTGCCTTGCAGGCCACAGGCCGTGGGTTCTTACCCAGGACAGATATTTGTGAGCATGAACATGTCTGTTTGCCTGACTCTGAGTGTAATTCTGTATATTTTTACAAAGTATATATTTACAAAAGAAAAGTGGTATATGTAGTACCTATATCAGTTATCTGATTTCCATAGTACAAGCTCTGCTTAGTTTGGTATGCGATAGCCGTGTGCGAATATTGTCCCAGGATATTATTATTAATACATACAATTTAAAATAGCAAAACTTTATTCATGCAATACAAATAACATAGGTAACTAACAGACTTAACATCTCCAGGGGGAGTAAACGATGAGAGCCTCCGCGTGGCTCACCCTGGAAGCAGCTAAAGCCGGTAACGCAGGGATTGGTTGAGCTATCTCATCAATTCGCTGTTCCAACAAAATAACAGCCTCTTTAAGTAGCCCTAAAACAAAGTCAAAGGTACTTTATTCCGTAAAAATTTTACATTTATGTGGAACCGTCATATTTTTTTTACCCTACCGTGCAGTGCATGACGTGGCAGCTACTGAGAAACACTGCCAGAAAACTCAGTAGGAATCCTTTTTCAAAATAAAATATACTTGAGATTAATTACAATCATGTGTGTTGACTCAGAACAACTCAATCCTAAGCAAAAAACAAAACATCTTAATCTTAATACGGTTAATCCTGCAAACAGATGTTATTAATTAATTACTGATATTACCTAAGTAAGTACCTACGTTAATTTCTATTATACTGAGTAATCTAATAAGGCAGTTCCAACAAGATTCTTGTTGTATTTGCAGAAAAAATGGAGAGCGCAGGATAAGGTAGTTCATTCAGTTACACGTCCTGGTAGAGACTAGTGCAATTTAACTGAGAAATTATTATGCTTACGAGTTTATACTCGTAAACATAACAATTTCTCCGTTAAATTGCACTAGTCAATTCAGAATCATTATTAGCTCACGATGAGACGCCAGTTGCTCACCCATCTGTAAGCGATCGGGGAGGTTAAACAACTTTTTTTTTTTTTTTTACATGGTTAAGCTTACGTATACCCGCCGCTTGGGGAGGCGACGGGTTATGTGGGACTCTCCGGGCTAGTCCCGGGATACGCACTAAAACCACCATGGTAGCCAGCCTCACAATGCCTGTAGCGGGGGGTCTGGGTACTCGTGAACGATCTCGCCAGTACCCCCGCTGTACACTGAGCGTCTGAGACTCTCCTCCGGGGACGGGAGGGGGCCAAATGCCTCCTCCCCTCCCCTTCACGCACAAGCGCGTTTAGGCAACCTGAGCTACAGCAGGTTACCTCTTCCCGGGACCGCTTATGTAAGACGAGTGGAGTTCCCCTCCTCCAAACGCCAGCGGTCCCAGGGGCGACGTCAAGCCGGGGAGAAGCCAGCCGGACGCCGCATACTCTCTCGCGCTGAGATTAGCTCCCAGCGCCGGCAAGGTTAAACACCTAGGCAGGCGGTCATTCTATAGTTGCCTCTCCGCCCAAGTGTTTAAATTTCTTCGCGTTCCCGTGCTTCCTAGGGCTCGGTTAAACTGTCTGTCCCAGTTGTAGTAATTGATAATGGCTTTTGGAGTCGGTAAGAGAGAGAGTCTGAACAACTCTGAAACTAGGATTACAACTGCCTTTTGATTATAAGTATTAACATAGAATGAAAAAAATATTGCTAACCTATAAAACTAACATGTAATTAAGCTACTAAAATATTTTAAGACAATTTGTTATTAACACAGTGGAGCCTATGTAGTCTATACATATTACTACATATTAAATCGTAGGAAAGTCAAAACTGTACATTGAATGTTTTTTGAAAGGATACTTGGGACTTTATCCACAAGCGATGTCGTAGCCAAAAATATAGATTTTAGATTTTTGTCTGTTTGTCTGTATGTATGTCCGGGCTAAACTCTAAAAGTATTGTATAGATTTACTTCAAAGTTTGCATGAATATTACTAAGAGGTCGGGTCAACATATAGGGTACATATTATCACGCTTTCACCTACGGGGGAGGAGCTCTGATAATTTATAAAGTTTAACGCGGGTAAAACCGCGGGGCACAGCTAGTTCTAAAATAAAGAAATATTATTATTATGTTATAAGCACTTACCATCAGGTGACCCACTTGCTCTTTTGCCTTGCTTCTTTAAAGAAAATAAGTACATATGCGACACCGTGTTATGATTTTATCATGTGGCGTTTAGACACCTTTAGTTTTTTTTTGATGAGGCAGGGGGAATGCTTACGCATGTCACCCGTAAAAACGCATGACTGCGGGTGGCTTATGTCGGACTCGCACCGACTAATCCTAACCTGCCGTGGACTTAACTTGGCGCCTGGTGGGGGGAGCCCCGGGAACGCGGATATGCTGTTCCGGTGCAGGCGATTAGGCACCTACAGAACAGAATTGCAAAATGAGGTTTTTAAAGACTAATTTACTTTATTGATAATATAAAAACTACATTTATATATTGTACTAGCTGACCCGGCGAACTTCTTTCCGCCTAAGAGACGATTTTTTTTTTATTATGATACCTACTTACTTTTGTTTTATTTTTACTTATTCCAAATTAAGTTATATTTTTATTGACAATAGCTTACCCGCGCTTCGTCCCGTGTTAATTAGTTTATTTAGTTTTTTTTTGTTTATTCTTAAATAAAAGATTATTATTAGAATTATTTTTCTAAAATAAATGTAGCCTAAGTCACTCCTTATTACATCAGCTACCTGCCAATAAAAGTCCCGTCAAAATCGGTCCAGCCATTTCAGAGGTTAGCCGGAACAAACAGACATACACCAAAATTGTAAAAAATGTTATTTTGGTGTATGTAGCGTATATATACATATATTTATATACATGTAGTAAAAAACGGTTATTTCAATATTACAAGCGGTTATTTCAATGTTACGGAATTTTTTGTCATTTCTTATAATAAAGCCTAATATTTAGATGATTTTGTGACTATACTTATGATCTATGTGGGGCAAAAATGTCAATTTGTTATCATTATATGTATATATGTATAGATAACCATAAGTATCGTTGCGGGTAGTTAAATAAACTTTTCAAATTCTAGCACATTTTGGCTTAATTTACCCTTTTTTTTGAGGCGTAAAGTGAATGATATGATTTTCTAACATTACTTCTATAAAATAAAATTATTTCAACAAACATATCAAATTTATCTCCCCCAATAAACTAAGAACAAGAGTGAAACTTCGTGCGGATTAATAAATAGAATAGCATTTATAACCTACAAACCTTAATGTTTTATCTATAGGAATTTCCACACGGGTAAAGCTACGGGCGGAAAATGTCCTATATTTAACCTATAAGCTCTATCCAAATTTTTAAGTATCGGCTTGTGTAGCTTTGGAGAAAAGAAGTAAATAGATATGTCAGACAGACATACAGTGAAACGCGTTTATAAGCTTCGATGCCACTATATATGTACATATAGGTACTATGTATAATATAACGTTCATCTATTTTTTAGGACTTTAAAGTCATGGATTAGACTCTTCGTAGGACAGTTTTCCAATGGCTCACCATCTTAGATACATTCTGTCTAAGGCGGTGAGCCATCTTTGAATTGCTATAGAGGCCATGGTAAGAGTGACATAATAGATAAATGCGCCTGCGCCACAATACCACGGCAATGTCACACTTCACTGAATTTGTATGGTAAACAAAATAAACATCGAGCTTACAGTTACTTGAAGATTAGGCGTAAGTATACATGTGAAATGGACGGTACTTAATTGCTAATAAATTTATTAATTACTAGCTGTGTCGTGGTTTTACACGTGTTAAACTTTATAAATACATGTATTATGAGGATATATAAGCAATATTACTACAAAGTTTTATCAAAATCCTTTCGGTAGTTTTTGCGTGAAAGTGTAACAAATATCTATACATCCATCCATACTTACAAACTTTCGCACTTATAATATTAGCAGGAGACTTATTTTAAGTGGTTACCGGTGTAGTGCGTAGCTATAAAGTTTGTGACACACAAGCCAATTGGTAAACAAAATAAACATCGAGTAAGCAGTTCCTCGAAGATTAGTTATCTTTCATCATATTCTACCATAGGTACAGTCAACGGCCAGAAGTCCACTTACACCGCAATGGCCATTATCGCCTGCGGGCTGCGGCGCCTATACACACACGCATATTTATCCGTGTAAGCGATGTTCCAACGCTAACAAATTAACATGTCGTGTAGCATCGCTACGAGTAGTTATAGATGTGGTCAATGCTAGACAAGGATGACAATATCAGTAACTTGTTTTTTTTATCGCCGTCGATTATTTTTTTCCTAGTAATGCAAAATTTCAACACGTGAATATAAGTTAACATTAGCTAGATCGGTAACGAGGCTGCTCTCGCTAATGTGATCGGGATAGTTGTGAGTTCGAATCCGAGTTGGGCCAGTTTTTTATGTTTTATATAATTATTATTATTATGTTTTAGTAATTTATTTTAGTAAATTACCTTGAAAAAATAGATATTACAATAAAGGTAATTTATTATTATAATATGATAATAAATGAAACTAATTTTGATATGGTAACATTGTAATATTTTTTATATAAAAGAAATCCTTTACACTTACTTATGTTATTACTATAGTATTGAATGTTAAAAAACACATTTTAGGTTACATATAGATATTATGAAAATTCTGATATAATTTAAGAGGTTATAGCTTAATTATTCATTTTCTCAATGAAAAGAGGATTGAAACTTAACCTCAATATTACAATAATATAAATATTAATTTGTTAAAGTTACGGACACTATGTCCCCTGACACAAAATTACCCTACCTGTTTAGGATTTTTAATATTTCGTGTGACCTCCGTTAGCCTCGATACAGCTAATCAGACGTCGACGCATAGACGCCACAATATTTGCACAGATATTTGTGCCGCGCAAACTATCCCATAACTGCATGCAATGGGATGCGAGTAGCTCAGGGCATCTCTCGTCCCGAGTTTCCCATCTTTGCACCATTAAACCCCATATATTTTCTATGGGGTTTAAGTCAGGGGACCGAGCTGGCCAAGGAATAACTTTAATTTCCGGATGATTGCTAAACCATTCGCGAACAATGCTGGCACGGTGTATAGGACAATTGTCTTGCACAAAACTTATTTCGTTCAAGTCTTCTGCGGGGTAGATATTACGCACCGTAGGCAACATTATATCGTTCAACACTTCCACATAGTTGACACTATTGGCTCGCGTCGGTATAAAACTTAATTCACCGGGCCCTTGAGCACTTATCCACCCCCACATATTCACACTGATTCTGCCTGACTCCGTATTTGGTCTGACATTGCCTTCAGACCAACGCGTGTTATTTTTACGCCACAAATGCAGTCTTCCTTTTTGGCACGATTTAAAAGATTTTTCGTCGGTGAATATTGTCGTCTCCCAATCAAAGTCCAAATATTCCCGGGCAAAACTTAACCTCTCCTCTTTATGCCGTTGGGTTAAAAATGGTTTCTTAGCTGGCGCTCGGTGATGAAGACCTTCGGCATGGAGTATGCGGCGAACGGTGCGTACTGATGTGCCGAACTCATCGGCAAAACGCCTTGTTGGGATGAAACCATTCGTCTCATATTCCGCTACCATATAACGTCGCTGAGGCTGGCTAATAAGAGGTGGTCTTCCGCTCCTCTCACGACTGTTCAGGCTACCTTCTTCCTCAAATCTCTTCACCCAACGACTAACAGTCTCTCTCTAAAAAAAAAAAAATATATTACACACTTGCAACACGCGATTAATCTACCATTATATTTTGTAGGTATCGTATCATCACATAAAATTAAAAAAATAAGCTTACGCATAAGCCGGTTTCATTCGATATTTGAGATATATTAAGGCCATTCGAATATAGGGCCACAATATTTGCCTTGGCTTCAATACTGATATTAGCCTGCATATTGAATTCAGAAGAATACTAAAATAGCAGCAACAAGATAACACAAACGCTCGTAACTATGTTCACCAACCAACAACAGCGAATAGTGGAATAATTTATGTGAACTAGTAAAGTAGTTAAAATATGAAGGTATATTTACAAAGTGAACTTATCACTTTGTTTCAAATCTACCCTCATATTGTAATAACGACGCTAAGATTGAAAATAATTGTAAAACGAAAGAATCTTCGTTTAGTTGTGGAATATTTAACATATTTGTTAGCAAATCGGCATTCTTATTTCACATTAATACTTAAAAAATATTTTTCATGTTTGGTGTGAGACTCGAACCCGAACGTTCGCCATGCGAGGCACAGTGCTAACCACTTTAGCCACCGTAACGCTTACGATACTTATTGAAATTTGTAATAACAATCATAAGCGGGCAACAAGTTGCCAATGTGTAGTGTTGTCAAACGTTCTTATAGAAGAAGGTCATAAGTACAACTAATATTGCTATGCCACGGTTTTGTGAGATTGCTAGTCGACTTCTGGCTGTTACTGTACATAACTAAAATGGTCGGTCTTTAATTGCTAGTAAGTATCCTAACTTCATGTTTGTAGGTACATATACCTATGATTATTTTTCGACCCATAACCTCTAAAAGTGGAAAAAATATAATAAAAACTTCGTTTTAAGTACAGAAATGAGATAACAAGCAATTTTTTTTCTTTTTTAAGCAAATAAGATTACCTGATGATAAGCAGTTCTCATTGCCTTTAATATTAGCGCCATACAAGGAATAACTTAAGCGTAGCTGCCCCCTGTGCTGACCTATTCCCGGGATTGCCAGCTTTACAGCAGTTACATGTCTTGGAAGGCAAAATGAGAGATCCACTCTGATATACCTACTCTAACTCTAATTATCTGCTAATACGCGCTGGGCTCCATCTCAAGATACGCTGGCACAAGCCAGGTGATCCGTGAGGTGTTACCATGGAATCTTGTAAGTTATCTTAGACAACATTTGTTCATAAATATTGTTTTAATTTACTAATTAATAGCTATATCATTTTTTTTACTTTTACGTATTGTTGTATCTTTATATGTACTTCTATTATATCTGTAATTTAACATGCGCCAGGCAGAAACAATAAATACAAAATGATTAATTTGTTTTAGAAATCGTGTAAATATATAAAAAAAATACTAATCGTTATGGTTCAAACTAGTATAAATCTTATCCTTAAACTGTTCCTTTAATTAAATAGTAATGTCCTCCTAGCCGAATTTCGGCCACGGCGGCCAGTCTCAACAGAGATTAGCCATCTGCGCGGGACATATTATAGTGGTCGAGTGTGTGCGCAAACACAGAAGCACTTTCTATTCCATCACTCTCATGATCCGATGGGACGCCTAGCGACACGATCGGAAACAGGTCAGGCACAGGACGGACGGCTTTACGTGCTCTCCGAGGCACGGGGGTAATACCGCCAACTCCAAGACGTTGGGCTGATGCTGAGATATTTTTCTTTTTACAGAAAAGTCCCAAAATGACTTTTTGGCCCGACCCGGGATATGAACTCAGGACCTTGTTATCTGCGGGTACCGCTAGACCAACGAGGCAAAGGCTAAATAGTATTAAAGATATAAAAACACTGTGGCGGCATCTGTTGAGCACTACATTTAACTCGGCCAATTACAACATCACCGCGTCGTTGGCCTGTGCACTGCGTCGAAATTTGACGCTACACGCAGTCGCTGAACGGCGCCGCGGCGGTACAGTCACTGTATCCTGTAACCAGTGCCTCTAGCACGAGTTCCTGCAGTTTTCTTACTAGATCACACGTACAGTTTCTCCCATACATTGAGCACCAGCGCCTCTCGCGGAAACTATTAAGAACTAAAACTCTCGTGCTCAATGTGTAGGACGAAACTGTACGTGTGATCGAGTAAGTAAACTGCAGGAACTCTTGCTAGAGGCACTGAACATAGTTCAGACTCCGTTAGACTCAAACGGTAGACAATGGTAGTAAGCTTTTAGTCTCAACACGACTCTATCGAAATTCACAATGTCCGTAATGATTGAGGATCCCCTTTTCGTATTTTAATGGCATTGATATAATTATTTAGTAGCAAGTTTATACATTTTGGAGGGTCATCCTCGATTTTTTAATATAATACTACAAAAGGGACACACAGCTGCAGTCACAACCAGCGGCTAAAGCATTTTAGAATGAAATCGTTATCGGATCGCCGAAAATTGCACGATTTGCTGTTTCTGCATAACATTGTGAACAACAATATAAATTGCAGTAATCTACTCAACCGTCTCCTAATAGCAGTTCCTCGAATGCCACCACGTTACCCAATAACTAAAACCTTTTCTCACCCATCCGCAAAAACAAATCTCGCACTTAATTCACCTTTGGTGCGAGCGTGTAATGAGTACAATGGTTTTAATGAAAAAATCGACCGATTAGATATTTTTTCCGATGCATTTTATGCATTCAAGCGTAAAATATTGGAAGCGTTAGCACAGGGACTTTTTTGTTTTCTTAGTCCAATAAGAACTTTTTAAATTGTCTTTAATGCATTTTTATCTGTGTTAGTTATAGTATTTTTGTTTGTTTTTAATTTAAAATAACTTGTATTGTATGTCAACGTGTCTATGTTTAGTGCGTGTTGTGCATGCCTTTAATAGGTGTACATATAAGAACTGAACTATGTAGTGAGCTAAGATTAAAATGTTGTGTATGTATACTGTTGGTGTGTCTATAATAAATAAATAAATAAAAAAGATATACGAATATAAAGGTGGGACCTCAGTCTGAATGTTTGGTTTTTGCAGGTCATCATTTGCACTTGTTTGATTTTGTAGCATTTAAAAATATTTTTTAGTAGATACAGTACGGGCTCAGTAGTAATAAAATGAAAAGTTACCATATTTTGTATGTGGCCCCTCAGACCAGAACTACAAATCAGACAATATTGCATTGGGTTTCTATCTGTAAAAATAGTTGTAAGTGATGCTTCAGCAAATAAATAAATAAATAACTTTTTAATTTTAATAGTAACTACTTGCTCTAGCTTTGTATACCTACTATCTACTCTTAAATACTACAATATCATACAAAACTGTCTATAGGTAGTGACGATTTAAAAAACAAAACTCTGACTTAAAAACAAAGTAAAAAAAATAAAAAATATTTTTCAATGTTAACATGCCTCTCAATCTACTTCTACTACTGCATTATTAGCTAAGTGAGGCTAATAATTCAGTAGAAGGACATTTTGTTTTAATTAAACTACTGCTATCACAAATGATGACTGATGTTGACTTTGAGATATCGTTATGACTAACGTTCAGATGACGAAATTTTTCACGTAGCAACCTTTTCTAATTTGGCAAAGTACGAAAAAAAAGGAAAGGAATTGAGGATAGTCAATGCCTAAAAGGGTGCTCGTTTGTAAAAAATCAATTCATCAATCATGAAATAAGGAACATGCAAAGGGCATTCAGAGGAAAATAAAAAAAAAGGAAAGGAATTGAGGATAGTCAATGCCTAAAAGGGTGCTCGTTTGTAAAAAATCAATTCATCAATCATGAAATAAGGAACATGCAAAGGGCATTCAGAGGAAAATACGTAACATATAAATGGTAGAATCAAGAAGAAGATCAAATTTTGCCATTAGGTTCTTATAGTCTAGGTAACTAATTTTATATAATCTTGGGAACTAGAAAATTGGAATTTGGAAATTTAACTCTTAAGTAAGGGATAAATATTTAGATTTGATCAAATAATAATAATTAAATAATTTTTATCGTTGAGAAAAAAAATAACATATCTTTTGAGAATCGAATGCTACCAGAATCTGCATGTTCAGGAACAACAATTTTATTTATTTTTGTTGAACTAAAAAAGGAGAAGCTAAGGAGATAGAAGGACTCCGGTTGGTTCAAGATATGAATCATATTACCAAATTGTGAACGGACTGGGATTGGATGAGTAACATTGCAGACACGAATAACTTTCTCTCTATAAGTTCGAGTTGGTCTATTCCACAAAGTGATAGTTTAACGTATTACGTGATAGTTTATAGCAGTGTTTTTCAACCTTTTTCATGGCGCGGCCCCTTTAGTATGAAGAAATTTTTTGCGACCCCCCTCTACCCGTTTTTTACCCGGTTTATTTCATGTAGTTTATTTTGTTACAAATATTGAATCCAACATATTATTATCTATTCATTTTCACAATTAGAGTTCGGATAAATACATAATTAAAATGCGAGTTGAGGGAACGAGTAAGCAAGACGTAATGATCGTTACGGGGGCGACGATGGCTATACAGTGGTCGCACCAGCGATCGCGACTTGCATGCTTTGCGACTATTTGATGAGACCGTCAGCCGGTTACTGTTTGTCGGGCTCCATCCCTTGTTTTTTACGTATTTGACAGAGATTATTAATTATTTAAAATGGATAAATTTCTGAAAAGACCCGCAGAACCGTCAACTTCTAGCGAGAGTGATGAAACTAAAATAAGAAAAAAGTTCTTCAATTCGTATTCTGAAATTCGGATGTACTGTGATTGGGAATAAATCTCAGTGTGTTATTTGCTTCGAAGTTTTATTAAATCGAGGATAAGCGATATGACGACTGATGTTTCGAAGACTCCTTGAAATTTGATGAATCTACGGATACTGCGGAAGTGTGCATTTTCAAGTTTTTGTGCGTTGAATCCAATGAAAATGTAATGGAAGAAATACTTTTTTGTATAACGTTTCCCACGAATACTACAGCACAACGCATAGTTTTCTCCATCGTCAAGCTCTTTCGGCCTAAAGGCCTTGCCACAGGAATACATACAAGTTCTAAATATTATTATAAAAATTGTAAATTATATTAAAGAAAAAGCGTTTCGGTTACGTCTCTTTCGAAAATTTGTGAAGATATGGGAGCACTCCACCAATATTTACTTTATAATACAGAGGTTAGGTGGTTGTCAAGAGACAAAGTACAGCCTGAGTTTTGGAACTTCGCGCTTAACATTTAATGTATTTGCAGTAGGCCTAATCATAATACTCTAAATACATTTGCAACCCTGTGACTAGCTTTCCCAACCTTGTGCGAATTCGCTCTAGAAGCTTCGCGACCCCCCTATAGAGGCTTCGCGACCCCCCAGGGGGTCGCGACCCACAGGTTGAAAAACACTGGTTTATAGTCTTACGGTATTAGAGGCAACGTACTTCATTTATTAAAATCATATCTCCAAAGTAGAAAACAATTAACCTGTATAAATAAACTTAACTTAAAAACAAAAACTGAACATATGTATTTATCTACAGACCGAACAGTATCATTTGGAGTACCACAAGGGAGTGTATTGGGTCCTCTATTATTTGTTATATATATTAACGATCTACCTAAGGCAATAAAACATCCGATGACGTTGTTTGCAGACGACAGTACAGTAACTGTGTCATGTGACAAAAGGGAGTCGTATGAAACTGATATAAAGGATACGTTATCGTCAATAATATCATGGATGGAAAACAATAACTTAAAAATAAATCTTAAAAAAACTCAAATTATGCATTTCAATCAAAGGACGGCTGAAAACTCAAATATTCATATTAAACATGAAAATATTGAAATCTTGGAAACTGACAGTACTAAATTTCTTGGCTTATTTATTGATAGACAGCTAAATTGGAAAGCGCATATAGATGCCCTTTGTAAAAAAATTAATAATTCGGCCTATGCTTTATATAAGCTAGCTCCAATAGTGAACACTGAGGCACTACTTACTGCATACCATGGTATTGTTGCATCTGTATTGAGATATGGCATTATATTCTGGGGAAATTCTACGAATAAAGAGATTGTATTTAAGTCCCAGAAAAGATGCATAAGAGCTATGTTTAGTATAGAATTTACTGATAGTTGCAAACAATATTTTATTAAATATAAAATTCTTACACTTATATCTCTATATATTCTAGAAACAGCGTTATTCGTAAAATCGAACCCTCATTTGTTCACTAAATTATCTGATGTATCTATACGTAATAGGCGCAGAGATAACCTGTGTATGGGTAGAGCTAATACAACTCTTATGTGGAAAAGCATCTTTTGTCTAGCTCCAAAAATTTATAATAAGTTTCCAGACTCGTACAAAAACTTAAATATAATTATGTTTAAAAAGAAAATAAAGAGCCTCTTAATTCAAAAGTGCTATTACTCACCTGCAGATTTTCTTAGTGACACGCTAGAATAATATAAGAACTGCATATCATTATTATTATACATATTACATTATTATTATTGTTTATTATTTAATTTACTGTAACTATTATAAAATTTAATTTTGTACGCCAAATATTGGCAGAATATGTTGTTCCTATAATTTTATTTTTTAAGATCTGTATTTTGTATTTGCCATATTCATCCAAATAAATGATTGATTGATTGATTAAAGGTGAGCCGAATCTGATGAAATTTCGTCCTGAATGAAGCACGTAGAAAGAAATGGTCGCTATGCTCGCTACCTTAATACTCCGTAAGGTAAGCAGGATAAGTAACTAACAGTTTGTCTACCGTAAGTATTGGCAGCTTAGAGTAACCAGTGAGACGACAAACCCGCTTAACATAATTTTGCAAAAATACTGGACAATTATCGTTGAAAAGTTAACTTTTTTTATCGGAGTCATAAATTGTGTACTCCGTACGTCCGTATCTATCAGGAAGTACGCTCTACTTTTAATCACCAAATGGTGTAGCTACCATAGTTATATAAGAGTTAAGGAACCATATTTATTCAAAAATAAGTTTGAATAAATATGGTTACAAGTATTTTGAAGAAGATTTTTAAGAGTACTTTTTGAGTCGTCAAGTTTTAATGTAATGCACAAAGAAATTCTGGAATCTAATGGAACTTCGTCCTGAATGAAGCACGTAGATAGAAATGGTCTATATGCTGACTACCTTAATACTCCGTATGGTAAGGAAAGGTTTGTCTCCCATAAGTATTGCCAATTAGAACAACCAGCGACACGACAAAGCCGCTTTACACACTTACAGAATACTGGACAAATTAGCGTTGAAAAATTAACTTTTTTTATCGCAATCAGAAAGCAAATTGTCTACTCCGTACGTCCGTCTATTACGTCTCACCTATATCAGGAACTACTCATGCTAGATTACCCCCTACTTTTAATCACCATTCAATTGGTGTAGTTACTTATAGTCATTAAGGTATTCATATTGTTTCAAAGATAAGTTTTGAATTAATATGGTTAAAAGTATTTGAAGAAGATTTTTAAGAGCACTTTTTGATTCGTCTAGTTTAACGTAGGGTGCACAGAGAAAATTTGGAATGAATAAAACAAAACACTATCAATGGTCTATTAATTTACAGTTTTTTTAAAATATTCTTAGCTTAAATGACAGATTCATACGAAGAAACTTCTTCGTGGTAAACTTAGAAACATTGTTTTTTTAAGGCATGGTAACGCCCACTCATGCCACCCGCAAAAAGTGTCTGCGAAAACTTAGAAACCTGTATTCTAGCCTGTCTTGGTGATGAAATTCGGTGACGGGTAAATAATTCTTGAAAACAAGGAAAGTTGCATGGTGCCGTGTTTTGACTGTCATTGAACATGCAATTGACATTTTGACGTCCCTTTGTTAAATCTGGTAAGTGTGACACCCCACCAATCCGTTTTTTGAGTCTTCGTTAAATTGCGAGGGATCCATCAGGGCCATAGCTTTTTCACGAGCTAATGTTTTTGTAGGTTAATGTGTGTGGTAATGTTATTGTATCTGACCCTTGCGTATAGTTAAGTATGCTTGAATGGCATGGTAGGTCACTTGCCCGTCAGTTTCAATCACACGATGTAAATCATCGATGTTTATGTTGTATACAGCGGTGAACATCACGAAATTCCTTACAAAGACCGTGACCGCGTCTCAATTCTGCAAATTAACTACTTACGAACAGTCAGCTAGCATGGCCATCATTGCCCAAAACAATGTGAAGGCGTTTGTACAGGCGTCAAATTACACGTAATCAGATTTTACGTGTAATTTGCGCCTCAACAGAGAGTTAAATCATAGTACGGAAAACATTCCGAGTTAAATCCATGGTGTCATCGACACGCAAAATTTAAAATGGCGCCAATATAAAAAAAAACAAGTGGCTACTAGATGTAACGAACTGTTTTAAAAACTAAAATGTTCCATTTTGAAAGTACGTAATTGATTTTTGAATATTCTTATTGAAAGTGTCAGTTCCTAAAAGGTTATTGCGCTATAATTATGTAGAGTGTATTACTATTCAATACTCACTACTTAATTACGTTCCATTATGTGAACTTAGCTGGTAACTTATTAATTGATCATTGTGGACCCTGTCGGGCCCAGTAAATAAGTAAGTAGGAGAGAGGAAACGTATTATCTAATATACATATGTGAAATATTAAGATTTTTTAACCATAAAATCTTAATATTTCACATATGTATATTAAAGCTAACTAGTAATTTTAATAATATTAGATAATAAGTCAACCTTACCCATTATACCATTTCATCTAACTCATCTCGACAGCACCGGCGTAGGAAGGATCTGCTCACTTATATCATGATCCCAAACTTAAGATTATTCTCAAGAACTGAGGTCGAGCTCATGTTAGGCAGACTAAAAATCGAGAATGAGTCTCAAAGCAAACTGAATACTTATCCGCTAGTTTTCATATGTATTAGTTACTAGCTGTGCCCCGCTGTTTCACCCGCTTTAAACTTTATAAATCATAGTCTATATATGAATCCAGGGTGTCAGCTAACTCCATACCAACTTTTATTAAAATCGCTTCAGCCGTTTAGACGTGAAGAAGTAAAAGCATACACACTCATAAACTTTCGCCCTTATAATATTAGTGATCTTTTTAGCAAACTGTCTAAATTCCGTCATTTACACATTTCATATTTTTTATATACTGCCATGTCAGAAAACAAGTAGATGATGGGAGGGGTTCACCGACTCGATCGAATAGAGGTCACGCAGACAACCGATGGCTTTACACAGAACTACAGGCATGAGAGAAAAACACCGCCCACTTCCTGACTCCGTGGATTTTTTCTCGATAAAAAATTCGAATTACAGTTTTCGGCCCAACTTTAATATTCATGCAAAATTTTAAGTAAATCCTTGCAGTATTTTTTGAGTTTAGCCCGGACATATTTATTATTGTTGTTTGGGGCTTGATGCCTTGATGGCATCTTGCTACCTCAACCATTACTGATCTATTGTAGCAGAGCTCCTTGACTTTGTCAAAGTTCACTGCTCAATCCTACAGCTTCCAACAACAGATTGATTGTGCAGTGAGTGTTTGTATCTCTTCCGGTTGCATAATATGCTGTCCTAAGTTGATACTTCTACAACGCATTAGCGGCCCGCACGAGCACAGAATATGCAACGGAGTTTCCTCTGATTCTTGGCCGAATCTGCAAATTGTGCTGTCGGCCAACTTTAGGTTGAACATGTGCTTATTCAGCTTGCAGTGTCCGGTGAGAGTTCGAGTTACCGCACATGTATTGTAACGTTTGAATTCAAGTAATTCTTTCGACAATTTTTTGTTGTAGCCCTTGATAACAGCCTTTGAGTGTAGAGATCCAGCTGAGGATTTCCACAGTTCCATGGCTGTTGAGGTGCATTGATCGTTTAGGAGCAAAGGGCCTACTTTGCATGGTAATACCACAAAATGGCTCGGGTCCGTTTTGACGGTTAACGGCTCCAAGTCTCGCAAGTTCATCTGCCTTCTCATTCCCATCTATTCCTGAGTGCCCCGGTACCCATCTGAGTGTGACTCTGTTGGATTGACCCAGGGAATTCAGATTTTCTTTGCAGCAATGTACTTGTTTTGAGTTGGATTCAAAAGAGTCCAGCGCTAGCAGCGTCGCTTGACTGTCTGAGTTAATGTAGATGTTTTGTGCCTTAGTTTTCGGTCCAGGTTCATTTCCACACATCTGTTAATGGCGAAAAGTTCAGCCTGGAATATGGTGGCCTCTTTACCCAGGTTGACGCTACTCCTGTGTTTGGGCAGTTGTCCGTAAATGCCACATCCTACATTATGGCCTTTCTTTGGGCCATCTGTAAACCAAATGTGACAGCCAGTTATGTGGGACATTTGACCGTTTAGCCATTCGTCCCTGTCTGGTATGTCCACGGTATACAATTTCGTAAAGTTTATCTCTGTTAGCCCGGACATACATACAGACAAAAGTTCTAAAAACTATATTTTTGACTTCGATATCAATTGTAGAGTAGTATCCTTTTATAAAAAAAATATGCAATGTACAGTTTTGACTTTACTACGATTTTATTATATGTATAGATTTTGGTACTGTACCCTACAAGACTTGTGTTTTTTATGTATATAACAGCGAGACAAACGAGCAAGTGCCACCTGATGGTAAGTGATCAGTTCTGCCCATGAACATTCGCAACACATTGTTCTCACACTTTATAATAATATATCCTGAGACATTATTTACACATGGACATCTGATCCCAAACTAAGCAGGGCTTGTACTACGGAAACCTGATAACTGGTATACTACTTTTCTTTTGTAAATACATACTTATATAGATAAATTAGACTCAGGGCAAACAGAAATGTTTATTCACATAAATGTCTGTCTTGGTGGGAATCGAACCCACAACCTCAGGCGTGAAAAGCAGGCATTTGCAAACCACGCTATCAGGCTCGTCTTCTTCTTCTTAGCGAGTCGATGGCAATCTAAATTGTGTCCGCCCAGAACTTGGCCACGAGAATCGCATTATGAGTAGCTTCCATCAGTTCTTTAAGCGTGCAGTTGTAAGAGCACGCGCTACATGATGTCCCATTGTCTGTGGGACCACACCACATTTGCATTGTCGGCTGCGATCATTGATGTATCCCTTCGATCAATTATTGATCGAAGATGTATCCTGTACCTGAACAAGTTTTCCCTGCTACGACCAACCTGGGTTGGAAGCCTATTTAATGACTTCCAGGCTAGCCAAGGCAGTTTCCTTCCAGGGGCGAGACTTTCAGATAGTGGAACAAATGGTGTAGGCAGTTTAGTACACTCTCACCACAGCTGGCATCTAGCCTGTGAGAGTTCTCCGCTTAGCGGAAGAACGCACTTCACAAAGCTGTGTCGACTTTTAAGCCTTTGTGGCACAGGACTGTGATTATGCAATGGGTGCCGTGCGTCACTGTCCATTTTTAATCTCTCGCTGGAGCTTGCCGCCGCTGTACGCACCGCCGGAGGAGCTATGCCTGCCAGTGGATACAGCAATTGAACTGGTGTCGGTTTAAGACAACAAGTGATTCGACTCGTTACGTTTAAAGCTAAATCCACTAGCTTCGAATGGGCTGAGCGACTCCACACCGATCATGCGTATTCAGCTGCAGAGAATGAGAGCGCTAATCCGGTAGTACGTACAGACGCCAGCACATCCAGTTACCCCAATCTATCAAATTTCTTTTATAGATTTCCAACTTTATCATAAAATCATAAGGTTCACTTTCAATTGGGGAAATTTGAGAGATTGGGGTAGCTTGATGGCGTCTGTACAACGTCGGGCGAAGCTCCCCATTTGGTGGCAACTAGACGTTGTAGAAGATTGTTGCAAAATTTAGAGACCTATCCATAGAAACCCCAAGGTATTTAGGGAAGTTACTATGCGCAATGGACGTTCCGTTCCATGCTATATTCAGTGTGCGGCTTGCCTCTCTATTGCGCAGATGAAAAACGCAAGATTGGGTTTTGCTCGGGTTAGGCTTTAGGGAATTTACTATATATTACTCAGCTAAATTTCCAAGATCGTTTGAGAAGTTAACCTCCACTTCCTCAAATGTGGCAGCATGTGAGGTGAGAGCGAGGTCATCAGCATATAAAAAATGGGACGTGTTAGTATTCAGCGGTTGGTCGTTGGTGTTTATGTTACCGGCCAAACTGGTTTATCCTATCGGGTTTAGGACAAATTAGTTTGGACTAGGCTATACTAGTTAATTCTATCGCGTATAGGAAGAACTAGTTTATCCTAGGCAAAACTAGTTTGTCCTGAAATTGGGTTTGGCCGGTAACATATATATTAAATAGAAGAGGGGCCAGGACACTACCCTGAGGAAGGCCGTTTTTGTGTGTTCTCCAATGACTTTTATCAAGGAGGAGATGGACTTGGAAGCTGCAACTTGCGACTATATAGGTCCATATGTCCATTAAGAAACCTTTGTTTAATTTGTTAAATATGTTTCTCATATAAGTGAATTGTATTCTTTTGAGGAATAAAGATCTTAAACCAGATATGTGTGTATGTGTAAGTCATGTTAATTTACTTGGTAATTTATTTTAATATTTCCCTTGATATAATAAATTTATTGAGCAACCAATCATGAGCAGGGACTCTAACTATCTAAACTATTGTATATGCTTAACAAATGTGGTTTGTTAAATGAAATAATAACTGTATTAAAAACATTATAGCTTCATATTTTGACTAAAACCCTAAGATAATATCTGATTTGATCAAAATTGATATGAGACCGTTTTCAAAACATTTACATTAAATTCAAAATTCATTTATTCTGCAAAATATTACGTTTATGTGGAATCGTAATTTTTTCACCGTTCAGTGCGTGACTTGGAAGCTACTGAGAAATACTGCCAGAAAACTGTGGGAATCCTTTTTTTGAATAACCGTTGCTTAGGATTACTTAGACTACATGTGTGGCGCAGTGGTTAAGACAGTCGCTTCGCCACTTCGTGTCCCGGGCTTGGTTCCTGCGGAAGACATCTATTTGTTAACCCTTAAATAGTTGTCCGAGTCTGGATGTACTTTTGTGTCCGTCAATTA
Source organism: Pseudoips prasinana (assembly GCA_951640165.1). Taxonomy (NCBI): domain Eukaryota; kingdom Metazoa; phylum Arthropoda; class Insecta; order Lepidoptera; family Nolidae; genus Pseudoips; species Pseudoips prasinana. Next base: position 31,751,787 of record OX621243.1, on the reverse strand, counting down.
TATGTTTGTAAAGTACCCCGCGACACACGACGTGTGGCGTAGCGGTTAAGACATTCGCCTCCCCACTTTGTGTCCCGGGTTCGTTCCCCGCGCAGAACTACTATTTGTTAACCCTTAGATAGTTGTGCTGAGTATGGAAGTACGTTGTATCAGTCAATTATATGTTTGTAAAGTACCCCGCGACACAGGTATTAATTAACATAGGGCGGGCATTGTCTTAAAAAAAACAGACGCAAAGGCCATATATATATTGCCAGGAAAGGGCATATATATATTAGCATGAAAAGCATTGGAAAATATTCAAAAATATATAGAGTGCGAATGAGTAAGAAGACTGTGAGACTTCTTATTTCCTTTTTGATTTTTTGTCGTTGTTTCTTTAGCATTATTTGTTTCCTCTCCGGAAGGAAAATAGTAAAATTTTGTGCATTACAATGCATTAAATTAATTATTAACATGATGTAAAAAATGGGGTTACAAAGTTCGCCGGCATAGCTCGTATTTCAACAAAAAAGCCGCGATTACACGTGCTGGACTGTTACAATTACTATTGAGAAAAACTGCATTTAATCGAACGTTAGTACAAAAAAGTCAACTACGAGTAAGAATCCGATACCTACCTTCTATTTTTAAACTATGTATCATATAAAAACAGATACAAGATACTTACCAGTATATTATTCCAATTCAGCTGAAAATAGGGCTTCCTAAATGTTTAGGTATCTCAATTGACGCCACCCAACTACCATGCGCCTATCTGTAACGTCATGAAGCAGAATAGAACAATTTCTACATCGCTACTGACGGAACTCTATTGCTACGAATATAAAAAGGCAATCAAGGTAGCAGAGGTCAGTTGCAACCGGACTTCCTCTCAACACATTTTAGGAAGTACAATCAATTAACAATAAACAACGATGAGGGTGCTTCTTGTTCTTGGAGTACTCTGCCTGGCGGCCCTATGCACCGCCCACGAAGCGGAAGACCAAGCGGTCGCCGCGTCGAAGGGACACCACCATGAGAGTGGTGGCGGCCACGACCATCACGCCCATCACCACCATGACCACGGCGGTAAGGGTGGCAAAGGACACCATGGCCATCATCACCACCACCATGGCGACGCAGGACATCATGGCAAACATCATCACGGGGGACACCACCATGAGCACGGCGGCGGCCACAAGAAGCACTGGGATGAGCACGACCACCACGGTGATCACCACGAGCATGGCCACCATCATAAGGGCGAAAAGCACGGCCACCATGAACACCACGACAAGGGAGAACATGTCGACGGTTTCCACAAGAAGTACCACAAGGACCACTTCCACAAGGATCACCACTTCCACGATGGCCACCACAAGCATGGCAAGCACCACAAGCATGGACACCATCACGGACACCACGGGGAGCACGGCGGCGGCCACAAGAAGGGAGGTCATCATCACTCCGGTCATCACGAGGGTCACCATGGTCATCATGGCCACCACGACAAGCACCATCACGACGAGGGTCATCATGGACACCACGGACACCACGGACACGAGGGACACCACGGTCACCACCACGACCATGGCAAGAAGGGCGATCATGGCGACCACAAGCACTGGGGATTCGCCCATGGAAAACATTAAACCTACTTATTCTGACTGTTATGAGTTACTGTTATTAAGAATGGGAGTTGTTATTGTTAATATTTTTATACAAATAAAATAAAACTGTTTCATAAAACAAATGTAGTATTACGCAACATATCCAACACAACATACCATAGCAAATAAAAATAAACCTCTTTGTGTGAGTGTAATGTACAGGACACATTAAATTTAATTTTAGACCATCTAGGCGAGAAAAACGCCTCTATGGTATAAAAGTACTCAATGGTGAGCTTATGACGAGCCTTGCAACAGGCATGACATACACAAACTGATCATCATCTTATTTATGTGATCGTACGTCCGCAGAACAATCCTTGTCAATCTTATATATATATATATATACTCAATATATATATTGAGTTAAATTTATATTTTCCGATTTATAAATATGCTATGTAATAATTTATTCAATACTTTACAATATGGTTAAACATTAAATTCAAATTACAAAATATATAAGAATTAAAAAGACAATATATTAATAACATTTATAAACATTCTACTATTAATGTGTAAATAATTTTATATTGTGTAGGCATATTTGTTCAATTTTTATAAAAAATATGCTTGTAAAATATAAAAAACATTTGGTATATTTTTTGAGAATGAAGTCGAAATGCAGAAAATGGGAAGAACAAGAAAAAGAGTCTTAAAGACGAAGCATTTGACGCCTCAACTAAATGTTATAAAGCATATATATACATATATACAGCGTTACAATTCGGTAAAATCAACATATACATATAAAAGAGGAAACTGACATATCAACGCAGGGTTAGATACTTGATAGTAGGTTCCTTTTATGACGTAGGCTCATCCATTAAGGAAGGCTTTTTGAAATAACAGCCCTAAGGGGTAAAATAGGGGATGAAAGATTGTATGAATCCATCATTTTTGAAGTTGGTGCAAAAGCATGAAAATTGGTATTTGGCCTATCAGTCAAAAATAAAAAATATATATTTCAGGATTTTTGGTAATTCCACCCCTAAGGGCGTAAAATAGGGGAAGTAAGTTTAAATAAAAATCTGTCGTATTTGAAGTTAAACGCATGAAAATTGGTATTTAGAAGGAATACATGTTTTTTTATCAAAATTCAGGGGATCATTTGTTGTTAAAAAGGTAATCCACAACTAATTTAATAGATTAACACCAACAATTTATACTAACTCGAATATAATGTTAACTCAAATATCAGGTAATTTAATTTTTTCATGGCTAGTTGCGCGGCCTCTTCTAACCCTGAATGCCAGTTTTGATCGTCCTCAAGTAGCCCTAAAATGTTGCAAGTAGATGGGAAGGTAGGATGTACCAACTGTTCTTAATGCCTCAAACGATGTTGGGGCTGGAACTTCATGGAGAAGCAATAGGAGACACCTGCTGAATTTGTTTCAGTGGGTCTTCTTTGTTGGGGCGCATTGCATCCGGTGGTAGCATTAAAGCGTCAATACGTCAATAAACACAAGATCCACCATAATAATAATATTGAATTCGGACCTTAATATAGACAGGAACATTCAGACAATATGTATTAAACATATAGCAAAAACTTTAAATTTCGATAATTAAACCTATACATGATCTCTTAATATAAACTAGCTCAATAACATTACAATTATAAAATAAATCTTGTAGTAAATGTTTTCATACAATCCGTGTACCTAAATATCTATATGTACCTAGAAATAATCTATACATATAATAAATCTGTAGAAAAAAAATTTTTGTACATCAAAAGAAAATCCAAAAAAAATAGCCAGGGTATTAAAGAACAACCAATAGAACCCATTTCCACCCTTTTTAGAATTTTTGTCTGTTTGTCTGTGTGTCTGTTTGTCTGTTTATATGTTCGGGTATCACGTAAAATATACTAAAGCAATGTAGATAACTTTTATACACAACGATTGAGCGTAACTTGAGGTAACATTTAGTTTTTGTTTTATTGCAATCGGTTCAGTCTATCAAAAGATATTAGATTTTAAAGTAATCATGAAGAAAAATAACACACATTTCATTACTTCAAGATGAACTAATGTTTATAGTTGAGCTACCTAACTGTCCGATAGATGTCATTGTGCATATTATGACATCTCTTTTCTGAATGAACTAGGTTGATAGTTGATTTTTATTTCGATAGATGTCGTTGTGCATTTCTTTTGACTCGCGGTGTTAAGATTTACCCGTGTTTGCTGATTGCATGATTACGTATGGTTTTGAATGTACTGAATTGTTTCGAAATAAGGTCTTGGTTGCCTAGAAGTATGTCGTTGTCCAAAATTGGTTATTAAAAAAATCTGTTTTCTTTGGGCAAATTGAATTATGTACAAGGTTGGATTTGTTATAATTTAATTTTAAATTATAATGTCAGTCGATCGAAAGTTTGTGCTGTCGATTCGTTTGTAACGCAAATGTACAGACGATTCGAATTTTATTGAGCCTGTCCGATTTAATGTATTTGAATGTAGTAAATTAACCCTGTCTCTCATAATTTTCTCAGCACAAATCTACATACTTACCTATGTAAAAGAGGAAACTGACTGACTGACATATCAACGCACAGCCTGAACGGCTGGGGTTAGAGACTTGAAATTTTGCCGGTAGGTGCTTTGATGACGTATGCATTCACTAAGGAAGGGTTTTTGGAAATACTAACCCTAAGGGGGTAAAATAGAGAATGAAAGATTGTATGAAAATCCGTCATTTTTGTAGTTAAAGGCACTGAAACTTATATTTAGTAGTTCAGCTAAAAATAAAAATAAATATTTTAGAATTTTTGGAAATTCCAACCCAAGGGCGTTAAATAGGGGATGTAAGTTTTTATAAAAAAATGTGTAATTTTAAAAGTGAACGGCATGAAAATTGGTATGACCTTTTCGTTAAAAATAAAAATATATATTTCAGGATTTTAGGAATTTCCACCCCTAAGGGCGTATAATATTCCAAATAATATTTCAAATTCCTCAGAACCATTATAGGTATACCCACACGCAACATACATCCCCTATGTATGTTGCGTGTGGGTATACCTATAATGGTTCTGAGGAATTTGAAGCCACCTAAACTTTACAACGGCACTAGGCAAGTCAAAACTTTGCATCGTGTTATAGAGGCTACTATTATGCACGGATCCTCCCAGGGAGAAACAGTGTTCGTGTCACGTATTCCGTTAGTGCCAAATGATCTCCCTTTTCAGTTTAAAATACTGTAGTTCCCTATAAAAGTGTGTGTCGCGATAACCATCAACAAATCGCAAAGTCCAACTCTCAAGTTAGCTGGAATAGACTTAAGGAAGGCGGGCAGGTTCACGTGGCGTGCTCACGTGTGAGTTCATCCCACAGTCTGGTCCATGTAGTGCGAGGACCTACGTCTTTAGCTGAGCTCCGTAAAATGGATGATATTGAACATCCCACATACCAGGCCGCTTGCCGAGCACGCCATTTATTAGATGGAGGTCAGCATTGGGATGACGCTCTAGCGGAAGGATGCGTGAGCGATAGTCCACATCGCTTGCGACATTTGTTTGCCATCTTATTGACCTTTTGTGCGTTATCGGGTGCTAACCAGTTATGGCAAAAGTACCATGACAAGTTTGCTGAAGATTTTATGAGACATGTAAAACTAAATACTGATGGAGAAATTACTGACAAGGTACGTGAAATTTGTTACAACAGGTCCTTATTGGCTATTCAAGAGATAGTTATAAGTATAGGAGGGAACCTGATCAGTCAGAGGCTGCGAAAATGCACAGGAGTTTGCCAATATATTGTAAAAAAAATAGGCGATGGCACATACCCCGTACAAGAAGATGGAAAAGTTATATTGATTGGTAATCTCTGCTCTTACGTTACATCACAGCTGGAGCTAATTTCTTCTGTGTACGGAGATACCACAAACATTGGCAATCAAGCTGGTTCTTGGCTATGTCAGCGAGCTATTTTGACTCCCCGCAAAGAGTAAGCTGCGGCAATTAATTTCAAAATATTGACTCATGCATCCGGGAACAGTAAAGAATATAGCTCAATAAATACAGGTATGGAAGAAGATGACACCACGCCCTACCCGGTAGAATTTTTGGATTCCCTCAGCACACCTGGACTTCCAGCCCACAAAATAGTTTTAAAAATCGGTGTACCAATAATTCTCCTTAGAAATTTATGTCCCCCCAAACTTTGTAACGGCACTCAGCTCAAAGTCACAAATCTGCAGCAAAACATTATCGAAGCTGAAATATTAACAGGTTGCGGCGCCGGTGATATTGATTTTATTCCAAGGATACCTATAATTCCTTAAAACTTTCCTTTCTCTTTCAAACCAGTGCAATTCCCAGTCAGTCTCTGTTATGCCATGACGATTAATAAAGCTAGACATTATCCGTTGCGGGGATGGACCTAAGTATTGGATGCTTTTCCCATGGTCAACTATACGTAGCTCTTTCACGCGTAAACAACCCCAATAACGTTTTTGTGTACGCTCCAGATGGTTCCACAGGTAAAATAAAGAAGCACTAAATTAAATTAAAAAAGAAATTGTATCAGTATCCTCCCACAGCGCGTTACACTAAAAAATACATTGTTAAGTTCCGACATCCACGCGAACGAAGTCGCGGGCACAGCTAGTTATAAATAAATTATATATTCCTACAAACATGTTCTGACTAATTACAAGCGCTTTTTTAATGTCTACCTGAACCTTTACCTACCTTACTACTTTACTTACCTTGGCCTTCACTATGGAACCGTAAAGGCATCTGTAGGGTCACACATTTTGCAGCCCAGGCGGCAAGCCACCGCCACACGCAAAGAGTCGAAGACAAGTAAAGTGCCCAAGTGAGGCGAGGGCAGTGCATGTCACCAGGTCCCGGATTCTGACTCCGCCCGCAGTCTGGCCTTATCAGCCCCCGTAGCCACCACGAAAAGTTGCTCTTGTTTCTGTTATTGTTCTTATTAATTTGTGTTTCTACCAAGTTTGACTGGCCTGTTGGTCAAGTGGTTAGCGACCATGACTTCTTAGCCACAGGTCGTGGGTTCGATCCCCACCCAGGACAAATCTTTGTGTGAGGAGCATGATGATTTATTCAGTGTCTGGGTGTAATTAATCCTTAATATGTATGTATTTAGAAATATACTAGCTGTGCCCCGCGGTTTTACCCGCGTTAAAATTTATAAATTATTACAGCTCCCGTAGGTAATAGCGTGATAATATGTACCCTATATGTTGACCAAGCCTCTTAGTAGTTAGTTCATGCAAAATTTGAAGTAAATCCATGCAATACTTTTTGAGATTAGCCCGGACACATACAGATAAACAGCCAAAAATTCTAAAAACTATATTTTTGGCTTCGATATCGATTGTAGATCACGTCCAAAGTATACTTTAAAAAAAATATTCAATGTACAGTTTGACTTTCCTACGATTTTATTATATGTATAGATAATAAACCTTTATCCGTTGTCTGGTTGCCATAGTACATACAGGCTCTGTCTAGCTTCGGGTTTAGGACTGATCCTAAACCCGAAGCTAGACAGAGTTCAACTGGCTGCCTACCTACTGCCATCTGAATGGCAGTAGGTATGTTAGTTGTCCCAATATATTTATTTATTATTATTTATGTATGACAAAATCGTAATTGTTTTATTTTATTCTATTTACGTGTCAATTATGTGAGTATGTGTGTTATAGTATTTAATATAAATTAAGGATGAAGAATTCAGACACAATGTGTAATTCTCATTAAATGTAAAAAATAATTAAGACAATAATTTATTCTTTAGCGCTAAAATTCATCTGCCTATGTATCGCTGTTTAGTAACAATTAGACGCTATAAAAGAAAAATATATCGTGAAACTTTTATTTAGATAATTAATTCTAGTGTGCGCGGAAATAGTTGGCCGCGCCTTAGGTGGCGACAGGGGTGATGGGGCGGGTTGCCTACTGCTCTCGACGCACATGAGATTAGACAGTGATGACCAATCTCGAGATATCGTGAACAATAATTGTTTAATTATTAAAAATAATAAATAAAAGCCAGTTGAACTTTTAGAAGTATATATTGTACCTCTCTTTATTATTATATTGTAACTAATAGTAAAATAAACCAAAAACAAATTAAGTACAGACGACAGCACATCAAGCTACCCCAATCTGTCAAATTTCCCCAATTGAAAGTGAACCTAATGCTTTAAAGTTGAAAATCTATAAAAGAAATTTGACAGATTGGGGTAGCTGGATGTGCTGGCGTCTGCACATGAAATTATTCTGACATATTTTAATGATATATTAAATTATTTTATTAATATATACCTACTTATATGAAATTAATCTAAACTGATTCCGAACTCTCTGAACTTGAGTCAGAATCATCTTGTAAGTTTATAATGATTTCATCCATCATAGTATCAAATCTAATTGAAGTATTAGTAATCTTGTTCGTTTTTTTGTACGTGATCATCGCATTTTGTCATTGTTTGGCAGAGAATTCGGAAAATAACCTTGATAGTATTGTAATTTTCTCGTCCAATGTAGCCATATATCACATTAATATGTGATCTCCGGCCAGGCAATTTTTAATATTTGCCCACACAAGCTAGATTGCGTTGAGGTCTGGATGATATGGAGGTAGTCTTAGAACATTATGACCTGCAGCTTTCAAAAGTTCCTTAATCGTGTATATTTTTTCTGATTGGGTCGTATTAATCAACCTCAAGAGTTCGGCTTTGATTATCGTGGGAGGAAATGGCACGTTATTTTTTTGCAACCAGTTCTGCATATTAATTTTCAAACTGGACATAGACGGTTTCTTCTCAACTTGCACACAATGATTGTTGTCCATTAGTATGACTGAGTTAGGTGGAAGTTTAGGTATTAATTTTCGATCAACCCAGTTGTAAAAATTTGTAGAGTGAACTCCATGATATCTTGACATATTGAACCTGATTTAAAAAGTAGCAAAGCATCGTCAATTAATCCGTTTCGGCTAACAGTGTGAACTATTATTAATCCTAGCCTTCCTTTGCCTATATCTGTATAAATTCCAGGCTCCGACGAAGATTGCCAAGACTTTTGGACATTGGTTGACGTAACTTTCGCCCAAAAAGAATATATTCCGTGTATCTTCTCTGAATGTTGATATGGCCCTCAAATATTTCACTCGCCATTCAACAATGTTTGGTCTCTCTATTAAAAGGGATCTCTTCGAATTACAATTTTTAAATGAATATCCCAGTTTGTGCCAAAGTTCTCTTGAAAATGTTAATCCACAATCTAAAATATTATCCTCATTTAACACAGCATTTAGTTTTCGTATACTTAAATTTTTTCTCGTATGAATTTCATTTAATTTTCTTTTTATCAATCCAAAATTAAAATCATCAACTTGTACTTTCTTTTTTATTTATTATGGTCTCCGCGGAGAACTAAATTTTCTTTCTCATTATTTGTTATTTCTAAATAATACTTTAAATAATTCGAAATATGAATACTATAAAATTGAACCATTGGAAGAAGGCAATAAAAACAAAAAATAGATAATTAGTATTCTATTCTAGTATGTGTTTAGCATAAAGTTGATCTATTTTGTCAATGACTCTCTCCGAGGCGACGTATGAAGGTATAACGCCACATAGTTCCTTACCCCGGCGTGGTACTGAGATTTTTAATGTCAGGAATATACTATACTACATGATTTCCGGCACAGGGTACATGGCGTTGCTATAGACGCTTTGTACCCTGACCCGGGACTCGAAACTTACGTACTTGCTCCCCTTACCCTACGCTAATTTACACATTAAAGTGAAATATTTACACTTGTATATTACTCTAAAACAAATCCAAAGTAGTAAGAGACTAAGTGAAGGTACTGCATCAGTTGGGCTGCTTTTTCAGCGAAATACTACTCTTTCACTGGCTGAAAGACCTGAAACCGTTCCTCGGCGGATTTACACGTGGCGGCGGCGGTAGCTAGCCGGTGGATCAGCAGATCCTACAACCTACACAATCCATGATTTAATTAGGCTTTGTTGACTTTTAGATTACTTACGTTTCTTTTCTTTTGTCGTGAGGAAACTCCCTTATGTATGGCAACTTTAAGAGCCATGGCAAAAAAGGCACGCCGTTCAATTTGAATCCGTATCGATAAAAAACGCCCTACTATCCTCAATCGGGCGTAATATACACTAATATAACCATAAACTAAATACAATATAGAAACATATACAAGATATTTACCAATATATTATTCAAAGTCAGCTGAAAATAGATTAGGTACCTATCTCAATTGACGCCACCCAACTACCTTGTGCCTATCTGTAACGTCATGAAGCAGAATACAACAATTTCTACATCGCTATTGACGGAACTCTACTGCTACGAATATAAAAAGGTAATCAAGTTAGTAGAGGTCAGTTGCAACCGGACTTCCTCTCAACACATTTTAGGAAGTACAAACAATTAACAATAAACAACGATGAGGGTGCTTCTTGTTCTTGGAGTACTCTGCCTGGCGGCCCTATGCACCGCCCACGAAGCGGAAGACCAAGCGGTCGCCGCGTCTAAGGGACACCACCACGAGAGTGGTGGCGGCCACGACCATCACGCCCATCACCACCATGACCACGGCGGTAAGGGTGGCAAAGGACACCATGGCCATCATCACCACCACCATGGCGATGCAGGACATCATGGCAAACATCATCACGGGGGACACCACCATGAGCACGGCGGCGGCCACAAGAAGCACTGGGATGAGCACGACCACCACGGTGATCACCACGAGCACGGCCACCATCATAAGGGCGAAAAGCACGGCCACCATGAACACCACGACAAGGGAGAACATGTCGACGGTTTCCACAAGAAGTACCACAAGGACCACTTCCACAAGGATCACCACTTCCACGACGGCCACCACAAGCATGGCAAGCACCACAAGCACGGACACCATCACGGACACCACGGGGAGCACGGCGGCGGCCACAAGAAGGGAGGTCATCATCACTCCGGTCATCACGAGGGTCACCATGGTCATCATGGCCACCACGACAAGCACCATCACGACGAGGGCCATCATGGACACCACGGACACCACGGACACGAGGGACACCACGGCCACCACCACGACCATGGCAAGAAGGGCGGCCACGACGACCACAAGGACTGGGGATTCCACCATGGAAAACATTAAACCTACTTATTCTGACTGTTATGAGTTATTGTTATTAAGAATAGGAGTTGTTATTGTTAATAGTTTTATACAAATAAAATAAAACTTTTTCATAAAAAAATGTAGTATTACTAGTGAACGTAACATATCCAACACAACATAACATAGTAAATAAAAATAGCCCTTTTTGTTTTAGTGTAATGTGACCGACACATTTATTTTAATACGATATAATATCGAGGTGAGTAATACGCCTCTATGGTATAAAAATGCTGCCTACTCAATGGTGAGCTTATGGCGAGCCTTGCAACAGGCATAACAAACACAGACTGATCATCATCTGAATTGCACATTTAGCTATTTTTTTTTAATACGAATACTCGCATTAAAAGAATTACGATGAGATATATATACATATACATGTACATATATATTTGATCGTAAGTCCACGGAACTATCCTTGTCAATCTTAGTTGAGTTAAATATATATATTTTCCTAGCATTTATATAAATGCTATAATATGTGAATTTATTCAATTCTTTACAATATGGTTAAACATTAAATTAAAATTACAAAATATATAAGAAATAAAAATACAACATATTAATAAAACTTTTTACTATTAATGTGGTTATATTGTATAGGCATATTTGTTTAATAGTTATAAAAAATATGCTGAAATATAAAAATGCTTCAGTATATTTTTTGGGACTGAAGACGAAATGCAGAAAAGGGTCTAAAAATCTAAAAAAGAAAGGGAAAGCAAATTTTATAAGGCATAGTCCTTGTTACAATTCGGTAAAACTATTAAATAAAATGCTAACTGAAATAAAAATATATACAAGTGAATTGGCTTGCAAACTTAAACAACACTTAAAAACCGGCCAAGTGCGAGTCGGACTCGCCCATGAAGAGTTCCGCAGCAGCAAGTATTTCAGTTGATTAAATGAAAGGTAAATTGCGGTGTACGATGTATGACGCATTAAAAAAAAACTACTTACTAGATCTCGTTCAAACCAATTTTCGTTGTTAGTTTACATGGTAATGTACATCATATATTTTTTTTAGTTTTATTATTCTCTTATTTTAGAAGTTACAGGGGGGGGGGGACTCATTTTTCCATTTTGGAAGTGTCTCTCGCGGAAACTGAATGAAAATGATATTAGGAACCTCAATATAATTTTTGAAGACCTATCCATAGATACCACACATGTATGGGTACTATGAAAAAAAAAATTGAGTTTCAGTTCTATTTATGGGGAACCCCCAAAATTACCTTTTTTTCTATTTTTGTGTGAAAATCTTAATACTTACCGAGTTTAAACTGTACAGCTCTTATAGTTTCGGAAAAAAGTGGCTGTGACATACGGACGGTCAGACAGACAGACAGACATGACGAATCTATAAGGGTTCCGTTTTTTGCCATTTGGCTACGGAACCCTAAAAAGGTGTATCTATTCTTTTGACGCATTATAATTTAGTAGGAACACATGTTATATAAAAGTTTAATTTGATTCTTATTAATTTGTGTTTCTACCAAGTTTGACTGGCCTGCTGGTCTAGTTGTTATGACCATGACTTTTCAATAGGTATGTATTTAGAAATATTATTATAATAAAACTTTATCTGCTGTGTGATGACGGCGACAAATATCAGAATCAGAATATCATCACCCCATCTCATCCCGTGGGGGGCGTAGAAGTCGACTCGAGGGAATATCTGCCAGAGGATGGGCAGCAGCTTCCTTCTGATTACTATGACCATCTTACTGCGATCGCCAACCCGCCTGCCAAGCGTGGCGATTATGGCATATCCCCCCAAGACGATTCTTGTGGGAGGCTTGTCCAGCAGTGGACTTATTTAGCTGTAATGATGATGATGATGATAAAAACTTTATCGGTTGTCTGGTTGTCATAGTACAGGCTCTGCCTTGTTTCGAGTTTAGGATCGGATGGCAGTATGTTAGTTGTCCCAATATATTTATTTATTATTATTTATGTATGAATAAATCGTTATTGTTTTATTTTATTGATTATTGTATGAAAAATAAACTAATTTAGTAAATTGTTTATTAGTTTAGAAAGTAGGAATATGGTAATTTTCATTTTATCTTCACATAGCTTCGGAACGAAATAATCTACTACTATATAAGTAAAAACTACATTAAACCTACATAGATATAAAATAAACTAAATCTAAACAGCGTCAAAAAAATTCCTCATCGTTGTCGGGGAACGTACCCAGAAGACTGGCAGCATTGCCACGTTGTATGGCAATACTGATTCTTTGACCAGAATAAATATAAATATAATTATTGTATTTATGTTTCAAGTATGTGAGTATGTGTAGCTTCATCGCTAATTTAATGTACGAGTAAATTAGCGATGAAGAATTCAGATACAATAAAAAAATATTTCAGATTATAATTTATACTTTAACGCTAAAATTGATGTATTTATGTATCGTAGTTTTGTAACAATTAGACGCTATAAAAGAAAAATATATCGTAAAACTTTCATTAATATAATTAGTATAAGCACAGAGACTAAGCATTGCCATACAACGTGGATGTGTTTCAGCCTATCCAATGCCCTTAAGGTTGGTTTTTGTAGAATACGAGTATCGTTGAAGCGTCGCGTCACCTACAGTAGAGCATTGATTCCTCATTGTTATCATCCGCCCTTTTTTTTTTACGTGGTGGAAATGCTCTAGTCGCACGTTTTGTGGGGCTCGACCCACTAAAACCACCACGGCAGCCAGCCTTACAGTGCTTGTAGCGGGGGCTGTGAGTACCTACTCGTGAACGATCTCGCCAGTACCCCCGCTGTAAGCTGAGCGTCCGCGAGACTCTCACACGGCGGAGGGGCCCGAATTTTTCACCCCCTCCCCAGCACGTACAAGCGCGTTTAGACAACCGCTTATACAAGACGAGTGGAGTTTCTTCTGCCGGGCGCCGCATACTCTCTCGCGCTGGGATTAGCTCCCAGCGCCGGTATCATCCGCCCTAGACCAAGGCAACAGGGAGACAGAGTTACTTTCGAATTTAACTATATCAATAATGTTAGTTCGGATGTATGCAGATCCCATGGTTACGTATTTATGTCCTGGTGAAGCAGTGAATGCCTAATAGTCGAACTAAACAAAATGAAAACATAAAGCAATTGAAATAAAACGTCAATTAAACATTTTGTTTTTGATAAGTAATGGAATCAGGCGTTACTTTGCGGAAATCCATAACAATCAAAATACAAAATCAATATGTAGTGTTAATTCCGCTAATTGTCAGTTTAATCATGCCGGGATGTAATTTGCACCGCCCTCCCGCCCGCAAAAATGTGCACATGCAAGAAGGACAATATAAAAAAGCAAATTACATGCGCCAGTACGATACCCAACACGTGTTTCGGTCCTCCACGGACCATTCTCAAGGGCTGCTAACTCGTCGAGTGCTCGAAGCATATGCCCTTTACAAATTAGCTCCAATAGTAAATGTTGATGCTCTCCTGACTGTATACCATGGTCTAGTAGCCTCAGTACTTCGGTATGGAATAATCTTTTGGGGAAACTCAACCAATAATAATATTATATTTAAAGCTCAGAAACGTTGTGTTCGAGCAATGTATGTCTTATATAGAATCTTAAACTGTGCATTTTCGGGGGGTTCAGCTAGTTACTAAATAAATGTGACAAGTCAAATCAATTCAATTTTTGAACGATATCTCAGTATTATTTTAAATATCAAACTAATTTATACAGTAGGGCAATACATACAACATGTAGGTAAGTAGTATCTACATACATTAAGTGTAAAAAACGAAGTCAAAAACTAACGCTAACTGTCACGAATTCCTCAAATATACAATTGTAAACCATAACACTATAGTGAATAAACAGTTTCATAAGTATAAACACATGATGCAAGTTAATAATATATTATATAGACCTTATTATGTTTGACGTAACGACTTTATTTCTATGCATATGTTGAGTTTGATCGCCATTAGTTGGGAATAGTTGGTATTACACTGCTACAGTTTATGTTATTAGAATCATTGGAACAAACGAAGTTCGAACGAACTGTTCGAACGATTGGAACAAGCCTAGCGGAATTAAACTGGAAAGCGAATAAATCTACAATTAGTACCCGCAGCTGATATTTATTTCTAGTTTTATTAATATTTTGGGGTTCGAACAATATGTAGTAAAAATATAGCTAAAATTTAGATAATTAAACCTACACATGATCCTTGACAATAACTTAATTTTAGTTAGCTAAATATCGTAACTGTTATAAAATAAATCTTATTGTAAATTATTTCCTACAATCCGTGTACCTAAATATCTATATTTACCTAGAAATAATTATAAATTAATTATATATTACTGCGAACATGTTCTGACTATTTACAAGCGCTTTTTTAAAGTCTACGAGAGTAAAAACCTTTTTTATTTTATTTTTATTTTTCGAACCTCGACTCTGATCTGTTACTGACGTGGAAAAGCAGACGCGGGTTTCTCGTCCGAATGAGGATTGTGGAGGACATTTCATCGATACGCATGCAAACAAAAGGGTAATGAAGGACTTTGTAATTGGGTTCATATTAAACAGTTTTCTATTACACGCTCAATTTATCGCAAAAAGAGCATAGACAAAAATTACCACCGATTCTTATTAAAATTGTGAAAGAAAAAAGCAACGGAAAAACAGACGCCCTAAAATGAGATTACGAAGAGTATTTAATAGTATAAAATATACATATATACATTTAATATATATAAGGAATATATATATTATTAATATATATATTCCTACGATTTTATTATATGTATAGATACATATAATAAAATCGTAGGAAAGTCAAAACTGTACATTGAATATTTTTTTTTAAAGGATACTTGGGGCGTGATCTACCATCGATATTGAAACCAAAAATATAGTTTTTAGAATTTTTGTCTGTTGTCTGTATGTAGGTCCGGGTTAAACTCAAAAAGTACTGCATGGATTTACTTTAAATTTTGCATCAATATTACTTAGAGATTGGGTCAACATATAGGGTACATATTATCACGCTATCACCTACGGGGGAGGAGCTGTGATAATTTATAAAGTTTAAGGCGGGTAAAACCGCGGGGCGCAGCTAGTTATTAATAAATGTAGATACTGAAAATCACACTGATATAATACAATTAATTAAGTCACTATGTACATAAATATCTATCTATCTACTATAGCTATCTACTATAATACTCAATATGTTTATATATAGTTGCCTGCTTATTAATTTTATGTTTAATTACCTACGTGTAACTAACAATGTCCTGCTGGTCGAATTTAGGCCACGACGGCCAGACTTAACGGAGACTAGCCTCTCTCGTGCAGACTACGGCATAATATAGTTCACAAGTATGTCCGCAAACACACGGACACTTCCTATTATTTTATAAAATAGGATGGAAAAACGAGCAAGCAGGTCTCCTGATGGTAAGTGATCACCGCCGCCCATGGACACTCGCAACATCAAAGGAGCCGCAAGTGCGTTACCAGCCTTTAAGAAAAGAATAGGCTCGCTTCTTGAAGGTTGTCTTTTCATACCGGATCGGAAATACCTCCGCAGCTAATTGATTCCACAGCGTGGTAGTACCTACGCGGCAAAAATGTTGTTGTCAAAACGCACGGTGGTTTCTATTCCATTACTCTCATGATCCGATGAGACGACTAGCGATACGACCGGAAAGAGGTTAGGTACAAGACCGACATCTTTACGTGCTCTACGAGGCACGGGTGTGTGAACAACTCCAACTTCGCGACGTCCGGCTGATACTGAGATATTTTTCAAAAAAATCTAATATCGCTGTTGGCCCCACCCGAGATTTGAACCCATGGCCTCATTACTTGCTATTGAACACGCTACCGCTAGACAACAAGGCAATCGAAAGTCAGTTTTGTGTAACTAATGGTGTAATGAAGGTTAAGTTGAGCGAGTCTCGCCGTTTAACAATCAATTAATGAAAAAATATACCACAGTTATCATTAAATTAAAAAAAAAGATATCTATGGCAGGCCAGCAGCTATGGTTGCTTCATATTTGTCTTGTAAAGTAAAACAATTATTAAAAGGTTTAGATGCACTATACACTATATTCGGTCGACTTTCTACATAGCTCTGTATATAGCTTTCCCAAAGGATTTTTTCTTTAAATTGATACGACCATAGATACTCAAAAGTTTTTTTTTTATTTATGAGTACGAATATGGGCATTGGTTGAACGCTGCCAGAGACAAGATTCTTCGTCGTCCGAAGATTCATGTAAGAGCGTTCGACCAATCCCTGTAAAAATAAATATCTTGGGATAACTAACATACTGCCATCTTATCCCATACTGGGTAAAGCCTATACTATGGCAATCAGACAACTGATAAACATAATATGACCATACACAGAACATATAATGACCAGATCCAGATTCAGAACAACCATTTATGAGTCACACAAATAGTTGTCCTGCGCGGGAATCCAACCCGGGACAAGAAGTTGCGAAGCTACTGTTTTAACCGCTGCGCCACTCGTGCAAGTATCGTGTATAGAGAACCTTTATTGTAGGAGGTTAGAAATAATAATATTAAATTATCAAAAGTTAGTTTTACTTTGTATAAAAATATGAATAATAACAATAACAACTTCCATTCTTAACAACAGTAATACATAACAATCAGATATAATAACATGTTTAGTGTTTGCCGTGATGGAAGCCCCAGTCCTTGTGGTCGTCGTGGCCGCCCTTCTTGCCGTGTCCGTGGTGGTGATGGTGGTGTCCTTCGTGTCCGTGGTGTCCCTTGTGTCCATGATGGTCTTCGTCGTAATGGTGCTTGTCGTGGTGGCCATGTTTGCCATGGTGGCCCTCGTGATGACCGGAGTGATGATGACCTCCCTTCTTGTGGCCGCCGCCGTGCTCCCCGTGGTGTCCGTGATGGTGTCCGTGCTTGTGGTGCTTGCCCTCGTGGTGGTGGCCGTCGTGGAAGTGGTGATCCTTGTGGAAGTGGTCCTTGTGGTGCTTCTTGTGGTAACCATCGACATGTTCTCCCTTGTCGTGGTGTTCATGGTGGCCGTGCTTTTCGCCCTTATGATGGTGACCGTGCTCGTGGTGATCACCGTGGTGGTCGTGCTCATCCCAGTGCTTCTTGTGGCCGCCGCCATGCTCGTGGTGGTGATCGTGATGATGATGTTTGCCATGATGGCCTTCATCGCCCTTGTGATGGTGATGATGTCCTTTGTGTCCTTTGCTACCGTGGCCGCCGTGCTCATGGTGGTGATGGGCGCCATGGTGGTGGCCGCCACCACTCTCGTGGTGGTGCCCCTTTGAGGCTGCGACCGCTTGGTCTTCAGCTTCGTGAGCGGTGCACAGAGCGGCTAAGCATAGCACTCCCAAAACTAGGAGCACCCTCATGATTTAAGATTTGTTGTACTTCCCCTGGATGTATTTCCTGAGAGGAAGTCCGGTTGGAACTGACCTCTGCAACATTGATTTCCTATTTATATCGGCAAGTAGTGGAGCACTGTGTACAGCGGTGCACAAATTATTCCGCAAGAGTCCCGCCGCACTAGTTCATGGACAAATTAAAAAAAGAGCACCGGTCACTTCTTTAGTTCGCCGACTGTCGATTAAAGGTACCAAAACTATTTTAACTTGAATCTCATAATATCATATTATGTGTCCACTACACATAATATGATATTATGAGATTACTAAGTGAAGTACCCTACGGTGCCCTTCATTAGTTATTAAAAAATATTAACTTCAATTGTGACAGCGCTTTACCTTAATAGTATCAAAGATAATAGTAATACTTTGCCCGACTCGGTTGTTTTGAGTTTCCATTTAGAATGAATTTCGTGTATGTACACATCGTATGTTAATTATATTCAAAGAAAGGTATTGAAAGTATGTGTATGTATAAAGGTAATATTGATATGAAATACTTAAAAATATTTGTTGTTTATGTTACAAGAATATACTATTCTATTAAAGTTAATGTTATGACCCCTACCATAGATTCCTGACACATTTCTAATTCCATATTAGAACGAGTGAAGCGAGAACAAGTGTGACACTTTCTTAGTCAAGTAAAGAAATTTTCATAGTATGCAGGATATATTTTTTTCTGAAATGAAAATGAAATGAAAAAGCGTTTATTCTGAGAAATAAATATTCTATAATCCATTTTTACCCCTGCCAAACTGCAAAGGAGTTTGTTGGCAGACGTAGCTCCTTTTTTAACATTATTTTTATAATTTTACTTTTTAGTGACACTTTTCCACTCTACTTTGATGATAACTATTAACCAATATTATTTTCTATCTATATAATTAATATATTCAAAAATTCCCTAGGTGAGGTTTTGACAGAAGATATTAAATAAATGCATATGTATTTTGTTTTTAAAAGTGGTCTTTTTTTTCCCTGTTGACGTAAACAATGGTATCAACCATTGTTTACGTCGACTGGGACGACTATTGAAAATAGTTGGAACTAAAAAAGATCTACAAGTTCGACCATAATAATTATCACAGTTGGGCACTTCAAATCTCCTCATGTTATTGTTTCTTTGAGACTTTGTGCGAATAATATGATTTTTGAATTCGTCACTACCGTATTGATTTAATGCTACTGACAACACAGCCCTCTCATAAACCGGCAGCATTTTACGAATATGTGAGTCCACCAGTGCATAGTAGACCATGTACGAAGTTGCCCTATCAAGCATAAAACTAAAGTGGTGGAATTTCACAAGCACGTATCTGAGTTTATTACATAGATCGTCAGTCCACTAGTGTGCTGACACTCATAGCTATGCCCCACTATGCACGGGGCGGGCGTTCGATTTTATTAACATAAGGAGATCGTATATGCATACATTTGGTTTTATTAAAGTTAATAATAATACCATTGTCGTGAGCCCACTTGATAATATTAGTAAAGTCCTCTTGTAGGTATTTTACTTTCTATTAGGTTTAAATCTCTATCTGCATAACCTAGGCAAGTATCATCAGCATACATATATATTCGACACTTACGAACCAGATTGCACATACTGTTGACATGCGTGCTGTATCCGACCGGACCGAACACACACCGCACGTGACCTGTCTGGGCTCTCCGACGACGCCGTCAATAACTGTTCGCAGTGTCCGGTCGGTGAGGTAGGCACGGAACCACCTGTTTTGTGGCCCACAACTCCACACTCTTCCATGGCTTGAAGCAGCTGGTAGTGCTCCAAGGTGTCAAATGCTTTTTCGAAGTCAATGTAGACCACCACCACCTGCTTCCGTTGACCCAAAGATTTGACTTGAAAGTTATGGTATCAGATTTTATTTGGCTTCTGACTAGATGGAACGATTGTCATAGATATTCTCATTATAACAGGGACCAACAGCTTATGGGCATTAACTACAATAGTAGTAACTTCTGAAAGCCTGACCGGGTTTCAAATGAAAAAAACCGCAATGAAATCGGTCCTTTTGTTTGGGAGCTGCGGAACGACAGACATAAACACAGACATATGTACGTTTATCTTCATTGCGTCGGAGGTAAAACTCTAGTCAAATGTAAGTTGTTTCTGCAGCTACTAACATTGGATCATTTGAGTGAAGTATGAGGTGCATAAACAGACGCCAGCACATCAAGCTACCCCAATCTGTCTAATTTCCCCAATTGAAAGTGAACCTTATGCTTATGTGATAAAGTTCAAAATCTATAAAAGAAATTTGACAGATTGGGGTAGCTGGATGTGCTGGCGTCATCTTTACCATCCCGTCCAAGTACTTTCTTTATCTGTATCGTTCTTTTCATATGTGTGACGAGGCTTATAAAGGACTCAAGTCATAATTAAGCTCAAGTGTACAGTAAACCAATACCAATATTTTATGTCTGAAGTACGCAACGTTTTTACTGTTCATAGGAGTTAGTGTTTTGTTTGCAAATTAATATTTTTTTTCGGGGCTTGGGGATGCTACGTTAGACTCTAATTGTAAAGTAAAGTTTATTTCATAATAGGGTAGATTAACCGCACGCCTAAAAGGTTTTCTATCTATATATAATAAAGGTCTCGTCAAAACTCGAGATTATATGGAACAATCAAACACGACCGAGAAACTTAAAAAAAATATGCAAGATAGATAAAATTGAAGTATCTGTTTGTAATGTCAAAATAACAGCTTTTAACTAAATTCATATGAAAGTTATATACTTCTTCACATTACAAAAGGTCATTTGAATTTTATTTATTTGGAGGTATTTATTATATCATATGAAAAATTGTTGGCTACTTTAGCCAAACATATTATATAAAACGTATTTAAATTATGGGGAATTTTTAATTGCATTCTACTTACAATTTAAGTAAACGAACTGTCTCCACTACTTAGCCTACTGGATACCATATCTTAATTTCGTTCTGCAATATCTGTACCTAGTGCACCTATCTTGTTATCTCTGCACTACCTTAATATTGCCTGGGAAAAAATGACTTAGGCATTAAGTCTTAGTCTTAAGTACTTATTCGTGCATAAAGTTTAAATAAATACCAAATAAATGACTACGCTACTAATAAACTATTTCATTATTTTAACATGTTCTACTAAATATATAAAAAATCAATCTAAACCATATTTAACTTAAACAAGGTTTACATTACATTAGATTAGATTGGGTTCAAACTGCGACCATACAACGAATGAGCCGAGCGGGCGAAGAAAACGCCCCAGCGGCCTGTGGGGCGTTTTCTTGATGAGGGAGACAGAGGGAGTTAAGTGAGCAGGGTCCATTCTCCTTTTGCCCTATGCACAACTTTACAGAATATGCTTCCGGTAGTTAAATTATTACTGCTTAGCAAGCTGCTAAATACTAACCTTATCTCCTGACCTCTGTTATTCGAGAAGGGTTGAATACTTAATTTCAACCACATAGATAAACGATATATATATAGATATTATATAGATAGATAAATTACTATGGTCTCCACAATATACGGTATACACAATTAATATGGTCCGATGAAATCTCCCATTAAAAATAATCTCATGCCCTCGGTGAGCGGTGTGAACAAGATCTTACCGCGATCTATTTCAGGTCTAACTCCGTGATACGGAGTGTATTTTGCATATATTAGTGTATCGTTTAGAGTATTGGTGGTAAAACAATTACGTGAATTTTTAGTGATAGCTACCACTTAGCGTCAGATGGACAGCAGAATTGTTTTCCAACTTTATATTATAAATAAAATATCGCAGAAAATTACACAGTAGGTAGTATGCCAAGTACTTTTCAAACGAGCTATATTAGAGAGACTAAAAGGCAGAATCGCAGAATCACATGTCACTTATATCTTTAAGTAACTTCAACATCATCATCATCATCTCAGCCGAAAGACGTCCACTGCTGGACAAGGGCCTCCCCCAAGTATCTCCACAATGGCCGGTCTTACGTTGCCCGCATCCAGCGGTTTGCAGGCAACTTATTGTAGATATATCCAAACATGCTGTGCTGTGTGGTGACGGCATAGAATATCATCACCCCATCTCATCCCGTGGGTACGTAAGTACTTCTTATTCTGTGCCGTGGGGGCGTAGAAATCTTCCGAAGGAATACCTACCAGAGAACGCGCAGCAGCATTTTTCTGTGAATTATGACCGTCAAACTGCGATCGCCAACCCGTCTGCCAAGCGTGGCGGTTATGGCATATGCCTCTATTCTTTGGGCAGTGGACGTACTTTCACTGACATGATGATACAATATACTTAAATTGTTTTGCAAGGGTGGGTGTTGGAATTTTAGGTAGAACAATCCTATCAGAATTGTTGCATTGCAAGGATATTTATTTATGAATAACTTATGTTGTTGACCGATTAAAATTGCTATATTCTAGTGCTCATGCAATAAATCTTGACTAATTCCACTGCTTACATTCACGACTTCTCAAATAACTGCCGGTCGAATGCGTGCGTAGTTAACGTAGCATTAATTTGAATCGATCTCAACATGAATGGCTGTATTGTGAACCTCAGCTCGTAGAAATCTTCATTCAATAAACACACTGTTGATTGACGGCTTACAAACTCGAGCCTATCGAAAATTATCTGCTTAGTGGATCTCTTCGTGTGCAATACGCCGCTATTTGGTTAGCGTTAAACAATCTTCCGATTGACTAAACACGGTTAATCCCCGCCCTTGTTGCTCTATGTCCGGAATCTTTTCACTATAATGCATATCTGTTTGAGTATTCAGTTTGATTATACACGCTTATGAGTTCATCACGGTCTTTTCTAAATAAATCGCTTGTTAGGAAAGTATATGGGTGTTCTATTCACAGATGCTATTATTTTTCATGTATGGAGATATATATAGTTTGAATACGGTAAATAAAAAAAAAACGAGTTATGTAGCTCAACTTGGGTCTTTTTATTAAGTCGTTTAGAGCTGTCCAAGGAGGCTTTCACTCCTTCACCGGACAATAGAGGTGTGCGAGGCTCAAGCCGTCAAGTAACTCGCACCAGTCGTTCAGGGCGGTTATTGACATGGAGATGCATGATAGTCGGCTTTTAGAGACGTTTTTTTGATAGCAAGTTGATAGTAAGTGAAGACGTGGTCCAAGATGGATCGCGCTCACCCATAAGATGCCACTTGGCATTTTATGGGTGAGCGCGGTACACTATCAAATTACTAGCTGTAAAGCGCGGTTTCAGTGGCGTTAAAATAAATAAATTATAGCCTATACGTTATTCAGATATACAACATGTAACGTAATTAACGCACACCCTCAGACACCCCAATTAGAATATTATGTTGTAATCATAATACATACACTGAATTTTTTATTTAAAATGTATATGCAGTGTTTTTTACTAAATTATTTTCTATTACAGAATTAATATGACAATAATTTCTGTAGTTTTAATTATTTTTGGAATAAAAAATTACCTATATTAAAAATGATATAAATCGATTCAGTAAACGATTCTGAACAATCTATTTTCAGGATGTGCGTTAATTATCTTGTATAAGCTATATGACTACAAACTTTCATCAAAATCCGTTCGGTAGTTTTTGCCCGAAAGAGTAACAAACACCATACATCCATACTCATAAACTTTCGCATTTATAATATCAGTAGGCTGGGCAAGAAATAGTAATGAGGAATTTTCAAATATAAGATTACTAGTGACCCCATCTCGGTTTCGGTCGTTTAGAGATATAAAGACAAATTGGAATTTTAAATGAACATTTTACACCAAATAATCTTAGGTAACATTTTGATACACTAAATTATTAAATTATTATACTTAATAGACGTAGGGATATCGCATTAAAAAATTAGAGACAGCTTTAGACCACACGACTGAAGTAAAACTTAGATGTAGTTTATATCAATGCTTAGATGTATTGTGTATGCCTGCTAAATAATTTCAGTAAGTGGACCAAATCTCGTGTATATGCCCCATTGAGTATGTTTAGCCGGAGCGTCTCAACTGGGCCGTGTTGAAACCGGTAGTAGAGACACCCGCTGAGTTTGTTTCACTGGGTCTTCTCAGTTGGGGCGCATTGGATCCGGTGGTAGCATTAAAGCGCGATCGTCGTTATAAACACAAGGTCCGCCATAATGATACCATCTAATTCGTACCTTAATATAGACAGAACCATTCAGACAATATGTAGTAAAAATATAGCTAAAATTTAGATAATTAAACCGACACATGATCCTTGACAATAACTTAATTTTAGTTAGCTAAATATCATTACTATTATAAAATCAATCTTATTGTAAATTATTTCCTACAATCCGTGTACCTAAATATCTATATGTACATAGAAATAATTATAAATTAATTATATATTACTGCGAACATGTTCCGACTATTTGCAAGCGCTTTTTTAAAGTCTATGTGAATAAAAACCTTTTTTATTTTATTTTATGAAACGTAACTATAGAAACTGGCTATGAGAGGAAGAAAAAGTGTTCTCGCACGTCTCTTTCTTGCCCCTGCAGTAATATAGGAAACGCTCTCTCTTTCTATCTTCTCTAACTTATATATCCCTGTCAACTTACGTTCACCTCACCCAATCACACTTTTCGTAACGCTCTCGTCACGCATTCACTAGCTTACACCCTAAGACAAGCGTGCGTTAAGAAGTTTTACCACAAAAATACAACCCACTCGTGGATATTGTAGCATTCTATATGTAAAAGAAAAAGTAATATAATTTAAGTAGGTTTTGAGGTTATCCATTAGGGTATTTTTTTATTTATATACATATATCTAATATATGTCTTAGATCGACGCCATCACATCGAGCTACCCCAATCTGTTAAATTTTCCCAATTGAAATTGAACCTTATGCTTTTGTGATAAAGTTGAAAATCTATAAAAGAAATTTAACAGATCGGGGTAGCTGGATGTGATGGCGTCTGTATAATTCTCCTAAAAAAAAACAATTTACAAATAAAAAATAGCATTTAAGTCACAATCTGCGGGTATCGTGCCCAAAAAGCTAGCAACGTTGCCTCGTTGTATAGCCAAGTTGATACGCTGGCCGAGGTACATTCCCGCCCTTGGGTCTCCTGAAGCTTCGACAAGGCGTCTGGACAAGCTATTTCCAAATTTTCGCGTGTCTGAACCCCTTGGATTCATAGTTAAAAAAACCATTATAAACAAACATAATATAAATCCAATCTTTTCTGTGTATAATAGAGTTATAATATTAATTCACAATATAGTTTAGATACTAACAAAGGTATCGTGCAACTGAGAATACTCAACAGGTGTTTTCCTAACTCTTTAACTAAGTTACCAATAGGTGTCTCAACATAACTTACAAAGGTGTTCAAATCAAATTAACTTTGTCTATTTAGGGCGTAATATTCGCGAGATAACAATTAGTTTTCTTTTTTTGCAATTACAAGTAATACTTGATAAGGCATGCAAACATTCTTAAGTCTTTTACTACTTCATTACTAAATGTAGCCTTCAAGAAGCGAGCCTATTCTTTTCTCAAAGGCCGGCCACACAATCGCGACTCCTCTGGTGTGGCGAATGTCCACGGGCAGCGGTGATCACTTGCCATCAGGTGACCCACTTGCTCGTTTGCCATCCTATTTTATATAAAAAAAGAAGATATATATTGTTGAAAACCAATTTTCGTCTAGTAATTTCGTATTTTGAGATACACTAATCTTGACTAAAGCTGACCCCAAGGGAAAGGGGAATAACGGGAAGTAGATGATGAACTCCGAGATAAAATACTTATCCCTTTATTAAAACCGTGTTAGCAATGTGAACAAAAACTGTTTGTTTTTTTTTTTTGTTATTTGAATTTGGCTTGTCCGAATCGATGATCGATTTGGACAGGGCAAATTAAATTAGTGTAGCTTAACAGTCGTCTGCATGAAAACTAAATATCGATAAATTGCATAAACAATAGGGCAAATATATTTTCTTTCTTATCAGCGGCCAGCTCTTGTAGCGAAACTACATGAAAACTGTTTGTTTTTTTTGTCTCGCACACAATTTTATTTCCATCTGCAGTTATCCGATAAAATGGGTGATCTGCTGATAGGTAACACCTGTTTAAAGAGAGGCTTTGTCCAGTCTCGGATCATAATAAGTTAAAAACTCGAAAAAATGTTTTGTGTCCCGGGTTCGTTTTCCGCACAGAACCACTATTTGTGTGACCCATAAGTTGTTGTTTTGAGTCGGGGTAAGCAATATGTCCGTTATAATATGTTGGTCAAGTACCCCGCGATACAGGGAAAATTGAATAATGCGACGTTGCATTTAAAAACCTTTGATTGTCACGAAAGTCATATGAAATTATTATATTTTCTATAGTTTATAAGATACCTGTAGTAGTAAGTAATAATAGCAAGGTAAACGAGTAACTGGGCCACCTGATGGTAAGTGATCACCGCCGCTCATGGACACTCGCAACACCAGAGGAGCCGCAAGTGCGTTGTCGGCCTTTAAGAAAGGAATAGGCTCGCTTCTTGAAGGTTGCCTCGATTACTCACTAATAAGAAACTGAGCGCAATCCCAAGTCTTTCCCTAGAAAAATCAATCGTTTTCCCCATCACTTCTTCCTGACAGTGACATTCGATTTGAAAACGTAATTCTTGCTCATAGTAATACACAAGCGTTTTTTTCGACGAGAAATTAGACATTATATTGTTGTTAGCTATAAGTTCATGATCGTCACGGTCTAATGAACGCTTTTCTAAAGGCTCTCTTTCATAAGAACACGATTTCAAGGCTAGCGTGGCCTTCTCAAGTACTTTCGCTTGACATGGAAGAAACGACGATGTCAACTGGCCACAATAGGATATCGTAATAATGATTGACTAGTGTAAATTAATTTTGGTTGGGCGATACATTAATTTAAGTTCACAATGCCAGTATATACTTACTTATTGTATGGGCAGTGGTTACTCTAGTGCCAGAGATGTTCAAACCGCCCCGTAGCCTTTGACTAGCCTCAACGACTGTTCAAAGTGCTTCCGAAGCATGGAGATGCTGACAAAACCACTAATGCGGTGACCTATCTAAGGACTGACCGCATACCTAGATGCTTAACCTTGGCTTACTTACGGGTGAAAGAATTAGTATATTTGGCAACTTTGTTTAAGAGAGAGGAGAAATATGAAAGAGATAATTAAAGAAGAGAAAATGCGGGGAACCGAGTGAATGGCACTACATGCCTTTATGAGTAGTCGGCAAGGCAAAAAAGGCTCGACTGACCGTGCACAACGTAGTGTGAGTGCCAACTTTAATATAAGCATGTAAATACTCAGAATATGTTTATAGTAATATAGTTAAACCTCTCTTGTCAGGCCTGCGGCAGGCTATGTCGCTCTCGCATCGGTATGTTTAGCCACCATAAGAAATGTCTCTCAGACAATGCGCCGTAAATCGTCAGTAACAGACGCAAAGGCCATATATATACATAATTATATATAAATGTGGAAGTGAAAGTTGGGTAAGACAGCTAAAGAATCATCATCATATCAGCCGAAAGACGTCCACTGCTGCACAAAGGCCCTCTTACAAAGATCCCCAAAGTTGCCGATCTTGCGCTAACCGCATCCACCACTTTCCAGCGAGCCGCACAAGATCATCGGTCCATCTTGTAGGAACCTGCCCACCCTGCATCTTTCGGTTCGTAGTCGACTCGGTGTCGGTGATTATGGCGGTCGTTATGGAAGTAGAATAAATACAGTAGAGATGAGAGTTCTGATTGGTATGTGGATGTCAGTTTGATGGACAGAGTACGCAATACTGAGGAAAGAGAGCGGTGTGGTGTAAAATAGGATGTAGTCACAACGATGGAAAAAGGTATGCTGAAATGGTATGAGCATTTAAAAAAGATGTATAAAAGTAAATTGACAAAAGAACTATACCTGGCCAGCGTGAATGGTACAACCGGTAGGGGAAGACCTCGTCGAAAATTCTCTGAACGAACGTCGAACAAGTTTGAGATGTTCTCAAGAATGGCTAGGTCAGAAGAACTCTAATCAGGTGAGCACCTATGAAGTACCTATATAATAAGAGTGAGGCTCGTGTCCAATAGAATCTCTGCCTACCCATCTGGGAAACAGGCATGAGTGTAGGTATATACATATGTATCACTTACGAATCGGTGAGAGCAACCAGGAAGCTATGAGCTCCTATTATCTATAATAATATAAATATAGTACTAAAAAAAAATATATCTCCGGACAATGTCACACAGATCATCCTAGCCCCAAACTAAGCAAACCTTGTACTATGGCTACCAGGCAACGATATACATACTTATATAGATAGATAAATACTTATATAGTACATAGAAAACATCCATGACTCAGAAACAAATATTCATGCTCATCACACAAATATTTGCACTTACCGGGATTCGAACCCAGGACTACCAGCTTCGTAGGCAGGAGCACTACCAACTAAGCTACGGTGACCGTACGTAAGTACGGTGCGTACGGTACCTAATAATAAATATAAGTATTTACTTAATGAACTAATAGTGAATGGGGGTATATACCAGAATCGTGACGCTTGGCCGACATATTAGGGATCGCAGTATGATGTCATAGTTCCATTGATAATGCATAGTTCACAGAGCGACGCAGTTGCCTATTGCCTGGTAAGTATCCCTTTGGGATGACTTTTACGCCTCCTGTAGTATGAAATGCGGCGGTGATATAAGCCGTGACACGAGCAAGACAGCTCAATAAATATATTTATTCCTAATATACATAAATCTAAATAAAGATTAATAAAAATAACGATCGCTTAGGTAAATTAATCCCTGTGTTGCGGGATGCTTTAAAACAGAAAAATACTTAAAATCAAACTTTTAATTAACGGACACAGAACACCCAGACTCAGAACAACAACTTATGGATCACCCAAATAGTTGTCCTTTGCAGGCGTCGACCCCGGGATACGAAGTGGCGAGGCGACTGTCTTAACCACTGCACCAAACGTGCAGGATATGGTGAGTCTATTACTAAAACAAGTTTTACTAAGGTACTTTCTTTAGCCGATGTAACCCTTTCAAAATGGTAAACTCGTTCATTACACATCTATTGCAAAGCAATTTTACAATTACTTTGTAAAATATTTCGTACACCAATTTAGTGTTATAATTAGTATACTCGTGACTTTCCATTTTTAGAGTACCCACAAAGAGTCTGCATACACAAAAGAAATTTTAACATACGCTCATTACTCCATTCCATAGTACAGTTGACGTCAAGTTAAGGAAAAACATACGTTTCATGTTTAACAATAAAAAATATACAACTTTTCTTTATAAATCCTTCGTAATCCTTTTAATCTATGCCGATCCGATAT
This sequence comes from Pseudoips prasinana, assembly GCA_951640165.1. NCBI lineage: Eukaryota > Metazoa > Arthropoda > Insecta > Lepidoptera > Nolidae > Pseudoips > Pseudoips prasinana. The sequence continues at coordinate 31,722,081 of OX621243.1, read as the reverse complement.
GACATGGCGACCTGCAAGAGGAGCCTATGCCTTTCTTAAATCCCGACAACGCACTTTCGGGCCCTCTGGTGTTGCGAGTGTAATAATAATAATAATATCTGGGGACAATGTCACACAGATCATCCTAGTCCCAAACTAAGCAAAGCTTGTACTATGGGTACCAGGCGACGATATACGTACTTACATAGATATATAAATACTTATATACATAGAAAACATCCATGACTCGGAAACAAATATTCGTGCTCATCACACAAATATTTGCACTTACCGGGATTCCAACCCAGGACCACCAACTTCGTAGGCAGGATCACTACCAACTAGGCTATGGTGTCCATGGGCGGCGGTGATTACTTACCATCAGATGACCCGTTTGCTGGTTTACCTTAATATTTTATTAAACACATGCGGGGCAGTCTTTGAGGACTGCCGACAGAAGTTTATACTTCTAATCTAACCATCAACCGGAAGACGCAGCGTGGGCAGGGCCCCTACAAGATGGACCGATGATGTTGTGCTGGTCGCTGGATGCGAATAGCGTAACTTGTGGAGATCTTTGGGGAAGGCCTTTGTCCAGCTGTGGACATCTTTTCTGATATGATGATTATGATGAAATAGTCAACAGTATAACACTTTTGACACTTATAATTGAGATATCATCATCACCATTAAAATATGTACCTACAATGTTAGTTAAAATAACGACCTGACCTTAGTAATAACTATTTATATTGTATTGCTGTGCCATGGTTCATGGTTCATGTTGGAAACAAATATACCTACCTGTAACACCAATTGTAAAGACGTTCGCAGGATTGTGGCAAGCTCCTTAGAAAGGGCTAAAATGGATGGTCGTCCCCGGCACTCCCTCTATGGGCATAGGCTAACGTCGCAAAGGCTTAAAAGCCGAAATAGCTTTGGCAAATTAAATGCACCACGCCTCTAACGACTGATCCCTCAACACCGAGATGCAGCATCTGGCGTGCACAAAAATCATTGCTGGATCAGTTGGTGACGCCTTCCGAAAGTCTCTCACCTGGACTCACGGGGTATATCTATGTACACATATACACAGTATACATATAATCACCGAACGCTTTCCATATGCTGAAAGCTAAAACGAGGCTTTCAAGTTAGGCAATGCGTGCATCCGTATATTCACCTAGAACTAGAATGGAAGGAGAAGGAGGATGAAAGGAATAGATAAAGCCAACTATGCACGTTTGTATTCCTTTATTCCATCACTAATAACACCTCTAATTTAGCTAACATGATAACCTCATGGTAGCTAAATTAGAGGTGGATTAGTATGGATATTAGTGATGGATTTATATAGGTAGTCGTTGCTCTTATAATACGTATAATACGCTTTTTTATTTACCTTTTAATTTATCGCGGGTTTAACTTCGTTCAGAGAGATTTTAAGCACACGAATTGGCATTTGATTGTACAATTGAGAGCCTTACCCAGCATAGACACATGTACTTATGTTTAGGTTTGCTATGATAACCATACGGATCTGTAGGAAACTCTATACTTAGTCTGGAGCCCTAGTTCTAATATAACGTAAACTACTAATGCTCTTAGTGTATCCAGGGCGCCGTACTTAACAGTATAAGTTGCTAAGAAGCCTAACCTACATCACCCAATCTTGTTACCGCATGCGCAAGCTAACACTATTATTACTGAAACTTTATATTCTACAGATTATAATATTACCTAACATGTAATGTTTGCTTATACGGAGGATTTTTCTGCGAACTTCTTTGTCTGTGGTTAACCCCTAATAATAGATCGATACACTTTATTACACACAGGTAATAAAATGATTATAAAACATAACCTGATAATCTAAAACTATGCAAGTACCCATGGTCCTATCGCATGATAGCGATTTATTTGAGTCAACTGTAGAATGGACTCGATTAAGTTTAATATGACAGTCAGCTGGTAGTGTATCATCAGCTAAGTCAGCTGTACGGAATGTACCAATACTAACCTTCGTCTAGCGGTATCATGTTCAAACGCAGATACCGCAGTCCTGAGTTTACATCCCGGGTCGGGTTAATAGCGATTTTGGGATTTTTATGTAAAAAGAAAAAAAAATCTCAACCCGAAGTTTGGGAGTTGTTGGTGTTATATGTCTCGGAGAGCACGTAAATACCTCCAGTCGTGTAGCTAGTCGTCCAATCAGATCATGAGAATGGTTTGCGCACACACTTGTGCACTATAATATTTCCTGCGCAGATGGCTAAGTCTCCTGGAGAGTAGCCGCCGCGGCGCCGTGGCCGAAATTCTGCTAGGAGGACACTATTTAATAAACACTATACTACGCAGAGTAATTGTACTAACATCTATTCATAGTCCATCATCATGTCAGTCGCAAGACGTTCACTGTTGAACATAGGCCTCCCCCAAAGACCTCCACAATTGAAAAAATATTCATAATGAAGACTATACATTCTAAATTAATTTACCAAAGAATCATACATAAGTTATTATACCAACATATTACATTGGTACAACCAATATTCGACAGGTGGCGCCACTATCATTCAAAGAATTTCATATATTGTCGTAGCATCGCGCGCAGGATACAGCTACAGAGTACCTACTGATAAAACTGCATGTCTTAAAAAAAAGATTAATTACATTAGTCATTAAAAATATAAATTATACTGTTGTTGAACATGTCAAATTGTAATATTTTTACAATTAAACATGTTTATTGTTTTATAACTGCACAGACGCCAGCACATCCAGCTACCCCAATCTGTCAAATTTCTTTTATAGATTTTCAACTTTATCACTTAAACATAAGGTTCACTTTTTATTGGGGAAATTTGACAGATTGGGGTAGCTTAATGTGCTGGCGTCTCTACATTGCCTACTTATTTACGTCATTCCAATTAAAATGCCTACTTGTACAATTGTGATTACAGCCCATTTCTAAAGCGATAAGAATTCTAAGAATATGTTTTGAGTAAATAATTAGTCAAGTTGCGGGATGATGTATAACAGGATAGCTAGTGGCTTTTCACCATATTTTGAAAGGACTTTTATCTTTTAATTAATGTTTTTGTTACGGTATTCGGAGAAAGGGATAATCACGTTAAACGAGTAATTCTAGGCGAGTTAGGAACTTGAATTTCAGGATTTATTTATAAATGTCTTGGTTTTATACAACCATACATACATAGATTACGCCTGTTTCCCAGAGGGGTAGGCAGAGACATCATCATCATCACAACAGCTATAAGAAGGCCACTGCTGGACAAAAGCCTCCCTCAAGAATCATCTTGGAGGGATATGCCGTAATCGCCATATTTGGCCATTCGACATTTGTGATATTATTATAATATGTAGTAAAACGACAATAAAATTTGACATTTAATTAATGACCAAAGATGTTTATTAGGGATTTAATTATAATAATTATTTATAGGAAATAATAGTAAATGGATGTATTTTTAGAAACTAAATAGTATTGATGTATAATGTAAATTTTAATGTGTAAAATATTGCACACCTCATTGATATGTTACAGAGATCCTTAATATAAGATACACTACCACATTTTACTACCTGTAATAAGCAATAAATAAATATGACTTTGACTTTGACTTTGGCAGACGGGTTGGCGATCGCAGTATGATGGTCATAATACTCTGGAAGAAGCTGCTGCCCTTCGTCTGGTAGATATTCTCTCGGTTCGACTCCTATGCCCCCCACAGCTGAGATAGGGTGATGATATTCTGATATTAACCACCGTCACCACACAGCAGCGACTACGGACTTCCATTTGTCACGATCTTTGCACACATCTTTCGCCTCGTTTTCTGTCATTATATTCTTCATACATACTCGCCGATTTGGGGTATTTCTGGCCTGGCCTTTCTTGAGAACGTCTCCGAATTGCTCAGAGGTCTTGCCCTTCCAGTTGTACCATTCACACAGGCCAGGTATCTTCTTTAATTCATCCTTTATATAAGCCCAAACCATCTCAGCATACCTTTGTCAATCTTTGTGACTACATCCTCTTTCACACCACAAGGCTCTCTTACATCAGTATTTCGTATTCCGTCTCGCAAAGTCACACCAAACATACTTCTCAGAGCCGCACAACATCCAACCAGCTCGTCAACAAGCATACGGCTTATCTGATTAGACTTTACGTATGGCACAGTAGGTGGTTACTGTTCCGTTAATCCTTGTGTAAAGAAGCTGGTCCGTATTTAATCTATAACTATGTATTTACATATATCTTCCAATTCTATGCAGAGCATAGCAGTTTTTCATGTAAACACCTCGAAGTAAATTCACAGCTAACGAACCTTATTAGATACTAGCTGTGTCCCGCGGTTTTACCCGCGTTAAACTTTATATAAATGATAGCTTATGTGTTAATCCAGGGTGTCAGTTAACTCCATACCATTTTATTAAAATCGCTCCAGCCGTTCAGACGTGAAGAAGTAACAAACATACACACTCACAAACTTTCTCCTTTATAATATTAGTGTGATAGTATGAGCATAAAATATTGTAGTAATGCCTACATAAAAATATCCATACTAAAAATCAACATTTTTGAAAGAAAACTTATTTACGCAAGCCTGGCTTGGGGACTAAGCTGGTGAGAGCGTTACGTTGAGGGGGATATGAGAGGTGCGAGCACACATTCCCTATCTCTCTTGCTCTTATAGCCAGTTACGTTTGAAGTTTTACTTCAGTCGTATGGTCTAAACTGTTTTTATTAAATAAAAATATCATATTATTTTAAATTCACATTCAAATAAATCACTAAGAGAGTTTGAACGTCAATCTGTTGATTCCTTTTTAATAATCTAGCCCTTTAATCAAACAGAACTATTACTAAATCAGGAGTAAGAGAAATAACGCCATCAATATCAACATTTCCATAGAATTACTGCATTAAAAACATAAAACCGACTTCAACTTGTCTTCTAGATAATTGATTAGAACAACATTTACAGGATATGATTCCGATAGCATTTCTTATCAATTAAAACGATTTTCTAAATCGGTTCACTAACAACGGAGAAATCGCCTTACATGCATACAAAAAAACAATAATACATACCTTTGACTTCCAGCAGTTAAGACAGTCGCACCGCCACTTCGTGTCCTGGATTCGATTCCAGTGCAGGATAACTAGTATGACCCTAAATAGGCCTTTATTTAAAAAAAAAACCCAGTCCTTATCTTGTCTCAACAAATAAACTTTGCTGTCTTGTATTATAGTTAAAAGTCTATGTATTAAACTATGTTTATGTATTGCATTGAGAGCTTGACAAGTACAAGTGTATGTAAATAAATACCCAAGTGGCGAATAAATTTCATTATTTCATTATTATTTCACACAAAAATATCCAAAAGTAGTTACAAAAGAAATGTTGTTATTTTATCAATAAAAATACATACATCTTATTCAATAAAATTAACAATAAATATCTAAAAATAGAATCAATATAATTTAGGTTAAATTATAATATTTTTAATTATTATCGTATTGTAGTTTCGTCCTCTGAGGATGTACCGCCACAGCTTCCTTTCCAAGACAACTACTCAAATAAGCTGGTCCATATTTAAAGTTTAGACACCAGCACATCCAGCTACCCCAAACTGTCATTACATTTTCAACTTTATCACATTAGCATAACGTTCATTTTCAACTGGGGAAATTTGACAGATTGGGGTAGCTTGACGTGCTGGCGTCTGTACGTATGTGTTCCAATTTTAAATAATGTACGGGGCATAGCGAACGTGGTTAGACAACATATTGTTGGCAATCTGGAGGTTAGCCCGGATAATCCCGTCCATTGTTAGCTATTTTAATGCTTATGCCCTTTGTCCGTGTCCTGTATTAAGTCATACGCGGATAATCGCCGTATTATATAGAGTTAATTTTCCATTGGCTGTATCAAAGGGATTGGCAGCTGCTTACTGTCGTAGCGAAATAAATCGGCGACGTTTAAACTAAGTAATAGTTCGATATGTATTTACTTGTTTGTTTGTCACTGCAATGTCCCTCGTCCTTGTCACAGCTATTTGTGTGGACGTGAAATTGATACGATATTATTAGTTTGATAGCGTGAGTTGAATTAAATTGAAATTTGTCCAAACATAAATATATGTACATAGATATTTTATGCATTTAAGATGTTATTAGATAAAATAACTAACTTTTATTTTGTTGATATGTGGTTGATTATCGTAGCTTGAAATTTCATTACTATATTTCATTACTAGGTCATGACGCTACGGTAACTTCTTAGTATTATACTAGCCGGTCTAGTATGTTTTTTTGAATAACATCAAACATTAAATTGTTTATTAAGGCACTATAGTAATACAATAAAAGGATATAAAATTTATCTAAGTATAAATAATTTTATAATATAGAATATTAACTACTTTAAAAAAATACGAGCTATCGGATAATTATTAAATCATTATCATCAATAAATATATTTTTTATTCGAAATAACATATATATTAACAAAAATATACCGTCGAATTTATAACCTACTTAATTCTTTATGAAGTTGTCTCAATATGAAAACTAAATAATATTAACTAAAAACCTATAAGTAGAAAACAAACAACAAAATGTATTGTTTACTAAAAACAAAACTACCCATATACATGAAAAAAGTAACCTCAATTTACGAGTAATCTTGACTTACTGTCACGCATCGTCGAGTGACCAATATTTGCCGGAATAGAAAACCGTAAAGATGTTTCCGGTCTGTGGAAAGTATCATATGAACAGTTCAAACATTGGATCGGAGGTTTTATCGGAGGCAGCTGGCCGACACGACTAATTACATCAATTACAGGCAAACAGAGTGGGCTCGGGTTTCGGTCCCACCTTTGTCAATATTTGACGACTCGCCGCACCGTTACCCCCCCCCCCCCTCCCCCCTAGCCCCAGCCGCGCGTTGAATGGACACTACGCAACATCACACATAAACTTCATCGCATTGTAAATGCACAAGGTCGGGTCTACTTACTAAGTTGTTTTTCTATACTACCGAGTCCGTAAATAAGCGTACGGCTCATCTCGACTTAAAAGGTTATAGTAGCCTGCGATGTTTGTAGCACACGTGGCATAGTAGCTCGTTGCTGTTGCTCTACCACCCCCGATGAGCTCTAGCGATGTCACTCACACACATTATCTGAAGTGTATCTAATATTTCATGTACTACCAAACATTTTTATGTAAACTGTGATGTAATAACGATAACAACACATACAATATTAGTTCTATAACAAACTTCCCAATGATATTAGAGAATTTTCTACGAATAAGTTTAAAAGAATTATTAAAGCCAAATTGTGTAGCAGGGCATATTACAAAATTTCTGATTATTTAAGTGATAAAATTGCTTGGGATTGAGTTGTTCTGAGTCAACACACATGACTGTAATTAATCTTAAGAGAAGGCTCATAAGGCCAAAGAAGCCAGAGCCGTAAAAAGGAATTAATAAAAAAAAAAAAAAATAATCTTAAGTATATTTTATTTTAAAAAAGGATTCCTACTGAGTTTTCTGGCAGTGTTTCTCAGTAGCTGCCACGTCATGCACTGCACGGTAGGGTAAAACAATATGACGATTCCACATAAATGTAAAATTTTTACGGTAAAAATGATTTTTGACTTTGACTTTGTATACAACGATCAATTTTGGGGAGTCCATGCTTAAAATTGGCAAACACAAATAAAATAAATAAGATAGGCATTTTTTAAATTTAGATTTGAAATTATTATAACAGGAGTAATAAAGTAGGATTTCATAATTTTAATTTAAGTAAGTAAGCTTACACTATACTAGTAATAAAAATAAAATCCCACACACTGCACTAACACGTAAATGTGTATTGTGTGTGTGTGTCACACACGCACACACACCGGGGCCCTTTTGATAGATCCTCTTTACTTTTTTGTTTGTTTAAAATAAAATAATTATTCTTTAAAATAAAATTACTACCATGCAAACAAGAAATATCTATTCTGAAAAGCGGAATTTCGAAACACAAGCATATTTTAAATTAAACGGAAAGTCTTATAGAATAACAGTAGTGCGGCATCTTGTGAATAATTTAAACATTCAGCATCATCATCATCATATCGTCGTCATTTCTGGAGAAAGGCCTTCCCCAAGGATCTGCCACTATGGCCGGTCTCGTGCTGCACGCATCCAGCGGCTTCCCCGACCTTTGCAAGATCGTCGAACCATCTTGTAGCTATATAAACATTACAATAAAGTTATATGACATGTTTTACTTATTTCCTAAAAGACTCCTCGTACTAGTAAGTCCTCCTCTTACTCCTTATTAAGAGAGTTCTCTTACTACCAACGAGTATTGACGACTACCACCATATTATACCAACTATGTTTGTCGTGTCTAAGATAGGTACCTATTTCGCAAATGTTTTTGTGCACTTTTTGCGTACGAACATTACATGTCTATTATGAGGAATGACATGTTTTTTTCACCCTTTGTCCGCACAATACGTGTGTGTGAGTATTAGTCATTGTATGAACAATGTATAAGCTACAAAAAGGCGCGCACGATGTAAACGCCGCCGGCGCAACTTTTGACAAAACAAGTCATTCAATTTGTTCACTGTTAGGCAAGAGTTTGCTAATCCCTCACATCTCCACGACTGTCACAAAAAGGCTGTTGCCATCCTGTGTTTTCACACAGCAGGGGTTTAGGTGTCTTTTTATGTTAACAGAATATGTAGAGAAGCTTTATATACTAAAGCCTTCTACAAGAAACATAACAATTTTTTTTATTTACTAAGCGATGCAAATTAGAAACAGTCTTATATGATTTAATACCTACTTAAATAGCTTACAATATGCTTAAAGATTCCGAATAAAACCTCGAATTAAGAAGTCACAATTTTAAGAACACAAGTTAATATTTTTCAATGGGTCACAGACAATAAAATTTATGTAAATGTACCAAAAACTAAATTTCTACAGTTCAGTAACTATAAATTAAAACCAAAACAACTTCATATTTATTTTAGATAGTAAAAGATAGTAAAATACATTCTCTAGGTATAACTGTAGATGAAAATGACACCTGATACAGTCACATACCTAAATGAAATATGTGGTATATAAAATAGGTTCCTATACGCCTCAAAAAAATTACGCACAACAGCAAACGAGTACGTATCGCTGAGGACTTGCTATGGTTATGGTAGCTCTGTTGTTAGGTACCTCTTACTTCTTTGGGAAAATGCTGCCGATATAAATAAAATTTTAACTGCGCAGAAAAATCATATAATATATCCTAGGACATTATTCACACACGGCCATCTGATCCCAAACTAAGTAGAGCTTGTACTATGGAAAACAGAACACTGATATATTACCAACATAAACTAATTTTCTTTTGTAAATACTTATATAGATAATTACACCCAGACTCAGGACAAACAGATATGTTCATGCACACAAATATCTGTCCTAGGTGGAAATCGAACCCCTGCGGCGCGAAAGGCCAACCCATCAATATAACTCTACGAACCTCCTATCGTATAAAAATAGTTAATAATTATATAGTAGATATCATGTTGCAAGAAACGTAAGGTCAACCCACTTTAACCGCAATATGGAAATTGATCTCTGTGTCGCGGGGTACTTTACAAACATGTAATAGAGGGACACAAATCACATCCAGACTCAGAATAACTATTTATGGGTCACACAAATAGTTGTCGGGCGCGGGACTCGGACCCGCGACATGAAGAGGCGAGGCGACTGTTTAGCCGCTACGCCACAAGTGCAGTCCGTAAACATAATTTAAATTATTATTTCAAAAACATCATAGGACACATTATTATACAGGACACATTTTATAGCGCTGCATATCGCATAGCAATGTAGCGCTAGTAGTTTTGATAACTACCGGGCTCTTATTAAGAAATTTCATGTTTTGTCTTTGGTATCTATGTATTTACTTGAAGTTTCCACTACTCGTATAGGTTTTTTACAAGGCATTCAACAAAATTAGGAGTAACTTGGTGGAGACCTATATAAACCTAAGTACCTACTACCTTAGATTATGAACAGCCACAATATGACAATAAAACAGGCTCTGCCTAGTTTGGTATCAGTTAGCAGTGTGTTGGTGGTAGCAAAATATTTATTACTAGCAGTGCCCGCGGACTTCGTTACGCGTTATAAATATTTTTGTCCCTGCCCGTTTGTCCCACGTAATAATTCGGGTTAAAAGTTTGGGATAATGTTAAAATAATGTAACATTTTTTTTCATAGCCTATGACACTCTACAATAACGTAGCTTTCTATTGGTGTATAATAAATAATTTTGAAATCGGTTCAATGGATCCAGAGATAACCCTTACAACGTCACAAACTCACAAACGTTACCTTTTTTGTAATATTAGCATAGATTATTATTGTTATTTATTAAACATTTACAAGCACATTCCAAAAGCTTTTAGAGAATTACCCTTATGGCTATTTAAGAATAAATTAAAAGAATGGATGATTAATAAATGATTTTATACACCCAATCCGTTACTTATTATCGAATTGTGTTATAATTTAATTTAAACTTTTTATATTTTTTTTATATCAGAGGGCGACAAAGGAGCAAGTGGGTCACCTTTAAGAACTAACAAACAAGTGTTGCTGACCCTTCCACCCACCCCGATGAGCTCTAGCGACCATACTCACACGCAGAAACATAACATTAATATTACTATTAAGAAATGTCTTCTGTAAGGTGGAGGTACCTACTTCCCCAGTCAGGCTGCTCATTGAGCAAATGGACAATACAACCTACCTGTTTAAGGGCATCCAAAATTTGTGAGTATTGACTGTGTGAGTTACTTCTTCACGTCCAAATGGCTGGAGCTATTTTAATAAAATTTGGTATGTAGTTAGCTGACTCCCTGGATTAACACATAAGCTATAAATTATAAAGTTTAATGTGGCTAAAACCGCGGGGCAATGCTAGTATTAAATTAATATAAACACATCTGAAGTGAATAAAGATATTCTATTCTATTCTTAACCACGTGTGCTCAAAATTAACAAAAGTTAAAGAAGACGTTGACCTTTGTATTGAGTAAAATAAAGGTAATTTTAATTGTATTTAACCGATTAAAATAATTCTGTATGTTCATGGTTTTTACAAGTAACGAGTCTGACACAGTTTACTGCATCCCGAATTTGAATCCTAGTCAAGCCAAAACCTTAATGCAATTTTTCTGATGAGTGCAATTGATAGAGTAAAAAGCAAGGTGCAAGAAAAAGCAATGTGACACCCCGTGACTCAATAAGCAGGTTATACGGTAACTGGTGTCACAATTTAGTCGAGCCTGCGTGGGAGTGAGAGAAATGAGTTCTATTCAAATTCAAAATATATTTATTTTCTCTTCACAAAGAATAGGGTTATCTAGAATCTAGTGACAATTTCATAATGATATGACAATACTGTCAAGTTAGAACCCAACTTTGTGAGAGACTGGTGCCTGATGTAGGTTTACGAGAAACCTGAATTACACGTCACCAGGGCTCTCACGCGGTTTGATTTCGTAACAAGGCCAACTTAATTTTAATGTTTATTATAAACTAGATTGATAAGAACAAAAATTAGGGAAGTAAATAATATATAGATTATGTGTGTGTGAAAGTAAGTTTGTACCTATGTGTGTATGTAGATAGTAGATGTGCTTGGATTATTGTCAGTCAAATGTGGAATTATTATTGTTATTGGAAGTCAAATGTGAGTTTATTTTATTTATTTATTATTATTTATTTTATTTATTTTCTTAGGATTTATCGAGGAGATTGGCTAGTTAATAAGCTATGTTATAATTTGTAGTTCACATCTGTGTGTAGTTTGTGGCTTCGTAGCGGTAGTTTAACTACAGATAATGAGGTTTTGGCCCAAACACTATCAGTGAAAGTTCATTTTGTATTGTGTTTAAAATTAATGTAGGTATGTAGTTTTAAACTCTACTTTATATTATTATTTATTGAAACCACAAACAAGTTTACAATCATCATTGAATAAAGCTTAAATTTCCCCTTTATTAAGATATTAATTTAGAAGAATATTTTTAAAGGAAAATGCTTATTTTAATTTAAAGAGTCCAAATCTTAAATTACAATTAAAATTTACAAAGGATAGAGTGAATTCGCTGGCGTCAATCGTAGCAAATAACACTTTAAGTAGGTAGTATTAAGATTTATAATCTAATATTACTCTCCACCTATGTAATAGTAAATAACGTACTAAGTAATATACTAGACAGTATAAATCCAAGCTAATGATTAGGCTCATATTAGATTGTACATGTATGTCATCCGCAGAGCTGACAACGCCAGCGCGGTTCATTTAATGTGATCAAGCCCGCTGACATACCTACGCATTTCATTATACCAGATTACAAGTAAGGGAGGGTTACACAGATTACTATTATGTGAATGTTTGGGAGCGTCGTATTGTCACATCCATTAAGCTGTGCGAAGGGCGGGGCTATACCAGGCCACGCCCAGAGCCCGCCTCGCACCCTCGCGCCGCGCCCGCCGCCACGCGCGTCCCGACTACTCACTCAAACGATTTACTCACAATCGCATCACGCACAGTATAATATCTCGTCATTGCCTAATTTTATCCAAAAATCACCGCTTTTCCGGTTTAAGTGCTTATCATTAATCTCGACGGTGAGTCGACCGCGTGTTTATAAACAACATTTGTAGTAATCGTGTGTATATTTTAAACTGTATTGTGTGTCGCGAACATGTTGGGAGACAGTAGAATATGATGTGGTGGCGGGCGTGTAGTGCGGTGTATGTATGGTGCTGGTCACGGTGAGGCCGGGGGCGGCAGCGTGCAGCGTGGCGGCGGGTCCGGGCGCGCGCGACGGCATGGGCGGCGCGAGCGGCGCGTGGGCGCGGGAGGCGCCGGCGCTGCTGAGCACGGCGCTGCTGCTGGGCGGCGCGCTGCCTGAGCGTCCGCCCGCGCCGCTCTTTACTATTGACAGCATTCTGGCGCCGCGCCCGCATCCCCCCCTGCCGCCGCTGCAGTTGCAGCACCTTGCGCACGCGCCGTTCCATAGAGCACATGATCTCTTTGGTACGTTTGCCAATTTAGGTAATCACCCTCATTTTCATAGTAGTTATTTACGAATAAGAATTACTTACGAAACTTTTCGGAATAAACAAACTTTAATTTAATTTAAAAGTAAAATGAGCACTATTCCGTGTAGTCTCTCCAATATTAACATTATTAAAATACCTACATAGTAATTACATTGCAGCGGTTACGAAAATCAGCTCTCTATCATGGAAAGAATCCCTTTCAATATCATCGATATAAAAGCAATATTATATTTTCTATCGGTGCAGCGGTGGTCTAAAAGACAAACCTGCCAATAACATAGGGAATTAGCATGTACTTAGGACGTTTATTTATATAAAGCCATCGATATGGGATATGAAATATCTTCATTCTTAGCAAATAAATAAAAAGCTCACTAAGGATTTCATACCTTCCTTAGACTTTAAAAAGTTACTAAATGATATATAATACCCTTAACTTAAAAACCGGTGCTTGTTAGAAACCTTTTATCTATTATTTTTGTAAACATCTATCAACGGTAATTATTTCATACTTTATGTTTCACAAACTTCTAGGAAAAAAGTACCTACTTTTTACATAATTTGCATATAACGTGGTATATAACAAACGTCGAAGCTTTTTCACACGATGTCGCAATTATCCTCCCTATACTTCGACTTCCTTCGGGCTCTTTTATTCAAAGACAATAGAAATAATTTCTCAGTATTTTCACTCTCCATACGGTTATGGACGCAACATCAGGACATTAAGAAACCTTCATGGTATGCCACCGTCAGTCTGTATGTCCGTCTGCCACAGCGGTAGATTTCAAATTTAACTACTTAATGAAACTTAATAAATTAAATGTTCATATTATTTTTTAGCATTTTGGTACGGGACCGAACCGAAACCAAATGATATATTTAAATACATAATATGAAAACGATTTAAATTGAAAGTTGTAATGAGATAAATCTATATAAATAAAAAGACAAGTCCTGACTGACTGACTGACTCATCAACGCCCAGCCCAAACCCTTGGACCTAGAAAGCTGAAATTTTGCATAAATGTTTGTTTTATAATGTAGACAAGGAATAAGGAAGGATTTTTCAAAATTCAACCCCTAAGGGGGTAAAACAGGGGCGCTAAGTTAGTATGAAACTTTGCCGTTTTTGAAGTTTAAGGTATAAAAATTGGTATTTGGCCTTCCAGTTAAAAATAAAAAATCACGTATTTCAGGGTTTTTGGAAATTCCACCCCCAAGGGCGAAAAATAGGGGATGTAAGTTTGTATGGAAAATGTGACAATTTTTAAGTTAAATGCATGAAAATTGGTATTTGGCCTTTTAGTTAAAAATAAAAATTATATATTTCAGCATTTTTGGAAATTCCACCCCCAAGGGCGAAAAATAGGGGATGTAAGTTTGTATGAAAAATGTGTCAATTTTTAAGTTAAACGCATGAAAATTGGTATTAAGCGTTTCAGTTAAAAAATAAAAATATATATTTCAGGATTTTTGGGAATTCCACCCCTTAGGGCGTAAAATAGGGCATGTAAGTTTGTATGAAAAATGCGACTTTTTTGAAGTTAAACCCATGAAAATTGGTATTTGACCTTTCAGTTAAAAATAAAAATATATATTCCAGGACTTTTGAAAATTCCACCCCGAAGGGCATAAAATAGGTGATGTAAGTTTATACTGACTGACATATCAACGCACAGCCTAAACGGCTGGAGTTAAAGACCTGACATTTTGACAGAAGGTACCTTTTAGGACGTAGGCATCCACTAAAGAAGGGTTTTTGAAAATTCCACCCCCAAGGGTGTAAAATTGGGGATGTAAGTTTGTATGAAAAATGTGAAACGTTTTAAGTTAAACGCATGAAAATTGTTATTTGGCATTTCAGTTGCAGCAATATTTGAGAATCCCCCCCCCCCCTTAGAGCGTAAAGTAGGGTACGTAAGTTTCTATGTAAACTGCGACTTAAAGTTAAACGCATGAAAATTGGTACTTAGAATTTCAGTTAAAAATTAAAAATATATATTTCAGGATTTTTGGGTAGTTATTTTATTTTACTTTATTTAACTTACTGACTATACTTAAGGACAATTGATATGTATTCTTTGATTTTTGCGTGATGATATCGGGTCCTTTTTGTAAATAACAGTAGCAAAGTAGTTTTTCATTTATTTCTTAGTAAGGTTATTTATAGGTTAGGTTTTATTCAATTTATATAGCTTATTTGTTTTAAAAGTTATATTTTTTAGATTAAGCTTAAGTAATAAGTAGTTACATTGGTCATCATTCAAAATTGTCGCGGACAAAGTCGCGGGCACCAGCTAGTCCGAAATAAGAATATAAGGCACTGTATGATTGCGTAACTGCCAAATCCAGTGATAACAACATTACATACGCACACGCACGACCTATAAAAACTTAAACAAAAAGAATAGGGGGAAAAAAGCAAGTTATGTTTACAATATACTCAATAGAACACAAACAATTATAGTTTTTTGTGTGTGCTTTGATGTTTTAAAATAACTTAAATAGAGAAAATACAGGTACTTAACAGAAAACTGGCGAGTAAAGTTTCTATGAGACTATAATTTAGTACAATGAATTAAATAGTTGCTGTGTTAACTTCAAATTTTAAATATATCCTTACTTATTAAAAAATATTGAGGTACAGTACATCTTAAGAGACGTTCTGTCTTTGTCATTCAAATGTAATTCTACATTAAGATGAGTAAAACAAACCTTATATCAAAGTGATCAGCGTCTCAAAATTTTATATGTAAGTTAACTATGAATAACACTATACTATGTAACAGTGAAAGTATTTAATAATTGATAACCTTACCTATACATTTTACTCGTAATTTTCGTAGAACTACGAAAACCGTAGCAGTCTCGTAGCAAATGAAAACAACTTACCTACGAAGTAATTCGCAGAAATATTCCTTAATATCATAATAATATGGAAGCCGTTTTTGGGGTTAACTCCTAGCTTAAACTGAAATAGCTACCGTAGTTACCTGAGGCATTTCGGATAGTCTCGTGTTCCTTTAGACTATGGGAGATTTTAATCTGGAAGGATATGCCAGATGCTATTTTTTATCTCTGGTTACCGGCAATTATTACTGTGATTTATAAATAAATAATGATTTTTTAACAACCATAGACGAAAGTTGAGCGTGATTTCCAAGTGACCCGAAACTGAGCCGACCCTAAGTTACTCTGTGGTTTACAAACTAACTTGTTAATGCGGTAACCCTCACCCTCTTAAACATACGGTGATTCGTCTTAAACAGCTACCTACTACTTCTAGCAAAACGAGATATCGTTCTATAATGGATTTGCTACGTTATTCGTAGTACTACGAAAGCTACGCGTTAAAGTTATTATTCATAGGTATTTAGGTACGTAGCTTACTTATCCTTTGTACATTGAACTTTGTTATCGTTACTAACTTACGTTCATGGCATCGCCTGTTTTTACATACTCTAAGTTTAGCAGTTTGTATTTCGTTCTATTATTTGTTTTTTCAGGAATCAATTTTAAATAAAAAATAATTATTATTGAAGTTATATGCCTTTTCCTGTTCCAAATGCGCTTTACTTTTAGTAGACATATATTATTCTACCTACTTTTAAATCTGTAGATGTGACTTTATCAGATAGATTTTTCATTCATTTTAGAATATAAAAACAATTAATAAAGTGCTAACTAGTGGCTATAGCCATGGTTCCTAAAACAAGATTTTAATTCAAAAATTAATGAAGACGATCGATGGTGGGATATGATAATACACTTTGCACTTTGTCTTCTCCCGCTCCCCATTTCCTCCTCCAAATATAAAAACACATTATCGTTTAGAAAAGTTATTCAAAATCGTCAAGATTTTAATATCCTGGACAAGTCGTAAAATAAATTAATTTTGTTTTAAAATCGCTATAGCATGGTTCTTGGCATAGTAATAAGTTTATTTTAAGTGGACACAATAACTTCACACAATACCTTCTTGTATAAATAACATATTAAATTGGTTGGTTAAAAGCTGTAGTAGGTATTTACGTTATGTTGGTATTTTATAATAATAATATCCTGGGGCATTATTCAAACACAATGCCATCTGATCCCAAACTAAGCAGAACTTGTACTATGAAGACCAGATAACTGATATACTACATACCTATACTACTTTTCGCTTGTAAATACGTACTTCTATAGATAACCTACACAAACAACTAAATTAAAAGAATTGTTAGGGTATGCAATTAAGAAGTAGTATAAGTTCAAAACAATATATCCATAAGGGCAGAAATATAGTAAATAAGTAGCTTATAGGGTAGCTTAATTATTGTAAATATATACTTAAGTATTATAAGCATTTAAGTTAGATGAATAAGAGCGAGTTGCCTACAAACTGCGTTAGCTGTTTGGCGTTTTAATGTAACTTAAATGTGAATAAACAATAAAAAAAAAAAACAACATGGACAGGAATCGTGAAAGCAAGTATTTACCAACCACGCCAAACGGCCGACAAACTGTTATTAACCGTTTGCCTACCTCTGCTTACTTTAGTATGTGTTTTAAAACTTTTTCTATTACCTCTAAAACTTTACCCACTTATTGTATAGTGGTTGAATGCAAGACAGCGAGCGCCGCCGGCTATCCCTATAGTAGGTACAAACCGCATCGGAGGGCGAGCGCGGCTTATCTCAATTAAAATCTTTTTTCCTCTTATCCAGCAGTACGTTTTAAAATTTCAAAACATCCCCAGGGTTTGGTGAATCGTTGGCATAACAAAAACAAACTTTTGTTTTCTTTTATTGAGTTTGTTGGTGTTTTATATTTTAAATGGCTACTCTCGATACCTTGCCGGGTACATCAGAATAACATTTTAAATCTGTTTAAGTTAGGCTTCAAAGCACTAATAAGTATTCATCATTATGATTACTTTCAATCAGGGTTAGGCAGTATTTGAATTACTTGTAATTAGAATAGGTAATTGAAATACAAATACGTATTTGTATTTCAATTACTTCCTTATAATTCTTTCGCGGAAAGAATAAAACTTCTGTTCTGTGTAGAATAGATATTCTAAACAGAAAGGAACCATGAGAGGCACATAATTATAAATCTTGCCATTCATGCCTTATTAGAGTTAAGTTACAAAAAACATGAAATAATGCCTGGATGCCGATGCCGATAATGCCATGATTTTATTGTTTTTGAGAACAGAGACAGATCAAACACATATATCTAAAACGGAGTTAGAGTTAGTGAGCTTCCTAAATGATAGAAGCAAAGAGTTTTCAATTCTAGAGAGCTATCCAAATATAAAAATGTGTTCATACTGTTTAATACAAGTTTGTCCTCATCAGGGCCTATAGAAAGATTGTTTTCTTTAGCAGGTTTTATTCACTCGCCAACAAGAGGCTTTTTATCTAATATAAAAGAACTATTAAAAACTTACTTAGTATTCAGTAATTAGATAATTAAAATGGTTAGAATCAACAGAATTGCAATGCAAAGAAGCTGTTTTCAAATTTTCATCCCTTGAGTAAGTGATCTCATTATGTAATACCGTTTATTAATCAGATCAATAAAATTAATTCGTTAAGCTCCACAGACTTAGCTCGTAAAATATGATAGAAGGCGCAATCAAATATGCATCGCTCGAGTTAGTGTTAAATAGTCTAAAAAAATATATAATTGAGATTGCCCGTATTGTGAGCTTCGCCACTTGCCCGTCGAGATAAATTCTTCAAATCGTTTTTGTAGTACAGATCTCAACCTAGTTCACACTCCAGACTTTCAGAAGGCTTATCCAATACTGTAAAAAAAAATTAAATTTACTAATATATGTACTTGTTGTTCCTTGTGAAAAGTAAAAAATAAAATAATTTTTAGGGCACCAGCACTCGGGTGCTTCTGAGATTACTATGAAATGTAAAAATACGTATATTCTACTGCACTTATATGTATGTCGTTATTTAATTATAGTAAAATATATGTTTGATTAAAATAGGCGTCAGAATGATATTGAAAGATATTTAAGTTAAACAGAATAAGATTCCTTATTTTATTTTTTACTAGCTGTGCCCCGCGGTTTTACCCGCGTTAAACTTTATAAATTATCACAGCTCCTCCCCCGTAAGTGATAGCGTGATAATATGTACCCTATATGTTGACCTGACCTCTAAGTAATATTCATGCATTTAAAGTAAATCCATGCAGTACTTTTTGAGTTTAGCTCGGATATACATACAGACAAAAATTGTAAATACTATATTTTTGGCTTCGATAGCGATAGTAGATCACGCCCCAAGTATCCTTTTTAAAAAATATTGAATGTTCAGTTTTGACTTTCCTACGATTTTATTATATGTATAAGTTATATTACTACAAGTGTCATCAAAATCCGTTCCATAGATTTTGGGTCGAAGAGTAACAAACATCCATACATCTTCGTCTTCCAGACAATTGACTATATTAAATAGTATTATTTACTTTACATATCTTTCATATTCCCAACTAAATAACATCCCACCATATAATTTCATTTCTGTTTTAAACCTATTAACCGTCACATGTATAAGGAAGTCCGTTACGCGATATATATGAGGTATAATGGCGGTAAATATGACGGTCACCGTAGCCTAGTTGGTAGTGCTCCTGCCTACGAAGCTGGTGGTCCTGGGTTCGAATCCCGGTAAGTGCAAATATTTGTGTGATGAGCACGAATATTTGTTTCTGTGTCATGGATGTTTTCTATGTATATAAGTATTTATCTATCTATATAAGTATGTATATCGTCGCCTAGTACCCATACTACAAGCTTTGCTTAGTTTGGGGCTAGGATGATCTGTGTGACATTGTCCCCAGATATTATTATTATTATATTAGTTGTCTGATTTCCATAGTACAATTTCAGCTTAGTTTGGGATCAGATGGCTGTGTGTGAATAATGTCCCAGGATATAGGTAGAATCCAAAACGTCGACGCGAGGTCGGCAGTGGGAAAGAAATCAACTAACTAGTATTTATTATGTCGTGATTGATTCTTATTAATTACTATTATATATAATGAAAAAATATATATTAAGGATAAAATAGAGGTTAGCTTACCTCTATTTTATCCTTAATATATATTTTTTCATTATATATAACAACAAAAAAGACTCGGCAACTAATATCATGCACTAGCTGTGCCCCGCGGTCTACCTCGCGATTAACTTTATAAAGTATACCCCATGTGTTTTCGGGTTTATAAAATCATTCAGTTTCACCAAAATCCGTACCATAGCTTTTGCTTGAGAAAGTTACAAACATCCATACATCAATTTTCACAATCTTTCGGATTTATAATATTAGGATAACTACCTAACCCAAGGAAAAACCTTGTATTTTTATAAAACTCCCGTAATAGTTCTCATAATTTCCTTTTCACTCCGTCGCGCGAAGGCTTTACTAAATCAAGTTATCTTGCTACATGTGATCTCGGAACCTCAGACAGCGCACTTAGGTCTTAATCAATACAAAGATAATGGAGGCGGCTCATACTTTGGTTTCCTTATAACCATGCAAAATTAATCTCAAAAAAAAGAGAAATCATTAATTCAATCGTCGGAATTCAAAAGGCGGGTCTCGAACCAGCACCAACTACCAATCCGGGGAAGGCGCTCTGCGTTAAGCTACGAACGATACACACTGCCAGATCAAATTTAGAGTTCGAGACCCGCTGGACCTGCTGGATTATGATTTCCCATTCTTGAGATTGATTAGCGCTTTGCATTGCGAATAATGCTATAAAATTCAAATTTAATGCAAAATGAAGATTCGAACCTCAGTCAACATGGTCATAATAATGCTGCTCCCCATCTCAGGTCATTCTAAATAATCTTATTATTAAATTGGATATCATTATCAGCCGAAAGACGTTCACTGCTGGACAAAGGCTCCAAAGATCTCAACGGTGGTCGCCTCTCAAGAACCTTTCTGCCCCAGCGACCGTTGGTTTTACGAGCCATCTGCCCCGCCTACAGCCACTTTAGTTTGGCAATTCTTTG
The DNA here is from genome assembly GCA_951640165.1 of Pseudoips prasinana. Lineage (NCBI taxonomy): Eukaryota > Metazoa > Arthropoda > Insecta > Lepidoptera > Nolidae > Pseudoips > Pseudoips prasinana. Next base: position 31,700,871 of record OX621243.1, on the reverse strand, counting down.
GGCTATGTCGGCTACGTTGGTGCCTGAGGATTGCGAAATTTCTGATTCAATCGCGCAGGAATACTCCGAGAATAGCCCTCTCCATTGCTCTTTGGGCGACTTTGAGCCTTTTTACACGGTCCAAAGGTAAGCAACCACGTCTCTGTAATTTGGAACTGAGATATGGTCGCGTGAAATTAGAAGATGTGTGTGTGTGTGTGTGTTTTACAACGACACTATGTTCAGCAATAAATGATTGATTGATACTTTTCAGAGGCATGTTATACACAGGAACTTAATCGCTACATCTGTTTTCTTTAGTTCTAATTTAATGTTTTAGATTCCACATTTCAGTTGATCTTTCCAACCCCATGACCCATATTTGAAATAATTACATTAAGGTCTAAGGTTACTCGGGTTTTCAATTATCTTTTTGTCTGGCTGACATGGAAAATCGTCTTAATTCAAATATGATCATTTTGATTTTGATCGTGTTTTTACGGCAATATTAATTGACTTAATTAGTCTAATGCGTTAATTCGCTTTTTACATCGATTTAATTTGATTAAGTCTTGAGTATTTATTGCGTGGTGAATTCATTCAGAAATACGACGGGAGCTTCCGGTAAATGAGTTATCCTTTGACCAATAGTTTACTATATTTTTAACAGTTTGAAATTAGTGACGCCCTGACACGTAACCGATTCTATTTGAAATAATAATCGATTTTATTTTAGAAGAGCTTTCAATCGTTTTAATGCATCCAAATACGTTTAGTTTAAATGTTAATTAATTGTTTATTAGTTTTATTTAAGTATTGTTTTATTGTATAACTCGCTAGTATTGTAGTAACTCGTTTAGTAGTTTCGTTAGTAGTATTGTAGTCTAGTTCGTATTGTAGTAAGGTATATATATTTGATTAGTTGAAACCTTGGAGTTTAAGTTCAAACCAAGAGTAAAGAACAAGAACTCTGTCATTTATTTCCTTTTTTTATTTAATTTACAGAACAATACGTAAAGTACCATAAGTTAAATTAATTTTGTCATATGATCGAATTATCTTATTTCAAGACCTGTTTTATTGTCTGTGGTTGTTTGTTATGCACAGAGCCCTTCACTAAGTGGGCGTTATCGATATTACTGTAGTACATTATTCAGCAAAAAAAACCGGTAGATTATATCCGTGAGCTGTCAAAAAGATAATAAAGGAATAGACAGACTATAGGAAATATTGCCTTGTATCATACTTATTGTCAAACCATAACTTTAATTAACATAGATCTATTTTAAATTCAATCAAAGTTTACGAGTCTTTACTCTTTACACAATTCTCGGGATAGATACTTTTTTCCAAAAAGTACGGCTGAAGTCCTATTAAATTACTATAGTTTTAAATTATATTGCGGTTGAAACAGATTCAATCAATATCAGAAAAGCTCGGAATTAGGGCATTACTGGTCGGTTATACGTCAGAGAGGTTAAACATTCCTCTATGGATCTATTTCATTCGTATTTAATCAAATAGATCCATCTACGCATCCGAACTAAGGAACTCCCTAACGTGACACAAACTAAAGAACTTACAGATAATGAATAACAATTTTTGGGTTAAACTAATAGATGACCCGTGCTGATGGAACGAGTAGTTATCAATATTATAACCACAGAGTAACCACCCTTATAATGGTTTGACTATTTAACATCTCAATCTCAAACTGGTTAATATTTATTTGGATCCTCTATTTTTTTATCCAAGTACCGATATTTATTTAGATAAACATGATCAAATATCTATATTTATTGACAACTAGCTATGCCCCGCGGTTTCACCCGCGTTAAAGTAGTTTTGGCGTAAAAGGGTAACAAACATACATCCATACATCTATACTCACAAACTTTCGCATTTATAATATTAGTAGGATGTGTACCTCTAGCGGTTTTAGCAGTGCTCGCCGGAATAGCTGGCAGATGGTAGATTTTTACTACTTACTTGACGCTTATCGCCATATTTTGGACAATGCACACAACATCTTATTAATTGAAGCCTATGTGTTATTCTGAATATTATTCAGCTATATTATTGTAAAGTTTCATTAAAATCCATTCGGTTGTTTACGTGAAATCCATTCGCGTTTATAATATTAGGAGGATTTAATTAACAGGGCGAGGAGACTAGAATAATATGTCACATTAAAAGGATACGTTTCTTTAATGATATGATATTAAGATTATATTATCAAAAATGAAATGTAACGAAAAAAAATAAAAAAAATTACCAAACTAATTACTTATGACGGTGGTATATAATTAAATCTGAACTTTCGATTTATTTATGCATTTGTTGCACATAACACGAGAGCTAAATTTTTTTAAGTACATCATGAAACAATTATAGATTAATTTTTTTGACGCATAAGCTCATTGGTTAGACTTTTTATTTATGTTTGTATTTATTTTATTTTATTTATGTTTCTTTAGTTGATAAGTTAGGTTATTTCAATAATAATAATAATATGTTAATCTTGTACCTAGTATTGAATAAATGTTTTACTAATTATTAGCAGTAAATGATAATATTACGAAAATAGATTTTTACAAATAAATTATAGATTACAGATCTACAATTGTTTCATGACGTACAGTTAAATTCTTTTAATCACCCATTTTAAACCCTTTATCTCTGCTATAGTTACAAGGTTCCGCAGATACTCGTGGGAACTTCTTAACTGGCAATTTAATAATGTCCCAGGATATTATTATTAATACTATTTTAATTATAAGTATAATTGTATTTTCTTTTTCTAGAAACAATAAACATTATTATTATTATAAAAAAATAAAAAAAACATAAAAAAAATACTTTACCAGACACTAGAGGCAAGTGGGAGTTCCAGGCATCAAACAAATAAAACTATAGACTTAGTTACTCTAACCCGAGGGCACCCAATTTGAAGCTCAGCTCAAGGTGGTTACTTACGTGAAGTTATGAAGGCACGCTGCTTTCATACAGATTCCTGATGTTTTAGTTAGGAAGATCATATGTACTTATCCATAGGCGCTCATAGCTCTCACCGGTCTGTATGTGATCGTCGAGGTTAAGCAACTAACTCCCGATCCAGTCCATAGATGAGTGACCATCTTTGGAGGGCACGTTAAGCTGTCGGTCCCGGTTGTAGTCATCAGACAGAGGCCTACTGGGCGGCTTCAACAACTCTGATACTAGTAAGTAACATCCATATATGATGATAGATATTATGTTTAATGATGATGCAGCCCAATAATGACACTGTAGGCCACGGGTCTCCTCTCATAATAAGACGGGATAGGCCATAGTGCACCATGCTGGTCTAGTACGGGTTGACAGACGACAAATCCAAGGATATTTTTGGAGAAAAACTGACGATGTTTTCCAAACTTCAAAGCTTTTTATTGGTAAAAAGTATTTTACAGTTCTATTTAGCGTAGGTATGAGTGCCTTAGTATTATTATGCAACGATCGTTCAACATTCGAACACAACAACATTTAATTAGATTATATTATTTAATGTCAAAAAAATAATCAAATTAAATTAAATCTTTAGTTTAAGAAACTCGTCAAAAGATTAAAAAGACAGCTCGATTAACTAGGACTAACTATATTTAAAACTTCTTAAAACTGTTCCTACGCCGTTTTAAGAATCATCATCATAGCAGCCCAAACATTCCCACTGCTGGACAAACGCCTCCCCCAAAGATCTCCACAACTACCGGTCTTGCTCTACCCGCATCCAGTGACTTCCAGTTTTAAGTATCATTAATATGAGTTCTGTATAGTATAGTATTAATATTCTTATGAACTCATCAGTGGTCAGTGGTCAGCGCATCTTGGGATTGAACTTGAGACCACTGACTCCACATCCAATGCTTTATTTATTTATTTAAGGACATCCAGTAGCTGTTACATCTACTTAAAACTAAAATGTTTTAAGCTATACAATAATATAATTTAAATGTACAGCTTCTAAAGGTGCAACAAGAAGCACAATGACATTGGTGATTAACACTGATAAAAAAATAAGGTACAGGCTAGTCAGTATCCTCATATTGAAGACACTTAAATTAATACTATTTATAACTAAAAACTATTAATATTAGGTACACAATTCATAATATAACTATTATCTATTACTCAATAATCTTAATACAGTATTTCTAAAATTAGTTTTAACTTTAACCACTAGTCTATCGCGATCTCCTGTACTTATTTCTATACCAAGTTAAGGCGTTTGCTACAAATTACCTTCATCCCTCTACAGCAATAGGGCCGCGTGTGTACATTTATACGTTAATTTTGCATTAGGGGTCCAAGAATTTGGGGTTGAATGGTGTTGTCACTTTGTTGGTCAATATAGAGCTCAATTAACACGGAAAATGGGGATTTATTGTCATTTGTTTAAAAAAAGGGTAGTTATATTTTGATTTGAAACTGCGTCGTTAATTGTGTAGGGGATATTTATTGATTTAAAGTACCTTATTATTTAAACACTCGTAATAAATCCACATTTTATACTACTGAACTAATAGAAATTACATTAATTACTGTAGGAACCTAATTACATTCTTATTATATTCTTCAACCTGCTACTTACATATATACTCGCCAAACTGGTACGTTTTATAATAGTCATAAAAGTTTATATATATACATATATAAACTTTTATGACAATTTTAACACATGACAGAAGCCAAATAGAAGCTTAAACCTTTAAATATTGGTTACTAGTTATACGAATGGGTTAGAGGTCAAACATTTTGTGGCTAGTAGCTGTATTAGAATTAATCGAGGAACTGCCATCTCACCTCTAACCCATAGTTATAACTAGTAACCAATAGTTAAACTAGGTTAAAGCTTCTATTTGGCTTCTATCATGTGTTAAAATTGTCATTAAAGTTCTCATGATAATCGGGGCCGACAGCTTAACGTGCCCTCCGAGGCACGGGGCTTACACCATACATTATCCACAGAATGTCATTGATCCAGATGATACTTTATTTATCGTATGCGCAGTGGTTGCCCTTCTGTCAGAATATAAAAGAAGAACTAAAAATAAAAAAAAGGTTTTTATTCACGTAGACTTACAAAAGCACTTGTAAATAGTCAGAACATGTTTGTAGTAATATAATTAGGTATAGTTACATAATTATTTCTGGTTACATAAATATTTAGTTACACGGATTGTATGAAAACATTTATAATTTTTTTTTATAACAGTAATGATATTTAGCTACCTTGTATTAAGTTATTGTCAAAGAGATTAAGTTTAAGTTTAAAATTAAAAAAGTTGTAGCTATTGTACTACATATTGTCTGAATGGTTCAGAGATATTTAGCCACCCAGTAGGTCTTTGACATGGCTTATCATGCCCTTCGAAGCGCGGAAATCCTCCGAAAATTAAACCACTTGGGAGGCCACCTATTTATAGAATACGCGTGCCTAGGGGTTTAACCTCCTTATAGACTGACTGTTGAGAACAACTCACTGTGAGCACCCCTAATCGGACATTGGAATAAATGTTCGACTTTACAAAAATATAGATCAACAGGACGGCTTAAACCGTTTGAACATGGAGGAGAATTAGGATCCTGTCAAAATAGTGCATAATTAATACTTATCCATTAATTATGCACTATCTAACATCGCAAGTTTATTTTATTTTTGCCACGACTAAACTAAATTTACACTACTTAAATTTTAAGACGTGTCAGTTTAGTAATTCTACTTTTATAACCATTTCTACAATGTAAACCATAAATTTTGACTGCAAAGTCGTCTTAATAACAACTTTGTTAGAATTCAATAGAATATGAAACAGAAACGGTGCTAAAATCTTTTAAATTATCTTTTGCCTTTTAGGGCAAGCACCTATAAGCTTAGGTGGCGTGTGAGGCTTCACCGCAAGTAGACCAGACGTCTTGGATTACATCATTGTCTTTATAACGCTAACCTACTACGTAGGTACACATAACACTATTGACTTATAAGACGATTTTACCATTCTTCCTCTTAATTCAGAAACTGAACCAAAGAGGTTAAATATTTATTTTATTATTTACTAGCAGTGCCTCGCGGTTTTACCCGCGTCAAACTTAATAAATTTTAGCCAATGTTTATTCGGATATATAAGTTTTTGTGTGAAATAGTAACAAAGTCCATACATACATACTCACAAACTTACGCATTTATAATATTAGTAGGATAATGAATATCAATTTTGCTGTTATAATAATAAAATAATAAAAACAAGCCCATCACACATGGGTTTGTTCTCATGGGCTTCTATGTAGGTATCAAGGGTTCCGTACACGTCTTCCCTACCTCCTACCCTCCCTTCGCTGCTTAAAAGATATCGATGTAACTCTGAGAAAAGGATCGATTAATAATAATAATAATATCTTGGGACATTATTTAGACACGGCCATCTGATCCCAAACTAAGCAGAGCTTGTACCTACTATGGAAACCAGATAACTGATATACTACATATACGAATTTTCTTTTGTAAATACATACTTATACAGATAGCTACACCCAGACTCAGGACAAACAGACATGTTCATGAACACAAATATTTGTCCTGGGTGGGAATCGAAACCACGACCTGCGGCGTGAAAAGCAAGCATTTGCCAACCACGCCAACTTCGCACAACAACTACATGTTCGTATGTGAAAGATTTTATATAATTACGGAAACGGACCAACAATATTTTTTTAATTTATATACCACAAACTTCAAATATGAAATGATATCATGACATCAACTAATGCGTCGTACAACTTAATTTCTTCAATATCTTATGGTCACTTATACTAATATATTTTGAAATATTTTTATATATTTTTGGTAGTTTTGACTCTTAGCAAAACACCTAAAACACTATTTGTTTGATTTTAAAAAGGTTGGATAAGCAATATTAATAGCTAATAATCTACAAGAATATTTTGGGAAAAAATGTATTTAGTTTTAGTTATTATTTTAAGCTGCGTTGTCGCGTCTTGTATTGCATATCCGATTTTGGTACACTGTGAATCTTTACCTAGAAATAAGACCTAACATGTACACAGTTTTGCAATAACGAAATCTTTATCTTTATTGAAAATTTTTAATCGCTGGCAAATAGTACGTAGTTGCTGAGTTAAACGGCTGTGATAGAGCGGGAGGTGGATCAATTCACACCATAGCGGTTTCTTCATAGCTTTTAGGGTGCGAAAAGAAAATTATTTCATTTGATTTATGGTTGGGAAAGAAATATTTACAACTATCCGAACATTTTAAATCACTGGTATTAGTAGCCAGATGCTCTCTGCCCGTCCGTAAGTGATTGGCGAGGTTAAGCAACTAGGCTCGCGGTCAGTCCATAGATGGGTGACCGCCAAAGTTTCATTTCTGAGCGTCTCCACGTTATAACCATTAGGAAACAGTTGTAAAGCCATGTGAGAGACCTACTTGGTGGCTTGAATAATTCTGACACAAGGGTTAAACCGCTGTGATAGACGGATGAGTGGAGGAAGTCGCGCCACAAGGGTTCCTTTTTACCATTTTAGCACAGTACCCTACAAATTAAAAAAGAAAAATTGCTACCAAGAACCTTAAAGAATTAAAGGACTTCCAGAATCCAGTTATATAAATATGACAACTTATTTACGATACACGATGTATTTTAAGAAATTAATATTAACCTTTCCGGTTCCAATGAGCAAATTACTCAATCATCTCAAAGTTATTTTCCTCAAAGAAATCACCGCACTTGTTTGGTTTTAATCATTTCCTTAATTGGTTAGAGCTTTTTATTACTCACATCTGAGTTAGACGTTTATAAATAGATATAGGTATCTATCATATGCTTACATTTTTCCTTTCGAACACGTTATTGTATTCAAAATCGATAGGGTTTAGGCGGGAGCGCGGTGCAGGGCCGCCGCCGCAAGGAAACCTCCGATAGCGCCTTAGCGACGTGCCGCTGGCTTTAAAAGCTTTTTTATTTCTTTAAGAAATAATACAGTGTAATGCCTCTCGCGTTGCCGTTCATACAAAATATTGAATTTTTATTCGCAACGCTAATATTTTGAACGGTTTGGAGCGCGGCTCGTGGGGATGCGAGCTTACTCGTAGATCTTCACGCGCCGCCTCCTCGGACGGGTATTAGTACTGATTGGTGATGACATGTCCTATTTTGAATTCTAATGCTGAGTTTTTATTATTCACATAATTTATTTTTAACCGACTTCAAATGAAGGAGGTTATATTATATATGAATGTTTTTTTGTTTTATACGACTTTTGTTTTTGAACCTTTTTTATTATTTTATACGATAGGGACTTTCGGAATTATCTCATATAAATTTTGTTCCATTTGTAAGGAAGAAAATGTTTGACCAGTTGTATATATTTTAAAACAGTAAATATGAAAGTATTTTTTGATATATTTTTATTTTCATTTCATTTATTCACAGTTCACAGTAAATAGATTTTACAATGTAGGTCTTAAAGTATAGGGTAGTCCTACTTAGCCTCTTCAAGGCATTTACATATACTTACATTGAGTATTCGAATTGTAAAATAAAATACATATGGTTTATTCGTAAAATAAAAACTAGCAATTTCATTTGTCTTTTGTAAATTATAGCGCAATAATTATGTAATGAAGAAAAGTCTGTTTGTCCTGAGTCTGAGTGTAATTATCTATATAAGTATGTATTTACAAAAGAAAAGTAGTATATGTAATCAGTTATCTGATTTCCGTAGTACAAGCTCTGCTTAATTAGGGATCAGATGGCCGTGTGTGAATAATGTCTACAATTGTATACAAAATAAATAAGATATGTTAATTAGGTTTAGATTAGACAGATAGATTAAATCTTTATTGTAGACCAATAGTAAAATCACACAATCACAGGAGCCAACCATTCCAATGTATACAATTTTTTTTATACAACTTAGTTGGCAATCAAGCATACGGCCCACCTGATGGTGAGTGTTCACCGTAGCATATGAACGCTTGCAATACCAGGGGTATCATTAGCGCGTTGCCGACGCTTTAGGAACCTTTTAACTCTTTTTTAAAGGGCCCCATACTTAGGCTCTTGGGAAAACCGTAATAGGGAGTTCATTCCACAACCTCAATGTACGTGGGAGGAAGTTTCGCTGAAAGCGAACCGTACGAGATCGAAAAGGTTCGAGGATGTGAGGATGAACTCCCTGTCTGTGGCGAGAGGTGCGATGGTAGAAGGTGGCCGTGGCAATTGCCGGTCTTGTCACCAACATGTGATATCTTCCAGACAACCAAGGAATGGACATGAATTGGGATTATTTAAGAGGGCAATTGGCTTGTTAACAGTAGTAGTCGTTTTAAAGGTTATACCACATTAAACATAAGTCAATTAGAACTGTACATGTCAGGCCGGCCGCAATTCTAAAGTACCCCACGATACAGGGATTAGATACCCTAGTGCGGGCGTTGTCTTTTAAATAAAAAAATATAGTGACAGGTCTATATTTTTTTATTCTTTACTATACTTTACAAACATATAATTTATGGACACAAGTTACATCCATACTCAGAACAACTATTTATGGATAACACAAATAGTTGTCCGGCGCGGGAATCGAACACGAAGAAGCGAGGCGACTGTCTCAGCCGCTGCGCCACACGTGCAGTGTATTTAGGTTACATGTGTACTTAGTTCGTTTTATTTAAATAAAATTATCTAAGTATTATTTAATTAATAAAATTATCTAAGTGCCGAGGTAGTAGCAAGGCAACTGACTTAATACCTCACCACAGATTATCATTATTATTTTTATTTATTTATGTATTTTTTCAAAAAAAAAATCAAATTAGTTACACTTTGGTCCCACAACTTGTTGCAACGTTGACTGTGGATGCAACAGTAATTTAAGTATGTGGTTTTCATAATTATGTGTTACTTAACCAAGTACGTGCATTTTATAAATTGCTAAGTGGCCAGCAAACTGTGTGAGAATGTTAAAAATATGCAAGGAGAACAAATGAAGAACAATTCGTTCTTCATACAATAGTTGCGTTTATGGAGCGCCGCAGTTTATGGCTTGTGAGTACAGAGTCATTAAATAGTTACGTATAACTACGTATACTGCGCGGGACATATTATAGTGCACAAGTGTGTGCACAAACACAGGGGCACTTTCTATTCCATCTCTCTTATAATTATAAAAATAATAACATTTAATTCGTACCTTAATATAGACAAAACCATTCAGACAATATGTAGTAAAAATATAGCTAAAATTTAAAATTTAGATAATTAAACCTACACATGATCCTTGACAATAACTTAATTTAAGTTAGTTAAATATCGTTACTGTTATAAAATAAATCTTATTGTAAATTATTTCCCACAATCCGTGTACCTAAATATCGATATGTACCTAGAAATACTTATAAATTAATTATATATTACTACGAACATGTTCTGACTATTTACAAGCGCTTTTTTAAAGTCTACGTGAATAAAAACCTTTTTATTTTATTTTATTTCTCTCATGATCCGATAGTACGCCTAGCGACACGACCGGAAATATGTCAGGTACAGGATCAACGGCTTTACATGCTCTAGTAGGCACGGGAGTATAACACCGCCAACTTCCAGAGTTCGGGTTGATACTGAGAATTTTTTCTTTTTACAATTACTTAAATCCCAAAATTACTTTGGCGCAACCCGAGATTTGAACCCAGGGCCGCGATACCTGCGGTTGAACATGCTACCGCTATATCAAGGTTAGTACTAGAACATCCTGTAGACCTGACTTAGCTGACGATACACTACCAGCTGCCTGTCATTTTGAACTTAATCGAGTCCATCCTACAATTATTGTCTTGTGGAAAATACGATATTATATATTATACGCTATTATACGATAGGAACGCCAATGATACATACAATGATTGTTTTAGATATCAAGTTTATTTTTTACTGGCTGTGCTCCGCAGTTTTACCTGTGTTAAACTTTATAAATTATAGCCTATGTGTCAATCCAGGGTGTCAGCTAACTCCATACCAAATTTTATTAAAATCGTTCCAGCCGTTTAGACGTGAAGAAGTAACAAACATACACACGCACAGGCTAAACTTTATCCTTTATAATATTAGTGTGATTATTATTACTTACCTCCTTATTTATTCTATACGTCCGTCGCCCGAAAATTACCGTCCCGTCTGAAACTTGCAAAGTTATTATTTAAAGAACAACAATAAGTTGTACCTATGTTTATTTTTATTTAAGATTTTAAAATACAACCCTCAAATTAGGCGAAGAATCCCGGTCGCAAAGCAACAGACTCAGGGATCAGATTCAGAACAACTACTTATCGATCAAACAAATAGTAATTCTTAACAGTTGCACCACACGTGCAGTTTTAATTTAGAAGTTATATTGTATCATCTTTTATAACGTTATCAATGACAGATATCAAAATAAATTTGAATACACCTATTAAATAAATTTCTTCATTAAATTAACGCGCTCAAACACCCTTGTCAATGATGACAGGATCATATTTTATGTAAATTAAATAGCTACGTACTCAAATGTTCTATTATAACTAAAACTATTAAATACTAGCAGTGCCCGCGGACTACGTTCCGCGTTATACATATTTTTGTCCCTGCCCGTTTGTCTCGCAACTCGGATTACATTATTCAAGTTTAAGTAAAGATGCGTTATTAATTTTGGAATTTTTCATAGCCCATGACACTCCATAATAACGTAGCTTTCTATTGGTGAAATAATTTTGAAAATCGGTTCAGTGGATCCAGAGATTACCCCTTACAACTTCACAAACATTACCTCTTTATAATATTAGTATCGAAATATCGTACCATTTAAATAAAACCTAAAATTTTAATTAATGACAAGTTTCATACAACTTTAATGGGATGTACAGACGCCAGCACATCCAGCTACCCCAACTCTCAAATTTCTTTTATAGATTTCCAACTTTATCACATTAGCATAAGGTTCACTTTCAATTGGGAAATTTGACAGATCGGGGTAGCTTCATGTGCTGGCGTCTGTGCAAATTGAAGTGCGGGTGACAATCGCACGAACGAACCATGGTGTATCCGGTTCCATGTGAGTTAGCTCCAGCATCACACCGGGATGTTTGGCCTCGAATTTATACATCTTTACATAATGAAAATATATGGATAATGTCGTCATATATGGTACTCCTTTAAAGGCTAAAGAAAAAAAATTAAAATATCTTTTCGATTTACCGTGCCTTAAGAAAGTATGTGTTTGCAGGTGTAAGCGGCGTAGGAGGCGCGGTGTCAGGGGCCGGCGGTTATGCGGGCCTCTACGGTGGGTATGCGGCAGCGGCGCTGGCTGGCCTGACTGGCCCACCGCCCAAGCGCAAGCGCCGTCATCGCACCATCTTCACGGAGGAGCAGCTGGAACAGCTGGAGAGCACCTTCGACAAGACGCACTACCCTGACGTTGTGCTCCGAGAACAACTCGCGTTGCGGGTCGATCTCAAAGAAGAAAGGGTGGAGGTAATTACTGTAATATTATATTTATATGTTGTTTGGAGCGTTCTTAATTTTCTGACATTTGGTACGTAGCATTATAATAATAATAATATCCTGGGACATTATTTCCACACGGTCATCTGATCCCAAACTAAGCAGATCTTGTACTATGGAAACCAGTTAACTGATCTACTATTTTTTTTGTAAATACATACTTATATAGATAATTACACTCAGACTCAGACATGTTCATGCACATAAATATCTGCCTGGGGGGGAATCGAACCCACGACCTTCGGCGTGAAAAGCAAGCATTTTTCAACCACTCCAACAATTTTATTACAATTTTATTGGAATTTTAAGTCAGTTTGCGATCAATTAGTGGTTATATTAAAATAACCAATTAATTTCAGTTTTATAGCATTATTCGCAATGCAAGGCGTAAATCTAATAGTAAGATTAATATAACCATATAAAATTGTTTTACCATATAAAATTACCATATTATAAGCTCTGAGTGCCGATTGGCGATAAAATCACTTTCTATGTTATTAACCTCGGTTACAAAATACTAATAATAAAATAATAATAAATCTAAAATCCAAGTATACTAAATACGATAAGAAATACTAAGTATTGACAGCTATAGTTTTAGTTGACAGCAGTGTTGTGTGTGTGTTTGTGTAAGCATTATACTGTAGGTTGTAACCACTGTAGATTGTATTTATTTAGAAATCATTCATTTAGAAAACTTGAATCAGAATATTTTCTGTTTCCTCATGTCTAAGAGTTTTTACCATCCTGTGTTATTTTTTTTGCATTCTTGAAGTTGTATAAAATAAATACTCAATTTAAAATTAATTTTATTATAGATGAAAGTTGATTGTGTAGTGTACTGACGACTAGCAAATTCAGTGCAAACTCTTCGAGAGTGAGCCACGTTATGTCTACGCCACTTGTCCTGATACTCTGTAATGTAGGGTACAAAGACTTATGCGAGCATAGAGAGATATTTAAAACATACAACTTTCTATAATAACCTGCACAAATAATTGGGCTCTTTCAAGGTCTAAAAATTTGGTTTTAGTTCCAACGCCCCATAACGGTTTTGTGTATTCTTCTGTGTCTGAACGTATTATGAAGGGATAATGTTACAAACATGTCTTTTAAATAAAGGTGTCAAGGGTTGTTGCAATGTCCTATATACAGAAGCCTAATAGACCCGGAGACAAATTGCACTTGACTGTAATTTTATTACTAATCTTTAGACTGAGTTACCAGATAAGCCCAGAATGCTCACTACTAGTAGTTTATGGGATAATCTAAATGAAAAAGCCCGAGTACCTTCGGGCTTCATGGGCTCATTATGACAAAAATTGTTGTTTTTAACTTCCCAACTTTAATACGAGAAATTCCTTTTTGTCGAGTGTATTTTTATGTAACAAAGGTAAACATTTCCCCCGAACTTATTAATATACAAAAATTAATTTGCTTACCGACGCATATATTTTTACCATTTTCCTCAAAGAAAAGTTAAATAGGAAATCTACTTAGTCCATAATCGATACAAAACTGATTTTTCTTGCCTTTGTTGTATAAGGTTTCGTTTAGTTAAAACGTGAAGAAAATTAAATATTGTTCCGATGTTGTATTTGAAACATTTTCATTGTTATATGTTAGGGAATTGATTCGGTAATATTTACTTTTTCGCAACTAATATTATGAATAGAAAATATTAGACTTTTTGTAAGTTGTTGTAACGTTGTTTATAATTAATGGATAAACTAAAATATTAAAGGCTTTTTTGGCGGGCCTGTTGGCGTGTTTAGCAAATACTTGCTTTTCACGCCGGAAGTCATGTGTTTGATTCCCACCCAGGACAGATATTTGTGTGCATGAACATGCCTGTCTGTCCTGAGTCTGGGTGTAATCATCTATAGAAGTATATATTTACAAAAGCATTTTACATAGGACAAGCTCTGGTTAGTTTGGGATCAGATTGCCGTGTGTAAATAATGTCCCAAGATATTATTATTAGGTATCATTATTTTAATCACGTGCACTCTAAAAAGCTCTTGTAAATAGTCAGAAAATATTTGTAGTAATATAGTTAGTAGTTATGTCTAGGCACATGTAGATATTTAGATCTGCGATTTATATGAAATTATTTAGAAATAACATCTACTTATGACTATAACTTAGAGATCTTATTTAGGTTATTATCAAAGTGGTTATAAATAGTTTTAATTGACGAACTTTATAAATGTAGATAAATTTTACTTTATATTATTTGAATGGTTCTTGATATTACATATATTATAATACAAAAACAACTTAACTGGTTTTAAACATAATTTCGCCGTAAGCCTTAATTGGTCATAGTTTTAGCTCTTATTACAACATATAAGAGTTCAAAATGAGGTAGTAACTGTTATAGTATTGTCAGATTAAGTGTTAATAAAGCTACATTATCAACAAGCAACAAGGAATTAATTTGTATTTGTCAAATTAGAAATCTTGAAATATTTATAATAGTATTTTGTAGTGCAATAAGTGGAGACGGCTGGATACTAGGCCGCCTCTATAGTCCGGTGAAGCAGTGAAAGGCTCCCTGTAAACATCAAGTTAAAATAAAAAGGAATAAGTGTATTCAACCAAAAGATGTTCAAAGTTTTATTACTTTAAACGCTATACGAGCATCTGTTATGATTCTGATGCTATGCGAGTCACAAAGCGCTTGTACAAACATCCCCGTCTCCAGTCAATATTTGTACCGACACGGGAATCGAATGCACGATCCGAATAGAACACGGGTCGTGATATTGTTGTAATGTTTTTGAGTACATATTTTCAAAATGTAGTAAGCACAAACTTCACCGTGTGTTCAATACTGGTATATAAAAAAACTTGAATGTGACAAATTTAAATGACGCTCTACACCGGAATTTTCTCCGTGTGGTTTCCGGTCCAGAAAGAATAATGGGGCCACCCCATAACATCCCGTAGGTGTCGTAAAAGGCGACTAAGGGAGCATAACAGGTAGTCGGGGCTGTCTGTGTACTAGCTACCACCTAACTGCGGTCGCAAACTGCCAAGCGCGTTGACTACGGTAAACCCCTCCAAATGTTAACGTTATAGAAAGACACATATTCGACAAAAAAAAAACTGGCCAAGTGCGAGTCGGACTCGCACATAAAGGGTTCCTTAGCAGCAAGTATTTCAATTGATTAAATGAAAGCAAATTGCGGTTTATGACGTATTAAAAAAAACTACTTGCTAGATCTCGTTCAAACCAATTTTTGTTGTTAGTTTCCATGGTAATGTACATCATATGTTTTTTTTTAGTTTTATCATTCCCTTATTTTAGAAGTTACAGGGGGGGGGACACTCATTTTACCACTTTGGAAGTCTCTCTCGCGCAAACTATTCAGTTTAGACAAAAATGATATTAAAAACCTCAATATGATTTTTGAAGACCTATCCATAGACACCCCCACATGTATGGGTACGATCAAAATTTTTTTTTGAGTTTCAGTTCTATGTATGGCGACCCCCCAAAATTATTGTTCTTTTTCTATTTTTGTGTAAAAATCTTAATGCGGTTCACAGAATACACCTACTTACCAAGTTTCAGCAGCACAGCTCTTATAGTTTCGGAAAAAAGTGGCTGTGACATACGGACGGACAGACAGACAGACATGACGAATCTATAAGGGTTCCGTTTTTTGCCATTTGGCTACGGAACCCTAAAAAAATTTACATGCTACAAGCATACATATTATCATGTCTTTTTAGAACTATTCAATGCTTAGGTTGCTCAATGCTTATGTTGCGTAAATCTTTGAAAATATGTGTTTTGGTATTTTTTAACAAAGACAATCTTTTCTTGGTTATTACATTTTTAATTTTTTTCTAATGTATATAATCTAATACCTGTGTCACAAATAACCTGTGTCAAAAATATGTATAATGGACGGACACAAATTACATCTTCTTCTTTTGATAATTCATTATAAAGTTGTACGGCCGTATATAGACCAATGTCTTTTTTCCGTAATTGATTTTCGGAGATTTATTGTTTCCTCGTAATTTGTTATTGACTTCTCATTTGATTTGTTATGTCAATTAAATTTGTGAATATTTGTGCATTTCTTGTATACTAGAGAAATTCGACCATAGGTTCTATTCTCAAAGACTAGATATAAAAAAATATATTAATCAGTTCTCGCTTTTGACACTCAGTTTGTCAGTAAGTCAAAAGCATGGTAGTGAGTGTGTTCCTTTTTTAAATAATTTAATAAAAAAATATTAGGCTTTAAATTTTTAATCTTAGCTTTCTGCACTCCTTCTCCATCATATGCACTTTATCTGTTCCGAATTCCATACTTCTCCGTCCTCGTAATTTTCGTAAAAAGGGGTACAAAGTTTTTGCCTCACGTATTAATATTATTATATCTTGGGACTACTAACCCACTGCCATCTAATCCCTGTACTACTAAGCAGAACCTGTACTAGTGCAACCAGACAATTGATAAACATACTTATTTATTTGTAAATACGTACATATTATAGAATAATTACATTACGACACAGATAAAATAATCGTGCTCATCGCAAAAAGTTTTGACCTGGGCGGAATCGCAACCCACGACCTTTAGCTTAGCAGAGTCAGTAAGGCCAGTCGAATATAATAGTTATTATACATTACACCCAATTAAAAATACATGGTCTTACCTACCTATCAATATTACGGAATACTTATTTTATACCAATACCACCGGCAAACTCAGCTATAGGCTTGCTATATGCCTTTTAAACGATATATTTTAAATCTCAATCCACCCTCAACCATTATACAACTTAACTATTTTCAACTTTTTTCGAACATAATCCTTTTACCACGAACAAAAAAATGTTCGGCGCCCATGTCAAGTGTCGAGATTAACGGGGCGTAACGTTTAGAAGTAGCGAAGGGCTGCGTCAACAGTGACGCGACACTTCACGTCAGCCTCGGTGGGTGGCCACATGTGACCCACATAGCCCTGTTTTCTTCTACCACGTAGATATTTACCTGCAATTTAATACCAGTCTCTTGCGCGCAAACGCAAGAGGTTTAAGTGATACTATAGGTTTTAAATATTCTGAATTGTAATATGTTTTTATTTGATAATTAATAAAAAAAAAAGTGGCTAACTGCTTCGTTTCTGGATAGAAGATCCGACACATTTCTGGATAGAAGATCTTGATTAGCATGAGTCGAATGATATGGTTAGGTATTATAAGGTAGTTAATAGTAAGCAAGTAATAATGGCTTCTTAATTTACTTCTGACTTTTATGTAAGCTAAAACTTGAAATATAATATTTGATGTTATTTATTTGCTTTTCATAAAACAATTAAATTTCGATAATTAAACTTAAACAACTTGACAAAAGCTTAATACAAGCTAGCTAAATATCATTACTATTATAAAATAAATTTTGGATTAACTATCCGTGTACCTAAATATCTATATGTAACTAGAAATAATGATGTATACTTAACTATATTACTACAAACATGTTCTGACAATTTACAATAGCTTTTTAAAATCTACGTGAATAAAATCCTTTTTTATTTTATTTTATTTATTGAAGTGTAATGAATTTCCAAAAGCAGGTATAAAAATTGTCGTAAACATTAAATCTATTCATTCCTAAGCAAATTTTTCATCATCATTATCTGAAACTTTGTAATATGCCTTGCTACACAATTTGGGTTTAATTTTTATATTTGTTGATTGACACTGACAGTTTACTGTTGTCATTGGGAAGTCTGTAGTAGAAGCGTACCTATAAACTGCCCCATAAAATAGTTTGTGATTTTGTGGAGACTTGTAGTATGTGCAACAATTACCTACTACAGATAATTGTGTAATTAATTACTTGTTTAATTATAATTTTTTGGCAAATACTTTCCTAACTCCTACGGGTTACTAATGTTGACAAAGCTCGTAGGGGACAGGAAAGTAAAGGCATAGCGACTTGTAGATGATACCATGTATATTGTAAGAGAGGATGGCTACAGTAACCACTTACTATTAGATGGGTTTTATGTTTTTTGCAGAGATAGTAGTAGTATAAAAATCAGAACAAAAATAATTGTAGTGTAACTTTTTACCGTGAACTATTTTACGAAAAAAATGTAATCCTTACCCCAAATATGCATTACGTACAATTCCATTTTTTATACCTTCGCTTCGCTAAAGGATTCCGAGTGTCCTCGATAGAAATTGGGATGTTGAAAGTAAGTCGGGATATGTTTGTGGCTACCGGTGTTGAGGAGTGAAGTGTGTGCGTTCCACTTCACGTGTGCCACCCAGAGGCACTGTTTACACGCCCACTTCTCTTATCCGGCATCGGACTGTGCAAATCGGAATGACATTCTTAACATTCGAAGGTTTTAATGCAACCACTGGTGTACCAACATGTTTGTCTCTGGTCAGAAGTGCCTCGGAAACGTTCAATACGACGCAGCTGTGACTATGAATTAGTTAAAAAAAAAAGCAAAAATTCATAAATTCCGTTAACATATTATATTTTGATCATAATGTTTGTTTTTGTGTCTTGGTAGCTACACGTGTAAACAAAAAGAAACCTAACCAAGTAGTTTTAAGATCTAATATCTACATTATTTAATAGATAATATAAATTTATATTCTCTGTATATCGACGAATACAAACCGTGTACAATTCCCGGGCACAAAGCACACACATACCCAGTATAGTAATAATAATAATGTCCTCCTAGCTGAATTTCGGCCACGGCGGCCAGTCTCAATAGAGATTAGCCATCTGCGCGGGACATATTATAGTGCTCAAGTGTGTGCGCAAACACAGGAGCACTTTCTATTCCTTCACTCTCATGATCCGATGGGACGCCTAGCGACGATATAATAGACGGACAGTAATTTGTGTCCGTCTGTTATAAGTTTGTAATATTCCCTAGTGCGGGCGCTGTCTTTAAAAAAAAAGACTATATTAATAAGAAATACGAGTGAGCTTTAAACTTAGATATACGAAACCTAACTGGCTATGAGAGTAGTAGAATCTACAGTAATATACGAAACATAACTCTCTCTCCCTCTTTCTATCTCCACTAACTAATATGTCCGTCTCAACTTCGGTTCGCCTCGCCCGATCACATTTTTCGTAACGCTTTCGTCACGTATATAGCAACTTACTCCCCAAGTCAAGCGTGCGTAAAGATGTTTTACTTCAATTCATATGAAAGTATGAAAATAAAGATCTCAAATGGAGTTTTCAATTAAATAAATACGCCGATGTTTAAGCGCGGCAAATTAGCAAAATGAAGCCAGATAGGTCGTCAAGTTAAAAGATCAATGTAAGTTATAAATATAAGTAATTTAAGTGACTTGTAAGGCTTTCCAGGCTGAGAGCAACGGTCGACATGTGAAATTTGCTTTAGTGTAAACTTTTTATTAAAGAATCCATAGTAAACCACCGCGGGCGGGTAGAATTTTCAACTGAGTACAATTTTGCCTCGGGGCAAATAAAAAGGGACGTGCGGCGCGGGTGAGACGGGCGCCGTGAAAATTAATCTGAGTTAATTAAATTTGATTTATTTATGCTGGCCCGGACGGAGCGGAGGGCACGGTAAAAGCACAACAATACGGCTAATGAGGGTCACTTCTACGGCTTTTTCTCGGATAACGGAGTTTTTCCGATTTGCGTAACTTACATTTAGAGTAATCAACCAAAGTTATTTCTTTTTATGCGAAGCCGTTTATTTCATTTATCATTGTTTGACTTTTAATTTGCTGGAGGATGAATTGTGTTGTTTTTTTTAATAAACTTTCTATTGAACATTAATAAAGTTATATGCAGAAGGTTACTTGGAAACCAATATTTTCAAGCATTGTTAAGTTCTTAAATAGGTATATTATATTTTAAGGTTGTTTTTTACAATAAATATGGATACATAATATTTTATATGATTGTATAGTGGTTAAGGTAGTCGCCTGGATACTAACTCAGTGCCCTGATGTTTCGGTTTCGATTCCCGCACAAGCATCCCGTGACCAGGCCTTTTTTGAATCAAAGCATCAGGATTACAGTCTTCTGGGCACCTTACCTCCCGACGATGCGGAAGAAATTTGAGACGCCATATAACTTAATTATAAACTTAGGTACTGTAGTTAATTTGGCTGATATATTTTCTTTCTCTTTTAAATGTTAAATTGACTAACTGAATTTATTTTTAATCTATTAACAAAATAAAGTATTCTCTCTAAAGCCTCTTCTTGTGTGATATTTCGATATGGTATCATTTAAATTTTATTAGAATAAAGACCGAGGAGATATTGACATCTAGATCCATACTCATACACTACATAATTCATATACACTCTCACACCTACATCTACATCCATAGACATACACTACATAATAACACTTCCCTTTAGACTAATAGATAATACAGTCACTCGCAAAATTGTAATTATTACTGTTATTTAAGTTACATAGTTATGTAATAGCCGCGAGAGGGCACTGGTGATTTGTAAATCTTGTAATACAGGTATCAAACCTACATCAAGCACCAGTCTCTCACAAAGTTTTGTCATATGCTATGATGCTATTATAATTGTAAACCTGTGTGTACTTTGTGAGAGAGAATAAATGACTTATAATTATTATTATTGATTGACATATTCAGGAATCAATTTCCAAATAAATTCATAGTAAAGTAAGTGATATTTCATTAAGCATAGGGTTTATAGTTTGAACCTAATTATATGTTTTTTTAAACTATATTTATTTCTAAATAACTGATAACTGTTTATGTAGCTCTAATTCAAATTTATTTATATGCTTGATTAAGGGTTTTATTATATAAATACTTCTTATAAATAACTAGCTGTGCCCCGCAGTGTTACCCGCGTTAAATTTTATAAATTTTCTTTGCTATAAACCTCACGGAGCCCGAGACCTTTCCAACGAATGCAAAACCGTAGAAATCGGTTCGTGCGTTCTGGAGTTATAGCGTCAGGAAGGAAAACCCGACTTATTTTTATATAGTAGATACAGGATAAGTTCCATATTGGCCGTTCGGTGTGCAAATATTGACAATTATTTAGTTTAAAGTCCATTTTTTTTGGCAAATAATTATTCGGCACTGTTTGCTGTGAAGCGCTCATGATCCAATCCAATTCCAATCCTAGGTACTTAGCTGTCTATCATAGTTTATTTACTAGTGAAAATATCTTTTTGTTGTGTAAAATGCTATGTAATTTGCTTTCTGCATCCAAAATACCATCAAACGTGATCCAACAATTTTTTTTCATTCACACACCCCGTGTTAATTGATTAATTATGTTGCGAACGAAAGAAAAGCGTTGATAAAATGCTTAAGCAAAGATCTTGATCGATTTTATTGTAATAAAACAAAGATTGTTTAGATTAGCCGTGTCAATATTGAAACCAAGGCTTTCAGACGAAATCGACATACCTATCGTAATACGACCTTCTAAATGTCGCCTCGTTGAGACGCCGCGCCCGCCGGGAACGTTAGGCAACCACCTGGCGATGCAGAAATATGTGGGCTCTTACAAATATTCTTTCACTAAGACGCAATTCAAATACATTAGATTGCCTGGTGGCAGCATGTTCTACCACGGAAAATTGAGTCACATAAATCCCCTACACAACTCTTGTAGACTAGGATTGACGCCTAGTCAGACTCAAGTTTTCTTAATATGTTTCTGTCATATAAAGATTACTTGCAACCCGACAATCGGATCTCATTATCTGTTTGACAAAACTTTAGTTAAAGGTATCACCGTATACCACATGTAAATCTGTAGGATCTATCCCTCACCTCTAGCCGAGTAGTCTTTATGTGTCCACGTTGTGTTTACGCACGTAAATCTATCCCAATAGGGACTTGTCATTTAAGCTTGTCTACATTAGAATAAGGCTTTAGGGAAAATTATTAATACTCTAATAGTTTATAGTATTACGAACGATATGTAAATGACTTGAGCGTTTTGTTTTTATTATTTGATACGTGATTACTAATTTATTTTTAAATGCGTTGTCGTAAATAAATCTAGGGGGTTGTGAGGTTTTAAAGCAGTCATTAGTAGTTGTGTAACCTTTTTGTCGATGTTCAGGCATCGATATTGAAGCGCTAACTGTCCTTCTTGCCACCATCTATTACGCAATTCAAAGTGAGAACACTTTTATTCTTGAAATCTTTATAGGTTCTACAAACTAAATTATTTTTTAATTGCAATGTATGTAGCTTTCACTTGAGAGCAACGCCTTCCATACACCCCATTCCGTTGTGTAGTGGGGTACTATAAAATAAAAAAAACTAGCCCCTTATAAAAAGAAAATAAATAAATATCTTCAGACAACTAACACGCTGCCATCTGATCCCAAGCTAGGCAGAGTCTGTACTACCAGACAACTGATAAACATACCTACATATTTCTAAATACAGATATATTATAGATAAATTGCTCCCAGACACAGAACAAATAATACTCATCACACAAATACTAACTCACTACCTAACCATTAGACCAACAGGCCAGTCATAATATAAACATTTTCTGATATACCTTAGTTAAAAAATAAATAATATCTATGGTCATTTTCGGACAGAACTCATAGAATGTGTTACTTTTTTTTAAATTTATTTGTAAAGAGAACAAATCTGGTCCATAGACATTCTCGTGTTCGCATAGTTTTCTATGGTTATTTTCGGATAGAACTCATAGAATGTGTTTCTTTTTTTAAAATTTATTTATAAAGAGAACAAATCTGGTCCATAGACATTCTCGTGTTCGCATAGTTTTAAAAGAAAGTAAATACAAACTCGTAGGAGCAACGACTACACTACGGAAGAGGTATATTGTAGCTTTGTAGATACAATAAAAGTGTATGTTTTCGAGGCAATACACTCTGTTGTAGCCCCTGTATTTGCGCAGCGGCAATTGGAAATTGCATTATTAAAACGCTTTTGTTTAGGCATCACAACACTTGCCCAAAATCGAGCGTTCGCTCACCGGTATTGCTTTGTTTCTGTTTTCGAATCAACTTTTTGTGTTCGTTGAGAAGTGATTGTTAGCTGCCTCGTATTGTTCATACCTTCGTGTTGCTTGAGACAGATGATTGCATTACTTTAACTACAAGTACGTAGAGGATTCAATAAACGAACTAAGTTTGTATTAATTCGTGTCATTTTGGTTGTAGCGATAAAACCGTCTTTCATACTATCTTGCAAAAAATATTAATATTTCATTCATTTTTAATTCTTGTGTTAATAAAGAGTTACTTACTTACTTCCGTTTTTCGGTTATCTGAATAAATGACATCACTCACGCTTTGCCAAGTGATGCGCTCTGACACCCTTACCATCACCCAGCTCTACAATATGAATAAAATATTCGAGTATATTTTGATAGTCTGGCTGTTCATAGAACAAAGGGAAACTATAATCTACAAAGACTGTGGTGCAGTGGTTAAAACATTTGCCTCGCCACTTCGTGTTCCGGGTTGAATTCCGCACAGGACAACTATTTGTATGGCCCATTAGTAGTTGTTCTGAGTTTGGATGTACTTTGTGTCCATCAATTATATGTTTGTAAAGTACTCCGCCCCACAGCGATTCATTTCCCTAGTGGGGGCGTTCTTAAAAATAAATTAGCTTCTATTTAGCGCTTACCAGGCTCACGTATCTTTTTATGAAGTCTTTATTGCCGCTATAACCTCAAAGAGCTCGAGGTCGGAGAAAGCCAGAGAAGGCTTTCTCTGGCTTCAGTTATTTTGTCCCATAATGGACCCACGATCTTTATGATGTCATCAGAGCAACGTTTTCTTTGTCTTGCTCTTTATTTAGTATTCTCTCTCATCATATGGCCTACTCACCTCCGTTTCAGTTCAGTACACGTATATACATTCGAATTCAAAGTTTTTTGGAGATGAAATAAATCGATAATAATAGAGAAACCTGCGAACAATGAATTAAGATTTTAAGTAATTTTCATTTAAGTGACACATTACGCATATTATGAAAGCAATGAATCGCTCTTGTTATTGTACTGAACCCTAACATAGTGTTTTTTTTTATTTCATGTACATATCTAGTAATTATGCAGTGCTAAAGTTTCGCTATAATCATTAACAGCTTTGTAGTATTAAATTCTAGTATTAGCCCGCGAAACAAAAGAGGGGTAAAATAATTTGAAAAGATGTGTCACTTTACGTACCTATCTGTAGTTGGTAAAGTACCTAGGTCCCAAATGTATCGATCATGTGATTTAATATTTTTTTAATTATATTCCATCGTCACATCAATATGTGTCCTCTCTTACTATGTATTTATATGTGTATATTCTATGTCTTTTAATTACATGTAAGTATACAAAGTGTCTCGCGATACAGGGATTCTAAAATTATATTGTGGGCATTGCTGAAACATACAATAAACAGCAAGATACAAAAAACGAACGTTATTTAGACTATAGACTGAAGTAAAACTTCAAACCTAACTGGCTATGAGAGAAAGAGAGGAATAAAATCTCTCTCTTGCCCCTACAGTAATATACGAAACGTAACTCTCTCTCTTTTTATCTTATATATCCCTGTCAACTTTCGTTCGCCTCGCCATATCACACTTTTCGTAACGCTCTCTTTATGCATTCACCACCTTACTCCCCAAGTCAAGCGTGCGTAAAGAGTTTTTTGAAGTAACAAAACACGGCTCGTTTCTTACCGTTTTAACCGTACATTTGATATGTAAACAACACGACTCATAACGTGATAAAATAAGCTTTCCAAAAATTAACCATTTATCTCCATTGACAAGGTCTATAGAATCGTTGTAATAAAACTCACTGAGTCAATATTTTACGCTGAAGATAGCGGCTGAGTAAATGAAAAGACAACGGGGGGTTCGCAATCTTCCATTGTACGGTAGATGTTCAACTCTTTACACAATTAATTATTAAATGCGGTGTAATCTAGTTGTCTCCGAGAGATCGCGGGGCCGCCGCTACATCCGCCGGCGCGCCGCCGCGGGCTTCCCAATGTTGATCTTACTCAACCACTGTCTGATTAACTGAATGGCTTATTCTCATATAACTCTGACAAGTACTATGTTTTCCAACGTATTTCGTAATTAAAACATAATATTGCCCAGACTGATTTTATTACTGAGCGGAGTTAAGTATGTGGGTTATTAATATGGCTCGATTTTATTTAAAGCATAAAATGGAATGGTCCCAAAATGTATTCTTCATATAGTTTTTCTTTCATTTTTAACTTTTTATAATAGTCAGCGATCGCACTAAGGAAATTATTTGCTAAATAAACATCTAAACATCTTGGGACTACCGATTAATATTCTTTTATATTTCTAAATACTTAGATATTATAGGTAAATTAGGTTAATTAAGCCAAGACACAGAGCATATTATAATAGATTTGCCTTGGGTGGAGACCGAACCCACGCCCTCTGCCTTAGTTTACAGGGTCACTGTACACTAGACCAAAACAAAACCGCAATACAAGGACGGGCCGTCCTTGTATCGCGGGGTACTTTAAAAGCATTTAATTGACTCAGTACAACTAGTTATGCGTCATACAAATAGGTCTCTGTGGTAATTGAACCTGGGACCGGCAGTGTGTGACTGTCTTAACCGGTTTGATGATTTTATGACCTGAAACGAATTATGTTATCAACGTGCCATAGGATTTTTTTTTAAGGACAACCCTCGCACTAGGGAATCTAATCCGTGTCGCGGGGTACTTTACGAACATATATTAGACGGACACAAATTACATCCAGACTCAGAACAACTATTTATGGGTCACACAAACAGTTGTGCGGCGCGGGACCCGAACCCGCGACACGATGAGGCAAGGTGCTTCTTAGCCGCTGCGCCACACGTGCATCAGTAATTTCAGTGATTATGGCACTTTTATAACGCAATTGGCTTCAAATCATTGTACAGTAAAAAGTGCAGTATGCAAACGTGGTAGTGTAAAGTAGTTGATCCATGTACCTACCTAATCAATTGCTGATTTTCCTTTTGTGGGCGGACTAAAATATTGTTCTTGGTTTAAAAGCCAGTCGGTAGTAAGGTCTATATTAGTGAATTCTACCATCAATTATAGTCGCGGATCACCGCCTAGAAGGCTACCACCTTCAAGAACTACCACCCTTCCAAGAGTCGTGTGTGTGCTTTGTTGGGAGATATGGCATAACGTCTTTTCAAAGATAATCTTGAAAAGACGCTAGGTGGGTGGCTATTCATTACAAAATGAGTCTAGAAATAAAAACTTTATTTTGTTTTATCTAGCATGAATAAAGTTGCCAAAATCAACGGAGACAGGGCAATGATGTCACATTGCAAGCTTACTAGACTACGGTGACCAATTACCCTAGGTATAAGCTTGTTTGTGAGCTTGGTTACATGAATAAAAAAGACAGTTACCTTCCAATAGCACTTGCGGCCCCTCTGGTATTTTGTGTCAATGGGTGGCATTCATCTCTTACCATCAGGACCGAATAATCCTTGAGCTTTGCTATACTATAAAAAATATATATTACAAAACAGCTGATAGTTAGTAGGAAGGCATTTCTTTTCAATAACTAATAACATACTCACAAGAACTGCAAAGCTGTAGTGGTAGTGGGTGGGGCACATACATAGCTCGTCGAACCGATGGCCGTTGGGGCAGAAAGGTTCTCAAGTAGCGACCACGTCCCGGAAAACGCCCGGAATGGTCGATAGGCGCCCTACAAGATGGACCGATGATCTTGAGAATGACGCTGGAAACCGCTGGATGCGGATAGCGCAAGACCGGCAATTTTGGATATCAATAAAAAAAAATTTGTTGTATCCACATATGTGGGGTATCTATGGAAAGGTCTTCAAAAATGATATTGAGGTTTCTAATATACTATTCAGTTTAGAAAAAAATGATAGCTAGAGACACTTACCCCCCCCCCCCCCTCGTGTAACTTCTAAAATAAGAGAATGATAAAACTAAAAAAAATATATGATGTACATTACCATGCAAGCTAACAACGAAAATTGGAAAATTTGAATTGAAAATTTTATCTATTCTCGTAATTTGTTAGTGTGCGGCCGCTATAAGCCATAAAATTTAGCTAATTTCACGTAAAATACTCTTTACTGACAGGTGTCATGAAAGCATTCTTAAATATTTTAATGGACATCGTAAATGGACTAGTCGAAAAGACGTTGGTAGAGTTTGATGTAACGATGTAGGTATAATAAGTTATAGATAAATTTCACCAAGACAAAGAACAAATAGTCGTGTTCATCACACAAAGATTTGGCCTGGGTGGGTATCAAACCGACGACCACTGTCGCAGTCAGTATTAATAACCACTTTACCAATTAAAGGTGATTGCCCATTTCTGTCTCCCTTAAATTAAACCGAGTATGATCATGAAATAAAATCCATTATTCATAACCTATTTTTATAATTATTATTTATTTGTTACGCACAAAAACTTTGTGGGGTTTAAGTTTTCATGTTTATTGGTTATTTATTTGACTAATTTTTATTTTGAGTACATTTGCAAAGACAGTTAAAGACTGAAATCATTACGATCACATTAATCACTTGCAGTAAATATCAAACTAGAGGTCTTTTCATTTTAATAACTTACATTATATTAAGTTGTTCATTATTTAAATGTATTAATATCGTTAATTAATAGATAGATATTAAAAAAAGTGAGTTTTACAAGAGCAACTGACACTTGACAGTATGCGTAACGATCCCCGCAAACGGTAAAAAAAAAAGAACTGTCAATGTCTATCTGGCTGTCATGTTTACTTGGTGAAAAACAAGCATGGTTTTCGGATGTTTTTATCATTTGTTGCCACTGTTTTTGTTTTAATTAAGTGTGTCGCCGCCGTTCGTTGTTAGGTCAGGCTATAGTTAGCTTAATTCTACTGTTGTTAATGTTCAATTAAAGAATAACATGCCAAAGCTTATTCTTTCTCTTCCATATTGAGTGTCATTATCGTTATTGCTTGATAGTTCTAGCATCATCTTACCTGTAAAAAACTATTTAGTTAAAGGGGACATATTTCATATTATTCTTACATTGTTGCAGAGCCCATCTTTCAATTTACCAATATTTTTTGAGTAGGTACTCATCTACACCTAACCTCAAAACTGAACTTTGATTTATATTATTAAGAAAACCCCACGAAATATTTCTATATTTTTTACTTTATTATATGTCATGATATCACTCCTCTTTTACCTACAATTTTGGTAATCACACAAAATTATTTACAGAGGGACAGAGCTCTATAGAAGAATGGGCAATTTCCTTTTTAACATTATGTATGGCATGCTAAACATATTGTTAATAAACATACTTTTATCAGACAAAAGAAATCTAAATTATTAATGTCTCATTTTAATACTTTGCATGCCCCATCATAGTGAACTAACTGCCTCATTTGATTTATATTGTACAGACGCCAGCACATCAAGCTACCCTAATCTGTCAAATTTCCTCAATTGAAAGTGAACCTTATGGTTTTGTGATAAAGTTGAAAATCTATAAAAGAATTTTGACAGATTGGCTTGTAGCTGGATGTGCTGGCGTCTGTACCTACGTATGCTCAGCAATACAATATTAATTGATAGGTCACAGCGCTATATAGGTATATCGCGAATTGCTTTCCGTTAATTTCTTTTAATTGAAGAAAACGACGCCTGTACCACAGTAAATAATTGAATTGACGGGCACACAGCATACATAAAATAACCACATAAATAAAATATAAGTATGACTCAAATATTGTCCTATCGGAAATCGAATCCGAAATTCGAGCACACAAATCATCTGCAGTAGTAAAATATTGATTAGATTAGGATTAGAAACTTAATAAACTCATTATGATGAGTCGGGATACATTGTTTTGTAAAGCAACTTTCTACAATTAATGCTTAATTCAATTGTTTCGAGTGTTTTCTACTCAGTGAGCAGGTATTTATAGGTACTGCATGACATGTAAATTTTTTAAACTACTGAAGCTTTAAACCGTATATAACTTTATAAGTAAGTTTAGGATAACTCTAATGAAATAGTTTTTCGTTGACATCTGAATCTCTTAACAAACGAATAATAAACAGAAAATTTGCCAACAAAATATTTTTCCCTAATTACTTATCCTGAGCAGAGAGACGACACGAAACGATTTCATTATTATTAGATTGTAGAAAGCTACTGTCCAATCGCATGATATGGATGTCGTGCAAATCTGTCGCCAAACATACGCTGCTCCTCTTATTCGGTACAGAGATGCCCGTGTGCGAGCAGATGACACAAACAGGAGAACATCCCTCCAGTGATGAACAAGAAAAAGTGGGCGTGTCGCTCCGCCCAGCGCCGTCGCTTTCTTGTTATCTTGCAGCCTCCCCCGGCTGACTTATCTCCTAATAGGTAGCTATAATAAAACAGATACGCTAGCAATGTGTTACTAAGTAATAAAGCAGCGCCATTTTGTCCTATGGTTCCGTGTTGCGGAAGCAATAACGCCTTTATGAGCTGAGCAGCGAGCCGGCATGAAGTGATCAAAGAACTCAGCCCTGTCTCATTTTGAGCGCTCGCTTTTCTCGTTTTTCCTTGTCAAACGAAATGTTGTTAAAGAAATATTTCAATTATTTTTGTAGGTAGGTTCTGTATGCAAATATCAACTCGTTATATACAAATTGTAGGTTGTATTTAAGTGATCCACGATCATCGACTACTAATGATGTTAAATAGTGACAACGGTGTATTTATTTTGTTTACAGTTTCAATTACGTCTATCAAACAGCTCAATGTTTAAATAAATACTCATATTTGCGTTTATTCAATTTAGTTCTTCAGGGTTTATATTTATAGCGATATTTACCTACTTCAGCCTTCAGATGAGAGCTAATCAAAAATACATCATTTGGAAATCATTTCGAAAACAGATTTAGAACATATTCGTCAGAATTATAAAACAAACGTTTTATTATCCTAATTTAATCAGGAAAAGGATTTGAATCGATTAGCTATTGGTTACTAATATATGATACGAGTATATAATCTGATTAAGATTCTTATTAAGCTGCCCCGACGCTATCGGGTTTGATCCTCGACAACTATGTGTGTGATTTAGTTATTTTGAATTTGTACTTTGTATCTGTGACATGTATGTATTAAAAGTTGACCATAATGAAGTGATTTTCGGCCAATCAGAATATCCAATGAACGTTGTCAAGTCGTGTTACTTTAGATTGTTGACATTAGCCCAGTGTTTAGCGATGACATCCAGACAAGTCGTCAATAGGCGAGCACATCTACTCCTGTTGTTTTAAAGCTTTACTGGTGACATAATGTGAATTACAAGAATGTTGGATGATTATATTTTAAGCACTAGCAGCACTTTATAAATTAAAGCTTATGTGTTAATCCAGGTTGTCAGCTAACTCCATACCAAATTTTATTAAAATTGCTCCAGCCGTTTAGACGTGAAGAAGTACCTAACAAACATACACACTCACGCACGCACACACTCACAAACTTTCGCCTTTATAATATTAGTGTGATGTAGGTAATAGGAGACGATTATGGGTTAGGTACTACTCGTATGCCCTCTGGATAGTTGGTGTAATATCGCGACTACCTCGTTGGTCTAGCGGTAGCGTGTTCCACCGCTGGTTATGAGGTCCTGTCGCGTCAAAAAGTGATTTTGGGATTTTTCAGATAAAACTAAGGTACTGCTCGAGCAGGCTCTAATCATCACACTAATATTATAAAGCTGAAAGTTTGTGAGAGTGTGACTATGTGAGTGTGTATGTTTGTTACATCTTCACGGCTAAACGGCTGGAGTGATTTTAATAAAATCTGGTATTGAATTAGCTGATACCCTGGATTAACACATAGGCTATTATTTATAAAGTTTAACGCGGGTAAAACCGCGGAGCACAACTAGTATTCCATATAGTCGACTACGTGATGTATGCTATTTTAACTTTTTTTTTTAATAGAACGACGAAAGAAAGAACTGAATGTACATCATCTCAATAAACTTGACAGACTTCTGAAAGACTGCATTCCGTTCATTTTAAGTATGACCACGTATCTTCGTTATCACCGATCCCAACTTTAGTACCGATCCGACAACAATGCTCATACGAACACTGACCTACCTATATTCTATATTACTCTTCTTCTACTCCATCTTACTTATCATCTCTCTCTCTCAATATCTCTTTACAAACCGTAAAAATCTTCGCTCTTCTCACAATCCTCACCTTCAATGCCCACCCCACCGCTTTAACTTCCTTCACGCTTTTTACTTTGTACAATATATTCTTCAGAGGAATGCATTACCTCTCAAAATCAGGATGACCAAGAGTCGCTTCTCATTTAAAAGAAAAGTTGGACAGCATATCCATCGGTAATTCTTATCAGAAACCCCTCAATTATAAATTAAATACATGATGATCGAATTGAATAGTATAGTATCATATACATATTGCATTGTATAGTATTTATAGTATTGTAAAATCCAGTAATTATTACTGTATGTATGTATGCAATGTTTTATTTATGATCTGTACATCTACCATGCTCTCTCTGCACCACCCGAAGGTTGAGTGGCAGAAAATGCCTAGGGCATTATGTCCGCCTCTGTACAATTTTATGTCCATAAAAGTGTAAAAAAATATATTGGTATCAGTCTGGGAAATGGCGGTACTTGACCTCTTTCCGGTAGTGTCACTAGTCATCCCATCGGATCAGGAGAGTGATGGAATAGAAAGTGCCCCTGTGTTTACGCACACACTTGTGCACTATAATATGTCCCGCGCAAATGGCTAGTCTACATTAAGACTTGTCGCCGTGGCTGTAATTCGGCTAGGAGGACTATATTATTTATTTATTTCTAATATACAGGACGTTCTAGCATCTTTATTTTTAATAGCTTCTATTTCAAATCCTACACAATGTAACACCATTAATCTTGTAAAATTATTTGTAAATTTAAATACTAAAAAGTTACAAGATAATTATTTGTTTTGTTATGTATTAGAAGACCTAATACATATCGACAAATTTAATACTTAAAACATATACTTTTAATTTAAGTTGTTAGACTCCTGAAAGTGCCAATGCTCCTTTTCATTGTACCATCTATGGTGGTATAGATATTATTATTAACCATTAATTTGTATCTTTATATTTATTTTAAAAACAAACTCGCTGGAAACTGCTGGATGCGAATAGCGTAATACCGGCAATTGTGGAGATCTTTGGGAGAGGCCGTGGGCGTCTTTCATGTAAACTGAGCCAATAATATATCAATTTAAATTTTGTATATCAACATCTTTGCTAGTAATCATTTGTCCTCTAGCCTCCTGTTAGAAAAAAATATGGATATTCAGTACAATATTGTAAGAATTAAATGAACTAGAGATTGCGCTTGATCGAAATTCGACCAAGACATTAAAGACAAATACATAATATAAATCTGTTCACAATTTAAACACTCAGTCTGTCATCTTTCCTGAGTTTGTCAGTGTATTGACACTCACTGTCAATTACACACACCAACCATACTTTTGAAATCTAGGCAGTATTGTTTATGTTTTTATTTTATAAAATAATTTATATGTAATACCTATTTAATAAAAATATTAGCTCCTTCTCCATACGAACTTTAACGGTTCCATATTTAATACTGCTCCGTTCGCGCAATTTTCGTAAAAAGGGGTTAGTACAAAGTTTTTGCTTCGCGTATTAATAATATGATTTTACGAATAAAATACTTTATTCATCTGATAACAAAACAACGTTAGCCAATCTGCTTGCTATACTGATCGATGACAATTAAATTATAATGTCGAACGAGGCAATATAACTAACGTGGTCACATCGCCGAGTGAAGTATCACTCTATTATTTATAGACGCGTTCGATACGCAATACAAATTATTGTTTTCAAAGTATAACGTTTAGGGGAGCGCGTTGTTTGCAGAACGACCCTCTGGGACTCCCTTCGGGCTAGTGTGGCTCAACGAATTTGATATTTACCTTTATAGACCTTCTATAAAGGTAAATATCAAATTCGTTGAGCCACACTAGCCCGAAGGGAGTCCCAGAGGGTCGTTCTGCAAACAACGCGCTCCCCTAAACGTTAAGCGTTATTTTGGAAGGCAATATCCGGAATGAAATACTTTTTCGTTTTGCGATGCTATTGTGGCAGTTGGAGCAATCTTTTGACAATTGAATTTCGATTCGAGTGGCTCGCTTGGCGTAGTTACGGCTTTATAGTACCAGAGAGAGCTGCATGGGTGTTTGCGTGCGGTAATTGATACAAAGTGACAGACAAGAGGGGATACTTTTTCAGCCTCCGGCCGTATAGAGGAGTAATGTTTTGACATCAACCGAAAAGCGATGGGTGTGATTTGAAGTGCCCTTTGTGGAATTATAGTCGCGGATGGCGTCTTTAATATTGACTAATGCATTTCGTTGCTAATGGGGAAATGGAATACGACAGGTGCGAGGGCTTTAACGATGCTTGGGATTAAAAAAACAAAGAAATTCGTTATACGCTCTGATGTACAATACAATTGCGAAATGAAGTATTATTTGTTTTCTATTTTGATAAAAACATATATTTTCTTTAACTCTCAATGTTCCCAGGAGATGTATAAGTAGCTCTGTTCCTTGGGGACTTTCAAACTTTAATCTGAGTAGCATACGATTTGTTACTATGACTATTCCATTTTAGTTTAAAGGTTTTTCCTTTTATATTTATTGTATGTCAATAATATAAGAACCTCTTTTTACCTGTCTACCACAATAAAATTGATTTCATTTGTGTAATGTTCAATTGAAATATAATTTATTTAGTAATATAATCATTAATTCTAATCCACAACAAGCTTTTCTTCAAAGAAAAGATAAAAACATCCATTACGTACGGATCAGACTAAGGAGTTAAATTTAAAGAATTTCTAAGAGTAGTTTGAAACTTGACTGAGATAGTTAAGTAGGCTACTCTGATCAAAACTTGTCTGGCACTAATTAAAATCTATTATAGCCCCGAACAAGATCAGTGTTTTAATTACCTGAGATCTAACTTTGCTAAATTAATTCTAATTGTTATTAATTTCATCTATATGTTACTTATAAAATAACTGAATAAATTAAACAATAAACTTTATTTAGAAAGATAAGAAATAAAGACTTGGTGACTCGCGTTAAGATAATTATTATCATCGCTATCTAAATTTAAAATATAAGCGCCTATTCTTCTAATGTAGGTATGCAAATTAAATCGACATTAAAGTATCAAGGGCGGATCAGGCGGTCCATTAATAAATCAGTTCGCTAAAACCGTAATTGTAATCTCAAACAAGGCGGAGGGAGCCGGGTGTTTGTTCTAACAACATTATTACGGGGCCCCCACCCGTACGGTTCACACGATCCACCGATATACTCTTGCCTCTACATTCACATGTCTTGTATATCGACGAGTTATTTTGGCTATTATGAGTTTGAGTTCAATTTTAATAGACTCAAACTTTATGCGATATTTGATGGATAGATAGATAAAATCTTTATTACACACCTCCAGAAACAATATAATAATATCTAGGGACAATGTCACACAAATCATCCCAGCCCCAAACTAAGCAAAGCTTGTGCTATGGGTACCAGGCGACGATATAGGTACATACTTATATAGATAGATAAATACTTAAATACATATAAAACATCCATGACTCAGAAACAAATATTCGTGCTCGTCACACAAATATTTGCACTTACCGGGATTCGAACCCAGGACCACCAGCTTCGTAGGCAGGAGCACTACCAACTAGGCTACGGTACAACAAAATACAGTATAATGGGCGGCCTGATGACAAGATGTGATCTATTCTGGGCATCCTAGGTGCCTAGTGAATTAAGAATGAGTTTTCGAGGTTAGGGGTCGTTGCCATACCATATTTATTATTATTTATTATAGGTACATAATAATATTATGTATTTGTTAACAACATTTAAGAAGTTTAGTATTAAATTCAGAATGGCAGATCTCCGCTACCAGAAAGCTGCTTGAATATGTTTTGAGTAGAAACTGTATCAACTTTAAAGGTATTGGGCTACATCTTTAAAGTTGATACTTTACATCAATAATTTTTAGAAGTGTAAACACACAAGTGGTTTGTACAGCATTTATTTCTCTACAATGACAAACGGTTCTTCTAACTTTTTCATACTAATTCATATTATTATGATTTTGAATGTCAAGGAAATGCGCTAACATTATAACCTACGGAGTAAAGAATTATTTTGTTATTGGAGTACATAATACTATGATAGAAGTATTATGTACTCCAATAACAAAATAATTCTTTACTCCGTACTTTTTTACCAAATTCTTTCTAATAATACGGTTATAAGATTTTTAATCATACCTACATCTGGCGTTCGTCACAAATTCTGTCTATGGTTTCCACCATATCACCCATCAATTAAGACCAACACTTTTTTATACAAAATTCGAAAGATTTTTGGAATTCAAATTATTTCATATTATCGCATTATATACTCTGACCTGTTTGATCTGTTCAATAAACATATTATTGTAAAATTTTATATAGCTAACTGGTTTCCTAAATGATGGGTAATATTTATATCCGCTTGTAATAACCTAACCGTTAGAAAACCCCTAACTCCAACTATAATTACTTATTTTTGGAAAAGAGCTGATACTCTTGCACTGCTTCACATATATTAACCAAACATAGCTAAGATTCACCGCAAGGAAACTTCGCTTTCAAATAAAGAAAACCGCATCGCAATCGCTCCATCCGTTTCATAGCTATGATGCCACAGACAGACACACAAACACACTGACAACGACGTCAACTCTTTTTGCGTCGGGGTTTTTCTTTTTTTTATAATATCTAGGGACGATGTCACACAGATCATCCTAGCCCCAAACTAAGCAAGGCTTGTACTATGGGTACCAGGCGACGATATACATACTTATATAAATAGATAAATATTTATATACATAGAAAACATCCATGACTCAGAAACAAATATTCGTGCTCATCACACAAATATTAGCACTTACCGGGATTCGAACCCAGGACCACCAGCTTCGTAGGCAGGAGCACTATCAATTAGGCTACGGTGGTCGTCAAATCGTTTAAAGATGGCGTATGTCATGAAAACGTAAATCATTACGTGCTTTTGTGATTTATACTTGTAATCGAGTGACGTAATAGTTATACAGATGTGGGTATCCTATTAAATAGTGTTTAGACAGTAGACGAGTTGGGCAGGCGTCGAGGCATAGCACACCGCCGGCGGGCAACCGCTCCCCGTAGGAACACCTTCATCTGCTTATCTTCCCACAAAATGAAGGGAGCGTATTGTATGTTGCTATTCTCATTAAAATATCTATTAACAGACCAATGGATTACACTAGTTTGATACAAATACTATGACCCGTGTTATTATGGTCAGGGGCTCTAACGGCTAAGTCGCCGAACATTGATTTCTAAAATGGCGTTCATATAAATAAAGGTTAAAAATGACTTAATCAATCGTTAAATCGGCTTCAACGTTGACAATCGATTCCGGACCATTTATGACGTCACATGTGCTCATGGAAGCTGATTTAACAATTGATTAAGTCCTTTTAAACGTTTATTTATTTCAACGCCATTTAAGAAATTGATGTTCAGCGACTTAGCCGGTAGAGTCCCAGGTCAGTTCGGTTAGTTTTACATTTCACGTGAAAAATATCAAGCACGCACGTATGGTGTAGTGGTTAAGGTTGCCACCTCGCTCCTACCTCGGCGTTCTCGAGTTCTGTGACTGGTTGTGGTTTGTTTATATCCGTGAATTGCAAGTTTTGTAAAGTCCCCCGCAATACAGAGATTTTACTACCTAGTGAGGGCGTAGTCTTCCAATGAAATACATAAAAAATATATATAATATAGATTCTAGTTATTTTATCTTATTTTGAAATCTAGAAATCTTGCAGTTTGTTATAAAAAATAAGGTTGTGTGTTTATGTTAAGGTCACGTACAAGTTTTGACTAATATTATTTTAACAATTAATAATTTGAGGCAGTACTGCGTCCAGGGCCACACGTGATATAGTTATTATTAGGACAATGCTCAGTAATGCTAAATTCATTTATGAGTCTATACATGTATTCATAAATAAATTTAAGAAAAATATTTGTTAACTACACTAGATCTTTTCCATTTGTGGAGTGCTCATATTAAAAAGGTCAACTGTACAAGCATAAGGTTCACTTTCAATTGGGGAAATTTGACAGATTGGGTTAGCTTGATGTACTGGCGTCTGTACATTAACATTGAAGTAATATAACAAACGTACCGAATGACGGCAATCTCCCATTACTTAAAAGGAACTTACTAAATACTACAAATGTTGGGGATATATAAGGATATTAAAATTGGTTTCAGTTACCGGACTGTGTGTGTGACTAGGCATAACATTTTGACTTACTAAGTGTACCTAATAAGATTATTATGAGACTTCAAAAACAAAGAGTTTATAAGTTTATATTGAAACCTTTTTAATGCGATGTTTATGAAATTTGGATGTTTTTTTATGTGAAAATCATCATAATCGGTGAACATATTTACTTTAACAAAATGTTAAAATCAGTTGTTATAAAAATAAAGTTGAAATTTCTTGTGTGTTTTTAAAAAACGGTAATTATTATGAATTTATTTCTCAGAGCTCTTTGCGGAAGTTGAGCCCGGGAATAAATTTAGGAGCTAATTATTCTACAATTTATCTTAAAGATGTCGGATCAACATGACTTACGAACTACGTAAATTTACATGGTAATATTTAAAGTAATACTGTCGTTTAGCTCTTCACTACGGTGTGTACATTTGGAAGAATGAACATTACGGCATTGAAATTATGCATGCATGATGTTGGCAAAAGCTGCACCGCTACATACAATAGAATTTGGGAATTCTCCACGCTCTCAATGGCATTAAAACAATGGGGAATATTGAAACTTTCAATAACCTACGCCTAGAACCTGCGGAGTTCTAACTTTGCTTAATGAAGTTAATCTATACCTGGTTCAACAATAGGTTACAGATTATTTAATGAACGGTGTAGCACGGCACCCTTAAGAGCTTATTAACATCAATGCACAGAACGTGTTTACTTGATTTTGCCAGCGACTTCATCTGCGTGGTTTTAGTATAAGATAAAGGATACTTTTTACCCTGGAATAACGTTCCATTACACACATCTGTACAATTTTTTTAGATAATATGTAAAGTAGTTCTTTTTACGATAATTGCATTGGCCCAGTGGTTAGTTTCTCCCTGACTGCTAAGCCAGAGTTCGTGTGTTCGATTCTCACCGGGGATTTTTTTTGTGTAATGAACACTATTATTTATTTTGTGTCTGGGTGTAATTTATCTGCAATACGTATGTATCCATAGGTATAATAAGTATGTTCATCGACTGCCTCGTTGGTCTAGCGGTAGCGTGTTCACCCGCAGAGAACGAGGTCCTGGGTTCAAATCCCGGGTCGGGGCGAAAGTGATTTTGGGACTTTTCTGTAAAAATTAAAATTTCTCAGCATCAGCCCGTAGTTTGGGTGATGGTGGTATTATACCCCCGTGCCTCGGAGAGCACGTAAAGCCGTCGGTCCTGTACTTGACCTCTTTCCGGACGTGTAACTAGGCGTCCCATCGGATCATGAGAGCAATGGAGTAGAAAGTGCTCCTGTGTTTGCGCACACACTTGAGCACTATAATTTGTCCCGCGCAGATGGCTAATCTCTGTTGAGACTGGCCGCCGTGGCCGAAATCGGACTAGGAGGAGATTATTATTCAGTATGTTAATCAGTTGTCTGGTTGCCGTAGTACAGGCTCTGCCTAGTTCGGGATCAGATGGCAATGTGTTAGTTGTCCCAAGATATTTATATATTTATTTATCTTTGTAATAAACAATTTTGTGTTCCAGATTTCATTCAAATACTAAAATAAAAAAAACAAATCATTTTAACCATTTTTGCATCCAAATATCTAAACATATAAACTTTCACACACATCAAAAGTAGCTAGGGATCGAGCACGTTTTTAACTGTTCTACTAATAATTATCCAATTAATATTTAGCAGATCTGGTCTTCCAAACTGGCTTCTTATTTTAATTCCTATGTTTAAGTAAAAAAGAATTTGATATAAGTTAATGTTTTAGATGGCTCGTATGTATTTTAGGCTTGTTTCATATCGAATCCACCACTCTGGTTGGTGGTCCCTCTTGTACCAGAGTTCTTCAAACCGCCCAGTAACCCTCTGCCATGGTTTCATTATGTCTAATTAATCAACTGATTTGCTAACGACGACCGAATCAAAAATCATTAACAAGCAATTTGATATGCGCTTGCATACACCCAAATGAGAGATTGTTTGGTCTTATCAAAACAATACGTGAAAGTTTGTGGAAAGTCAATGTTCTTAAGTCTAGTTACATAATATGTAACTCTCGAATAAACAAGATTTTGCTTCCTTGGAGTACGATAGGTAAGGTAAGTAGAAATTACTCCAATTTACTGATAATATCTCATTGAAAAAAGATATTCCATCATATTTCGAATTCAATCTCCCAAATATTATGTATGTACTTACCGAGAAAACGGATAAGTACCAGCCAAACACACTTCTGCGAGGGCTTTTATGATGGAAATGGAATTCATTGACGGCAATGAAACAACAAACGAGTTAAACCAAACACAATCAGTAGTACACAAAAGAGCATCGGGCTAATCTTATTGTTGGTGAGGAATGACAAAAGGAGTCGGGCGCGAACAGCGGGCGTAAGGAGTCGCCCGAGAGTCTGCCGGTGGCAGCGGCCATATTTGCCGCTCGAGTGACGCCAAATAGAGGGGCGCGGGCGGACCAACGTGCAAACCCCGCCACTCTTTCATCGAAAGTTAATGGGACCTTTGTTGGGACACCGACTGACTCTTGTAATGCAATTAACTTCGACAATGGTGCTATCGTTAGCGAATTAATTTTTAAGGTTTTACTGAATGAGCTTATGACGATCACTTATAAACTATAGATTATTTATGGTAGAGTCGGTAAGATGTATGGTCTGCCAACACTATTGTTGGACTGACTTTCTAAACTGTTCGATGGTCATATTTTTAAGAAATACATGTATAGGCCTTTGCTTTTACTTAGATTCTTTAATCTCTATGTTTCTATATAGATATTATCTACATTACCTACTTAATCAAAGACGGTGAACTCCTTTTACCTAAACTATTGATATCGAGTAGGTACTGTTACAGTTTTTATAGCTGTGTGTTATTTTGATAAACAGGTTGTTAAGTAACTAGTAGTCGACATCTGTGTCAAAGCGGTGTAAGTTCGATTATTGTAATCTTAAAGTTCTATTCAAATTGGTTATAATCATGTTTCTTGGAAAAATTTAATGTGATGGACTGTTTTACTAACAAACGAAAAAAAATATGTTTTATTTTCTAATGGTACAGTGATCGAAAAATGGTTATAAGATATCGCATGCTTAGTTACTTCTTACATATTTCGAATAATTCTAACATATTACGCTTCCATTTTTTCTTGTCTCTTCCAGGCTTAGGTCCTCCAGACTAGACCTCCGCCAGACACATGTAAATACTATGCCACAGAAAATTAAGAATCGCATTTTCAAAAATCGTAATCGATTGAACATCGATGTATGTCACGAATTTATTCATACTTGTCTACTATATTGAGGGATTTGAATGCGAGAGATTTAACTAAATTCATTGGCATTTAAGATTGAAAGCCCGGCCGCCGGTAGGTCCAGCAGCGAGTAGTGTTGTGACGGCGAGGTGCCACAATAGCGACCACCCGCAGTCTGGGAACATCTCCACACTTGTGCACGCCCACTCGAGTGGAAGAAGCGGTCGCAGTTACCGGGAAATATCAATGATCGCTCCACACAACAATACTTACCCATTTTTTTGTACCAACTAGTTCAGTAGCTCCATCAATGTTTGCTACAAAATTGGGTTGTTTATTGTCCGTCGATAACATGTGTACAACAATCAATTGCTCGTTTACAATGGCCGAACCATTCGGATTAGCTACTGAAGAATTTTAATATTTAAGCTACGCTTGAGTTATGATATCACACTATAGATTGGGATCTCGTTGTTGTGTCTGCACAAAACATTTATTGTATTTCCAAACTGATGCACATATTAAACGCGAATATTATATCAATGGATTTTATTATAACCATAAAATTAAACTAAATATTTCATATATTTTAAAGAGAAATAAATTAAGTTGGGGTAATATATTCTTTTGCGCGTATTAAGTTTAAACTGTCTTGAAGACCTGCACTCTTTCAACATTTGTAGCGACCAAAAGTTGTATGATTGTATCATTTGTGTAACCGTATTCTAATAAAATATTTATGAAATATTTATTGACTCTGAAATGTTTTTAAATCGTAGTCTTAACTATGATTTTAAAAAGTAGCCGATTGCTTGTTACGTAAAATATCTCCTCTCCTCATTAATTGGACTCAGAGCTAACATAGGCTTCTGCAGATTTTCCATCAAATGATCACCTAAAATGGGCATGGGTGATGACGGTGACCTTCTCGATTATATCACCATCAACCTTAATAATATTATTAAATGCGAAAGTAATTCTGTCTGACGCGCTTTCACGCCAAAACCGATATACATGAAATTTTGTGCATAGATTGTCTAGAACTTGAGAAAGGACATATGCTACTTTTCAATGCGGAAAAAGGGTTGTAAGGGTTCGAAAGGGAGACGAAAATTTGTATGGAAGAATCGTCATTTATACGCTAGTAGCTTGAAACTTATTTTTTAACTGTTGATTATATAAATATAACATTAAAAGTTTGTTAAAGTTTTACCCTCAAGGGTGTAAATTTACAATAGCGAATAGGGTATGAAAGTTTGTATGGGAATATGTAAGGTTTTATGTGAATGTTTTTTAAGTTTGAGACAAAATATTAGAGATATTCTGATGTAACATTTACGGAGTATTACAAATGTGCGAACGACGTCGCGGGCACAGCTAGTAAACCATAATCACAACAGTAAATTGCATGCAAATTGTATCGGCAACCCGTCATGTTAATTTGCTTTAAGAGCCAAGACGGATTTTAGGGTTTGATATTGAATGTGATTTAGACGTGTCCGTTGCTATTCAGATGTATAGATCATATCAATTTTGTTTATCATCTAATCATTTCTAAATAAAATTATATCTTTATTCCTAGGTGTGGTTCAAGAACCGGCGTGCAAAATGGCGTAAGCAAAAGCGGGAGGAACAAGAGCGGCTCCGCAAACTACAGGAGGAGCGAGCTTGCGGTAGGGCTCCACTGCTGGCTCGGCAGGCCCTGTCGCACTCGCCGCCGCACGCGCCGCCAGCGCCTACTCCTCGGGCCTACACCGACGAATCCGACTCCGACTTAGAAGTCGCTTGAACAAAGTAAAAACAAACATTATCTACACATGTGTTAACTAAAACTATTCTACCATTAAATAAATCTACTTCAGAAACTAAATTCGGTGAAGTGTCAGTGTTAAGTGATATTTATGAACTGTAAAGTAACAGTATAGTGGTATAGTGACATTTTGACTGGTAGTATAAATAATAAAATTGTTAAATGATATTTAACCATACTTATTTGCCTATACATAGGAAAATTGCATCTAGTTAAGAATGTATAATGTTTAGAGATAATATGTATAATGTATGTACGTATGTAGATTATATATAATATAGGGTCTGTTTCACTATCACTTGTTGAATCATAATTTAAGTACAGTTGCATTAATATGTTCACAGGTCTTACGGGTTCTGACCCACTGAATAGCCCAGTTTCTATTCCCTTCAAGTTTTATCAATGCTGCTCGGTTTAACTTGCCAATCAAACGATAATGATTCCAAAAGTATATATACTTTAAGGAATTTTGGTGATCATCATATCATCATATCAGCCGAAAGACGTCCACTGCTGGACAAAGGCCTCCCTCAAAGATCTCCACAATTGCCGGTCTATTGTTGTAATATTGTTTTGGTGATCCCAAAACAATATTACATTATTTTTAACCTTGATATAAAAATATTGGAAAATCAGCTGTCTAAACTTGCTTAAAACAGGATCTCGAAAAATTACCACTCAATTTATTTTGAATGGTATCTTATATGTGGTCTATTTTATGACTAAGAAGATATATACCATTGTACATTTGTCATAAAGTTTATACTTTAGTCGAAATAATCATTCAGTCAGATTTGCCGATCCCAGTAAATTTCGGTATAGTCAGCCTCTTATATGTATATTACTCATTCGTTCATCGTGTTGTAAAGTGTAAGTAATGCAGTAGTTACTTTACAGCATTTAATTTATATGTTTTTCATAATACAAGAATTAAAAATGCAACTTTAATTAGTGTTTAAATTTTTTTCTTGTAAATTAAATGTTTTTATCTCATATCCTTTGGAATCTATGGATTTATTAATGTAGCACTTTTACAATGGATCAAGTGATGATCACCCTTGAT
This sequence comes from Pseudoips prasinana, assembly GCA_951640165.1. NCBI lineage: Eukaryota > Metazoa > Arthropoda > Insecta > Lepidoptera > Nolidae > Pseudoips > Pseudoips prasinana. The sequence continues at coordinate 31,656,653 of OX621243.1, read as the reverse complement.
ATTAGTATGGAAATACGTTTGGTAAGCGCACTCTTCAAGTCCCAAACGTGATCGTGAGAGTGAGAGGACAGAGAACGCACCTGTACACACACTTGTGCACAGTAATATGTCCGACATTACTGGCGAGTCTCTATTCAGATTAGCCGTCATAGGAGAAATCCAACCTGAGCAACTTTCAGATCTGGCGCTATAGAAAATAAAATATGAACTGTGTACATATTGATCCAGCTGACTGTACCTTCTTGTAATTTATGATTTCATGACTTATTGTTGCTAAAAAAACATAAATTGTTCTGTAAGATATTATACTAAATCAATAATATATTGAATACACTTCAAAGCTGTTTACGTAGTATAATATAAGAGATAAAACGCGAGGTAAAACTATTTTTTGTTAACAATCGGTAATAGTGAAACAGTGGGTCAAATCTATTATTATTTTATTTTAGAAGTAATATTTTTCTTCCAAGTAGATAATGTCTTACGTCTACGCACAAAATATTTCAAGAGCAATACCTTTATCAGTTTATCACCAATAGCAAATACTAATCCGCTTTGCTTAAATGTTAGGTGCCCTTCCAATAAAATGTGTATATACATATATTCATGAAATTGTAGGTTTTCATATCGTCCCAAAGCTCTCAAATAATAGAAGTTACTATCTTACTCATGAGACATATAATAATATGTATTATTCTATACCTAGGTCGTTTGCAAAGTTTCTCGTAAATAGGTTTTTATTATTCAAAAGGCAAAAAACATTTAAACCTTCATGGAATAAATCTCTGGCCATTTGTAAATACATCTTTTTTACGGCAATATTCATCAGCTTTTCTTTTTAATAATTATTTTAACTGCAATGTTTATATGTCATCGTCATATCAGCCAGGAGACGTGCGGTGCTGGACAAAGGACTCCACAATAATCTCACAATGTAATTGTATCCACCATCAGGGGCCCGCCTAATTCGCCGGTTATAATGATCGTGATTGGCGTTCAAATAGATGACGGTTAAGAACGACTAAATGATTCGATCAATCGGCTTTAACGTTGAAAATCGATTCCAGACCATTTATGACGTCACATGTGCTCATTGAAGCCAATTGAACAAATGATATCATCATCATCATATCGGCCCAAAAGTCCACTGCTGGACAAAGGCCTCCCCTAAAAATATCCACAACTGCCGGTCTTGCGCTATACGCATCCCGTGGTTTCCAGCGACCCGCACACGATTAGAACGATTGATATAGTAATTTTACCTTCATCTATTTGAACGCCGATCAAGATGATGATAACCGGCAAATTAGACGTTAGCCCCTCTGGAGGGATCTCTATAATCGCCAAGCTTGGCCAGATGGAACGGCGATCGCTGTGTGGTGCTTGGGAGACCTTGCTGTCTTGGGCTACTTCTACGCACTCAAAGGGATGAGATGACAACACAGTTTGTACAGACGCCAGCACATCCAGCTATCCCAATCTGTCAAATTTCTTTTATAGATTTCAACTTCAATTGGCGAAATTTGACAGATTGGGGTAGCTTAATGTGCTGGCGTCTGTACATTTAACTTATTCTTTTGGAATTGTATGTATAGCAGGAGACCACTATACGACTTGCAAAGTGCGTGCGTATTGATACACGGGATACACCCATATTAACGATTACCGAACTTAAAGATGTTTCCAAGAACTCACATAGCAACTAGTTTAGTGGAATCTTCGCTACTACAGGTGTTCAATCGCCACTCTATGCACCATACCACCTCGTGTAATATTGTTTACTACCCTATTAGAAGTCTGCTCCGTAAAATTGGAATTCATTAGCGGCTAATTAGATGTCTGTAAGACTTTTTGTTAGCCGTTATTGTATGTTACGGGTGATTTGGTACTTCCGTAAGAATATTATTAATATTTTAAAACTAAAATTAATAACTGGATTTAGAAAAACGGATAATAAAATATTTAAATATACTTATTATTCTTGGTTTTACTGACTACTTTTGGAACAACCCACGAATTATGTAAATGTACATATATTTATACTATTCTATTGTAAGCATTTGTTTTCTTCTATTACTTGTTACTTTCGGTCCATGTGTGTTGGCGTTGGTAAATGCTTGCCTTTCATGCCGCAGGTCGTGGGTTCGATTCCCACTTAGGACAGATATTTGTGTGCATTACCATGTTTGTCCTGAGTCTGAGTGTAATTATATATATAAGTATGTTTTTACAAAAGAAAAGTAGTATATCAGTTGTCTGGTTTCCATAACAAGCTCTGCTTAGTTTGGGATCAGACGGCCGTGTGTGAACAATTTCCCAGGATATTGTTATATTCTTTGTTGCAAAACACTTTTTACTTTGACTGACGATAATAAAAAAATGTATTCCTAACTAAATGAAAATTATATAAAAAATATGGAGATCCTAAGCGTTTTGATATCATTTTTTTTTGTAATATCAACGCACGCAAAAATAATAGTATTTATAAACAATTCTATGTCCCGAAATCATTTTGTTTAACTTTGACTGGTGTAGTATTTCGATTCGTCGATTTCATAGAACAGTTCCTATAGGTATCTACTACATAGCTTTTAATAATAACAGTCGAAGAATAGAAACTCTTCTAATAGAAAAATTGTTTATATGACTTCAAAACGAACATAGTATACAACTTACTACGCGATCAACGGGCTACGACTACGGCGTAGAACGTGAGTTACACTGTATCAACTAATTATCTCCTAATTTAGAATTCAACGAAACTTGTTCATTGAAAGTTTGTTTTAAAGCTTTGTTAACGTTAAATATTATCAAATATTTGTAATATTTTCTTTTACAACTTTCAAGATTATTAGTTTCATGTGAAGTGCAAATTTTCAGACTTATTACTCGGGAACCACTTCGCAATTTATTATAAAATTCTGTTAAGCTTTAAAGCAAACGCCATGTTATGCTCTACTGGGACAAGAAAGTATATCAGAAGTGATCATGTTTGTATTTGAAGAGAAACATTTTACTGTAAGAACAAGACGTCTGTGATTACTTTTAAACAGAAAAATTGGACTCATATTTGACTTCAAATAGTTGGTCGATATGCTGGCTTCAAGGCTTCTTTATTACTTGTGGCTTTTAAGAATATTATTTGTTTCAATCGTGTGGCCTGATCTTAGAATAAAGAATAAATACTAAAAGCAGCAATTTAGAAAAAGAACTGAATATTCTCAATTGCTGTTCTTAATTATTTATTTTATGATTATTTCATAGATTCTCGCCCCAATCTATATAAATAAAAAGACAAGTCCTGACTGACTGACTGACTCATCAACGCCCAGCCCAAACCCTTGGACCTAGAAAGCTGAAATTTTGCACAAATGTTTGCTTTATAATGTAGACAAGGAATAAGGAAGGATTTTTTGAAATTCAACCCCTAAGGGGGTAAAACAGGGGCGCTAAGTTAGTATGAAACTTTGCCGTTTTTGAAGTTTAAGGCATAAGAATTGGTATTAGGCCTTCCAATTAAAATAAAAAATTACGTATTTCAGGGTTTTTGGAAATTCCACCCCCAAGGGCGAAAAATAGGGGATGTAAGTTTGTATGGAAAATGTGTCAATTTTTAAGTTAAACGCATGAAAATTGGTATTAGGCATTTCAGTTAAAAATTAAAAATATATATTTCAGGATTTTTGGGAATTCCACCCCTTAGGGCGTAAAATAGGGTATGTAAGTTTGTATGAAAATGCGACTTTTTTGAAGTTAAACCTATGAAAATTGGTATTTGGCCTTTCAGTTAAAAATAAAAATATGTATTCCAGGATTTTTGGAAATTCCACCCCTAAGGACAACTAAAATAGGGGATGTAAGTTTGTATGAAAATCTGTTTTTTGTTTTGGAGTAAACGCATGTAATGTATTTGGTCTTTTAGTTAAAAATAAAGCAATCCAGGGAATAATTTGTTGATAAAAAAAGGTAATCCAAAACTGATTCAACAAATCGACTCCAACAATTTACGCAAACTCAAATTTTAGAGAAATTCTTTTCTTTGCCAAGTTGCTTAAAATGTCGTGGTCGTTGTTCTCTAAGTAAAGATTTAGGGTTTTATAAGATTTGTAACTTCTTTTTTTTTGGTAATTTTTATAACAAACCAAAAAAGCGACATTTTATATTTTATATTCGAGTTACCGTAGTATAAATTGTTCGTGTCGAGATGATCGCACCCAAAAAATATCATCTTAATTTTACTGATCTACAAGTTCACAATTTTGTATCTAGATGGCGGTAATATCGTTTCAGATCATGGAACTTATTTGGTATATCGGTTAAAATAAATAAATGCTTGAAATAAAAGGTAGTCCAAAACTGAATTAATAGATGATCACCTAAATCTCACCCAAAAACTATGCACACATCTTAATTTTACCGCTTTACAAGTTTATATTTTTGTAATAGATTGCGTAATCATCGTTTTAGATCGTGCTATGGTTTCGTTCATAAAATTTTATATAAGACCTATCAATGCCGTGGTCGCAACCTAATCTAATGGGAGTTACCTTTGTAATTAATGCATCGTTCATTATTATTTTACTTTATTTGACTTACTGACTATACCTACTTTAGGACAATTGATATGTATTCTTTGATTTCTTTGGTTGATGATATCGGGTCGTTTTTTTATATAACAGTAGCAAAGTAGTTTTTAGTTTATTTCTTAGTTAGGTTATTTATAGGTTAGGTTTTCTTAAATTTATATTGCTTATTTGTTTTTAATGTTAATTTTTTTAGATTAAGCTAGAAGTAAGTAGTTACATTGGCCATCATTCGAAATTGTCGCGGACGAAGTCGTGGGCACCAGCTAGTTACTAATATGAACGTTGTTTAATATTGAAGTCATAGCGTATGTTCATAATTCATTGGTTCTAGTTCTTGTGACAACATAATAAAGTTTAAAAGGTCGTAACTATAATACCATGGTGCACTTAAGGGTTAGTGTTACAAAGAGTGAAAATAACGTTTTTACATAAAAATAACGAAATAAAAGAAAGCAAAAGTACGCTGGTACTTAGTAAGCCTATAGAACAATGGTAAAATGAGATGAAGTCCTTCTTTTTGCATATAGACGCACAGACATACGCGGTATTTAATTATCATCATCATATCAGCCGAAAGACATTCTGCTGACGTCTGCTGGACAAAGGCGTCCCCTAAAGATAACCACAAATTCCGGTCTTCCGCTACTCGCACCCAGTGGCTTCCAGCTACCCGCACAAGATCATCGGTCCATCTTGTAGGGGGCCTGCCCACGCTGCGTCTTGCGGTTCGTGGTCGCCACTCGAGAACCTTTCTGCCCCAACGGCCGTCGGTTCTACGATCTATGTGCACCGTCCACTGCCACTTCAGTTTTACAATTCTTCGGGCCATATCGGTGACTTTGGTTCGCCTGCGGATTCGATCTCGCAGTGAAACTCCGAGCATAGCCCTCTCCATTGCTCTTTGGGTGACCTTGAGCCTTCTAATAAGGCCCATATTGAGCGACCACGTCTCTGTTCCGTTAGTCTTCACTGGTAATTAATTATATACTATACAATTAGTCCATGGTTGTTTTAATATTTTACCTATTTGAGCCTTCAAGGAACTTTACGTTGTTTTGTCCACATAGCTCGTAGAGCCGGCTACCACTGGGGCAGAAAGGTTCTCGAGGGGTAACCATAAACCGGAAGACGCATGGATAGGTCCCCTATAAGATGGATCGATGATCTTGTGAGCGTAGCTGGAAGTCGCTGGAGGCTGATAGCGCTAGACCGGCAATTGTGGAGATACTTGGAGAAGGCCCCTTGCCCAGCAGTGGGCATCTTTCAGCTGATATAATGATGAAGAGTATAAGAATCATTATGTTTTCAAGTGTAAAGATACCTGCACGGGGCTTGGCAACCCTTTGGCAACCCTTCAAAATGTAGTAGTCAACGTAAATACGCAACGCACAGTATGGATTAAAAACAAAACCAGCTCCGCAGAATGATCGTATGTTTGAATGGAGGGTGCATGACGCGTTTTCCTTACGTGATGATTTCTACCAGTCAAATCCTACCACAAGCCGCGGTAACGAATTAATTTTCAACTATACTTGACAAGCCAGCTAGGTACAATTTACGTTGTGTGCACTTGTCTTATTTTTTTATTTTATTTATATCGTATTTATATATAGAGGGCGACAAACGAGCAAGTGGTTCACCTGATGGTAAGTGATCACCGCCGCCCATGTACACTCCCAACAACAGAGGAGTCGCGGGTGCGTTGCCGGCCTTTAAAAGTCAAGCAGATATCTCTAGTACTATCTACAATTAAATTAGTATTTGGTTTATGATTTAAAGATCCAAGAGCAACACAATTTCCCGTCATTAACTATTAATAACTAATAGTACCAAGGTATTTTCCTGAACCGATGACAAGTACAGATAACGATAATGGAGTTCCCAAAGGCGGATTAGGCATGATGGTATTGTCAACGGATGAGCTGCGCATACAGATGAGACGAGGAACTGATGTAAGTGTGACCTTGCGCCGCGCCGCCACCATTGTTGTGTCATTGACGATGTCATCTCAATCAATAAGCACTTGATATAACTTGTACATGTGTATTTAATACTTAACTTATGTGACTTAGGTCACTTATTTATTTTAATGGGTGACAATCCTTATGGTCATTTTTGAGTCATCAAGATTGAGCCTCAATCTTGAATACAGCTATTAGCGATTATAAATTACAGATTATTGACAGTAGAGTATTATGTGTATGGACCAATCACTCTGCCATTAGCCATGCCATGTGATAAGTGTCAATTCCACCAAATGAATTTTCATAATCGTCAAAGATTACGTAAAAAATAAGGCTGATAAAAATAATACATTTCTTTAAAAAACCGTCACCATAATTTTACTAAGGCGCACCTAATATACAAATTTCATACCTACTTTTTATATTTATAATGCCAGCCGAATGACATCCACTGCTAGACAAAGGCCTCCGCCAAAGATCTCCTCGATGGCCGGTCTTGACCGGCTGCGTCCACTGGCTTCCCGCGACCCTTGCAAGATAGTCAGTCAGTTCACCTCGTAGGGGGCCTGCCCACGCTGCGTCTTCCGGTTCGTGGTCACCACTCGAGAACCTTTCTGCCTCAGCGGCCGTCGGTTCTACGAGCTATGTGCCCCGCCCTGCCATTTCAGTTTGGCAATTCTTTGGGCTTTGTCAGCTATTTTGGTTCGCCTGCGGAATTCGACGTTTCTGATTTGATTGCGCAGGGATACTCCGAGCATAGCCCTCTCCATTGCTCCTCCATTTGAGTGGCCTTTAGCCTTCTTATGAGGCCCATAGTAAGCAAACACGTCTCTGTTCCATAAGTCAACACTGGCGACATACACTGGTTTTATATTTATCGTGATCTAATTACAATTTTGAACAACCAAGACAATAAGAATAACACGTTAGCGGGCTCATTATATCATTATCATTATGGCTCAACTAAACACATTTTAGATTTTTTGGGGAGGCCTTTATCGAGAAGTGAGTATAGTTCGGCTGATATGATGATGATGATGAAACACATTTTGGTTTCGCATGATCATGATATTTAAAGAGCTATTCTTTTCAGAGCCGGCATTCACGTAGATTACGATGATATCTATCATAGTTTACCTTGTTAGGTTTTGTTAAGTTTATTTATTAGAGTAGACCATTTGAATTAATTTTAAGTATTAGACAATTACCATCACAATTTAGGAGCTATGAAGCGTGTGAAGCCTTTAGATGCGGATTAAAATAAGACCACGTAAATTTAATCTGACTTTAAATATTCTTCAGGCATCGGCATATTTCTATAGCTACGTTCTTATCAAAGAATATTCCTCCATCTATGCATACATAAGGTATGCAGAGATGGAGGAATATTCTTTGATAAGCTAATTCCTTAACTACGAGATAGTCTTTAATCTACACCTTCCATTTATGGCCAATATTAAGGTTTTATTAAAATGTCGTCCTAATATTGTTCTCCTTCCCATTTTTATAACTAAGACATTTCTTTTCTATAGCCTATAAAGCCAAGGATACACTAGGGGGCAAATGGAGCAACATGTTGCGGAACATGTTGCTCAACAACTACGTGGAACATGCCGAAGTGAATTTCGCGGAACATTGTGTTGACCACACTAGTCAGTGTTTATAGAAATGTCGCCCGAGGAGGTTGTGGCTATTAGTGCTGCGTACATAGTAATTACATCGAGTGTGTTGACACGTAGAAGAAAGAAAAGGTGGTGGATGCTGAATTTCTTACTACAGCGAGAAAGAAGAGTTAATATTCTAAGTGATCTCCGAATGTCTGACGGATCGTTTGTAAATTTTACTCGAATGTTATCATCTGATTTTGAAACTTTATTGCAAATGATCGGACCTTCCATAGCCAAACAGTATACAATACTAGGGAACGCTATTAGTCCTCATATCAGACTTGCCATTACATTGAGGTACTTGTCGACTGGAGATTCTTATGCTACCTTGTCGGACACGTTTCGAGTGTCAAAACAACTGATATGTAAAATAGTATCAGAAGTTTGTAAAGAACTGATAAAAAAATTGAAGATATAAGTTAAAGACAATGCATACCTACTGTATTAAATTGTATTTTTATTTTCAGTAAACGAAATTTTAATCAATAACTCGACAGAGTACAAGATAGATACAGCGACCAACGTAAATTAATTAGTATTAGTGTCATTAAGTCTATTAGTGCTTGAGGAATCCATAGTTGCAAGTATATTTTGTATAATATGCTCTTCAGAAGGCTCCGGGCTGATATCACTGGATGTGGTGCTATAGCCCTGTTGCACAATTGGCTGGCTTTAATTATTATAACTTGTACGTTATTTTCCTAAAAAAAATTCAAAAAAAATTGTAAAAATTTATTGCATTGTAAGCAAACCATGCACTGGACTTTACGTCACCACTTCCGCTGCTAGTAGTTTTTGAAGATTTCACTTTCTTACTTTCTCGGGAAAATTGCGAACACAGGGTATGAACTTTGGTTTCTATATCTTTTCGAGACAATTTAAGCTCCTTGGCAATAGCCTCCCATGCGTCATTTTTCTTTAATTTATTTGTATAATCACGGTGAGTCGTATCCCACAACAATCCACGACTTTCGTAAAGCTCCAGAAGCGAAAGCACGGTATTATTTCCCCATACTAAAGCCATGTTAAGAGGCACGTTGCGTACGCGACTACACTTGGTGACAAATGGCGCGACACTGACGCGGGACACGTGCGCTCGCTCTCGAGGCGGGAGCAAGCAACATGCCCCGCATCACGTACAATGTTTCGGGGCATGTTGCGGCACACCTTGCAACGTTTCAGCGTCACGTATATTGCGTGTTGCGCGTCGTGTTTCGGGACAAAATGTTCCCTAGTGTATCCCAGGCTTTAGTCTCAGCGGTTTTTGATTCGTTGTTGTTTTTTCCGTCTTAGAATATAAACATCTCCAATATTTAAACCTACACCAACAAGTCTCCTAAGTGGAAAGTTACCAATTAATAATTCAGTGGCACCTAAACAGGAATTTGTCCAACTATGTAAGTTAGTGACCCGAGAACCTTAAGTAAAGTCTATTGAATTGGTACATCGAAAACTATTATAGAATTAAAAACAAAACTAAATAAGGTTTTATTCACGTAGACTTTAAAATACTATTGTACATAGCCAGAACATGATCTTAGTAATATAGGTAGTTACGTATACATATATTTTTCTAGGGATGATAATGAGTTTCTTTTTTATCTACCGATATTTCTCTTATGAGCGGTAAAATAGGTACTCTTCTATTTAGTAGAACGTGAAAATATTTAGACACTCGTATGTTTATCCAAACGTCCATGAAATGATTCTTTTGAAGAAGAGGCTAAGTGATGGCTATAGTAAATGCCTTTTTTTATGATGTGCGAAATATTTTCTCTTCCAGCCAATAACAATATTAAAGTCAGCTAATTTCACAATTTTTTTTCTTTTTCGTCTGCATGTTAAAGGTAAACGGCAAGAATGTCTGAGAATTTTGTACCGCTAGTAAAATTTCGTGTTTCGGGATATTTTATGTTTTAATTGGTGGTTAATGCGATAGAAAAGGCATTTTTAATTTCTTAGATTTTTAGAACTTGGGATATAAAAGTTATAGCCAGTTTTATTTTAAGGTTACGTTTGGTAATCTGTGGGTCAACCCCATGACCGTGGAAACATTGCAGTTCAAAAATCACTCTTACTGCCTAAGTAATAAAGATACTGTAAATATCAAAGTGTGTCTACTGATGTGGCAATGAAATGCTAGTGTTAACTAGTGTACCAATGAAGATTGTTACATATTATATTTACACCGTAGCCACCGTAGCCTAGTTGGTAGTGCTCCTGCCTACGAAGCTGGTTGTCCTGGGTTCGAATCCCGGTAAGTGCAAATATTTGTGTGATGAGCACGAATATTTGTTTCTGAGTCATGGATGTTTTCTATGTATTTAAGTATATATCTATCTATATAAGTATGTATATCGTCGCCTGGTACCCATAGTACAAGCTTTGCTTAGTTTGGGGCTAGGATAATCTGTGTGACATTGCCCCTAGATATTTTTATTATTATTATATAAACATTGTTATGGTGATTAAGTAAATGTTGTAGCTCTTTTTATAGTTTTTTACATTGATTTATTCCGAACCTGCCCTGAAAACCCTAAACGGGTCGCGAGTTAGGTTAGGAAGATGCAAAAAGCTATTATTTGTTGAAATAATGAAAAGGTCTTTATTGCCATTAATTACATAGGTTGCGAGGGGTTATATATGAGGTTTTGAGTGGAGGTAATTAATAAAACAATAGATTCTTTGTTTTTTGTAACTACATTAATCTTATTGATATTATTATTAATTTATCCTAAGTATTACTTCATCTAAGAATATCTTCATATAAGTACCAAACAATAATTATCACATAGCACAAAGCAACATTGGGTTTATTGAGAACTTCACTCTCTTCGGATAATGTTTGTCTTCTTAGACGGGGCAAACGAATGTTGCAATTAACACATTGCAAACTCGTCATTTTAATTAAATGATAAAGCGTCCTTTCGTGAATCCACTGTCAACAGATATATATTATAGCACGGAGGAACCGATGCTGAACTCACGTAATATCTGCAAGATTATTTGCTAAATTGATGACATGTATCAAAACAACAGCAATAAATACCTGACAGATTGTCTTTGCCTGTCAATAAATAATTACCATGAACAAAAAAAAATACTGACGACGAAAATCGTTCCTATTCTAAATCATTAATTATTACGATTTAATGCAACCACTGTGCTTTCTTAGGTATAATAAATAAGTATATTATTATATGATTTATATGTAATGTTGATTTATAAATAATTAATTATAATTTCGACATTTATATTATTTTACACATGGCAATTTTTGTAAACGTAGCTGCGTTTAGTTTACGATTTTATTACGTTTATTTATTGAAAATAATTAAAATATTCTTTTTGATTTTATTAATTAATTCCAAGTTCTAAAAATATTATACTTACATTAAAATCAATACCTTAGTTGTCTTAACAAGTGGTACAAATTATATAGCTGAACAACAACAGAAGTATGCGATACGAATTCTGCCATTCTCTTTTGCACGCGTATTGGTGGTTTTCATGTAAGTACCTATTCGTAAAATAGTTTTGTGTGAAATGAAAGGGATATCACGTTCTGCATCACGAAGTATAATAATATTTGCATGCCTAATCATGATGGGAAGATAAAGTTCACATTAACATTTTATTGTAACACCCTGTATCACCTGTGTTCTGCAAATTAAATTACTAATAAGTTATGACTAACAAAGGCTTATGAAAGCTTCACAATACGTTTAATCATTAAATTCCTCGTCAACGTCATATTTAACATTTTAATTGCATTTGTGGCTTGAAACTTCCTTATGTATTTAAGTCGTAAACAATTTATAGGAGTGGGTCAAATGAATGACAGTTACATCCTAACTAATATTAGGTCTTTACCTATGAAATTGCCGTTTTGCAGTACTGGCCATTTCAAATCAAAATAATTTTTGTTTGGCTAAGAATTCTAATTTCAAATTAATTTTATTTTAAAAACATGGATTCTTTTTTCCAAAAGTAGTCATTTCTTTATTGATTAGTGTTACATTTTCATCGCATTTCAATCTTTTTCGTCATCATGGATACGTTAAAAATTCGAGTAATTATGGAATATGAGTACCGTCGTGGCAGCAACGCGGCACAAGCGGCACGCAACATCAACGACGTTTACGGAGCTAACACTACAAACCAACGCACCACCTGTTATTGGTTTGCTCGCTTCCGTTCTGGAAATTTCGACCTGAAAAATGAACCTCGCGGTCGTCCGAAGACTTTGGTCGACAATGACGAATTAAAAGCGGTTGTGGAAGCTGATGATACACAATCTACGGCTGAATTAGCAGCAGCTTTCGACGTTAGCGTCAAAACAATATTGGTCCATTTGCGTCAAATTGGCAAGGTAAAAAAGCTTGACAAATGGGTGCCCCACGAACTCAATGATCGCCAGCGCGAAGTACGCGTCGAGACGTGCCTTGCACTGCTCAACAGACACACAAATGAAGGAATTTTGAACCGCATTGTTACCTGCGATGAAAAATGGATTCTGTTTGATAACCGCAAGCGCTCAGCAAGTTGGTTGGATCCTGGTTCAGCACCTAAACAATGCCCTAAACGAAAACTTACCCCTAGAAAAGTGATGGTCACTGTTTGGTGGTCTAACGCCGGTGTGATTCATCACACCTTCTTACCAAACGGGGTGAGCATTACTGCAGATGTGTACTGTGAAGAACTGAGCACAATGATGGAGAAGCTGGCGCATCTCCAACCAGCATTGGTCAATCGCTCGTCTCCGCTGCTCCTGCACGACAACGCGCGACCTCATACTGCACAGCAGACGGTCTCCAAGTTGCAAGAACTGGGGTTGGAAGCTCTCCGTCATCCGCCCTACTCACCAGACCTTGCGCCTACAGACTACTACTTTTTCCAGAATTTGGATAACTTCTTGGCGGGAAGAAAATTCAATACCCGAGAGGCAGTACAAAATGCCTTTGAAGAATTTGTTGCCTCCCGTCCAGCTGATTTCTTTAAGAAGGGCATCAATAAACTGCCACTGCGATGGCAAAGATGCATTGATTGCATGGGTGATTACTTCGATTAATACAAATAAAAAAATTCATGAAAAAAATTCGTTTAAATTTTTTCATACAAAACGGCAATTTCATAGGTAAAGACCTATTATTATAAATGCGAAAGTAAGTCTGTCTGTCTGTCTGTCTGTTACTCTTTCACGCCAAAACTACTGAACGGATTTGAATGAAATTTGGTATACAGATGGTCTAGTCTAGACCCTGAGAAAGAGAGAAAATTTTTATAGTTAGGATAACACATAGGCCATATTTTATAAAGTTTAACGCGGGTAAAACCGCGGGGCACAGCTAGTAATATATATAATATAATGACTAACCTGTTAGTCTAGTGGTCAGTAACCCTGACTGCTAAGCGAGAGATCGTAGGTTCGATTCCCTATATAAGTACGTGTATAAGTTGTCTGGTGGCCATATTTCTTTGCCTAGTTTCGAATCAGACTGCAGAGTGTTAGTTGTCCCAAGATATATATGATAAATAATGCAAAAAATCTCGAGGTATTTAAAATACGGCGTTCTTGAAAATATTTGCAATAATTCTCATAAATGACTCGCGAATAGAATTAAATAGACATTAATTATTCAGAATATCAAATGTAGTTTGAGAGTATTTAAAATATATGTAATATACTGACCGTATGCAATCTTCCACACTGTTTAATGAATTAACTAATGGAACGATATAAGCTATATACTTGTATAACACTATAATAACAAACAAAATGGTGATTACCCTCCTCCATTTGTACAGTAACACACAACAAGGTTAGGACCTTTCAAACTTTTAAGAGTGTGTTACTGAAACTTAAAAAATTATACAAATAAAGCACCCTGTATAAATCTTATTGCAGATGTTAACTGAAATCACACTAATACTATAAAGGCGAAAGTTTGTGAGTGTGTGAGTGTGTATGTTTGTTACTTCTTCACGTCTAAACGGCTGAAGCATTTTAGTAATAAAATTTGGTATGGAGTTAGCTGACACCCTGGATTAACACATAGGCTATAATTTATAAAATTTAACGCGAGTACAAACGCGGGGCACAGCTAGTAATAAAATAAAAACATTAATACAATAATATTCTTTTAACAGCAGGTAATAAATAGTGATACAGATACATTAATATATACAGATGAATATTTAAATACCTGTTCTTTAAATGCACAAGTACTGCGCAGCACGGTGTAGGTATTAAATCAAGTATAACTTATTATATAGATACTTGTATTAATAAATGTTATTTATTATAATAAGTTACCAGTTACTATGGTTACTTAAGTTAAATCTTAAATTCCGTTAAATAATCTCCACTATTAAATACTAGTATTTTGCAGTAAAACTTATTTTTGCCGAACGTTTGACTTGGGGAGTAAGCTGGTGAATGCGTGGCGAGTGCGTTACGAAAAGTGTGATCGAGCGAGGCGAATGGAAGTTGAGAGGGAGATATAAGTTAGTAAAAAAGAGAGAAAGTTATTATTCGTATATTACTGTAGGATCAAGAGCAAGCACACATTTCTTTCTCTCTTTCTCTCACAGGCAGTTTGTTTCGTATATCTAAGTTTTACTTCAGTCATAGGATGTGTGCAAAGATCGTGTCAAATGGAAATCCAGAGACAAAGGATTTCCATTTGACACGATCTTTGCACACATCTTTGACTGAAGTAACCTACACCTCTGGGAAACAGGCGAGAGTCTATGTATGTATGTGTGGTCTAAAGTATACTCGTTTCTTTAAATATATTTATAGACCATTTAAATAGTGACAATTAACGAACGTTATAGAGAAGCAAGAAAAAACACCTAGCAAATAAATCTATAAATTAGCAACCCTCGGCAGAGTGTACCCTCTTTGCGGTTTGTACTCTGAGGTTACTGGCGTGGACATGCGTGAGGGGGGCGTTTTTAGGATCGTATTGAAGCTCTCCGTTAATAGATGAAGACGGAGGCAGCTCGTTTGATATCTATGAAATATCTTTTCACTACATCGAAATTAAGGGTCATGTAGATCGATAGTAGTCGCGTCGCGTTCACGGTCATACTCTCAGATGGCGAGTACGATATAACTTATCGTGTACAGAGCAAGATGTTTTTAATATAAATTTGATTTGTGCTAAGTAAGTCTAGATCTCATCTTTCTTAGTAAGGAAGGACATTTTTTAAGACATTTTAGCGAGCCTTACCTACTCCAATTCTTTGTTATAGGTACACATCGCGGGTTTGTTTGTCTTGTACCAGGCACAAACTACTGAACGGATTTAAGTAAAACTTATTACGATTACAAACATAATATGCCTTAAAACTGTTATTTTTCATTTCAATAGAGAATAATTTGGTATGCATTAGGACTGCCTAGCCATTAAATATTTTATACGTACATTTTCCATAAAAAATCTTTTTTCTGAATATTTCGATGCTTTTGGTTGATCTTAACTAAACCACATTAAAAAAAACATACATTACGCTTTAATTTTTTTTTTCTACTTTACCAATTTAAAAAAAGTATTTTTCGAGTTTAAATAAACCTAACCAATGTGATACTTATTATTTATTTAAAATAATAATTGAAATTAATTAAGTAGAAGAGCTTGGATTTAGTAGACTGTAGTTTTGTTTCCATAATCACATTTGTCAGTGTCAATCCGTCTTAAGCGGACTCATTCATTGTTTTAATATCCGCGTCATCATTCAATTGTGAGTCACATATTTGATTGATCTCGGTGATTTGTATGTATTTGATGTTGTCATTTGAATATAAACGTACTCATGAATGTTTGTTTATCCAGAAGTTTCGGTATGTAGGTGTCTAGGCCGTACTTAGTATTTGTTATTTAAGTAGTGCTTTGCCATAACATTTGCCATGAAATAATTTGCCATTATGTCATGGCAAGTATTTTTATTTAATGAGACTTGTTAGTCCCTCTTTGCCATCACTGTCACTCCTATAAGCCAGGATCATCAGTGCCGCACAATGAAATAACACTGAGCGGTGAAGCTCAGACATATCCCAGGGAATCCCTTTGACTGTCTTGGATCCCGCAACGAATTTAATCTAAAGGAATCAAGAAGTTGGAAAAAGTAGTTCCACTTCCCTCCAGAGAACGGGAGATCGAATGACATAACGAGACTAGAGCCTCATAAAACGCTATAATTGCAACTACAGAATAAGAAAAAGAAAAAGAAATCGCCTTACATTTGCTCCCCATAAAACCTACCAACTCCTTCTTAAGGGTGAACTAAAATCTCCCCCAAGCGTAAAATTGAAGAAATTCCATTTTACGCTTTTTTAGTAGATTCTAGTAGATTAGATATGTTACTGATAAACGCAAGATATCAACGTCTTATTTGGGTTTAGTTTAGGAAAAGAGGCCAGCTGTAAAAGCACCAAGGGTCTATTACTTATCTATCTATATAAGTATGTCTATCGTCGCCTGGTACCCATAGTACAAGCTTTGCTTAGATTGGGGCTAGGATGATCTGTGTGACATTGTCCCTAGATATTATTATTATTATTTTTAGAATCCCATTAATTGAGCTGTTATACTTGATTCCATTAGTAGGTGTGATAAATTTGCTTAATCAATAGGGAAGTTGTTCCTAGTTGCTACTAGATCTGTAACTACTCTAGACACTGGTTGCAAGCTATTTAACATAAAGTCACCACGCAATACCAGAGATCACATCACTCATCATTCAAGAGCATGTGTGATCCCATTTTGCTTATAATAAATTATAGAAACCTATCCTACTAACCTACTAATATTGTAAATGTGAAAATTTGTGAGTATGGTTGTATAGATGTATGGATTTATGGATGCTTGTCACTCTTTCACGCAAAAACTACTGATCGGATTTTGATGAACCTTTGTAGTAATGTAGCTTATATATCCGAATAAGATATAGGCTAATAATTTATTAAAATTAACTCGGGGAAAACCGCGGGGCACAGCTAGTGTCATTATAAATGTTTAAGTATGTATGTTTGAAATTCTGTAACTCAATGACAAAAAACGGCTCGCCAGATTTTGATGCAATTTGTAATATCTACTTGTATAATCTGTGTTCTGTGAATACAGATTATTATGTTCTCCTTACCTACTCACATTCAAAATAAAATAAAAAATGCTACAGTTCGGAGGGTACTCTGTAAGGTGTGTGTACTACACATGCACTGGTCGGAACGAAAGGAAACTCAATATACTGTACCTACATAGTATTTATTAAAATAATATGTTTCAAGCTTACAACATATACGTTTATCACATATTCATACAATAAGGAACAACAGCGTCATCCCTTTACATACTAACTTTATTTAACATGGAGCTTTATATTTTAAATTAACGGTTATACAGGATACATTTTGAACTAATGCGGAACAATAATATACCAACACAAACCAACACAAATTTTTCTTAAAAGGTTTTCATATGGAGATTCCCATAGAGACCATAAAGTCTCTATGGAAGTATCTAATTCTAATTCTAGAAATAAATAAAATGTGTGTTTGTGCACACAGAAGAAGGGAAATTTTCTGGCAATGGTGCCAGAAAACCCACGCGTCCTTTGGCTGATGATGGCTGGAGCCGCGTAGGTATAGGTACACAATTCACTTAAGAAAAGGAAGGAACTGAATATATAAATAATAACATAATAACTAAACGAAAAGCAAAAATTCCGCACAAGTTAAAATATCATCCTGTCTTTATAAACCATATAACGATATTAATAAAAGTAATTTTTGGTGGGGTCGTCTCGGTTTAATGTAGTGCTAGTAATACGCTAAGGGGTATGAATAGGCGTATCCGTAGGGGTAGGAGTACGAGTATGCTAGGGGTGTGCTGTAAGCTGAGTAGGTGTACGTGGGGGCGTAGTACCCGTAGTCGACCAGCACTTGGGGCTTCGCCACAGCAGGGCTCAGCAGCAGCGCGGCCGCGAAAGCGATCATCATCACCTGGGGAAATAAAAGTTTTAAAGTAAATTATAAAACATCTGATATAATGCGTGTTAACTGTTGAAAGGTAATGTGTAGGTATATATTGCATGAACATGTCTGTTTGTCCTGAGTCTGGGTGTGACTGCACATGTGGCGCAGCGGCTAAGACAGTCGCCTCGCCGCTTCGTGTCCCGGGTTCGAGTCCCGCGCCGGACAACTATTTGTGTGACCCATAAATAGTTGTTCTGAGTCTGGATGTACTTTGAGTCCGTCAATTATATGTTTGTAAAGTACCCCGCGACACAGGGATTAAATTCCCTAGTGCGGGCGTTGTCTTGAAAAATAAGTTATCTATATAAGTACGTATTTACAAAAGAGAAGCTACTGATCCCAAACTAGAGCTCGTACTATGGAAACCAGATAACTGGTATATGCGATATATCAGTTATCTGGTTTCCATAGTACGAGCTCTAGTTTGGGATCAGATGGCCGTGTGTGATTAATGTCCCAGGATATCAGTATATTATATTTGTATACCTGTAACCATCCTACCTGTTATATTATACAAGGTGCAACATAAATAATGGACGTAAACTTGAACAAGCTAAATTTCCCTATGAAATATAAAAACATTTATAACATCAACTTACAAAATACACAAAAATGTAAGATTTACTTATTAGTACAAAATTATCGGATTTTGGAGTCCGCTAAAAACTTAACTTTTACTGATTTGTTAAATTGCTCAGAGTCATGGTTGGCAATATAACCATGACTCTGAGCAATTTAACAAGTCAGTAAAAAGTTTATATTTCCTCCGCAATGTTTTTTATATATTATCTGTCTGATTGGACTTCACAAGAAAACAGACTGCAAGTGCACCGATTTATATGAAATTTTTCTAAAAAGACTATCTACCCTTAAAAGATTGAAAAGGGACATGAAAATAAGATTGGTAAGAGCTAAACCCGTATACCAATTAGGTAGATAGTATGTCCCCAGACAGACGCAAGGTATTTTATTAACTTTCCACAAGGAAAAGTCCAGAGCACAGCTAGTAGTGTATAAAATAAATAATAATAAATTAATATCTTAGGACAAGTAACATTTAAGCTCATTTGGTACTATAGCTACCAGATAAGTGCTAAACCTTATAAATTTCTAAACCATACATATTATAGTTAAAGAGATAAAGAGGTTCTCATAGCTAGATGCTCTCACCGATCCACAATTGATCATCGTGGTTAAGCAACTAGGCTCTCGGTCAGTTCAAAGATGGGTGGCCGGCAAATTGATTTAATTTCTGAGCGGCCATGGTTGTTGTCATTAGACAACAGTCGTTAAATCATGTAAGACCTACTGGGCCTACGATACTACTGCTCATACGATAATTAAGTATTTTTCTATATATAAAATAGGATGGAAAACGAGCAAACGGGTCACCTGATGGTAAGTGAGCACCGCTGCCCATGGACACTCGCAACACCAGAGGGGCCGCAAGTGCGTTGCAGGCCTTTAAGAAAAGAATAGGCTCGCGTCTTGAAAGTTGCTATGTCATACCGGATCGAAAATACCTCCGCAGGTAATTGATTCCACAGAGTGGTAGTACGCGGCAAGTTTCTTGTGAAACGCACAGTGGTAGATGACCATTCATCCATGTGATAAGGATAAAATTTCCACTTTTGATGAGTGTCTGTGGCGGAATGTGGCGGCAGGTATAAACTCGAACAATTCCTCTGAGCACTCCCCGTGATAAATGCGGTAGAGGACACATAGAGACGCCACGTCTATCCGCAGGGTAAGAGGATCAAGCCAAATAGCCCGTCCGGTATAGATAAATTACACCCAGACAAACAACAAAAAATCGTGCTCATCACAGTCATGGTCACTAACCACTAGACCAATATTCAGTCTACAGTTTAATATTGTTTTGACTAGTCAAAACAATATTTGACTAGACGAGCGTCTTGGCGCGTAGATCATTAAACACATTTTTAATTTACATCAGTCTCATATTCCAAATGGAACACGGGCAGAGATAGCTAGCTATATACAACCTGTAACTTAATTAACGCACATCCTGAAAATAGTTTGTTCAGAATCGTTTACTGTATCGATTTATATAATTTTTAATAAGTTTAACTTTTTATTCCAAAATAATTAAAACTACGGAAATTATTGTCATATTAACCCTGTACAGTCAAAACAAATTGAAATGGACCGTAAGCCAAAGTAATAATACTTCTAAATTGTCATTTTATTTGTATTCATACAAATTCCATCATTCAATATAGAATACAGAATAATAAACGTTATTCCAAGAAACTAATTTAGTAAATAACAATGCATATACTTATTAAATAAAAAATTCAGTGTATGTATTATGATTACAACATAATATTCTAATTGGGGTGTTTGAGGGTGTGCGTTAATTACGTTACATGTTGTATATTATACCAACATTGGACATAGGATATGTTGTAGGTATAAGTAGCTGGACTTTGTTGATTTTTACAAGACATTTTTTTCCAGCATAAAAAGATGATATGTGCATTAAGGTAGCCATTCAAGGAAACATAATAACTCTAAGACAGCCGCTTCGCCACTTCGTGTCTTGGATTTGATTCCCGTGCAGGACAACTATTTGTGTGACCCATAAATACTTTTACTGAGTCTGGATCTACTTTGTGACATGTATATGTTTTAAAAGTATCCCGCAACACAGGGATTATATACTCTAATGCGGGTGTTTTCTTAAAAAAAACAAGCAAAAATACAATATAACTTACCAATTTGAACATGTTTTTTAGATTGTTTACTCACAAAGACACAGCACCAAACAAGATCTAGTAGACACTAGACAGGACTGAGTCGACCGATGTATTATTATTGTGTATACCTCCTGCCGTCCGTCCCTTATATATGAAGCTCGAAGTCCGGCGTCCTGTCCGTGATTGGAAAAACTAATGATGCTCAGTGCGTCCTCAACGTGTGATGTAGGATGTAAAAAAATGTTATACACAATGTCGCATTAACAGTTAATAGTACTTTGATTTCCATATCGAACCCGGATCATAAGTGAACAATAGGCGCGTAGAAGATTCGACGGCTGATTTAATTGCGGTAAAAAATATATCAAGTGTGTTACATTAAATCTAAATGTGGGCTTATAATAGACCTTATTTTCAAGTGATAGAATGTTCGCATCCAAAATAGTTTCACAAGTTCTACATTGTTACTGCTTTGCATTCAGACTTACGATCTAAGTACTAATATTAGAACACTAATGGCACTAATATTATGAAGGCGACAGTTTGTGAGTGTGTATGTTTGTTATTCTTTCACGCAAAAACTACCGGACGGATTATGATGAAACTTTGTAGGAATATAGCTTATATATCCGTTAAATACATGGGCTATAATTTGTAAAGTTGAACGCGGGTAAAACCGTGGAGCACAGCTAGTTAGTAGCTAGCAGCCCTATAAAACCTTTTAGAGTTTTCCCCGTAAGGCAGACCTGTAGTCATTTCAGAACCACTACTTTGATAAGAGTAAATTTATTGGAGAGTTAAGGTCATTACATCACCAAAGTTTAATATTATACTTGGTGAATAAAAAGCGGCACTTTTCACAAAGACAATGCTATACAATAGACAATGCTATATTCTGCTGGCCAATAACTTCAATATCGTTTCAGAAAATTAAAGTAAATGTATCAAGGTAAAAGTCACTTTATTACGTTTGTAGAGAGTAGTATTAACCGTGGCAAATTTCAATATATTACGGCTTTTTAGCATATGTACGACAGTATTATACGCCAAATAAATTACATAAGTAGCAAATAAATAGTAGCATAATCATGTACAACGGGCGGTCTTATCGCTAGCTGCGATTTCTTACAGACATCTTTAGGATGGACGACAGTTGTATGAATGGAAAATGGTAAAAAGGCTTTACAATTTAGTTAAAGTAGTAAGATAAAAGGAAAAGTGAGAAGCAATTGGTCATCTTTCAAATTCTATATGTATACTACTTTGGAACAGTTTCTAAGGGAATGCGTTTCGAATTTTGAAAACAATTAACTTATTTTTATTCATAATTATTTGCACAGATAAGAATAAAAATAGCTTAATGACGGATCACCGACTCGCTATTGGTAGATGGTGCTGGTTGAATACCTGACAGACGATTAAATTTATGATTACCCATTTTTAAAGTTTAGACTTAGATACGCTTTCAGTCCTATTATATTTTTTTCATAGGTAGTTATTTTCTAACAATGCCGTCCAATATAAGCTTGCTCAACCTCCTAATCCCTTCTCCTTATGAATGGTAGGTACTAACACATGCGCATTTGCATGAGATAATTGATAGTAATTGCCCCTGCAACTTTTAAAGTTCTCGTGATCGCCTCACGTTTTTACACTAAACCATTGATGCTATTGTATTGGAGATTAACAAAGATGAAATCAAAATTTAACTACTTCAACGTGTAGTCATGATTAAAGTGATTTGAGAATCAACTCGCCAGATTCTCTTTAAGAAGAGTCTCTAAAATCTACTAACCAGGACCAAAAGGGTGAAACCTTCTGATGTGAACAGTGTTATTTTATAAAGTCACCCAGTTATACAAAATATGGGAGTGGTGACAAAAGCCATAATCGCCATGCTGTGCAGATGGGTTGGCGATCGCAGTTTGATGGTCATAGTTCACAGAAAAATACTGCTGCCCGTTCGCTGGTAGGTATGAGATGAGATGGGGTGATGATATTCTATGCTGTCACCACACAGCAAAGACCCGAACTACACAGAGGAAACCCCGACCCGACGCCCTCTAAACTAGGACAATTCTGAGAAAACTCAATCCTGAAGTAGAACCGATCTTTGCATACGTCTCCGCGTAAGTAAGCGCCCAAAGCCGAGGATCGAACCCCAAAGGGGGTGCCCTCTGGCGTGGTTTATTTTATTCGTAGTCTTATTTGCTACACAGCTTAAGCCTCCACTCACATCTAGTGTCCAGAAAAACCACTTAAACGTCATTAAAGATAACCTCAAGTCAAGCACGACTTCGGATTGCGTTTAATTTTTATAATGTAGGTTTAAAGAACTTTATTTCTCATAAGAACTTTACAGCTCGCTTGAATGAGATACATACTCGTAGTTATGACATATTAAGTGACATAAACTGGTTACATCTAATTTTAAAATTTCTTAAATATTTCATTTAAACGTGCACAGTTGACATTACTTCAAAATATGAATATGTAATAAATAACAAAACATAATCAATTAACAAATTGCACGTCAGAATAAATATTAAAAATCTAAATTAATTAATTCTTAACAACAATTATTGAACTTAATTACCTAAAACCAGTAGCGGATTTAGGTATTAATATCTTATATTTATCTTCTTTATGAACCTTGCTGATTCTATCGAAGGTGAAGAGAAATATTTAGCACCACATCATCACAGAGTTCTATGTAAGAACGTAATATTTTAGCTGACAAATTCTTAAAAAATTCGCAGCCGTATCCGCATTAATAAAAAAAAGTCGCGTGCTTTGAATACGAAATGTACTAAATATTTTTGTGTTTAGTGTTTGTGTGATTATAGCCTTACTTAGTACTACTTAGTCATATACCAAGTAGATGCTGACATAACTACGTAATGAATATTAAAGATATACTTACAACATATATAATAAATCCTTATCCACTTATGAAACTCGATGGCTAACCGAACATCTGATTGGAAAATATGGAAATTTTAATCTGGTTAGAAAAGTGTAACAGCTGGTCGTAACTTTTTATACTACCTAGACGACCTAATGGTAAGTGGTTACCGTAGCTTATGACGTTTGCAACACACATGGCATCACCGACGCGTAGCCTACCAACAAAGTTTGTTTGGAATACTTTTTATTTATCACTGCTGCGAACGTTTTCCCGTCAGACACATTACCATAAGTAGCCAAAGGCCTACAGAGCAGCTTGAACAACTCCAACAAATGAGTCTACAGTTACCCATGTGTTAGAGTTGTTCAAGCCGCTCGCATGAATACATAATACAAGCGCATACATATATATACATCAATATATATCGCGACCGTCGTTATTAACACAAGGTCCGTCATAATAATTATACCTCAATATAGACAGAACCATTGACAATATGTAGTAAAATATTAGACTTAAACTAGATTATTAAACATAATTTCTTGACAATAACTTGATACGAGCTAGCTAAATAATAGGTCTTTACCTATGAAATTGCCGTTTTGTATGAAAAAATTTAAACGAATTTTTTTCATGAATTTTTTTATTTGTATTAATCGAAGTAATCACCCATGCAATCAATGCATCTTTGCCATCGCAGTGGCAGTTTATTGATGCCCTTCTTAAAGAAATCAGCTGGACGGGAGGCAACAAATTCTTCAAAGGCATTTTGTACTGCCTCTCGGGTATTGAATTTTCTTCCCGCCAAGAAGTTATCCAAATTCTGGAAAAAGTAGTAGTCTGTAGGCGCAAGGTCTGGTGAGTAGGGCGGATGACGGAGAGCTTCCAACCCCAGTTCTTGCAACTTGGAGACCGTCTGCTGTGCAGTATGAGGTCGCGCGTTGTCGTGCAGGAGCAGCGGAGACGAGCGATTGACCAATGCTGGTTGGAGATGCGCCAGCTTCTCCATCATTGTGCTCAGTTCTTCACAGTACACATCTGCAGTAATGCTCACCCCGTTTGGTAAGAAGCTGTGATGAATCACACCGGCGCTAGACCACCAAACAGTGACCATCACTTTTCTAGGGGTAAGTTTTCGTTTAGGGCATTGTTTAGGTGCTGAACCAGGATCCAACCAACTTGCTGAGCGCTTGCGGTTATCAAACAGAATCCATTTTTCATCGCAGGTAACAATGCGGTTCAAAATTCCTTCATTTGTGTGTCTGTTGAGCAGTGCAAGGCACGTCTCGACGCGTACTTCGCGCTGGCGATCATTGAGTTCGTGGGGCACCCATTTGTCAAGCTTTTTTACCTTGCCAATTTGACGCAAATGGACCAATATTGTTTTGACGCTAACGTCGAAAGCTGCTGCTAATTCAGCCGTAGATTGTGTATCATCAGCTTCCACAACCGCCTTTAATTCGTCATTGTCGACCAAAGTCTTCGGTCGACCGCGAGGTTCATTTTTCAGGTCGAAATTTCCAGAACGGAAGCGAGCAAACCAATAACAGGTGGTGCGTTGGTTTGTAGTGTTAGCTCCGTAAACGTCGTTGATGTTGCGTGCCGCTTGTGCCGCGTTGCTGCCACGACGGTACTCATATTCCATAATTACTCGAATTTTTAACGTATCCATGATGACGAAAAAGATTGAAATGCGATGAAAATGTAACACTAATCAATAAAGAAATGACTACTTTTGGAAAAAAGAATCCATGTTTTTAAAATAAAATTAATTTGAAATTAGAATTCTTAGCCAAACAAAAATTATTTTGATTTGAAATGGCCAGTACTGCAGAACGGCAATTTCATAGGTAAAGACCTAATATCATTGCTATAATAAAATAAATTTTATAAATGTTTTCATACAATATGTACCTAAATATCTATGTTACTAGAAATAATAATGTATACAACTATATTACTACAAACATGTTCTGACTATTTACAAACGCTTTTTTAAAGTCTACGTGAATAAAAACCTTTTTATTTTATTTAATAGTACACTTGTTCTAACAGCTAGATTAAATATTATTCCCCTAAATAAGAGATATAATATTTTAACATATAGTGACAGTTTGCCACATAGTAACCTGTCACTGTGGGAGAATAACGCTTTTGGTTGATTTGTTGGGCTTGTTTAATGAAAATCATCCATTTCCTCAGCCCCTCGCCACTGCCAGATAAGGAACCCTACAAAGAGGGCACTCAAGTTTACAGGAAAACTTTAAAGTGGCGGCAACAATTGAATAAAAGCGTAACAAATTAGGGGAACCCTTCTGCTGTCGCCGACGTGGTGACGCGGAGAAGACTTAGTAACGTGAGTAATTACTCCATGTTGTGTTTTAATAACTTTTGCGTTTCGTTTAATTTGGAAACGTCTTCTGATACTTTTATTTACAAACCATCTTGAGCTCTGGCGAAATTATACCCCAGACTACTACTTTCACATAAGAAGAGGTGTTACTCCAGTCGCACTCTAATCCCCCGTCCGTGCGTGACTTCCAGGGTTGCCAACTGAAAACCAGCGCTAGGTGTAACCCACCGAGCTTGTGCTGAGGTGGTGACCCTTTCGGCAGAACATGCAAGAGTCGTAATTTTGTGCGTTTTTCTCAAATCTATATATGTAATGTCTTGTAGAACTGTTTGTGTGTTATATATTTGTACTCCTCATTTTCTTGTGTGTTGTGCTGAGTTCAATTTTTTTTCATTATATACATTTCATTTACTTCAAGGTCCCTACCGTTTGGCACTACCCAGGAGTCGTGTGACCCAGAGCCACAAGAACTGAAGCCTACATAATAGTTCATCCGGTTGTCAACATCACAATATAATCGTTGATGACTGTATGAATAAGAAATCGCTCTGATGTTGAATTTATTAAGACTTAATACATAAGTAAACACAAACATAATCAACAAAGCGAAATCTTTTTGAAATCAGCTTGTAAAATTTTGAGATGCAGATAAGCGTTTTAGTTTCCTTTTGAAGATGAAAAAAGGATGCTTTCTCGTGAAACAACTGATAGTATAGAGATTTTATAGCTCCACTACAAATGACGTCATATGAAATTATGACGTCTTTGGTTTCATACACTTAAAGTTTACTTATTTTGATAAGAACTCATAATGTTATCATTTTTGGGTTAATATATAGCCTATGACACGCACACATGACAAGGCTTTCTATTGATAAAAGAGTTCGGTTCAGTAGATCCAGAGCTTACCCCTACAATCACACACACATACACACACTTTACCTCTATAATATTAAGTGTGACACTCGCAAATAGCGTAGCTTAGTATTATAAAATAATTTTTAAAATCGGTTCAGTAAGTCCAGAGATGACTCCTACAAGCTCACAAACTTTAACTCCATAATATTAACTGTAGATAAATTATTGGTCCTCGTGTATAAGACGAAGGTACTTAGTATTCATCTTCCTATTAGAATAATTCTTGAATAATTAGTGGCAACACCTACAGGTAGGTACAATTAAATCTACTTTGTACAGTCAGCGACACCAATATCTATTCCCCTCAGTTCCGAGAATAAAGCCAATTTTTATATACTTTATTTGATATTTTCCGTAAATTTGGACACCTGGTGGCCTTATATTATAGCTTCGCGTCAGTCTGTGTCGCGGGGTACTTTACAAACATTTAAAGACGGACACAAATTACTTCCAGAGGGTTTTTGTATATCAATGTTCCAGACTCAGAACAACTATTTATAGGTCACACAAAAAGTTGTCCGGCGCGGGAATCATACCCGGGGCAAAAAGCGGCGAGGCGACTGTCTATGCCGCTGCGCCACACGTGCAGTCCGGGTTAAAATAAAGTGAACAGAAAATTGTATAAGTATACGAGTTAAAAACGTAGTGAAATTGGACGAAATCAATAATTACGGCCAAAATAGAAACTTGTGACAAATATAGTCAAAACTTTATATTGGGCGGATTTCTTTATATTCTGTTCGTAATTATGCGGATGGGGTTAAATGATTTTTTGGAGTATCGATGAGAATGGCAAGCCGATGAAGGTTACTACTGATATAGAAAAATTGCTGTACACACGGCTACATATCAAGCTCTCACGTTGTATAGGATTTCCATACAATGACAGGTCAGCTTATACTGGAAATGTATAGCTTGATATGTAGCCGTGTGTACCAAGCACGCGGCGCTATGTCACAAACTAACATAAATAAAATTGGAATGATAGTAGCGCCATCCGTCGAAGATTGGTCGTACCAACTCAGAACTCAGACCCTTCGTGGTATCAAGCACAACACTTTGCTGAAGATTATCACGTGAACAAATTGATAATTTACGATTCTATAAACGACATGCTAGACAAACATTCATTTATATATATATAGATTTAGCCTCCGTTCGTTTGCGGCTCAAATCTTATGAATCTAAAGATTATCTGCCATTTCGGAGTAAAAAATTATCAGAATAGAATAATTACCACAATCAATTCTTATACTAAATAGGCAGCAGTATTATGGTAAATCAACTCATTATTGTACCTAGTTACCTACAGATCTCATGTTTAAAGATGATTAAGACGAGTAACAGAACAAATAATCGTATTCATTACAAAAAAAATGATGTCCTGCGTGGGAATCGAATGCGTCGTGCATTGCTCTGGCTTAACGGTCAGGGTTACTAAGCACTAGACCAACAAGCAAGTCAAGTAAAAACCGAACAAAATAATAGCTTCAAATTAAATTTCTGAGCTCTATAACTAACTGTAATTAATCCTCCATTTTTTTTTGTTTAAGTATCTAATATATATTAAATAATTTTATTGTAATTACTTTTAAATATTCTTAACTTCTCGAAACTAAGATATCTACATTTACTTATATTTTAAGTAAAAAGGAGCTATTTAGCATATATGTATTTCATATAGGAAACTTTAGGTATACACATACATTCTATTTTCTAATTAACTGAATTTTGTAAGACTGTTGTTTTCTAATAAATAAATTAAAAATAAGAGAACTAGTTTGTGAAATACGAATAAAAGGGTTTTACGGTTTGGTCTGACATTTTTGTATGGGAAGTTTGTTTATTTTTGTGTGCTACGTGTCATTCGTGTTCTACATGTTGTTCAGTTTCCTAAGCCAATAAATCTTTTAAAAAATTGACCACTATCTATGTTACTCTTTGTAGGCCATATTAACGTAGTTGACTGTATGTAGGTAGGCAAGTCTTAATCCTCAGTCTAATCAGGTGTCCTCAATGACATTTATACACCTAGATCCATTGCATATAATATTTCATCGTGACTCGACGACACGCAAGGATTAATTAACCGACAGTATATTACATAATATTAATACTAAACATCATTAATATACACACGTAGAAGATGACCTCTGTGCCCGAACGGTGTAAACCATAAGGAGGTATGCAATCAATATACCTAATAATATCTAGATTGTTGCTGTATCACCTAAACACGTTTTGTTATTTACATAGTCGATCGGATATCAGAATAAGACTGACAATTACATCGAAACTGGTAAGCGTTGGTCCAGGTGACACGTTTTATTAGGCTTCTGACTACATGTAACGTTTATTATAGATGTTTCACTCATAGATATAAGTTTTTCTCAACAAAATTCACGTTAAAACCGTCACCAATCGATTCTAGTATTCGAATTTATCGTGACTTTATTGAATATTATGTTGTTGCTTCGTAATATAGCTACTTATTTTTTAATACACGTTACATTAAGTAATAGTTGGACCCGGCATGCCTTGCAATGCCTTTATAGGAAAATTATAATAAAAATACCAAAAATTAAATATTATTTATAAAGATTATTATCATATTCATATCGAGTTGTATGAATATGAGAATAATCTGAAAAGTCAAACTCCTCTATGTGGACTTTTTGTAGGTAGGTATTCCTTAAACATAATAGGAGAAAACGTCTACCAAAAACATAACCAACTGTGGACAAACGCCAATGACAACAATGAGCAAGCATGCTGCATTTAAGTACTCGGCGACTGCAACGCTTTGGAAAATATAGGATAGAATTGAATACGAAATAGCATACTCAGAACCAGGTAACTATAGTCTAACCTACTACTTTACTATATCCAGGGGCGTAGCTACCGCCGTATTTGACGTATCAATTACACGGTCACGTTGGGGGCCCCCGGGCCACGGGGGCCCCCAAAGTGTGTAAGGAAAAAGAATAAAAACTTTTTAATTTATTTTATTTTACAAATGACAAAATTCTATAAAGCAATTCCTTTTTTTCCCGCCTTAAGCGTGCGTTCAAAAGTTGGCAACACTCTACATCGTTATGGCGGGCTGCGGGACTTCCCCGTTTTACTTACTTCATCTTCAACTCAGCGTTAGCGGGGAATCCCCGGGAATCCTTCATCGATATCGCGATGTAGGTACGTGTACGTGGTTGTACTTTGCATTGGATGTTAAACCACGGAGTGCAGTGCACTGTTTATTTACGCGCTTTATATAAATGTGCATTACATTGTAATTCAGTACAAACAATATTGTTCTTCTGGTTTAGCAGTATTAGTAGCGATTTGTAAAAGAAATGAGTGAAAGGAAAAGAGATTATCCCAGCGGCGCTGAGAAAAGAAAAATTAAACAGAAAAGGGACGAGGTTATAAAAAAAGTGCCCAACATTTCTTCATTTTTTCAGAGACAAGATACTGTGAGTGATTTAGATTGGAAAGGTAAGTACTATCCAACCCATTTATTAGGGGCCCGTAGTGATAAACAAGGAAATCTTTTAATTTCGGTCTGTCCATCTGTCCGTCACAAAAAGTTGTCTCCCCCCTCGATTTTCACAATTATACTGTTTTTAGGGTTCCGTGCCTTGATTAAAAAAAAACAAAATTCTAACTTATCTATAGGATCGATTTGTTTTGTTGTTTGTCTATCAGTCCGTATCGTATCGTTAATTGCGTGTTGAGAACTTCAAATGTCCAGACTCGCTTTAGGGTTCTCATTTTGTATGGCCATGGCCACTACACTACGCGCTGCGTTTAAATAGCACGCAGGTGTATAGTAATGCACGGACGGGCTGCAGGTGATTTTGTATCTACTAATAGGTACGAGCACAATCCGCGTAAAGTCTGTGTGCGTCTAAACTGAACACTCTCTAACTGTGACCCTACCCTTAGTAACGTTATTTATTTATAACTCTTTTTAGTTTAGTATCAAAGCATTCGTATTTATTTTTTAACAATTACTCGTTTATTTTTAGATTCTTCTGAAGCATGTTCTTCGTCACATATCCATCCGGAAATAGAAGAAAGCCAAGCACATACTTTATCGGATGTCCATCCAGAAATCGAGGAACCCCAAGTCAACGATTCTGATATATCTGCAGATTGTAATATAATTTCATCAGATAGAGGAAATTTTGGTGACAATTTAACTGAATGCGAACGAAAAATAATTTTTAAATTGGGTCCATTTAAACCACAAGGACCATTTCCAAAAGTTTTAGAAAATAACCGACCTTTTTCGGCTTATTATTATTCATATTTCAATCAGGCAGGCATAAAAATTATAAGACCATGGTTATGTTATTCTAACGTTTTAAACAAACCGTACTGTCACTTCTGTTGGTTATTAGCAGATCGTCGAAACAAATCGTACTCCTCTGCTTGGGTTAACGGTGTTTCGGTTAGAAGCAATTTCACACAAACTATTCTTGACCATGAAAAGTCATAGCAGCATATTAGTGCCTCACTCTCTTATAATAATTGGTTGCAAGGAAATACCATCGATACTCTATTGAAAAGTGAAATCGATAGTAAAATTACATTCTGGAGAGATGTACTGCATCGTATAATTAATGTTATAATTACTTTAGTATCTTGTAATCTACCTTTGAGGGGGCATGATTCTGATTATGGCAATTTTATGGCAATTTCACGTCTGCTATCTAACTATGATGCAACTTTAAAAGAACTGCTTCTAAAACCGAAAGGTGAAATAAATTATTTAAGCCCTACGATTCAAAACGAAATTATTAGCTTGCTTGGTACCAACGTTAGGAACAATATTATCTCAGAAATTAAAAAAGCTCCATTTCTGACAATAATTCTAGATACAACACAAGACTTGTCAAAAATTGACCAACTATCTGTAGTTTTTCGATATATCTCGGTTACAGAAAATGATGATAATGTGCCTAAAGAAATAAAAATCTGTGAGTCCTTTTTAGGATTTATAGCAGTAACCGATTGCAGTGCTGCAGGTCTGAAAACTGTCATTTTAAATTTGACTAAAGAATATGGAATTGATTTGACTAAATGTAGAGGACAGGGATACGATGGAGCAAATGTTATGTCGGGTGTGTATGGAGGATTACAAACCCTAATAAAAGAGCATGCTCCAAATGCCGATTATGTTCATTGTGCTGCGCACGCTTTAAACTTGGTTTTGAACGATGCTGCGAGACATGTTCGTGAAGTATCGACTTTTTTCGATAATTTAGAAAAAATAACTATATAATTTTTTTGGCAATAGTATAAAACGCTGGGCTATGCTAAGTGAAGATTCCTCTGAAAAATATTTGATTACCCTTAAAAAGGTATGTCCTACCAGATGGTCTTCTAGGAACGACGCTTTATTAGCAGTAAAGAAATTTTTTTTACTAATCATGAAAACTTTGAACCAACTAAATTTAATTTCAAATAAAAAAGATGAACGTGAAGAATGTAAAATTATAATTAATATTTTAGAGAGTTTTGATTTCTTAGTGCTCGTTACATTTTTTTCTTCACTATTTGAAATTATTAATCCTGTTTCTAAAGCTCTACAGCATGAAAATAATGACTTACAGAAATCTAGTATTTTATTAAGTAATCTTTTAAATAGACTGTGCCAATTAAGAAATCAGAATTCATTTAATAGTTTGCTCAATGAATCCAAAGATTTAGCAAAAGTGTGGGGGGTAACAACTGTTTTTAAAAACAGTAGGCGAAAGATAACGAAGCGTTTTTTTGATGAGTTATCACAAGATGAGAGAATTTCCGACCCGGAATCCTATTTCAAAGTCAATGTATACTATTGCTGTTTAGATATATTAATTTCTCAAACTAAAGAAAGATTTCAGAGCCTTTGCAACCCGAGTAGTATATTCGAAATATTACAACCGGAGAAACTCCTATCTTCTTCAAGTGAAGAGATATTAAACGCTTCCGGAAAACTGTCTGCTAAATACATTAAAGACATCTCACTTAACCTTTGTGACCAATTAAAAGCTCTAAAAACATGCTTAAATTCTGAAAGTAAAAAAAAATATTCCATTAAAGAACTCCTTGAATGATTGCTAGTAAAATTCAATAGTCTTGCATCCAGTTTTCCCGAGGTAATCACAGCATGCTTTTTATTCTTGACCCTTCCAGTTACAACCGCAACGGCAGAAAAAAGTTTTTCAAAATTAAAACTAATAAAAATTACTTAAGAACTTCGATGGGACAAGAACGGCTGTCAGACATCTCACTATTGTCCATAGAGGCAGAAACTTTAGAAAAACTAAAATCATCATCAACCATAAATGATTTAATAAATCAGTTTGCCGAAAAAAAGGCAAGGAGAGTGAATATTTAAAATTCGATTTTTATTTGTAAAATGGGTAAATTATGTGATAAATAAATATTTCTTTTCACAATATTTTTTTCTTTTGTGAGAAATCTTTACCTCCATATAAGGGCCTCCAAGAAAATTTTTATACGGGGCCCCGACAAGGCACGCTACGCCACTGACTATATCCCAATTAAGTCACTGTGTAACCTAAGTAGGTATTGTACTCCTCGCCGACTAACATCAATGGAGACTACGCAAGATATATTGTGTGTAGGTAAAAACAGGTGCACTCTCTATTCACCGACTCTCATAATCTGATAGACTTAACGTGCTCTCCGAGGCGCAGGCGTGTAACATCGCCACCTTCCACACTCCGGGTTGTTATTCTTGCCGGATAAATTCCAGGTAGGCTCTTTTTGACACGACCCGGTATTTTAACTAACGAAGGTATGTAGAACGAGGGTATGTGTGAAACTACAATATGGTAAGATGTACGTATTGGCGGCATTGACTGTAGAGAGACATGGATCTCCGTAGTCATACATACTTTTAGTTAAGATACGAGTATATCCTGCCAAAACCCACTAACATTGCCTACTTCTGCTTAAATATTCTTTACTCCACTATTACCAAATTATTTTATGTCACCCTATGCCTACTAGCTTTATCTCGGCCACACTGATTCCTACCTCCGTTCCGCTACCACGTCTCTTTACTTAGTGCACACTACTTATTAAACGAAAAGTGTTAGTTTAACAAATTTTAGTTTTTTAAAATAAACACTGAGGCCCCGTATACAGTGGGTAATTTAAGTCTCGTTAAAATTAACTCACTTCGTTTGGCCAATGACATCCCAGAAATGTTATTTATTTTATTTCATATTTATTTAAAATTCTTTCTGCATTATAACGCTTGTCCACACCCATCTGCAGTTACTTGAAAAATCTAGATGTTAGCCGATAATAGGAAATGCATCCAACCTAACACACAGATTTCTAGTCGTTATAGGGAATTCGGTGAGCGACGGAGGGACCAGACTTACAAGCGTTTACGGAGATAGATGGGAGCATTAGGGTTAATAAGTTAAGTCTGACACATAGTCATCTTTCTGGAGGCCGAAGATGAAACGGATACATACATTCTGCAAGCGTTCAAACCTGCTAAGAAATTCTTCATCAGCATGGAGAAAACAGACATCAGCATAGTCTAGAAGAGGGAGTAGAAGTGATTGTACAAGATAAACTTTAGTGCGAAATGGCAGCAATTTATTTATTGCAGTATTTTTGATTTAGACGTTGAGACACAATTTATAGGTATAGGTAGGATATAGGTTCTGATAGATAGATTAAACATCAGTCCTGAAGCGATAAAGCAATTTTTGGGCAGACCACATCCAGACTTATAGTATGCATATATAAATTGATTAGCCTTAGTCTCAACTAAGGCTAAACAATTTATATATGCATACTATAAGTCTGGATGTGGTCTGCCTTAGTCTCAACTAAGCCTTAGTCTTAACTAAGGCTAAACAATTTATATATGCATACTATAAGTCTGGATGTGGTCTGCCTTAGTCTCAACTAAGCCTTAGTCTTAACTAAGGCTAAACAATTTATATATGCATACTATAAGTCTGGATGTGGTCTGCCTTAGTCTCAACTAAGCCTTAGTCTTAACTAAGGCTAAACAATTTATATATGCATACTATAAGTCTGGATGTGGTCTGCCTTAGTCTCAACTAAGCCTTAGTCTTAACTAAGGCTAAACAATTTATATATGCATACTATAAGTCTGGATGTGGTCTGCCTTAGTCTCAACTAAGCCTTAGTCTTAACTAAGGCTAAACAATTTATATATGCATACTATAAGTCTGGATGTGGTCTGCCTTAGTCTCAACTAAGCCTTAGTCTTAACTAAGGCTAAACAATTTATATATGCATACTATAAGTCTGGATGTGGTCTGCCTTAGTCTCAACTAAGCCTTAGTCTTAACTAAGGCTAAACAATTTATATATGCATACTATAAGTCTGGATGTGGTCTGCCTTAGTCTCAACTAAGCCTTAGTCTTAACTAAGGCTAAACAATTTATACATGCATACTATAAGTCTGGATGTGGTCTGCCCAAAAATTGCTTTATCGCTTCAGGACTGATGTTTAATCTATCTATCAGAACCCTTTATAAGGTTATAAGTATATTTGTAATTCATTGGTATTGAACTTTATTAAAAGTCAATAAAGTTTAAAATATATTGGCAACTATATCCCCACTGCCCGGAAAAGTGTTAAAATGAAACCAATTCCAATATAAAAGCAAGTTTATTTACACATTTATTAATGACACGTGTAGACACGTATCAGTCATCGTCAACCTTTTGGCGCATATTTCTCTTTTGGTTGTTGAACTTCCTCTTCTTGAACTCAACATGCTCATCTCCAAGAGACTGGACGCGCTTTTCCTTGAACTGCAACTTTTCTTCGGGCTCCATGATAACTGGCGGCGGTGGTAACTCCTTTTCACTTTTCGGTAACTGAAGATCTACGGTTTCAACAGGCCTAAAAACAAAGATAATTACCATTTACTAATATGGAATACAGGAATTTACGACTATTCGTGTTAAATTTTTAACTGTAGAAATAAATGTTGATTGAGGATGTTCTCACTACTGCACCGGGAATTAAAGGCAGTCTTGCAATATATAACTAGAAATTTAGTACCCATTGGAGTTTATACCACGATCTGTAGTAACATCCAAATAATATCGTTATATCAGTTCAATCAGTAGATTGAACTGATATAACGATATTATTTGGAGTTATAATTATGTATCATTACATTCCTCTTTCTTTCTCTCTCTCTATTTTCGTATGAGAAGAGCAGGACGCAGTTTAATGAAAGTTTAATATTCCTCATATTGAAGTTTTATATTTAATCTGTATTTTTTTTTTATAACATCCAACAACTATATCTACTTATGGCCTGATGGGACGATAAGCAACACAATCAGAAAGTGGTCATTTTTTTAACGGGACTAGTAACGCACCCTCTTACCCACCACTGCAACTCCTGTAAGCCAGGATCAACAGTGGCACACAATGAAATGACACTGAGCGGTGAAGCTCAGGCATGTCCCGGGGAAACGCTTTAACTGTCTTGGATCCCGCAACGAATTTAATCAGAAAGACAAAAAAGGAGGAGTTAGAAAATGAATAGTTCCACTTCCCTCCAGAGCAAAGCGGGAGACAGAATGATGTAAAGAGGCTATAGCCTCATAAAATGAGAGATTTGCAACTAGAGAAGCCACCTGCAAAAGCACCGAGGATCAATTTAAGGGTCCTAAGTGAGCTGTTATATTTGATTCCAATAGTAGGTATGGCAAAAGCGCTTAAACGCACGGAAGTTGTTCCTTGTTGCCACAAGATCCGTATAATAAACTACTCCAGATATTGGTTGCAAGCTGTTTAACATAGTATCACGCTGATTTTGCCAGAGATCACACTCCCACAGGATGTGGTGAGCAGTTTGTTCATATTCGTTACTGGAAGTTGAGCACAGACAGATTGGTGAAGACACTAATTTGAAACTATACAATTTACTTTTAAAATTGCCGTGGCCGGTAAGAAATTGTGCAACACAATGGTCTATGATTAGCCAAGTTTTATTTAACCGTTCGCGTACGTCCGGAAAGAACTGGTGCAGATGGCGACCCTTGGTTGAGGTATTCCATCTACATTGCCATTCATTTAGTAGTTCGTTATTTAAGTCAGCTATTGGCATAAATAGCCTGGTTATTTTCGTACGGTCAAGAAAGAGGTCATGTACAGTACCGACGGCTTTACGTGCTCTCCGATGCACGGGTGTCTAATAGAACTTACTCGTTGACGACTGGAGTCCAGGAGCCGTACGGCCTGGCGCGGGGCGCGGGCCCGAGCTCCACGCGCGGGACAGGAGGCGGCTCCTTGCTCACGGCACGCTCTCGCATCTTCTCCCGCGCCAAGTGAGCATTCACCTCTTTCTGCACTTCCTTCTGGGCCTCCTTCTCCTTTAGCTTCCTGTGGACAAAAAATACTTTAGTTATACATTCATTAATCTACCTGTTACTAGAGCACTTTATGAGTAACATCAGGCGAAGATTTTACCGTCTGCAATATCTGGTTTTTGTAACATAGTGAGTTAAAATATGGGGATAGATTGTCGCTCACTATAAACACTTTGTTCAACCTCACTGTTACTAGATTACTTTATAAGTAACATTAGACAAGCTGAAGCATAGATCATGCTGTCACAAATATCTGGGGTATGTAACATAGAACGAGTTGAATATGAGGATACATTGTCGCTCACTATAAACACTTTGTTCAACCTCACTGTTACTAGATTACTTTATAAGTAACATTAGACAAGCTGAAGCATAGATCATGCTGTCACAAATATCTGGGGTATGTAACATAGAACGAGTTGAATATGAGGATACATTGTCGCTCACTATAAACACTTTGTTCAACCTCACTGTTACTAGATTACTTTATAAGTAACATTAGACAAGCTGAAGCATAGATCATGCTGTCACAAATATCTGGGGTATGTAACATAGAACGAGTTGAATATGAGGATACATTGTTGCTCACTATAAACACTTTGTTCAACCTCACTGTTACTAGATTACTTTATAAGTAACATTAGACAAGCTGAAGCATAGATCATGCTGTCACAAATATCTGGGGTATGTAACATAGAACGAGTTGAATATGAGGATACATTGTTGCTCACTATAAACACTTTGTTCAACCTCACTGTTACTAGATTACTTTATAAGTAACATTAGACAAGCTGAAGCATAGATCATGCTGTCACAAATATCTGGGGTATGTAACATAGAACGAGTTGAATATGAGGATACATTGTTGCTCACTATAAACACTTTGTTCAACCTCACTGTTACTAGATTACTTTATAAGTAACATTAGACAAGCTGAAGCATAGATCATGCTGTCACAAATATCTGGGGTATGTAACATAGAACGAGTTGAATATGAGGATACATTGTTGCTCACTATAAACACTTTGTTCAACCTCACTGTTACTAGATTACTTTATAAGTAACATTACACAAGCTGAATCATAGATCATGCTGTCACAAATATCTGGGGTATGTAACATAGAACGAGTTGAATATGAGGATACATTGTCGCTCACTATAAACACTTTGTTCAACCACACTGTTACTAGATTACTTTATAAGTAACATCAGACAAGCTGAAGCATAGATCATGCTGTCACAAATATCTGGGGTATGTAACATAGAACGAGTTGAATATAAGGATACATGTCGCTCACTATAAACACTTTGCTCAACCTCACTGTTACTAGATTAGAGAAACAGCGTCACCTTGGAGGATCTACGTTATTAAGTCTATGACGAGTATATTGTTGCTTATGGTTACCCTTTTATTAAGCGTCGCCATACTATAGCTTGTTTACCGGATGTATCGGAAATGTCACATACGTTGGGAGCGAGAAGAGTTCCAGAATAATGCACGCAGAAGGTTCATTTTTGCGCCGCCTCCTATATGTACTTTTTGATGTAATATATAGCAAGTTAAACATGGGGATACGCCTCAATATAGACACTTGGCTTGTTGCTAGAGTACTTTATATATATATATATATATATATATATATACAGAGTTACTCCTAAAACACCGTCAACCGCGCAGTACTAGATAGTTAACACCATAAGCAACAACTTTTGATAATTTGTTAGATTTTATTTTCATACAAAAATTTTTATTAATTTAATTTCCCGCTTGAATGTTTAAACTCTACAATCATGGCAAAGACGAGTACACGCGCGCGTGCTTAGCGTCGTCCTTTCGTTTATATATGAAACATAGACCTACAAATGTCACGACAGAACAACAAAATCTTTTAAAATAATTATTTTCATGTGTCTAGTTATGTCCGTTCTCGTAGAACAACGGTTATCGCTTACGATATTAACAATCTAGTCTTACGAGGTTGTCGGTGTTTTATAAATAACATCACATAATCTAAAGCAAAGCTCTTATTGGCCGTAATATATGTGTTTAATTTATAGTCATAAGCAGCTCAGGTAATGGAAATTACGTGACGCGAAGTGTAGAGGTTGTTAATACGTCAATGACCTTTGTAGATTGTAGTATACACGGCTACATATCAAGCTATACATTTTCAATATAAGCTGACCGGTCATTGTATCGAAATTCTATACAAAGCGAGATCAACTTATACTGGAAATGTATAGCTTGATATGTAGCCGTGTGTATCAAGACAATAATGACTTCTTTCTGTACCAATAAATTGACAAACTACCTAACTATTTCGGGGATCGGTTAGGTATTGTGGTGGTTATCAAATTGACTGTATCTTGTTTGTATGCTAACAAAGCGTGACGAAGAACAATTATTTATAACAGTCTGAAAATCAAACAATTGGACAATTTGTGTCCGTAATAATACGAAAGATGTGTTTCGTTTCACGCCAAATTCAGCTTTTGTGATTACTATTATTTGGTATTGCACCTTTTTTATTTGTAAACTATCTTTTGTATATATTTTGCGCGATTTCTTACTCTACGTTGTCTGTGAACCGGATATTTTGTTCAAATCTGTTGTCACAAAGAAGTAGAAGTCGGTTGCATACTTTTTTAAAACGGGAAATATTGTAAATGACGAGATCATGACACTTAAACCCGCTACTAACTGTAAATCCATATACATCCAGAGCAATCAAAAATGATTTACAAAGCAGTAGGTATATTTCTAATATATTGGTTTGGACCTTATTATCCGCTAATAGAGTTCAAAATGTGGTGGTAACTATGTTTACGTGACGATAGCTTTCCGGAAAGTCTGATCGGACGAGGCGAACGGAGGTTAAAGGGGAGATATAAGTTAGTCAAGATAAAAATAGAGTTACGTTTAGTATATTTCAGAAGGGACATGAGAGAAGTACGAGCACACATTTTCTTTCTCTCTTTATCTCATAGTCAGTTACGTTTGAAGTTTTACTTCAGTCATGTTGCCTAAAGCACACTCTTAACTGGAAGTCGCAGGGTGGGCAGCCGACGCTGGAAGCCGCTGTATGCGGGTAGCGCAAGACCGGCATGTTTGTAATATGATGATACAGAATTGCTTTTATTAATTTTTATATATAATTTTTATAATATTTCTATTTTTATAACAGTTACAGATGTCTTATAAATAATTTATCTATTTACGTATTTTCATATATATAATACGAAATACTTTATTCCGACAGTCACAAATACGAATTTCAAAATACCGATTTTCATAATTCCGAATGGTTCAAAATTCAGAATATTACAACTCCGATTTATCATTACTTCTAGTTTTATAATTCCTAATTTTCAATATTCCTTAGGTACGTTTATAATTATTCTTCTCAAAACACCGAGCTTCAATAATAGATCGAATAACAAAAAGTCCGACTTAATGAAAATTCGAAATATCAACAATACGAATATAAATATTTTGTTTCCCTGGTCACAATTAAATTTAAGTTAATCCAAATGATTCGCGAACAATAGAGGGGATCTGACACTCGGCAGCTGCATGCAGCATGCAAGCAAGCAGACATGCAGCATGCAAGCAGGCATGCAGCAAGCAAGCAGTCATGCAACATGCAGCAGGCATTGTTTCTGTCACGGCTCCGGCGCTGCGGGGTTTAGGCGGCCCCGCGCGAGCCTATCGTCGCAGATAGTTTTGACGCTCACCACCGCAGCTTCGGCTTGCTGGCCGGCTTCGCCGGACAGCCTCAGCCTCGGCGGCGGGCCTTCGAGCCACCTGCTCCTCAGCTCGCGGGCGTCCCCCTACCCCTCCGCGCCTACGCGGGCTTTAATTACACTCTAGGGTAGGGCATACAAGACTACCTGAAAGTCGGTTTTGCAGCGAATCGTTTCTGTCACCAAATTTTGTAGTACATGTTGTGCTAAAAAATTTTGACTTTTAGTTTATTCGGACGTATGAAAATCGGAAAACTATGTGATTTTTAATAATAGACATTACAATTCTTAGGTAAGTATTATGAAATTCGGACGTGTGAAAATCGGAACATCGAAATTCGGAATAAAGTATTTCGGGGTATTTGGGTGATCCCCG
The DNA here is from genome assembly GCA_951640165.1 of Pseudoips prasinana. Taxonomy (NCBI): domain Eukaryota; kingdom Metazoa; phylum Arthropoda; class Insecta; order Lepidoptera; family Nolidae; genus Pseudoips; species Pseudoips prasinana. Next base: position 31,614,976 of record OX621243.1, on the reverse strand, counting down.
ATTGAACAAATGATCCTATGGCCTAAGATATTTATTTATTTAGATATTTATATTTAATGCAGGGACCGGCTGCTTAAAGTACACTCCGGAAAATAAAAATACTTTTTTTATACTCATCCATTGATTAACCGTGTAACTTGGTGCTTAGGCTCGCCGAACGTATACGGACCGGGGAGTATACTCACTTCACTTTTTGCTTCTTTTTCTCTTCCTGTTCTTCTTTAAGCTTGTCTTTTTCTTGATCAGCAATAGATAAAAACTCGTCAGGAGTATCCCAGGTAGTTTCTACAAAGAAAATTAACCAACCCATTAAATTAATATGTCGGATTTTATATATATATAAATCAATGCCACTTTTCGTTGTAATGTTATAACTCAACAACGCCTTTACCGATTTGGCTAATTTTGGTCTTGAATTATTCGTGGAAGTCCAGGGAAGGTTTGTACGTAGAGAAAATTTAAAAAAGGTCTTGAAAAAGTGTAAAATCAACATCTTTTAGCAATTTAAAATATTTTTTTGTTTGAATAAATGAACTTAATAATCATTTTTGAAGTTATACTTCTTTTGGCGCGATGGAGAAAAATGATGTGACTGAATTTTTACGATGCGCGCGCACACCGACACCAAAAAATTTAACAGCATGAAGTTAGTTCTAGGTGGTATGAAAATGTATGAGAGTGAATTTTTACGATGCGCGCGCATCGTAAAAATAACAGCATGAAGTTAGTTCTAGGTGGTATGAAAATTGATAACTATGTTCAAGTTGTATATTAAGAAGTATAACTTCTAACGCGTGTACATAAGTACACATAAGTTTTTTTTATTACTATGCCTTATACGTAACGAAGCACGTACCGGGCCGCTAGTTACCTATAATACTCAGTTCATTGAAGGCAAAACAAATACGATGCATACAGTTGTGTATTCCCGGCATGCCCACATCTCTCTAACAACCAAATATATATTTCCAAAATCCTCAAATATTTATATTGCATCAACATACATATTACCGTTCTTCCTTTTACCTTTCTGTCGCCTACACACATTTCCAATATCAACATACATGGTTCAGACACCCAGACCGGTCTTTCCAATATCCTCAAACTTGTTTCCAACACCCAAATATCTTTCTAACATACACATTATTCCAAGATTCATGTTCATCTCTCTTAAACCGACACCCATCTCTTTCAACAACATATGTATTTTCTAGACCCATGCATATATTAGCCACACCAATATCTGTCTTACAGATCCGTTGAACACTCATGTTCTCGATACTAATAATAATAATATTTGATTAGATTTCGATACTATTCTAACCACAAAGACCTTAGAAAAAAGTTCCGTAGAAAATCATCATAAAGACGGCCTCGATATGTGCAGTGTGCTGTATTGTATCTGTGCCTAATCATTATAGTAGAAATTATGATAGGTTCAAACCAGTGTTTTTCAACCTGTGGGTCGCGACCCCTTGGGTGGTCGCGAAGCCTCTATAGGGGGGTCGCGAAACTTCTATAGGGAAGTTGCAAAAAGTTGGGAAGTTGCAAAAACTTGTGAAGTAGCAAAAAAGTTGGGAAAGCTGATTAGGCCTGCTGCAAATACATTGAAAGTTGAGCGCGAAGTGCCAAAACTCTGGCTAGTACTTTGTCTCTTGACAACCACTTAACCTCTGAATAATAAAGTAAATTTTAATGAAGTCCTTTCTATTCCTATTCTTCACAAAAATTTAATGATGTATTTATCAGAACTTTATGAAAATGAATAAAAATGTTGGATCCAATATGAGTCACAAAATAGAAGAAACATGGAAAAAGGGGGTAAAGGACGGGTAGGGGGTCGCGTGATGAAAAAGGTTGAAAAACACTGGTTTAAACTATACATACACCACACACATGGTTCGCCCTTCTTTTTTTATATAATAGCAAAGCAAACGAGCACCCATTGACACGTTCAACACCAGAGGGGCTGTATGTACGTTGCCGGCCTTGTCATACCGGATCGGAAATACCTCCGCAGTTAATTGATTCCACAGAGTTGTTTTGAACGGTAAAAGTTTCTTGTGAAATCCGCGGTGATAAACGACCATCCATCCAGGTGATATGAATGAAATTTCCATCTCAGACTCGAGGGTTGCGTGGCGGCAGGTATACATTCAGTCAAAAAAGTATTGGGAATGGAGGATTTTTTTATGGTTCCAAATTCAAATTTTAGTTTTTTTGTTGTTGTTAAATTGGCACAACTGTTTTCCATTTTGGCGCGGAGTTTGAGTTGCATCTGTTATTTATATTAAATACAGTGCTGGTTTTAGTAATATCATATAAAGTGTGTATTGCGAATTTCATAATGGACAAAAATATCGAACAAAGAGTTTGTCTTAAATTTTGCATCGCTAATGGAATTTCGTGTTCGGAGTCACTGAAAATGTTACAGAAGGATTACGGTGAATCGACTTTATCAAAAACTCGTCTTATGAGTGGTTCAAAGCGTTCAAAAGCGGTCGAGATGTGATGAAAGATTTGCCTCGCTCTGGTAGGCCATCAACGTCTGCAACTGAAGTTAACATCGCAAAAGTGAAGGAAATAGTGACTGAAAATCCTCATTCAACTCTGAGTGAGATAGCCGCCGAACTTTCTGTATCTCACGAGTCGATTCGTACCATTTTAACTAATCATTTGGGTATGTAACATGTTGCCACTCGGCTAGTCCCAAAAGATCAGAATTTTCTCCAAAAACTCAATCGCATGAAAGTCGCTGAGGACATGGTAGAACGAGTCAATTCCAACCCAACGCATTGCTACTGGGTTTACGAGTTTGACATGCAAACTAGTCAAAAGCTTCGGAGTGACGCCTTCCAACTGAACCGAAACCGAAAAAACCACGCCAAAGTCGATCAAAAGTCAAAGTCATGTTGACTGTTTTCTTTGACTATCGCGGTGTTGTGCACTCTGAATTCTTACCGGAAGGTCGAACGGTAAATAAAGAATATTATTTGAGCGTTATGCGGCGTTTAAGAGAGCAAATTCGACGAAAAAGGCCAGATTTGTGGAAAGAAAATTCTTGGATTTTTCACCACGATAATGCGCCTTCGCACAAGGCCATCATTTTGAACGAATTTTTGACCAAACACTCAACAAATACCATCCAGCAACCACCATATTCACCAGATATGGCTCCAGCTGACTTCTTTATTTTTCCTAACCTCAAATTATCACTTCGTGGTACCCGTTTTCAACCGGTAGAAGACATAAAGGAGAATTCGCGGCGAGAACTGAACTCAATTCCGAAAGCAGCGTTTAAAAAATGTTTTGATGAATGGATTATTCGTTGGCGTAAGTGTATCGTTTCTGAAGGAGCATACTTTGAAGGTGATAAAATAAATTTGGATGAATAACAAACATTTTGTATATTATTGATCTTTTCCCGGTACTTTCTTGACAGAGTAGTAAGTTCGAACAATTCTAGAAATTGCTCGTAGGCTAGAGACTTTTATTGCGGACTTAGTATCTACTTGCTAGAAGAAATTTGGGGTTAACTAGTTTTAGACTGTTATATAAAGAATAAAAGTAAAACGAACATGAGATACCATTAGTAAGAGTGTTCCAGTAGTATGAGCTGCCGTCATCACTCTTAGCTTCGTGCCACTGGGGAGCCTTGGAGGTAGCTTGGTTAGCAACAATAGTTGCACTGCTCTCACCGGTAACCAGCCCTACCATTTCGTTTATGCTCTGAAATTACAAGTAACATTATTAATTACCACATAATACCCGGACTGGCTGCCTGTGCCACTCCAAGCTTCACTGCTTGGGATGGCACAGGCCGTCAACGCATTTCTTCTCATGCGACCGGGCGGGATGGCGGGTTGCGGATAGCCTAGCCCTGGCGACCTAGAGTCGGTCTAGCACCCAGGGTGCCCAAGTTTAAAGGGACCCGGACAGGAGAAGTTCCTGAAAGCCAAATCCCAGGCCTAGGGAAACCCAAACCCAATTTTCCCGTGTTCCTCAACTTCCCCAAGTCCCTCCTTCCTTTTCCCTTTTTCCCACGTCGGTCCAGAGGAGGGGTAACCTCAATTCCAAAAAAAGCCAAACCCTCGTCAAAAAAAAAAAATGAAGCAGTCAGGCAAAATAATTCCCCAGGTGGGTCCCGGCCGAGCCGGGGAGTCCCACACCGATTTATCGGTCAGCTCCCAACGTATCATGGGGGGGAGCACCCAGCTGCATTTTTTAAATGCCGCGCCAACGGCGCGGCCGGCTGCTTTAGCGCCCCAGACACTGGCTGCGACTCACGCGCCACTCGACACAACCTCGGCAGCGACACACGCGCCACACGACACCCACACGGCTGCGACCAACGCGCCAACACAAACACAAAACGACTTATCCACGAGTGCCTGGCAACAGAGCCTCGTTAGGAACAGCGTGACTAACAACCCCGAAAATGACAAAGCCGACGCCCGACTCTCAAGTCTTGGTGGCGAACTTCATCCGCTGGCAATCCAGCGCGAGAAGATTGACACCAGACTGACGGAACTGACCCAGAAAGAGACGGGATCTGATGACCGGGATGTGGTTCCTCCTCGGCCGATGAAGTACGCCTGCTGACACACAAGCGCGGAAAAATCACAGCCAGGGAGAGAAATCTCAATAGCCGCATGCGCGATATACGCGAAGGCGAGAGCCAGCGCGACGCGCAAGCGGCGATTGAACGAGAAGTACGCGACCGGCCGCAAGTACGCGAAGGGAACACCCAGCGCGAAAAGCAACTGGACGCGGAAACGCGCGGACAGGGACCTCCACGCGAAGGGGAAACCCAGCGCGAGATCTCCCTGCCCGTGACCAGACCCACCGGACCCACCGACAGGACCCGGGACGACACGACACGACCGAAAGACAGGCCCCGAAACAGGTAGAGAGGAAAGCGGGCTGGAGTCTCACGCAATGCGGCCTTGACAGACATTCTGTCAAGCACCTCTGAGCCGCTCCCAAGCACGAGTGGCATGGGCACGGCGAAGAGGATGCGCCCGGACGACTCGGCCTCACCGAGCGGTCTACAGGGAGGCCCCAAGCGCGTGAAAGTCCAGTCCGCTCAAGGGGAGCTCAACCTATGCGCTGTCTACGAAGGACATACCGGCGGAGCTGGCCGTAGCGATCTGCTTCTCTCCTCCTTCCAGAGATATGACTACAGAGGAAGCGACTCACATTAAGGAGACCCTAGAAAACCTCGTCATGGACACTGACCCGAATACTCCACTCCCGGCCTTCCGCGGATATCCACGGATAGCGGATGGCACCGTGCAGATGTGATGCGAGGACCGACATGCCCTGACCTGGTTGACTGAGAACGTCCCAAAAATCAGAATGACCAACTCGGATATGACACTGACGGTAATGAAACAGTCCGACATTCCTACCCGTGTCCGAGCCGCGCTCTTTGTACCTAGGTACAACGGAGACATAGCGCGGCTACAGAGTGTTCTAAGGCGTCAGAACCTCTGGTACGACATTGGTAGGTGGACTCTGTACAGGGCGACAGCAGTCGGTGGAGATAACCACGGGACATATCTGACCCTGGGTATCCCACCGGATGAAGCCGAAAAGGTCTTGGCGCGGGAACGACGGATAGCGTATCTACTGGGTTCGATATACGTCCGTTTCTACCCCAAGACCCAACCCCCAGACACCCAGACTAGGAACACACAAGATCTGACAGACGACCAGACACAAAGACCGACTCTGACCCAAAAAAACTACTGAGACAACCACGACTTACACCATGACCCAACTGGAGGAGGAGATGGCGAGAGCCGCGATGGCTGATAGTGCTGCACCACCCGCGTCACCTGGATGGACCGAGCAACTGCTCGCCTCTTCACCGGATGACGACCGGCATAGGATGGAGGAGGGAGACGGAGTGTCCGATGGACCCGCCTCGCCCTAACTCCACCCAGCAGCCGCCCCCGCCACCCCCTCCCCTAGACATAATTCAAGCAAATCTCCAGCATAGCCAGACTGCCACGGCTAGCCTGCGCAGGGCGCTGGAGATCAAACAAAAACCGGTCGCACTGATCCAGGAGCCGTCGATCAGGAACAACAGAATATGCGGCCTCAGTAACATCGGAGGTAAGCTGATTCTAGACACACATAATACTGAGACACCGAGAACCTGTGTCTACATACCCAAAGACATACCCGCGACAACACTCACCCAATTCTTTTCCAGAGACTTAACAGCTATCAGGCTCCAGACACAAGGCGACGCCCCGGACATCGTACTGGCCTCTGTATATATGCCAGGCGACGACGAGGTCTGTCCACCAAGAGAGATGGCTGACCTGGTAACCCACTGTGAGGACGCAAACCTGAACCTCATCGTCTGCACAGACGCAAATGCTCACCACCCACTTTGGGGCTGCGAGAAGCAAAACCCTAGAGGAGAGGTATTATGCACATATCTATTTTCCACTAACCTTAACATTATAAATCGCGGCTCAGAACCCACTTGGGTTACAGCCCGAGGACAAACCATCATAGACTTAACGCTGGCCACCTTAGGCGCGATGAACCTCATATCTGACTGGCACGTATCGGATGAACCTTCTTGCTCCGACCACAGAAGGATTCGATTTACACTCTCATTTCATCCAAAAAAGCTCGAACCAAAACGCAATCCGAGACGAACCAACGTACCCGGATACAAAAATCTCCTGGCGTCATTGCTGGCGAGACATCAAACACCGACAAACCCAACAGATCCCACACAACTTGAAAACACTGTAACAAAACTTTCAAATTACATAATTGAGGCATACCATGCATGCTGCAAACTAAGGGTTCTCTCTAAGGGCTCAGTGAAATTAGGAAAGCATTGCATTTTAAAAAATTTAACCAAGCCAAAAACTCAAGATCCCCAGAAGACTGGGATTCATACAAAACAACACAGAACACTTTTAAAAAGGAAATCAGAAGGGCCAGGAGAACAGCCTGGCGACAATTCTGTGAAAACATAGAATCCAATGATGAGGCAGCACGTGTAAGGAAGATCCTATCAACTGATAGAGATCAAAACCTCAGCACGTTGAAAAAGCCGGACAACACATACACTACAACAGACCACGAAACTAGTAAGGTTCTCTTAGAAACACACTTCCCAGACTGTAACTCTCAGAGAACAGATCATAGACGAACGAACCAATATGGACACCAACAGACCAGGATTGGTCCAACGCCCAAAAGATTGTAACGGAAGAAAAAATAAGATGGGCGATAAGAACCTTTCAACCGTATAAGTCGGCAGGCCTAGATGGCAATTTCCCGGCTCTGCTACAATGGGGGATGGACCATCTCGCATCATGGCTGGTAGAGATCTACCAAGCCTGCATAGCGCACAGATATGTGCCGCTAGCATGGTGCGAAGTGAAAGTTATCTTCATACCAAAACCCGGCAAAACTGACTACACAGAACCCAAAGCATACAGACCTATAAGCCTGACCTCTTTCTTACTGAAAACCCTTGAGAGACTCTGCGACAGATACATTCGGGACGGAGTCCTCCGAACAAAACCTCTTCACAAACAACAGCACGCCTACTCTACAGGCAAATCCACAGAATCTGCTCTGCACAGCGTGGTCGCTAAGATTGAATGTGCAGTAGATCACAAATGCTCCTCGCTGGCTGCCTTCCTGGACATAGAAGGCGCTTTCGACAAAACCTTATTCCACAGTATCAGAACGGCCCTTGAGAGGCATGGCGTCAATCCAACCCTAACTGGCTGGATAACCAACATGCTCAGCTTGAGGGCGGTACAAGTTACAGTCAATGACACCACAAGGGCCATCGTGGCAAAGGGCCCACAAGGTGGCGTTCTATCGCCACTTATGTGGAACCTTGTTGCAAATGAACTGATCGAAAGACTCAATAAGAAAGATTACTTCACCGTCGGCTATGCTGACGATATCACCATAATAATAAACGGACAACACGAAAACACACTGTGCAATCTCATGCGCCAAGCTCTAAAAATAGTAGAGGAATGGTGCAAGGAATATATAATACCAACTATCGGTGAACCCCACAAAAACACAACTAATTCTCTTCACAAAAAAAAGGAAATTAGCGACACTACAGTTACCACACTTCTTCGGCACACCACTGAGCCTTTCATCAGAAACCAAATATCTGGGCATATATTTGGACAAGCAACTAAACTGGGCAAAACATACTGAAGTTGTTTACACTGCCACATTGATATGCTGGCTTTTTTGGTGATGTACCAAAAAAGCCAGCATATCAATGTGGCAGTGTAAACAACTGCTTGGAAAAACCTGGGGCATTAGCCCTAGAGTCACCCACTGGCTATACACCTCTGTTATCAGACCAATGATCACATACGGCTCAGTAGTCTGGTGGCCCAGGACAAATCTGAGCACAAATCAAAAAGATCTCGAAAAACTGCAGCGACTGGCATGTGTGGCGATCACTAGCAGTATGAGAACAACACCCACCGCCGCTCTACAAGCAATGCTAGGACTGCCTCCACTACATCTTTTTGTACAGGAGGAGGCGACCATAGCAATCCTTAGACTCAGCATGAACGGTACCCTGAGCAGAGACTCTAGAATAAAGCACACACGAATTCTCGAAGATGCGTCCAAAAGGCAACCTATGATGACATCACCGAGCGACAAAATCCTAAAAACACACAACTTTGTGATGAACAATGATGATGATGATACAACATAATAATTTTGTCGTGACTTACCGGATACAATTTTTAACTGTCCTTTCTTATCATTTTATTCTATACCTTGGGTATTATTCTTTTCTATCGAGGTTTGCCACCTTAATTTAAATTTGGAATTTAAATTTCTTGTTCTATTAATAAGGCTAAGTACAAACTTTTAATAATATACTGATATAAATGAAATTTGTGAAATGATGCATAAGAAGGAAGAAACAGCAGCATCAAAGTTGGCTGTCATATTGATGGTATGTGTATTAATAGCATAAGCTACGCCGATGACATGGTGCTGCTAAGCCCATCAGTCTATGTGAATCCTATGAAGAGGCTCATGGGCTCAAATACCTTGTACAATACTTGACCTCAACACAAACCGAGATCAGTAACCAAGGCGTATAAAAAGACCCTTGCTGCTAATTTTTTTTTTTTTTTTTTTTTTTTTTTATTGGGACTATAAACAGTTACATATTACAGTATAATATAATAAGTGTAAACAAGTAACGTAGTAAACGTGTAACCCACACCAATGTCCGCAAAATAATAGGTAAAAAGAAAGTTAATCTTAATCTAAACTCGCGCGAGTTTACTAAAGCGTTAAAAGGAAATCTCGATTGTTATTTTAGATGATCAATGGCAAGTTTTTTGAATTTTGAAGTAGAAAGTGCAAAAATGTCTAAATGTACAAGGTGTGTGTTATATGTCTCTACGAGGCGACGTAGAGGCGCCCGCACTCCGGCGTTAGTTCGGCACCTTGTAGTGTAGAACAGCCGAGGAACACGCGCCTCTCGCCGCATCACAGATCTAGGTACAATGTAACACAATTGATTTGTGATGTTAGAACAGTCAATTTTATTATTACATAAACCATACAGCATCAAACATGTAAGAAGTTTCCTTCTGGACTCCAGGCTTAAGATTTTGTATTTTTCAAGAAGCTGCGGATAAGGCAGTTTTGAATGATAGCATCGGTAATGCATAGCACGTAAAAATTTCTTCTGTACCATTTCAAGTCGTTTAATATAAACTTCATAAATAGGACTCCAGATCGGGACTGCGTACTCAAGTTGAGAGCGGATTATAGCTTTGTATAAAGATAAATACGTGAGAGGTCGTTTAAAGTCTTTTGAGGATCGCATGACAAAGCCAAACATTTGATATGCTTTATTTATAATGTAGTCAATATGAAGATTAAGATGCAATTTAGAATCCAGTGTAACACCTAAATCACGGATATAATTGACTTTTTGTAAACTTATGCTATTTAAAGTATAATTATGGGTTATTATGTTTTTATTTTTTGTGTACGTTATTGTTTTACATTTTGGAATGCTAAGCTGAAGTTTATTATGAGAGCAATATTGACAAAGTTTATTTAGATCCTCTTGTAGAAGTAAACAATCACTATAGTTTGTACAAGATTTATAAATTTTTATGTCATCAGCGTGTAATAAGAAATGGGAATTTTGAAAACAGTCAGCGATATCATTAATGAACAATATAAAAAGAAGAGGGCCCAAAATTGAGCCTTGGGGAACGCCAGAAGTAAGAATAATTAAGTCAGATTCGAAGCCGTTGATGACGACTTTCTGAGTTCTGTTGAAAATGTAGGATATAAACCATCGTAATAAATTACCTCGAATGCCGTTGTAAGCAATTTTATCTAAGAGTAATTTGTGGTCCACCTTGTCAAAAGCCTTCTGAAAATCAGTATACACAGCGTCAACTTGAGTTTTAGTATCCATGCATTGAAAAATATAATTCGTAAACAGCATGAGGTTGGTGGTGGTCGAGCGACGCTTAACAAATCCGTGCTGTTCACGTACAATAAGATGATGGATATTTGGGTATAGCTCGCTGTGCACAAGACTCTCAAAAAGCTTAGCCAAGGCGGACAAAACGGAGATAGGGCGATAGTTTTTAATGTTATTTTTATCGCCACTTTTGTATACTGGGGTGATAAATGCACGCTTCCAGATATCAGGAAAAATTCCTTCGCGTAAACATTTATTAAATATAATTTGAAGGGGAAGCAGAATATTTTCAGATACTTTTTTAATAAAAAAAGGTGGCAAACCATCAGGTCCAGACCCTTTATTTGGATCGAGATTTTTGAGAGCTTTTTGTATAACTTCAGGTGCAAAGTAAATGTCAGAAATGCAGGAGCATTTACTTGAATACGTGCTGGGTGGTTGCCAGAGTGCAGGGTTGAGAGATGAAGGTTCGTAAACCGAGGTAAAGAAAGAAGAGAAAAGGTTACATATTTGAGTTGGATTATTGGATTTTATATCATCGAAATACATGTTAGCAGGAATATTTGACTTGTTTCTACGCTTCGATACATACGCCCAAAAGTGTTTAGCATTAACTGATATGCTATTTTCAACTGAGGTCATATACCGGTCAAAGCACTTGCAAACCTCTGATTTAAAACGTGTACGGTGGATTGAGAAGGTTTCATAATCCGAGGTATTACCGTATTTTTTCCATTTCACCCAAGCGTTTTCTTTTTCATGGAAAATACTTCTCAGGGCTGGAGTGAACCATGATGGGAAGTTTGATTTCTTTGGGTAAATAAGCGGGATATATAACTTGACAACACTATAGATAGTATCGTAAAAGGCAGTAACGGTTTGTTCGGCTGAAAGATCACAAAGTATTAGGTTCCAGTCCATTTTTTTAAGCTCCTGGTTAATAATGTTGTAGTCAGCTTTGGAAAATACTTCTCAGGGCTGGAGTGAACCATGATGGGAAGTTTGAATTCTTTGGGTAAATAAGCGGGATATATAACTTGACAACACTATAGATAGTATCATAAAAGGCAGTAACGGTTTGTTCGGCTGAAAGATCACAAAGTATTAGGTTCCAGTCCATTTTTTTAAGCTCCTGGTTAATAATGTTGTAGTCAGCTTTGAAAAAGTTAAGTTTGGGGGTGTTGTGCCGAGACATAGGCGGAAATTTACTTTCTAGGCTCGTAGAAACAGAGATAGGGGGGTGATGTGTGTCTGGTGGAACCAATGGTATACATGTTTTTGCTTGGCAGTCAACATTCGACAAGAATAAATCCAATATGCGTCCTAAATCGTTTCTTATTACGTTATATTGGCATGTATTGGAGAGAGATATGAAATTACATAAATAACTACTAAGCGTAGTAGTAGACTGAGGCATAACGTGATTAGGGTTAATATGGTCGACCCAAATCATGCATGGCAAGTTATAGTCTCCTACTACATAGCATGCGTCGGTACTGGCATCGTTTACAATGCTCTGTAACATGTTCAAATGTGTTGTGTAAACATCGTCGTGTGAGTGGGGCGGTATGTAGACCGCGCTTATAACGTGATATTTATTCGGACATGATGCGGGCAGTCGCACCAAAACATGTTCCAAGTCAGTATGCACAGGTCGACGATGAATGCATGAAGCTTCATAGCTTCCTGTTTCGTATTTTTTGTACAAAGTGAGAGTGGTTTTGGTTCGTCGAGGCAGCAATCTCCAGGCCTATGACAGCTCATTAAGCTTCATTACCTGCATGAATTGTCAACCACTGTTGGCTTAATGTGCTCTGGAGAATGCTCACTCAACCAACCAAAACCAATCTCAGTTTTAACTAAAATTAACAAACGGAATCCTTAGCCAAATACAGGTTGTTATAGGCTTGATATATCATATGTCATAACGAAATACTGAAGTCTTGTTCTTGGACTAGGAGAAATTTGACTGTGTGAAGAAAGACTGTGAGAAACCATTAATGCAGTGTTGACTTGATCTACCATACAATTTCTAGCGTTATTTGTTTTGATTTATTCTAGTGGATCTTGTAGCAACCACATCATTTAAATAAAAGCATAATCTGAAATAACTATATATATATATATATCCCACTAAGCTACGCTCATTGGCTTTACAAAGTGTATATCACCACCATTTTTGTGATGGGGCGAAAAGGGATCAGTTTTCAATATACCTGTGATGTGAGGTCAGCATTGTTCCGAACATCCTTGAGGTAAGCCGTCATAGCAGCAGCTTCCATCTTTTTCATATCATCATCCAACTTCTCCTTCTTCTTGAGTTCTTTGCTGCTCTTTTTACCAAGTTGGGATATGTGCTTCTGGACATTATCCTTGTGTCGCTTGCCACTCTCATGAAATGATATAGACTGTAAAGAAAATAACATACATAGATTCACCTCTGTTTCCCAGAGGGGTAAGCAGAGACAATGGATTTCCAGGTGTCATGATCTTCGCCTTGTTTACTGTCACGAAAGAAAATAAACTTATGTTTTATTGGTTTTTATTTATTTATTTAAGTAGGCTCCGCAGCAATTGCATACTCTCATAATATTACAAACTGCATTCAACAATAAGTTGCTAAGTGTAACAATCACTTAAGCATGTCTAACTTATAATGCTAACTAACATGTGGGTAGATCTAAATCTGAATTAAAATATCGAGAATAGACTTTAAAAAAGCGCTTGTCAGAAAATAAATTTTAGGTTATTAGACAAATAGATTATTAGACTGTGACCTACATTTGATCATATAGAATTATAATAAATTTTTATAATTTTTTAGGGAGCCTAAGACTAAGAAATTATTACATAGAATACTTACAACTTTGTTGTCAGCAAACCAACATTTGCAAAATTCGCAATATTTTCTTGCTTGTGATTTCCAATATTCTGTCCTAAAAAACAAATAATTTACTTTACTTTACTTTATCATATGGGTAGTGATATCATAGTGTCAGAGTTGTTTAAGCTGCCCAGTAGGCCACCAAAGTGGCTTATCAACTATTGCTTCATTAATTCAACCAGGACAGACAGTTTGACATGCCCTCTAAAGCCTGGAGATACTCAGAATTAAACATCTTTGGCCGGTAACTGGTTGTGAGCGCCTCAAAAACAAGTAATATATGATTCTTATCAAATTTCCTAGTCTCTCTCAATGCATGAAGCTGTCTAGACTACATTTAATGTTGTGGAGGAAGAATTTTACCCAGCTGTTTAAATGAAAGAGGCTTATGGCCTTGCTATTCAATTGGTCTTCTTGCAGAGTAATTACAAACAGTATAACAACACAGTCATGAAGAGGTAACAAACAGACATACATAATGCATAACTAATATAAGTAATCGCTTAACACTTTCACAGCCACAAGCCAACATGTGTCTTCAACCCACTAGTTGGGTGCTGGGCACTGAAAGTGTTAATGATATCAATAATATTATTTATAACAGGTTATAACATAATGTAACGATACTTCTGCAATTATCCCTTAGAGATTAACAAAAAAACAATAAAGCTTAGTTCAGAAACCACAGAGAAATGGTGTTAAGTACAAAGAAAATTTAATAAGATTTGAGCTTAATAATAAGCTCAATCTTATAAAATTTGATTAATAAATATTATCAAACCTTTTGACTTCACCTCTAACTCTATTCCTTTGTCTAAATTTTTAGTTAAATTTTAGATTTTAAACTTTAAAATTGCCATGCTTTTGCAAAATCTCATCTCAATTTTCAAGCTTTAAATTCTTTTTAATATGAATCGTAACAATACCAGTAAAAAATAATTCCAACATCCCTATGTAAAACATAGTGAAGATATTATACCACTGTAAAGTAGTTTTCCAAAAATGGTAACATTAAAATATATTTTTATCTAAATATTAAGCTTAATACAAAATTAACTGGCATTATTTACATAAACAATAGACTTTTATTTAACAACCACAGAGATTTAGTTGGTGTTGAACCTGCCTTCGAATCCAAAGGTTGCAGGTTTGATCCTCACACAATACAAATATTTGTGCTAATGAATATGTTTATTTGTCTTGGTCTGGCTGCTATTTATTGTATATGTACCTATTTACAATTATCTTCAAAAGACTTCAGGTATATTATTAACCCCAAATTTCCAAACTTATTAACCAAAACCATATTTTCGTCTTGGTTCCAGAATAACGTAATGGTAACTACTAGCTACTAAGTAATCATTGCATAAAATCACAAAATTAATTAACTACAAACATAATAATCCAAAATAAGTAAAATTCTGTTTACTTACATATTGCTGTTTAAGATGCAAAAACCAGTGATTTATTGCAGCGCGTACATGTAAGTTGCATATAAAAATATATATCATGCAAATAACTTATTTCTATGTCCATAAAAAAATTAAATACAGCAAAATTTACCGTAAGTACCTACTTAGTTTGATAAATAATTGTAGTTGGTACAGCTACAGAAATATTATCAAAGAGAATTTAAGGATTATGGCAAAAATGACACACACAGAGAATAAAACAATAGACAAATAAACATAATGACAGAGTCCATGCTAGACCCTCAGAGCATTAAATACTAGAGAGAGAGAGGACAAACTAACGCGTATTATTAGGTGTCTACAGTAGGCGCAAGGAGCATACACCGCCTGTCACTGCCAACAGTTCGCTCACTTTCGCGGCCGAGTGAACACGTCTGTGCTTTTGACAGAAATATTGAGTTTTACCCGAAATGCCGTCCTATGCAATCGTCACATGTAAACATCGTAGTGAAACTACTCATTTACACACCGATGGGATCACTTTTCACAGCTAAATACAGTTTATTTTTATAAAAATATCATCATCATTTAATGTAGTATTCCGAATTTTACTACAAAATGCAAGTGGTGAATTTAAATTTATTAGTTCGAATTGTGCTGTATACATTGCTGCTTTTCATAGGTAAACGTGTCAATGTATAGTTCTTACGCTGCAATGAATAATGCAGTGAACGATATGATCGCCCACGTATTTTTGCGCAGTACTTCCGCTGGTCATGTTCTTGGTGCGAGCCATGCTGTTTGAAACGTAGTGATTGCCTTCGTCACTGTACTCGAACGCGTATATCGATTGCTCTCACGGTTTTGTCATTGTCATTAGATAATGCCGTAAATGGAAAATATTTGAAATATCAAAAGCAAACATTTTATGTGACTTTAAAATAATATTTTTATATAATATATATATATAATAATAATTTTATAATAAATAAGTATTTTACGAATGTTTTAAAATTATACGGATTTTTGATAGTACATAGTTTTGGTATATAACTTTAAGAGCGAATATAATAAATAAGGTTTATTAAATTTACCTCTCTTTCTCGAAATTAGAATAAAATTAAAATATTTCCTTACAATTCGTCAAGGTTTAGGTAAGCCTTAGGTAATTTATAATTATACATGTTTTGGAGTCTACATAAGTTCGTTTCGATTTACGAAGTTTGATTTACATGAGTTCTACTGCAATACAAATGTGATCATTTTTACGTTTCCATCCAATCCAAATGTCAATGATTTCACGTCACCGAATACTTAAATAACCATTATATCGATAACATTCTATCGACTAGCCGTTGAACTCACTACAGCCTGCTGTAGTGTAGTACTGCCTTTGTGTGAGTGCATGCTGACGCAATTTGCACATTGTAAATACACAAATCCTTTTTGAATGTGTTACCCAATGGGAGCGAAGATTTACAAGAGTGTGTAAATGCAATGTGTGCGTGACTTTGTATTTATTCAGTGCGTCATTGTGTGCGTAAATTCATTTGGGGACACTTGGACTGCATAGGATATTAGTGGGACGGCCTATCTCCTATTTTAGATATCGGTGGCTAGACCCAACTCATAATTCAGGGAGTAAAAAAAAAGGAATGACTTTTTAAGAAAAATGTAAAGTATAACTACAAATTGAAAGGAGAACTAGTACTACTTGTCCGGGGAAGCAGTTTAAGCTTCCTAGACGAACCTTCGACTCGAAGAGGCCAACTGTAAACATCACGATTGCAAAAATGTAGCCTAACTCTTGTTTTACCAGTAGCTCTAACGTATAATACAAAAAGCCATAACATACGATGATGATGGCACAAATAGAGAAATCATACTTAGGTCTTAAGTATGATTTCTTGATTTGTGCCATCATCATTGTATGGTATGGCTTTTTGTATTCTGCTCGAATCATATATAGGTAGAAAAGTCTTCGGCGATAGGTACTAGACTGGTTTTTGGCAGCACATTCACAGGCTGGTGATTTCCTGTGATCTCATTTGTGCAGATTAAGATTTAAGGCGATCGTCAGTCCAGATCTTGATGGGAGCCGATGACGCGGTAGATACATAGAACAAAAGGGAAACGAATCTCTTAAATATATTAAACCAATCGCTTCACGCTTTTATTATGTAGTCAAAAATACAAATGTCAGTGATGGAATTGGACAACCGCAATGAAGAGATTAAAATCGTCAAAACGTTTCAATTTTACGAAACCAGCAAAGCTATCATCATGACATGATTGATCATCAAGCCAGCAAGGCAGGTATGACACCTGCCTTCTTAAAAGTAAAACGTTTTGACACGAAAATATTGGTAAAAAATATGTTATTTATATAAATTTATGAATGTCTTTCGTTGGTTAATTATTTGACAAGATATTTATGGCGGCAATAATAGGAACGGCTCGCATTGTAAGGAGGTTCCTTACTCTGTTGCCCTGACCACCGGCGGCCTAGGGCGTCAAACCTCGCCGCTGGAGGACCTATATTTTTTTCATATTTATTTATATATTATTGTATTCTTTATTGTTTCAATTTTATAGATATAAATATGTTAAAAATAAGAACTATAAATAAATAATTTGGGATGATAATAATAATAATAATATCTCGGGACAATGTCACACAGATCATCCTAGCCCCAAACTAAGCAAAGCTTGTACTATGGGTACCAGGCGACGATATTTATACTTATATAGATAGGCAAATACTTATATACAAAGAAACATCCATCACTCAGATACAAATATTCGTGCTCATCACACAAATATTTGCACTTACCGGGATTTGAACCAGGACCACCAGCTTCGTAGGCAGGAGCACTACCAACTAGGCTACGGTGACCGTTAATTATTTTCATATGGAATGCACACTTACCTAACTTATGAAGACTGTAAAAAGTATTAGAATAATTCGCAAAAATATAATCTGGATAATAATAAATAAGTAGCAAAAGTTAATATAATAGATTTTGTTTGTATACATTTGAAACAATCCACAAATATTATTAAATGTTTAAAAAAAATGAACAGGCAACATCAATTATTTCCAACTAGTGTTGTCTATGATTACAACAACAGGAAATGCTTGTAAAATTAACATTGAGTAGATTGTAAACTGTATTGCCCATACATAAAGTTGAATTTGTCTTGCAGACATTTTAAACTTTTTGCTTGATTACAAATGCATACGGAGTAATTTAGGAGCCGCGGCCGTGACCAATTTTCTTTGGGGGTGACTAGCTATCTGTTTGAAGCCTGGAGAAATCTCTCCTAAATTTAGATGATTTTAAAATTTAACACATGGTTATTTGCACTTAATGCTTTCTACATAAGAAAATACATAAGAAAAAAAATGTGAAGAAATGAATGTTTATATTATAATAATACCATTTTGTTGTAAAAGTACCGATCACCTGAAATTCACGGTTTAATGTTGAATTTTTAGAAGCAACAGAGAGTATGTAAGCACTATTGGGCACCATGTTTAGGTTTGTTTTGTAAGCATTTATGAAATTTGGAACTGGCAACACTGTTACATTGTGATGTCGTCGTCGAGTATCGAGTGTCGTTCGTCGTCTTTTGTAGAACTTTACCAAGGTAATGTTTACTTCTAGTTATTATGCATTTCTTTGTAATTTCCGCTGTGTTATTATATTAATTTATAGATTCTACAACTTCCTTGCTGATGTACTGCGAAATCGACAAATTGTCATTTATATATTTCTTCAAATTTCTTGGCGGCCATATTAAAATTAGAAGATAAAACTACGACTTTATTTTCATCCTGTGTTATCTCTACAATCTTATTAATTTTATTTAGAAATCTTGGCTATTTACGGAACAAATTATATGAACTTTATCGGATTTGTAATAGTTATTGTAGGTATATCTCAGGAGTGTCAAGATTAACTGTTATATTTATTTGTACTTATTTTTGTGCTTGTTGACGCGTCTCGTAATCTCGTTTACCTAAATTCGTTCCTATCTACATTTGTTCATTTATTGTTTCAGATATCCCCAGAATTAGTTGGTGAACGTGATAAACTTCTAAATAGCTTATGTGTCTAAAAGTGACTTTTCGTAAAATTAATTTAGTGTTGGACTTGGACAAAGAATTGTGATTCTAAGTTTCTAATTTTAGTCGCGTCCCTAGTGGCATTATTTGGCAAAATGATGACCGAAAATAGAATTAGTTCAAGTAATCACGTCGGAAACAGTATGACCAGTCAAAATAAGGGGTTCGTATTCTCTTTCTTAGTTTGTTACGTCTCAATTTCTTTGTACCTTTTGAAGGTGGTATTTTATTCAAATCCTTTATTTTACAGTGATGTCGTTAAAAGTATCGACGACATCGGTTGGAAATCAAAATTAAAAATACCCCCGAAAGACAGGAGAATTAGGACTAGTGTAAGTTTTTACATTTACCCTACTTTTTTTACTATTTTTAATTATAATACTTTATTTTTGTGTGTAGGAATCTTTACGTAATTAATTGAGCTAAATATGAATTGTTTGTTTACATACAATCTACATTGAAGTAAACAAACAAAAACATCTTGATGTGTAAAATTTTCAAAAGATAATATAAGATCTTAATCAAAATTCACACATTCTTGTTGACTTTATTATTTTGATTTATGAATTTTTTTGGTTTTATATAAATATTTTATTTCCTAATCCTAATTACACTTTAAAAGATATCTATGTCTATTTCAATTAAACTAATGTAATTCTGATGGTATTATAATTATATGGTTTGGTGACTGATACTGAAAGAGGTAAATGAAACTCATTAATGGCTGCTAGTAAACCTATTGGGTTAAAAATGTTTTAGTGAGTTCTATTTAAGGCACATCAAGTGATAAGTTAAGTGTGTATTTTGTTTGGGAAAATGAGCTCTACTGACTGCTATTATCTATTTAGGTCATACAATGTAATAGAAACTGAAATTTTGTTATGAAAGGTTCAGGGACTACTCAGTGACCTCTAGTTGACATTACTAGTAGCCATGAGAACTTCTGCATCCCTTTGGGGGTGTAATAATAATTTAGAAAGAATATCTACTTCAGAATGAATGGAAGTGTTTCTGGGTACTATCACCATCATACTTCAATAACCCACTCAATTACCTAGAGTGGTGAGTATTGCATTTAATAAATAAATAAAATAAATTTATTCAACAAAGATACACAGGAATGAAAATATAAAATACAACAAACTTGAACATAAAATATAGTAAAATTAAACAAGAAGAACCTGCTACTTATATTTCTCCTGCATGCTCTGCTGAAGGGTCACCATCTCAGCATAGGCTAGATGAGGGCACCTAGCGCTGGTTTTCAGTTGGCAACCATGTGTGCACTCTGACAGAGGTAAAGCCATTTCTAGATCAAGGACAGTCTTTAAAATAATTACTGGGAGTAGGCATTATTAATAAAGAATATTAAATAAGTAATATTAGGTCTTTACCTATGAAATTGCCGTTCTGCAGTACTGGCCATTTCAAATCAAAATAATTTTTGTTTGGCTAAGAATTCTAATTTCAAATTAATTTTATTTTAAAAACATGGATTCTTTTTTCCAAAAGTAGTCATTTCTTTATTGATTAGTGTTACATTTTCATCGCATTTCAATCTTTTTCGTCATCATGGATACGTTAAAAATTCGAGTAATTATGGAATATGAGTACCGTCGTGGCAGCAACGCGGCACAAGCGGCACGCAACATCAACGACGTTTACGGAGCTAACACTACAAACCAACGCACCACCTGTTATTGGTTTGCTCGCTTCCGTTCTGGAAATTTCGACCTGAAAAATGAACCTCGCGGTCGTCCGAAGACTTTGGTTGACAATGACGAATTAAAGGCGGTTGTGGAAGCTGATGATACACAATCTACGGCTGAATTAGCAGCAGCTTTCGACGTTAGCGTCAAAACAATATTGGTCCATTTGCGTCAAATTGGCAAGGTAAAAAAGCTTGACAAATGGGTGCCCCACGAACTCAATGATCGCCAGCGCGAAGTACGCGTCGAGACGTGCCTTGCACTGCTCAACAGACACACAAATGAAGGAATTTTGAACCGCATTGTTACCTGCGATAAAAAATGGATTCTGTTTGATAACCGCAAGCGCTCAGCAAGTTGGTTGGATCCTGGTTCAGCACCTAAACAATGCCCTAAACGAAAACTTACCCCTAGAAAAGTGATGGTCACTGTTTGGTGGTCTAGCGCCGGTGTGATTCATCACAGCTTCTTACCAAACGGGGTGAGCATTACTGCAGATGTGTACTGTGAAGAACTGAGCACAATGATGGAGAAGCTGGCGCATCTCCAACCAGCATTGGTCAATCGCTCATCTCCGCTGCTCCTGCACGACAACGCGCGACCTCATACTGCACAGCAGACGGTCTCCAAGTTGCAAGAACTGGGGTTGGAAGCTCTCCGTCATCCGCCCTACTCACCAGACCTTGCGCCTACAGACTACTACTTTTTCCAGAATTTGGATAACTTCTTGGCGGGAAAAAAATTCAATACCCGAGAGGCAGTACAAAATGCCTTTGAAGAATTTGTTGCCTCCCGTCCAGCTGATTTCTTTAAGAAGGGCATCAATAAACTGCCACTGCGATGGCAAAGATGCATTGATTGCATGGGTGATTACTTCGATTAATACAAATAAAAAAATTCATGAAAAAAATTCGTTTAAATTTTTTCATACAAAACGGCAATTTCATAGGTAAAGACCTATTATAATATAAAATAAAATAATAATATGGATAAATTTAATAAGAATATTTAAGACAGCTATTTCAATTAAATAAGGATAACAGAATGTTTGTTTACATTTAAGTTTTCAAATTTAATTTGATAAGATAGGAGAAATTTCTTTAGGTTATGTCTAAAACTGTATATTACGTAGATTTCTGATGGGCGGTGGAATGTCATTCCAGCATTTTGAGGCTGCATATCTAAAGCTACGACAAAAAGATGCAGACTTATGTGATGGAGTGGCTAATTGCTGCGCATATCCTGGCTCACTGTTGTCGGTGTTTACCACCAAGATCCTTGGAACAGTCTTTTATCTAGCAGTAATAACAATTAATAAATGTCTTGGGACAACTATGTACTGACATGTGATCCCAAGCTAGGCAGAGCCTGTACTGCATATGTGTAAATACATTCATATTATAGATAAATTTTACTACACCCAGTGGCTGTCTTACAGCTAAAATAAATTAATATAATTAACTAGCTGTACCTGCAGTTCTACCCACATAAAACTTTATAAATTATAGCCTATGTTATTCCTGTATATAAGCTATAGTATTGCAAAGTTTCATCAAAATCTGTTTCATCATACATCACATCCATACTCGGAAACTTGCATTTATAATATTAATAGGAGGTACTTTAATAATTTAAATATTTTTTTTTTTTTCTTAAAAAACCATGCCCACTCTATGGAAAGGAATTCCTGTCAATTGATGGACTTAAAGCTCAGACTCAGAACAACTATTTATGGCTCAAACAAGTAGTTGTCCTGTGTGAGAATTGAACCAAGGACATGAAGATCAAAGAGTGTCTTAACCACTGCGCCACATGCAGTAGTATAAATAATCTACACTTCTACTGGATACTTGAATTTAGAGTATAATCAACTTATTTTAAATTAACTGACAGTCTTGTTTTGACAAAAATATGTGCACCAAGTGTGCGAAGTCTTTTATCTGTACTTTTGTCACATTTATTTATGAACAGAACACATTGAGTTATCTTACAGTTTGCACTTGTTAATGTATTTAAAAAATACATATTTAGTTTTACTATTTCTTATAAGAGGTACCATTTCGTATAAGAGGTATGCAAAGATCATGACAAATGGAAATCCATTGTCTCTGCCTATCCCTCTGTGAAACAGGCGTGAGTCTATGTATGTATTTCTTATAATTTTTACCTATACCGTATCTGTGTGGAGTGACTTGACAAAACTTTTATCCTATTAATGTAAATTTTATGTAGGATTTATCACTGGAAATGTGTGCCTGATGTTTGTTGTTAATTTTTGATTAGCTAAAAAGGGCCCATCATGATTGTGATGGATAAAAGTGCCTATGTGGTTTCACACACATTTGGGTACTATAATATGTTCCGCGTTGCTGGCTAGTTTCCATTGAGTCTGCTCGCCGTGGCCGAAATTTGTCCAGGAAGCCGGTATGCTGTTTGAATATCAATTCTCACTTCACATTAGCAAAATCATACATAAGTTAGAATAAAACATTGAATAACATAACACACGTCTAATTAAATGAATAAAAAAAATAGTTTCAGTTGTCACTGTTGCGATTGAACAACTTACAAGTACGGTTAATTATTTTTAATTCCAGTTCTCGAATTAACAATTGTGACGGCCGGGCTGGCGTGGTTGATAGATGCTTGCCTTTCACGCCGCAGGTCGTGGGTTCGATTCCCACCCAGGTCAGATATTTGTGTGCATGAATATATCTGTTTGTACTGACTCTGGATGTAATTATCTATATAAGTAGGTATTTATATATTATATGTACAAGTTCTGATTAGTTTGGGATCAGATGGCCGTGTGTGAATAATGTCTCAGGATATTATATTATACCTCATTGATATTCCAATAAGGAGGATGGGCACTAATCTTACTTAACAACTTTTATGTTTGTGGTCTTGTTCAGTAACTTTGATAACCATGTTGATTTTATTTGTGAGGAATAAGAAAACAAAATGGTGGCATACATATCCTCTCTAAGTAGTTTGAGAGAGTGAGCTCGTGCTTGCGAGTTGCGATATATTAGAAAGACTTGAATAGTTTTTATTCATCAACACTATGAAATATTAAAGTATGAATTCAATGTACATGTGTATTAATTTGTTGTTTTGGATCAAGCGAAACTTGTTATCATATTAACATAATAAATATGATAAGTGGACTGATTACATTGAAAAACATCTTTATAGCACAATTTGAAACATCATACTGTTAAACATTTCTTATTACTATTTTGTCAAGGCCTATTTGAATTGATGTTTAGTACACTTTTGTATATAGATCTATGGTTTTGTTTAAGGCTCAGAATTCGCTATAACTATCTCGCTCGCGCATGTAAGTTTTATATGATTTTGGTAAAATGAGCTGAGTGGGAACAAAGCTCTTTCGTAGGCGATTTGTGTAGTTAATTCCTGAACTTACTTATTAAACACTGGTAGTTTTTTTTTTAAGTATTCAGATTCCGACACGAAATGGCTCGTGAGTCTGAATCTGAATTCTTAAAAATCGGACACACTATGGAAGAATAATCACCGAAAAAAAAACAAATATCCCATTGAATCCATGTAAAAGTAAAGACATCTGCTTAGCTACTACCAAGCAGCAGAATACCTTGCTGACCTAGTCTAAGAACAGTTTCATTGTATTATCAATCAATGCAAGTAACAGCTCCTGTAAGGCAGGATGAACATAATAATAATATCCTGGGTCATTATTTACACAAGACCATCATGATCCCAAACTGTGCAGAGCTTGTACTATGGTAACCAGATAACTTATATACTATTTTTCTTTTGGAATATATAGATAATAACACCCAGACACAGGACTAACAGATGTTCAGGCACACAGATATCTGTCGGGGCTGTGAGGGGCTCTACCGGGATTAAGTCATTTTTAACCTTTATTTATTTGAGCGCTATTTAAGAAATCTATGCTCGGCGACTTAGCCGGTAGATCCCCTGGGTGAGAATCTAACACACAACCTCCGACGTGAAAAGAAAGAATTTGCCAACCACGCCAACAGGAACATATATTTATATACATATATATATATATATATATAAGCATGTGATTGGTGAGCCCCAGGAAATTACAAGATCTGTCTATTATCCTGTCAGGCACAATCTTTGCTGTTTAATAATGGTGGCACACAAGTCGATGATTTAGTTGGTGGAGAGACTTAACTAAATCAATGAAATCAAACTATGTGATTTGTATCTCAATCGATCTTATAATTTTACCATGACTTTAACAAAGTATTTTTGTTTCTCCTTAATATGTATGCGTATTATTATCTTTCTTATCATTCCGTTAGTATGTATGGCTTATTTACATTTTGTTGACTTAATGTAGGGCATGCAAATTGAATAGGTAAACAATTCTTTAAGTATTCAAAACCATACCATAACTTATGGTTAAAATTGAGGTACATAATTTAGGTACAAATTATTACATAGATGAAGTGAAGAACTGAAAGTGAACCTTATACTTTTGTGATAAAGTTGAAAATCTATAAAATAAATTTGACAGATTGGGGTAGCTTGATGTGCTGGCGTCTGTACAATGTCATTGAATAATACTACGTACCCTTCACGTAGTATTATTCAATGACATTGTACAGACGCCAGCACATCAAGCTACCCCAATCTGTCAAATTTATTTTATAGGTTTTCAACTTTATCACAAAAGTATAAGGTTCACTTTCAGTTGGGGAAATTTGACGGATTGCGGTAGCTTGATGTGCTGGCGTATGTACTAACATTTAAGATTGCCCAAAAATAAATTTATGAATGAATTTGTGTTCTCTCTTAAATGCAACACTGTTGTTTGTCACCGTCATACGGTTAATTAATCTTTAATTCATAAAACTCCTACAATCCTAAAACCTTAGATCCATCAAACATGGGTAAAACTATGAGTTTCATACGAAACCCCTAAAATACAAGTAGAAATCAAATGCAGCAGAATCTCCGGATTCTATTAGCAAGATGGTTTCTACTTTTACTATTCGAACAACGGCAATAAAATATTAATTATTGGCACAATAATTTCAGCGTTCCTGAATCAATGCCGATAATCTGTCACACCAACATATTTTGTTGATTGAAGCTTTTATCAAATATTCTGTTGTCAGCGTTTTTAAAATTATCAAGGGAATAAATCACGTGATGGCTAAATTAGGTTTAGAAATAAGGAAAGCGTCGTAAGAAAACCAGGAAGGCTTGATAAAGTGGACAGGATAAAAATTAAACTTTAATGAGTAGTAAAATTATCTTGAGCTGTTATATTATTTAGATAAGGATAAGGATAATAAGATAATAAGGATATAAGATAAGGTTAATCGTAATCCGGAACAAATTTAGAAATAACAGTGAAGATAAGACAGTGGGCACAACATTTTACCGTACGGCAAGACCTTATGTGTAAGTAGTGTCTAACGTTCGTCACGAACATTAGTTTAATAGGTGTATAACCGTTCTAATTGGAATAAATGAATAGAGAGTGGCGGAGCCATACATAATATATTATAACAGTTCTTACATGCATTTGTCAGCATTCGTCACTGTTATTATTATTCGTTCTTTATCTATTTTTTTAGTGTTGTGGAATTTTATGCGAATGGTGGACTCTAATTAATCCACAATAATTGTGGATTAATTAGAGTCCACCATTCGCATAAAATTCCACAACACTATTCGGATAATATGGGCCCGTATTTCTAATTATTAGAAATACGGGCCCATATTATCCGAATATGATCTCTCTTGTTACCTTTCAATATTTTCGAATAATTGTTATTTGAAAACGGGCTCATATTCGAATATGACCTCTCTTGTTACCTTTCAATATATTCGAGTAAATGTTATTTGAAAACGGGCTCATATTATTCGAATAGGATCTCTATTTTTACCTTTCAGTATTTTCGAATAATTGTTATTTGAAAACGGGCTCATATTATTCGAATATGATCTCTCTTTTTACCTTTCAATATTTTCGAATAATTGTCTAAACTTTGAACAGTAAATTCAAAGAATAATTGCTATTGCAGCACGGTGTCATTGCTTTTAAAAGAGTAGTTTATAGTTGTTTATGTTTAAGCGTAAAAATACACTGGGTGATAGTGCATAACGGAACATCTGCGAACTCCGCGGTACCGTAAATACGTAGAATGAACAGCCGAAAAAACAGACATTGAGGAACTTCTAATGGTCTAACATGCACTTATTTCATGTATTTTTTCTGAATTAATTTCATACATGCAACTCAAATATACACTTACATGAATACACAGTTCAATCCAAATACTGTATTAGTAGCCTCTAACTTGACTTTGAATGACGGAGACGCCGTACCATCATTCCGGAATTTTCTATTATTCTATAGGTGGTACGGCGGCAGGTGTAGTCTCCTGACATAGTTGAGCGGGCTAGACAGCTTTTCGGCAGTGTTGCTAAAGCCGTGTGCCCCTGAAGTATGGCCCTATACTGACGCGCTATTTTACCGTACTTAAATCAGAAAATTGTGAATTAAATCATATGTTCACCCAGTGGCTAATTATACAGACCAGACCGATTAAATAACAGACCTGTCGCAATAACCTGATTTCTTCCCATAATAATGTCGCCACGGTCGTTCCACTTCTAGTGTACCTTATGCTCCGATACGCCATGGCCATGGAGACCCAGGGTGTGGCAGAGCTTGTCAATCTAGAAACAGAGTGCATTTGATAGGGTTTGGCGCCGTAGTCTTTTATCGCAGTTGCAAACTGCTTTAGGGATTTGCCAGTTGTTTGACTCCAACCGCATTGACATAATGCTGGCGTCCTGGCTGTTTTTGCTGCATGTTAGTTATATTTAGTCACTGAAAACTTAATAGCTTACAAATGAAAGCAGCGAGAACTTTCTATAAAGCCTATATCTCTCGACTAATTTATGAGGAGGGTCTTGAAAAACTTGGCTCTCTTATCGTATCTTGACAATTTCCGATTGTCGACGACCAAATTATAAGCCAACATCTCTAATAATTTTAGAGCACCGGTAAGCCGGTGTTCTTGTTCAAATTTGAGCTTTTAAGCTATATTGAACCACTCAGTCAAAGAAAATTCATGTTAGTTTCTTTTATTATTTACGAATATTCGACTACTTCAAATAGCAAATTGAAAAGACAATTGTATGACTCATTCTTATTGCAGCGTTATGTATGGTGTTTCAATTGCAAGAAAAAAATTCACGACTGATGTTGCTTATTTCAATGTTGGTGGACGCGGCTTCATTGTAACGACACCAAAAGCACATTCATTGACCGAACGCATAGTATCTTTGAAAGTTATGCTACTTGGTAATCGAATATGTAGCAGCTACTTATTAGTTTCAATGAATTAGTACGTTATTCATTATAATGAACGGTAGGGATCTATTTTGTGTACAATTGTTGATCATGGCTTGCAATATTTGATAGGGTTGGGTAAAAGGGTGTGGGACTAGCCCCATACGAATGAAAAGACAAAAGTTCTAGGAGGTCGCAAGTACTAATGTCCTGGTATGCCATGAGCCCTCGCAATTTAAATTAAAAATATCGCACGCATTTTTTTATGTTTAACTTATAATTGTAGCTCGATTACTTATGTATGTATTTTATTGAATTTAAAGGATGTAACAGACACAAGAGGTAATGAGTTTGAAGAGTTTTGCCTAAAACGTGAGCTGCTGATGGGAATTTTTGAGAAAGGATGGGAAAAACCTTCCCCCATTCAAGAGGCTTCCATCCCCATCGCACTTAGTGGTAAAGATGTCCTTGCACGAGCTAAAAATGGTACCGGCAAAACTGGCGCTTATTGTATTCCAGTTTTAGAACAGGTTAGATACTGTATACTACTGCTTAACAAAATTTTGTTAATTTCATTTGTGTTAAATGAATATTGTGTTATTAGTATTAATATTTTATTCTGGAACAACAACAGAAATATTTTTCGGCCCGTAATTATTAGCTATATGACTACATTCTCATTAGCGTCTTGTCAAGTGTACGCGTTTCCTGAGCG
Source organism: Pseudoips prasinana (assembly GCA_951640165.1). Lineage (NCBI taxonomy): Eukaryota > Metazoa > Arthropoda > Insecta > Lepidoptera > Nolidae > Pseudoips > Pseudoips prasinana. The sequence goes on along the minus strand of OX621243.1, from coordinate 31,586,302 downwards.
TAGAAGAAACCCCGTTGTAACTTTCACCAACTTTACTCATTAACAGCACTGGATCTTTAGCTAACAAATTTCTTATGAAAAATACAGTGCATTTAATATCGCTACCTATTCATTTCGCCGCGTGTTACAGAAGAAGCGTCATAGAACCTGTTTACGCGCTGCAGACAGACAATTAAACGAGTTTGTAATAATAATACCGTGTCTGTTTCGTACATAAAATAGAAAGACATGTATTGATATTATTTACAAAATATTGAGACACTGATTCGCTTAGGAAATAAGTTGTCTTATTCTTTTGAATGACAAACCACATTTGAATGATAAAAGACAAAGAATGGATTTAGGTAGGTTAGGTACTCCTTATTCCTCAGTAAGTAGATATGATGCTCCACGAGTTCTCTCATAACTGTACAAGGTCGTCCACATGCTCTCCATACTAGTTATAATTATTTAATTTACTTGATATTGGCGTTGATAATGGTTGGAGCCATTATGCTTAAGAAATAAAGTGAAGGCAAAGCATATCTCAAACTGAGAGAACCTGTGAAGAAATTCCCATGCTCTAGAGATGTTATAACCACGCACTAATGATGATTGTTTTGGATTCCCCTTCACTTCTGATAAGTGACAAAACCCGTATATATCTGAAAAAATTGTTGTTGCTTTAGGATTATATTAAAAAAGTTGATACATTTTCTAAAGTGATATTTATGATGTTTTAGGTTGATCCCAAAAGAGATGCTATTCAAGCTTTAGTTGTGGTACCAACTAGGGAGTTAGCACTCCAGACATCACAAATTTGCATTGAGCTGGCAAAGCACACAGATATTCGCGTTATGGTCACTACTGGAGGCACTAATCTCCGGGATGACATTATGCGTATTTATCAGAATGGTAAGTCCCACTACCAGTATAAATTATTTATGCAGTTTAAAAGGCTTTGCGGTATTCGATTGAACCAATGATATTATGATGATTTAGATTAAATTTTCGGGTTTCGGATCTAAACAAAAAGGGCAACTCTTTATCGAAAACGCTCATTGTAATGACCTAAAATTCAGGCTCATATGCTGGTGGACCGCACAACAAAGCAATTGGTCCTCCCATCCTACTTCTGGCCGGTCGGAACAGTTCGTGTTATATATTAAGGGAATCTAGAAAGTATCTATTAACACATCATTTCATAAGTCTAAAAGCGGAAAAGACTTGCTAGGTATTAGTTATTTATTGTAGTTAAATGATTTCAGTTCAAGTTATAATTGCGACGCCAGGGCGTATGATTGATCTCATGGATAAACAAGTTGCCAAGATGGACCAGTGCAGGATGCTGGTTCTTGATGAGGCAGATAAACTTCTTTCTCAAGACTTCAAAGGAATGTTGGATATGGTTATTTCACGGTTCGTATACACAGTCGCCTATATACATTTTGTTTAATAAGCTTAATGCGTACCTAACGTGACCAAATATCCTGCTTTTGGCATGAAAGTTTTTTTATAGTTTTAAAGACAATATTCTTATTTGATGATATCGTTAGAGTAGTTGTCACTATTCTAACACTACTTACCTTCATTTAAATGAAAAATAATAAAAGTAATTGTAAAAGTAATAAAATAAAACTTAAGATTATATTTCATCCATTGTTATCCATTGGCACAGTTTTAGATAAAACTGTGCCAATGGATAACATGCTCTCTCTGATGACAATGCTTGTTTATTGACCAAATTCATTCAAGTGGACTAAGTTTCCGCGGATCAATGTGCTACTCTTTTGGAAATCTAAGAATGCCTATTAAATATTTAAAAAACATTTTTAACAAGAAGCAAATGATTGACTACATGTTAGTGAAAGACCCATTTATAGTTATCAGTTTTTCCAGTTTATTCTGTATAATGACTTCTTGTAAATAAACAATATGTAAGACAACTTGTCTACCAAGTGCATGTCTTAGAGGCAGTTTTTGTTTTCCAAAGTTCTATCTATGCCCTATTTTTAACATACACACTATATTAAGTTAATGAACAACAACTAACAGTGTTATATTTTTCTTTACATTATTATGAGTTTTCTTCTAACCTGATTTCATTAATGTGCAACAAAGGTAAGAACATTATGTTTAGGAGCTTAGTCTGCTTTAAACTAAGGTCGCAGGATTAGGAAAGGCGTCAGCTTAAGTATAGTCCGAAAATCTCAACTGGTGAAATAATTGGTGCTTTTTTCAGTAATCCCATTTGCTAAGATGGATTTTTTAACATTTATTTCAAAGAAAATTTGATGTAATAATGATCCTGCCAGTGGAACCCAATTGAGATTTTTGTTATATAACAAACTTTGGGATACTCCCTTTTCCACCTTTCCTTTCCTTTTCCCTTTACCACGCCGAAAAAATAAATGGTCACGAAATCTTAATTAATAAGTGCTGTTGTTTGCAAAACAGATTACCCAAAGAACGCCAGATCTTGCTGTTCTCCGCTACCTTCCCACTGAGTGTGAAACAGTTTATGGAGAAGCACTTAAGAGAGCCCTATGAGATTAATCTCATGGAGGAACTGACACTTAAGGGAGTCACGCAATACTATGCATTTGTACAGGAGAGACAGAAAGTTCATTGTTTAAATACACTTTTTTCAAAGGTTAGTTCCATCACTCTTTTGTTTAGTTTTATGCATATTATAATGATGATATTTTTGGATTCCCCTTCACTTTTTATAAGTGACAAAACCCGTATTTCTGATGAACATTCGCCATTGTAGGAACCGAACTGAAGTCGCGTATGTTACATTAGCCTCTGTCTGTTGCAGCTACAAATAAACCAGTCGATAATATTCTGCAACTCGACCCAGCGCGTGGAGCTGCTGGCCAAGAAGATCACGGAGCTGGGCTACTGCTGCTACTACATCCACGCGCGCATGGCGCAGGCGCACCGCAACCGCGTGTTCCACGACTTCCGCGCCGGCCTGTGCCGCAACCTCGTGTGCTCCGACCTGTTCACGCGCGGCATCGACGTGCAGGCCGTCAACGTGGTCATCAACTTCGACTTCCCGCGCATGGCCGAGACCTACCTGCACCGCATCGGCCGCTCGGGCCGCTTCGGCCACCTGGGTATCGCCATCAACCTCATCACGTACGAGGACCGCTTCGCCCTGCACCGCATCGAGCAGGAGCTGGGCACGGAGATCAAGCCCATCCCCAAGGTCATCGACCCGGCGCTGTACGTGTCGCGCCCGGACGACGACGACGCCGACAAGTAACGCCGAGCGCGCACTGGACTTGCTGACTGGTGAAAGGAACTGCATAGTTTAAATCTTAAAAACAAAAACTTATTTGTAAAAAAGTGTAATGAATTTATTGTAACAAAATGTGAGTGTAAATAGTTGTGAGTAAGACTTTGACCTGAAATGGGTTACTTTTTTAAAGTGTAAATAAACCACGCATCGGGACATGAACGAAAGGTATCTTGCGTACTTTGTCCATATTGGATATCGTTTGCGAATTCCTACATTGTTGAAATATAAAAAAATATTTATTTGAGCATCATCTGCGAGTCTACCTAGATTTGTTCATCATCTTACATAAATTGTGGTTGACTTTCTCTGATATCATGAATATACCTATCTACCTGCACCATTAAAGTTTGAGCTAGCACCGATTTATGTTTCTAGACAAAACATGTAAAATTCAGTGTAGCAGGTAGGTAGGGTAAGACTAGCTCAGACAACAATACCTTGTTAATAAATAAATATTTCAGTGTATTTGATATTGTTTCGGACCGCTTGAAACAATATCTATCAAGAAGCCGCGTTGTGATAAAGAAAGGTCATTGTGATAGCTAACCTTTAGGCAGACCTGAAACTGATCTCAAAGAATGAGCGTAATCAAAATATAATTGAATTTCAGTCTTGTTTGCCTTGGTAAAGTATCATTTTGACCTAGCTTTACTGATGTTACTCCAAATGTTATTATTTTTTTTTCATATTATATTTAAGCGGTTTTGTCACAGTGTAATATCCATAGAACGATTATTGAAGCCATGGAAGGCAATAATTATAAAAGAAAGTATTTATTTATCCAATTCATGGATGAGCCTAAAGATTTAAAACATGTGATACAATCTTTTTTGCCTTCCAATTCTTATTTAGTAAGAAATTGGCACAACACATAAACCTTTGAAAGCTGTGACGTTAAACATGTTGGGGAATGAAGTAAACTGCTGCGGCTTGCAGATACAACATTCCTCATACTGGGGTGTTAATTGTTTAAGGGAGCTTTGTTCATAACAACTACCATCTGCTCTCTGGGGATAAAAAACGATTCGGGATGTCAAGTGAAGAGTTCAAAACATTTGGTTGCCCAACCTCGATTCTACTCTATTGAGTAGATTCAATCAAAGTTTTGTCAAATATTATTGTTGGTCTTTTGCTTTAAATTTAATTATAATTATTATACACGATACTTTGTCCTACTGTCAATGCATATTCCACTGTAAAATGAGAAAACAATTCCAAACATTTCTAAATGATTAAGAAAGACTAGATTTATTTTTGCAAAATTGACATGTTATTTTATTAGCCTGATAAGTTGTAATAGATAAAGTATTTGGAAATGCTGCTTTGCTATAATGCTGAATGATTTGGTAGAAGTAAGTTTGAAATTTGAAATTAATGGTTGGAAGAAATAGCATGCGAAATATTGTGGGTCAGGGAAAATTATTTTGACAAAATATATCTGTGATATAGATGGTTTCATGGTACACCCAGCAACACAGCAACTGTTATATGTTTATAGTTACTAAAATATACGGAATAATGATATGTTGAGGGAATATAATCAACTGTGTTGCTGACCGTGCGTAACTGGACTATTAAGAGAAATGCGTGTACCTATTAACTATACGTATATTTAATTGTTTAGTCTTCCGATTATCACGAAATATGTATTATGTAACTGACCACTTAATTTAAGCAGGTTAATAAAATAAAACGGCAATTCGTTTATTCGCCTCCAAATGACATTGGTTCTTGGTGCATGTCTGTATGCCTGTCTGATAAGGGGCTATTTTTAACAATAATAGTATATTATCATCTATAATACGTAACTGCATCGCTCTACACTGATAGTCGAACTCATGTACGCTAGTATGATCTCTATTTTCAATTTAAATAATATTGGCGTACGGTGCTTTGACAGGCCAAGTAAAATGAAATTATTGTACCTTAATGTGGCTTAATATAAAAATATAGATGATAATAACTGGAATTAATGTCATGTTATTTGACAATCTGGAAACAGTAATGTTAATTGTACCGGATTATTGAAACACAAATAGAAAGCATATCAAATAAGATTTTATGACAATGTTATAGTTTCATTAAATCATGCTCTTATACAAGTAACATTGTGCGGATAAATATACATTCTAGAAAGATCTTATATTGGCAGTAATTATTCCGTAACTTAATAATTATTTATCTCGTTTTATCTATTACAGAAAGTATATTGTTGTTAAAAAACAGGCCAAAAAATAAACTCTTCACGCCATTTTCTCTTTCATTTTACAAGCCTCTCGCCCTACATTACATGAAAAGATAATGTATCTACTTTGCAATTAAAAGAATAATCTATTATGTCACTTATACTTAGACCTGATTTTAGTCGCCCCAAAGGGCGACTAAAATCAGGTCTAAGTATAAGGTCAGTATAAGGTCTGTTTAGCAAATTTATGGAGATACTGTCCCATAAAGTTAGTTTCATTGAACGGGATTACCCTTAGCGCGCTATTTAATACTAAAAATCCAGGGGTCGGCTTCTAAACACATTTTCCTAGACAAGAAGCATTCTAAAGGATATTAGGATATTATTGTTATTATTAAAAAGGTTTTCCGTGATAGATATATTAATTTGAAACTGTTGGATTCGTCTCCCTCTTTGAAGCGTGTCTTTTATCTTACTATTAATCAGGCGATTTTGAAGCTTCGGTTTGCTGTGCTCATGCTGCAATGGTGTCAGAGTTCAGTTCTTAAATAGGAACGCTTTTGACTGCCTCGTTAGTCTAGTGGTCTAGTGTTCAACCGCAAAATACTGAGGTCCTGGGTTGAAATCCCGGGTCGGGCCAAAAAGTGATTTTGGGATATTTCGCAGTATCAACCCGAAGTCTGGGAGTTGGCGGTATTATACCCCCGTGCTTCGGAGAGCACGCAACGACGTCGGTACTGTGTAGGGGAGCGGAGGGTAATGAGAGTCAGCGGGTAATAGGAGCGGTGCGTCTAGAGATAAAACTATAGCTCGTATACACTCGGTTGCCCCTCGGGTGCCTTCGTCATACTGCGGCCGTGTTCCCCCACCGCGCTAGACTCGCCCGTGCCACGCATTAAGTGACTACGGGCGCTTGTCGATTTTTTGCTCCGTGCTTATAAAAAATACGAAATTTTAACAGACAGGTAAGTTTGAAGTTATTCTATTTTATAGCTAATATAATCAATTTTGAGAATATGTGCGTCTAATTTAATTTCAAGCTAAATTCAGGATACCATTTTATTAAATTTCAAGATGGTGGTATTCGGGTAATCAGAGCTTATTAGGCTATGATTACCCCTTATAGCTCCAATTACTTGCCCCATATATATTTTAATATGTATTATTTTTAGATGCCAAAATGCCTAGAAAAGGGAACGCACCACTACGAAAGGGTCTTAGACTGTTGAAACCTTAAAAAATGCTGTCAAAAAGCTTAATCCAAAGAAGGAGGGAGAAACCAACAACAAAGAAAGAAAATGTACCATAGAAAAAGGGGAAAATACGCAAGAAGACGACCAACAAAAAAGAAAAAGTGAAAAGAGACGTCTAAAGAATAAGACGTTGAGAATCTTCCCCATTCTTCTCCCATTATACATATGGGAATCTATAGGCTCTCATTTCCCGCGTAGTCGGGTAATGAGAGCGATTCTGTTTTTTTATAAAAAGTTCATCTGTGGCCGAATGCCTAATAATATAACGTTTTAGTTGTGATTAAATGATAGTCAAATAAGTAAGGATTTAGTTTTTAATAAAAAGTTCCTAAAGTATCCATATATTTGTCTTTTATTGAACTTTTTCCTTAGTAGGCTCCAATTTCCCCCGCTCCCCTACATCTTTCCGGTCGTGTCGCAGGTCTTCCCATCGGATCAGAGTGGTGGAATAGAAAGTGTATAAAATACCTGTGTTTGCAGATACACATGGGAACTATAATATGTCTTGCTTAGTTGTTAACTAGTCTCCATTAAGAGTGGCCGCCGTGGCCGAAATTCGGCCTGGAGGACGATATAATACAGTAGGTAAAGTATTACAGAATTTTGGCTAAAGGAAAATCTAATATTTCACTAAATAGTTGAAATACAGCTCTACTCACATGACTACTTTCGCTGTAATTTGGAGCAAAATCAGACATAGCTTCCGTTACGGTTTTCAATAAATTGTTAAGTATCGACTTTAGTCTCCGGTCGGCCACGGGGCTCGTTATTGAGATCAATTCTAGAACGAATGTGATCATACGTAAGAATTTCACCTACGCTGGCACATCACAGTATTTCATTTAGGTATTCTGAATAAGCAATTTGTTGCGTATATTCTTGAACTTGAAAAGTTCGTATTTAAACAATTCATCTTTATTAGACGCCTAAATTCAGACTTGAGGAAATGGAATCGGCCCAACAAATTAGATACTTTTCAGAGTTAAGTTTCATTTTGGATAAGAGTAGGGTTTCCCCGGATTTGTCCCAGATTAGAGGGCATCCAAACGGGGTTGTGCTTGTATTCCGGAGTTATACACGATGCTGACAGTGAGCCGCAGAACGGTTATGACTGTTATCATGACCGGGTTCTGGGTGCTTAAATTCAGGGTTTTCACGCGTTTTGTCCTGGTTTCCACATTTTGAGAGATGGTAGCCCTAGAAAAGAGGAGCCTTTGCCTTATGAGTTTACGCCGAACAAATATTTATTTACCTGATTCTGCACCGAAGAGGGCACAGAGTTCAGGTGGCTAATCTTTTGCTATTAAGATAATGGCTCTCCTTTCGCCCACTTATTTTAGGGATTTTAAATAATTAGACACGGGAACATGTATAATAAAAGTATTTATTGAAAATCAGTCATAATTAAGTACATATTGTTGTAATGGATGTCATAGCACTGTTAACTTATAGGTATATGATTAATTACGTCGTATAATAGGCTGTAACCATTTTGTTGTTACATTATATACACATAAAGGTCATAGTTCATTGCACAACTACTTGACTGGTCAATATTTAGCCGTCAACTAGGCAGCATAGAAGACACGTATTACGAGCTGCCCATGACCTGTAATCAACGATAAATAGTTGACCCGTTACTTTTAGTAAAACATATCGAAGTGGTCGCCAGATAGCAGCTGTGTTGGACTCTAAAAAAACATGAGAATATCGACTAAAACATCTAGTAATAGCACAGAAAGATAATAACTTTAATATTAGCATGGAAGAATATTTACTAAGGTCTCCCAATGTTAAGATTCAATATATTCTAAATTAATTATGCTTGACAATATTAATGCTTTTTGGCGACCAAGGAAGGGAAGACGCCAAGGGGTCATCAGGCCCCCTTCTAGGTGCACCGATGAGCTTGTGAGGTTGCTGAGGGCCGCTGTGGGCAAATTGTGGAGGTCTTTGAGGAAGCTTTGTCCAGCAGCTGACTTCTGGCGGCTTATATGAGGATGGTGGTGATGATAACGAATGTTTACATAAATCATTGGCGATTCACAAACCAATATATTTGAGAGTTTTAGTGTAATATGAAGTGCGCATATAATATTTGTACACCATGCAAATTGGTAGAACGTAGCGAACTAATTGCTTAATTATGTATCATTACATTTTTGTACTGCATGTATGTTCACAAATGAATATGAATACTATTCATCAATATGTTTACAGAAGCTATGGAGCCTACGAAGTACCGAGTCAACTGTTCTTTATATTACATAGAAATAAAGCTTTCAATTTATTAATTTGCAACACCGAGTTGTTACCAAAATCTGATTGACCAGCCGTAGTTATGATGGTATAATGTGCAATGCTTCAAAACCTAAAATATTTCAAAATAAAAAAATACAAAAAACTTATATTTTAAAGATATGTATAAGGAGATACAGTTTTATTAAAATATCTTAAGATGTAATAATTAATTTCCATTTAAGATACTTTAATATTATTGACTATGTAATAAAATGGCTTCGGGCGGGCACTAATGAATAGCAATATTTGCTATACTATTTACAAAACTATGTCGTCTTTCTTTCAGAATATGGCATATTTACATACAAACTTTTACTCATAAAACGAAAACGGAAAACCGACTTTACGCGCATACATCGTGTACGGCATGGTAGAGGACTAAAGGTTGACAATTAAAAAATATATAATTTTTATTTAATTAAAAATTTATGATTATTATAAATAGTGCGGGATACTTAAGTTTTGTGGCCATTTGTTTCTAAAATACGTAAACATATAATGGCTTATGACAGCACATGAAGCAAATTGCTGCACAGTAAACGTGGCCGGGGCGTCACCGACCTGAACATGACGGTTCACTTACGTTTACGCTTCAGCACAAAACGCGGCTAACCGAATAAGCCGATGAGCTAACACACTTCTGAAGAGTTGACTTTCTAACCATGATGAAGACTGAACGCCCAGAGTCTAACAGTGCCGGATGGGGTTTATAATAATTAAACTACGAATATTCCTTAAAACTGACGGTCACCGTAGCCTAGTTGGTAGTGCTCCTGTCTACGAAGCTGGTGGTCCTGGGTTCGAATCCCGGTAAGTGCAAATATTTGTGTGATGAGCACGAATATTTTTTTCTTAGTCATGGAGGTTTTCTATGTATTTAAGTATTTATCTATCTATATAAGTATATCTATCGTCGCCTGGTAACCATAGTACAAGCTATGCTTAGTTTGGGGCTAGGATGATCTGTGTGACATTGTCCCTAGATATTATTAAAAACTGTTGTGGTCCGAAGTCACTTTCTTACTAAGTCAAAGAAATTGCGCTGTCGATTCACACAATCGATTTAATGTTAAAAGTAACAACAGTGTAATGATCAATTTCATTGAATGTTGAATATAATTTACATAGAAACATCATAATAATAGCATTTAAAAAATATAAATACTCTAAATTTAAATCATTATGCTGCAAAGTGCGAAGTTCGGTTGAATTATGGAATATTTTAGTTACACTTCAGGTCCTCTATGTATAACTATTCATTTATAAATAAATTAAGATAAAATTAGTACACACAAAATAAACTTCTTATACCAACGGCAATGTCATATGTATGATTATGTTACTACAGTAGGCGCCTTATAATCCATTCTTATATAATCCAGACACTAGTAAATTCTTAAAAAGAAAGGTGTTTTTGCAGCTCTACTGCTGTACAATTACACTGCCCACGATTCTATGTAATACCAACGAATTTATTTTTTAATTAATCCAGTATAATTCTTAAGTAAATAACGCAAAATACTGAGTGAAAAAAGTTTTAGTAATACAGAAAATTAATAAAAAATAGAGATATATAATGACATGTAAAATAGTTAACGTAAAACACAGAACCGTAAGTTCGGGTAGTTTACACAGATCCTGTTAGGGTGGGATATTTGTATATCACCAACATTGCTCTCACCAAGCTGGAAAGTCCCATAATCCACCATTTCTGGCACTAGAGAAAGACGACAATATAGTATGTGCCAGTATTTTGTAAAAATATGTTAATTTTTAGAACTTACTTGACTTGGTTATTGTTTTATAATTTTAATTGTGCGTTTTACTTATTAATTAAGAATACTACGATTCTAGTTGGAATTAAATAAGAGATATTTAAGATCTTAATGTACAGAAAATTACATAATAAAACATTCCCGTTCCACAGATATATACCGATCATAGGACGTAATATTTTTCTGCACATTATTGAAACTAAATCGATCAACTTGTAGAAAGTAAAATTGTAGGAGTACAATAATTGTGATCCTTTCCACACAAAGTGTTTTAGGTACCGGATTACCGAGCGCCTACTGTATTAACTTACTTTTATTGTTCATAAAATGACTAAAAAAGTTCCATAAAAGAGATCAAACTAATTTAAATAAGTACATACAAAAACATTGTAACGCTAAATGTTTTATCGATATTACTTATTAGTAATAAATATTAATAGCATTTTATGGCAAATTGTTCTGAGCATAAATTTAAATAAGACAAATTCACACAAACAATTTTTATATATTAATTTATTATTATATTAAATTACATTTATACGCAGCTTAGCTTTATGTGGATATTACAAAATATATTTAGTATAGTAACGATGAAAATTAAATTCGATACTATATTGCGCGTATTTAAAGTTGACGACCAACACCTAATTGTTGCTCTATGTATTCTCGAGTCCTTTCTCCACATACGGGCAGTGGGAATATAGTTTCCATCCTATTTTGAACTATATTAGTTTGTAATAAAGTTCAAAACCCAATTTGATACATACCTACTGCCCGTTAACCCATTAACTGTTAGTGGCAATATAGTTGCCACCATATTTTGAACTCTCTTGGCTTGTAATAATAATCAAAGTCAATCGATTAGAAAATTACCTACTACCAGTTAAACGGTTAAAGGACAACTAACATATTATTATAGAACTTTTCCAACAACCCGATAAAAAACACAGTAATATTTCGATATATATTCAAATAATATCTAAAAAAAAACACACTAACGGTAAGTTTAACTGGGTATTAAGTCGATCCCTTAATTCGAGACTATTATATGTAAAAGTACCACTTTCCAAATATTTTATAGCATTTTGGGAGGCATACTTCTATAAATAATCTTGAATTAACAGATAGATTGCTGCCGCCAAACATCTATGCTGGAGCTCCGGACTTCAAAAATCGTAAACAACTATTAGTCAACTTAGTTGTATTTAAACTAGTTGTCTCAACCTGTCCAGATGTGAAGGTAAGCCGTAACAACGTAACCACACATTGAATAACTTTCTATATATCACCTTTACGACTCCGGTCTAGATGTAGTGCTCCGGTCTAGATGTACGTTTTACGTTACGCAACGCACATTTCATAAACGTCTCAATTGACTGCTCCATTGCCAAGAATATAGTATCGTTCGAGGATTCGATTTATTCTGATACACTACAATAGTGTTACGCCAAACGCCGGATAAAATTTCGCCAAATGTCAATGTCACCGATAGTTTATACTTAAAAAAATAGTTTTTAGGCAAATTTTGGTATGTTTTATTTAAAAGAAAACACCGACCACCGAATCGAATAAAAAATCGAATTATAAATAAAACATCATTGCTCAAAATTTAAAGAGTATCGAAAAATCAGTCTAATAAATTAAGGTTTCAGTTGATGACTTCGTATTTTAGTAGTTTGATACAAAAAGGATATTAATTCAGTAAAATGCACATCTAAATCATTGTGTACAGATTCTATTGACTTTTGGCGTAATATCCGATCTTTGACGCAACTTTAGTATATTTTTAATTTCATATGCAATATTGTTGTCAATATAGATGTAACAAATTCGAGGATAAAATCGATGTTAGTACCAATGTCGTAATAAACTTATTACGAAACTTTTTAAGGCTTGGTGGGTTTGGTTGCGTTTACTAATGGATAGCTCGATTAGAAGTAACACGAATTGGTGGGAGGGCGTATCTGTGGCATTATCATACAGAAGGCTAAGTGTCCTTCGTTAATTAAGTCCAAGACACGCTCGAATAGTTAGTTCTCGTATTAAAGCTTAGTTAAAAATAGAGAGGGAGGTGGGTATTTTAATAGGCAAAAAAATCAATGCTTGTGTCTTACCAAGACTGTGCCACATACGCTTAAAATAAAATATATTTTTAAATGAAGCATTGATTTGTACTAACTAAAACATATAAATAAAAAATAAAATATAATTATTAACCCCTTATTCGACTATTTTGGGACCAACATTTCCTTTTTGATAAATTACGTAAAACAATCTAACAAGTGCTATTTGTTTTAGCGAATATATAAGAATGATTAGTAATTTGCCAAATAATACTGGTGAGCTCATTTGAGACATGCTTTTCCACATTCTTAACATATCGATGTCAATACAAAATATAATTATGCAGCGGCGTACTATGACAAATAAATCTATAAATCGAATGTCTAATACTAGAATTATTTGGAAAAATAAATCGAACATTTGCTAATAGAACAGTAGGTTAGGTTAGAACTGAGACTAGAAACAAATAAATCGTTTATCACTAAATGATACATTCGATTGAATGTTTGATTTATTAATCATTCAATAATATTAACTTTTGATTGTTTACAATCGATTTATTGTGGTCGATCAGTTGATATTCGATTATTTAACATAATACACAATTCTTGTGCTATTGTAAAATTTTATACGTCAATGTAAGTTCACGGTTTTGCCCATTTAAATAAACTATAGTTTGTCCTTTTATCAGCGTATTATCGGTGTATTTTTAATTTCCTTCTGATATTTAAATTCCATTATGCAGGAGGAAGGGTTGGCCCCTTAATTGTTTGTTACCAGAGCTGTCGCGTTGCTGTAAGTAATAAGAGTTACAAATCTGCCATTCGATTGAAGCTGCACTGTATGTGGGTACAAGGAAATGTTGTTGGGCCTGGAGTTCAGTCGATGGCGAGCTGCGAGAGCAGCAGGTCGGGCGGCGGCGCGAGGCCGGGCTGCAGCGTGACGCCCACGCCGCGGCACAGCGACACGGCGGGGTAGAAGGCGCCGCGCAGCCCCGTGAACGCGATGTCACCCTACACACACCAGAGCCATACAGTCCATGTGTTCTCATACATACCTTAAGAAAAACAACCACCCAGGGAAACATCCTACGAATCGAGAGGACTATACAAATAAGCAATTCATGGACAATATATCTATATATATAAAAATCAATGCCAATTTTCGTTGTAATGTTATAACTCAACAACGCCTTTACCGATTTGGCTAATTTTGGTCTTGAATTATTCGTGAAAGTCCAGGAAAGGTTTGTACGTAGAGAAAATTTAAAAAAAGTCTTGAAAAAGTGTAAAATCGACATCTTTTAGCAATTTAAAATATTTTTTGTTTGAACTTAATAATATTTTTTTTTATTACTATGCCTTATATGTAGCGTAGCACGTACCGGGCCGCTGGTTAATTATATTATTGATAGGCCGGTAGGCATAATTGGTAGTAGAATTTGATTCCCACCCAGGACACATATTTGTGTGCATGAATATGTTTGTCCTGAGTCTGGGTGTAGGTAATTATCTATATGTATTCACAAAAGAACAGTAGTAATATGTAGTATACCAGTTATCTGGTTTCATAATACACACAGCTACACATCAAGCGATACATTTCCAGTATAAGCTGATCTCGCGTTGTATAGGATTTCCATACAATGACAGGTCAGCTTATATTGGAACTGTATAGCTTGATATGTAGTCGTGCGTACAAGCACAGCTTAGTTTGGGAATGTCCTAGGATATTTACATATTTTTTTATGGAATATGGGTTTGCGCTTGACCACGATCTCACCTGATGGTAAGTGAAGATGTGGTCGAAGGTGGACCGCGCGTACCCATAAGATGCCTGTTCACTCTAACCTTGAATAAACCCAAGTTATATGAGTCTGGAAACACGTCGTTTGGGAGGTTGTTCCACAGCTTAGCCGTGCGTATGATCAAAGAGGAAGCAAAGCGCTTCGTACGGCATAATTGGATGTCAACAACATAGCGGTGGGGAGCCTCCCGACGCCTTATAGTCCGATGAAAAAAGGGAGATAGAGGGATAAGTTCATGGAGGTCTTGAGCGCATTCTCCATGAGACAGCCTGTAGAAAACCGATAAGCTTGCAACGTGATGATCCAAGTTTTGCAGCTTTTTACTTGTTAGGTATCTATCGTCGATTATCCTGCGCGCGCGTTTATTTTGACCGGCAAAAGTAAAAGATGCCAATGTTATTAATTAGTTGTCCAAAATATGTGCGGTACCTGCGGCCGGTCGTCCACCGTGAAGCGCAGCGTGCCGCGCGTGAGGTCGAGCAGCACGCCCACGCTCGCGCCGCGCGCTACACCGCCGGCCGCGCGGCCGCCGTGCGCGCCGCCGTGCACGAACCACGAGCGCGAGCCGTCGATGTACATCGCCCAGCCCAGCGCGTCGCTGCCTGCACCACACAACAATACAATACAAATACCCTTTTCATCTCCCCATCTCGTAAAGAGCATTTTTACTCTTCGATATCTAAAGGAAAACGTCATTTTTATCCTATAGAGGTTAAAGTAAATTTGAATTTAGAACATCGTGAGCACCAAGCCTTCTTGGTGTACTTTTTTAATTGTTTTGCACGATATTACTTTTCTACTACACTCAAACTGTAGGAAATTTATTTTAGTTTTTCTTAATTATACCTAAGTATTATTTGTTATAATTTAAGGATTGTCCTGTAATACTTACATATCATAATATAGTAATTAATACCTATACCGAGATTAAAGTATTTCTGATAAGATGTCATTTCCTCGCTGAGGTGTGATGAAAAGTTACGTGTTGCACTCGAGTGCAAAGATTGTTCACCTTGTGCTCTTTTGATTTCCTCGCTAATGCTCAGGATTCTAATTTTTGAATCCTTCGCTTGCTCGGTTATCAAAATTGAGCACGCGGTTAAAAGCAACTTTGCACTCTTGTGTAACAAATAACTATTATTGTACACCAAGATTTACATGTAAAGTAAACAGTTGTTTTAAATATAGTACAATGGGCGATCTTATCGCTAACTGCGATCTCTTCCAGACACCTATACGACTTACAATAGTAATTCATACAAATACTTCATACAATTTTCATTTAAACAAAGGGATATTTTTAAATGAACAAACTATAAGCCTGTTGGCGTGGTTGGCAAATGTTTGCCTTTCACGCGGGAGGTTGTGGGTTCGATTCCCACGCAGGACAAATATTTGTGTGCATGAACATGTCTGTAAGTCCTGAGTCTGGGTGTAATTATCTATATAAGAATGTATTAAAAGAAAAGTAGTATATGTAGTATATCAGTTATCTGGTATATAAGTTTATGCTATACTACAAACTCTGCTTAATTTGAGATCGGATGTTGTTATTATTATAAGCATCCTGGTTCTACCTTAAAATTAATTTTATAAGACGCTCTCTACAACTGGTTATATGACAGATTATTCTATACTTCTTTAATTTAAATTTGTATATATGTAATTTCTATACTTCATTAGTAGAAAGTAGGATTTTGATATAATTATTTTGCTGTAACATCTGTATTTTTGAATAAGATTTTTTGGAATTAAAAAGGAACATTTTTTATTTACATTTAAATACTACTGTTAAATAAGTTGACAAGAGTTGTAAATTAACTACAAAAAACCGATATAACTTTTCTTTTACAGACAATTGGAAGTATATATAGGACCATTCCAAAAGCATTCCCTATCAATTAAAACAATAATTATTAAACTCGTAAAAAGTATACAAACAGTAGACTTGATAACCTCCTTTATTTGAAGTCGGTTATTAAACTACATTTAAAGGCATGCACTCAGCGCTTTTATGTTATTCATTATATAAAATCACTGCTGTTGGCAAATAAAGTCAGTCCGTAAATAACTCGCGATCGATACACTATCAAAGCAATCGGAAACCGCACCGATTGCCGCGCAAATCATTAAATCAAATCATTTTAGTTTTTAATATATCATATTATAAATCTTAGTAATAATTAATTAAATAATCATAGTTTATATACCTTAAATATATCATTTAAAACCTTATCTTTCGTATCATTAATAAATCAACCAAAATACTTGAAAGTGCAAGTCAGTGCTAACTACGGGACTTTTTTAGGGCTTCTTCACACGTACCACAACTACAGCATATCGCAACGACAAAATGCTGTCAAGCAGTGGTTACGTGTGAAAAGAGTCGCTCCAGCTTTTTGTAGTTAGATTGTGGTACCGATAAAATGTCGCTGTGGTTGCGTTGTGACCAGTAGTTGCGATGCAGTTACGTACTGTGCAGACACAGTCCGACTCCGGTTTTCATAGCGGAAACCCGTATTGACTTACATAACTCATGGAATTCCAAGAGGAAATTTTGGTATCCTTGCTATGGCTATTATTAAGAAGAAGACGGCGGCGATATGAGCATAGTCGTCGAAATCAAATTTATTGAGTACATCCTTGTGTATGCTCGGCCACTAGTTGGCAGTGTCGCTTGTGGTTGCGTAGTGGTCGATATCACACACACGGTCGATAGCAATTGCAAAATGTGGTACGCGTGAATAGTCCTATTCCTTTTCAATACGAAATATACACGCAACCACGTGGTGTGGTTGATGTGTGGTTGTGGTACGTATGAAGAAGCCCTTAAAGTGTTATTTACTATCTTAATCAAACATAACGCACATTAAATATAAAACATTTAATAAAAATATTGTGGTATAATTAAACAGATCACTTGGATTCATACTTACTAATAATAAGATTATGCTACTGAGAATGTTTCTAATATACCATTCTCTAACGCCCGGTTCCTATATTCCAAAAACGAATCGTTTCTACTACGAATAGTTAGAATTTCTACCAGCCGTAACGCAAAACCGTTCCTAAAAAATACTAGTCGTTATCCAAATAACCAACGTCTGGTTACTAACGGATGGGAGGACGTTAGTAAGCTTATTGTATGGAGATGCGTTCGAAAGTGTTCCTATAAATATTTTCTACTGTCACGGAACTGTCAAAATAACGAGGCGTTACTGCTTTGATTACTCCTCGAATTCGGTCGGTTTACCAGTCGTTTGTATTTTATTTTGGTAGTTAACATAGTGTTTGAGGAGATTTCCGTGATGTCTAGCTCTGAAACTGATAGAGAATTCATGGCTTTGTTTTCCGTTAGAAAGGGTTGATTATTTTTCTATCTTCTAAGATTTCATAACCACAAACCTTAGATTAAATACTCAATTTAAAAACTTATTTAGAAACCATGAAATACTCCTGGACAGACGTCAGACGACAGACGCATGCGCCATGCGCTTTTCTGTCACGCGTTTTGTTCACACCATGCACTCGTAACATCAAATTTTCAATACTAATGATTTATAAATATTTTAAACCTAAAACGCAAATTAAATTATTACTGTAACTATAAGTACAGTAATTTGTACTATTACTCACATAATATTACAGAATAATAAATGATTTTAGTTGCATAATTGACGTACGACGTTTTGTTATAACTAATCGTGAAGAGGAGCGAGAGGTTCATCGCGGAACGAGTCGTAGGTGGTTTAAACTACGGATGTTCGTCGCAGGTAGGGCATTGTGGAACACTAGTTTTGCATCGGTATCGGTAGCTGAATTACGGATGGTAACGTTGGTCCAATGACGGATCGTAAAATAAAGGAACCGGGCATAACTGATGGTCCGCTAGTCTGGACTAATGATATATATATATATATATATGAGTCCGGCGCGATGTCGCGTAGCTACGGCACTGACCTAGCATCTTGTCGCGGGCCACGTCGGCCCGGGCGATGCCGAAGGCGGGGTCCGCGTCGCCGTCGTAGCTGTCGATGCGCAGGCGCCAGTAGTGCAGGCCGCGCGCCAGCGGCTGGTCGGCCAGCGCCACGCGCGGCTGCCAGCCCGCCGCGCTGGCGCCCAGCCCGTCCGCGCTCAGCGCCACGCCGCCCTCGCCCGCCGCGCAGCGCGCGTCCCACGTGAACCACGCCACTGTACATACGCGTACCTTTAGAACGGGACTCTTAACTTACACACAACTCTGACTGCACGGGTGGCGCAGCGGCTAAGTCAGTCGCCTCGCCGCTTCGTGTCCCGCGCCGGACAACTATTTGTGTGACCCATAAATAGTTGTTCTGAGTCTGGATGTAACTTGTGTCCGTCTACTATATGTTTGTAAAGTATCCCGCGACGCAGTTATTAGATTCCCTAGTGGGGCCGTTTTCTTTTAAAAATAATAATAATAAGGAAAACAAGTGGCACCACGCACAGGTTATTATGTGTGTGTTCCAAGTCCGAGTGTGGATTCTGCCCGTTAAATTTTAAATGTTTCTAAATTACGCCGCAACTCCGATATTTCTAGGTAAATCCGAGCGTTGTCTTTTAAAAATAAAAACAGAACACTGTTAAGCTGCGGCATCATACTATGACTGATGTTTTTAAATTAAAACTTCTTTAAACACGCTTGTCTTGAGAAGTTATCTGGTAAGGAGGGCGTTACGAAAAGTTGAGAGACGGAAGTTAAGTGAGATATACACATTAGTGAAGAGAGAAAGAATTACGTTTACGTTACGGCTGTAATTTTTATTTATTAGAAATAAATAAAAATTACAGCCGTAACGTAAACGTAACTCTTTCTCTCTTCACTAATGTAAAAGAAGTACCTACTACTACCTTCAACACATGCATAAAACATTAACACTAGGTATACAGTAAAATTAATTGAAAATATCGAGGGCAAAACAATATCGACAAGTAGCAAATATTGCGTAGTTTGTAGTTACTTATAGAAGGTGTAACATAAATAGTGGACGTAACTTAAGGACCACTATCTGCCCGTGAATCTTAAGCAAATAAAATATAACCAGTTTGATAAATACAAAAATATTTTTGAGGCTCCTCATACGAATGAAACCAGCTGATGAACATTTTTGATTTTTTTTAATCTTTTTATACTCTGCAAATTGATGCGCTACCCATTAATTAGTTACAAAAGGTAAATTAAGTTCTATAAGGCACGTCCACTATTTATGTTACAACTTGTATATTAATAAGGTTCTACAGTGACAAAGCAACGAAACTGCGCACTGGCATCCAAACTGTGTTTATCTTGTATTCGAAACCTGCACATTCATCATCATCATCATGTCAGCCAAAGTACGTCCACTGGTGGATAAAAGCCTCCCCAAAGGGGGGATATGCCATAAGCGCCACGCTTGGCTGACGGGTTGGCGATTACAGTTTGATGGTCATAGTTCACAGAAAAACGCTGCTGCCCGTTCTCTGGTACGTATTCCCTCTGTCGATTTGTACGGCCCCCACGGGATGAGATGGGGTGATGGTATTCTATGCCGCAACCACACAGCATTAATTAGTTACAAAGGCAAATTAAGTTCTATAAGGCACGTTCACTATTTATGTTAACTGCGCACTGGCATCCAAACTGAGTTTACCTATTCTCCTCTCCTATTCTGGAAACCTGCACATACAAATGTTAATTTTTCATTGGAAACAGACTAACCTGGCGAAGTTTGTAGGCCAATAACTTCGCTGTAGGGTCCCTCACCGGCGCCATTAAACGCCTTCACGCGCGCACTGTACAGCGAGGCGTAGTGAAGCCCGTCTATGGTGCACACGGTCTCTCTGCCACAATACACTTCCTGGAAATAAACCAACAATAGATTATAATAATAATAATATCCTGGGACATTACTTACACACGGCCATCTGATCCCAAACTACGCAGAGCTAGTAAGCTAAGGCAACCAGATAACTGATATATTACATTTACTACTTTTCTTGTGTAAATACACACTTATATAGATAATTACACCTAGACTCAGGAAAAACAGACATGTTTATGCAAAATATTCTGGGGCTCTACCGGCTAAGTCGCTGAACATCGATTTCTTAAACGGCGTTCAAATAAATAAAGGTTAAAAATTACTTAATCAATCGTTAAATCGGCTTCCATGAGCACATGTGACGGCATAAATGGTCCGGAATCGATTGTCAACGTTGAAGTCGATTTAACGATTGATTAAGTCATTTTTAACCTTTATTTATTTGAACGTCAAGAAATCGATGTTCGGCGACATAGCCCTACCGGCTATGTCGCCGAACATCGATTTCGTGAGTGGGAATCGAATTCACGACCTCCGACGTGAAAAGCAAGCATTTGCCAACCACGCCAACAGGCCCAAATAAACAAACAATAGGTTAAATGTGCAACTTTTTTCATCAAACTTTTTCTTCCATCTATCGCATGTTGCAATATGGCGGCGCACATCAGCTGTAAGTATAGCATTTACATTCATCCTCATTAGTGCAAGTGCTTCACGGTATTCGTGTTTTGATCGGTGTATTATAAATGTTGTTGTTCACTTGGTCGTCAAATAAAGTGTGTAACATTATCTCACAAAATACAGACATAAAAATATTAACCTCGAATACAAAAATATCGCTCAGCTGACGCATTTTATATGGGTAGTCAAAACATATTTATCTGTATTTATCAAACTGATTTTCTTTTAATATTTTTTTGTTTCATGGGTTGCATGTGTTCTGCTGCATATAATATAGAAATGCGATACGTTGGCAATACACAGAATGGCCATCCTGGTGCTGGAATATCCAGAACCAGGAGACTACAAGGGTCTCCCATGCCAAGGATTATGTGCAGACTTCATTCAGGGCTGAAGATGCTGAAGGGAGTGCTGTAGAGATTCATGCGTTCTTTTAAATTTCATCCACTATTCATGTTACACTTTGTATATTTGTGGTGTATTTAGTCTGTGTATATGTTGCAGTTTTGTAATATCCTCCGCCATAGTGACTACTTTTTAATCACTGCACCTCCTCAGGGTCGACTGGGAGATAATACATATAAAAAATAAAATATAAAATAAAAAAGGTTTTTATTCACGTAGACCCTAAAAAAAGCGCTTGTAAATAGTCAGAACATGTTTGTAGTAATATAGTTGTATACATTATTATTTCTAGTAACATAGATATTTAGGTACACATTGTATGAAAACATTTATAAAATTTATTTTATTACTAGCTGTGCCCGCGACTTCGTTCGCGTGGATGTCGGAACTTAACAATGTATTTTTTAGTGTAAAGCGCTGTGGGAGGATACCGATACAATTTCTTTTTTAATTTAATTTAGTGCTTCTTTATTTTACCTGTGGAACCATCTGGAGCGTACACAAAAACGTTATTGGGGTCGTTTACGCGTGAAAGAGCTACGTATAGTTGACCATGAGAAAAGCATCCAATACTTAGGTCCATCCCCGCAACGGATAATGTCTAGCTTTATTAATCGTCATGGCATAACAGAGACTGACTGGGAATTGCACTGGTTTGAAAGAGAAAGGAAAGTTTTAAGGAATTATAGGTATCCTTGGAATAAAAACAATATCACCGGCGCCGCAACCTGTTAATATTTCAGCTTCGATAATGTTTTGCTGCAGATTTGTGACTTTGAGCCGAGTGCCGTTACAAAGTTTGGGGGGACATGAATTTCTGAGGAGAATTATTGGTACACCGATTTTTAAAACTATTTTGTGGGCTGGAAGTCCGGGTGTGCTGAGGGAATCCAAAAAATCTACTGGGTAATGCGTGGCGTCATCTTCTTCCATACCTGTATTTATTGAGCTATATTCTTTACTATTCCCGGACGCATGAGTCAATATTTTGAAATTAATTGCCGCAGCTTGGTCATTGCAGGGAGTCAAAATAGCTCGCTGACATAGCCAAGAACCAGCTTGATTGCCAATGTTTGTGGTATCTCCGTACACAGAAGAAATTAGCTCCAGCTGTGATGTAACGTAAGAGCAGAGATTACCAATCAATACAACTTTTCCATATTCTTGTACGGGGTATGTGCCATCGCCTATTTTTTTACAATAAATTGGCAAACTCCTGTGCATTTTCGCAGCCTCTGACTGATCAGGTTCCCTCCTATACTTATAACTATCTCTTGAATAGCCAATAAGGACCTGTTGTGACAAATTTCACGTACCTTGTCAGGAATTTCTCCATCAGTATTTAGTTGTACATGTCTCATAAAATCTTCAGCAAACTTGTCATGGTATTTTTTCCATAACTGGTTAGCACCCGATAACGCACAAAAGGTCCATAAGATGGCAAACAAATGTCGCAAGCGATGTGGACTATCGCTCACGCATCCTTCCGCTAGAGCGTCATCCCAATGCTGACCTCCATCTAATAAATGGCGTGCTCGGCAAGCGGCCTGGTATGTGGGATGTTCAATATCATCCATTTTACGGAGCTCAGCTAAAGACGTAGGTCCTCGCACTACATGGACCAGACTGTGGGATGAACTCACACGTGAGCACGCCACGTGAACCTGCCCGCCTTCCTTAAGTCAATTCCAGCTAACTTGAGAGTTGGACTTTGCGATTTGTTGATGGCTATCGCGACACACACTTTTATAGGGAACTACAGTATTTTAAACTGAAAAGGGAGATCATTCGGCACTTACGGAATACGTGACACGAACACTGTTTCTCCCTGGGCCGATCCAGGCATAATAGTAGCCTCTATAACACGATGCATAGTTTTGACTTGAAGTCTCACAACCATTATAGGTATACCCACACGCAACATACATCCCCTATTATGCGCCCTTAGGAGTGGAAATTCCTAAAATCCTGAAATACATATTTTTTATTTTTAACGGAAAGGCCAAATACCAATTTTCATGCTTTTCACATAAAGAATTATACACTTTTCATACAAACTTACATCCCCTATTTTACGCCCTTGGGGTGGAATTTCCAAATATTCTAAAATATTTATTTTTATTTTTGGCTGAACTACTAAATATAAGTTTCAATGCCTTTAACTACAAAAATGTAGGATTTTCATACAATCTTTCATTCTCTATTTTACCCCCTTAGGGTTAGTATTTCCAAAAACCCTTCCTTAGTGAATGCATACGTCATAAAAGTACCTACAGACAAAATTTCAAGTCTCTAACCCCAGCCGTTCAGGCTGTGCGTTGATATGTCAGTCAGTCAGTTCCCTCTTTTACATAGGTAGGTATATAGATTTGTGCTGAGAAAATTATGAGAGACAGGGTTAATTTACTACATTCAATCGGACAGGCTTGATAAAATTCGAATCGTCTGTAGGTACATTCGCGTTACAAACGAAACGACAGCACAAACTTTCGATCGACTGACATTATAATTTAAAATTAAATTATAACAAATCCTACCTTCCACATAATTCAATTTGCCCAAAGAAAACAGATTTTTTTAATAACCAATTTTGGACAACAACATACTTCTAGGCAACCAAGACCTTATTTCGAAACAATTCAGTACATTCAAAACCCTACGTAATCATGCAATCAGCAAACACGGGCAAATAAATCCATGGGCAAATCTTAACACCGCGAGTCAAAATAAATGCACAACATCTATCGAAATAAAAATCAACTATCAACCTAGTTCATGCAGAAAAGAGATGTCATAATATGCACAATGACATCTATCGGACAGTTAGGTAGCTCAACTATAAACATTAGTTCATCTTGAAGTAATGAAATGTGTGTTATTTTTCTTCATGATTACTTTAAAATCTAATATCTTTTGATAGACTGAACCGATTGCAATAAAACAAAAACTAAATGTTACCCCAAGTTACGCTCAATCGTTGTGTATAAAAGTTATCTACATTGCTTTAGTATATTTTACGTGATACCCGAACATATAAACAGACAAACAGACACACAGACAAACAGACAAAAATTCTAAAAAGGCTGGAAATGGGTTCTATTGGTTGTTCTTTAATACCCTGGCTATTTTTTTTGGATTTTCTTTTGATGGACAAAAATTATTTTTCTACAGATTTATTATATGTATAGATAACATTGATATTTAGCTAGCTCGTATCAAGTTATTGTCAAGAGATTATGTTTAATTATCTAGTTTAAGTCTAATATTTTTACTACATATTGTCAATGGTTCTGTCTATATTAAGGTATTGTTATTATGACGGACCTTGTGTTAATACCGACGGTCGCGCTTTAATGCTACCACCGGATCCAATGTGCCCCAACTGAGAAGACCCAGCGAAACAAACTCAGTGGGTTCATCTACGTCACGTCATTACTTTGACTTACTGGTTTCAACACGACCCAGTTGAACGGTCCGGCGAAACATACTCAAGCGGGCATTAAGTCCACCTCTGTACATAATAATAATGTCCTCCTAGCCGAATTTCGGCCACGGCGGCCAGTCTCAACAGAGATTAGCCATCTGCGCGGGACATATTATAGTGCTCAAGTGTGTGCGCAAACACAGGAGCACTTTCTATTCCATCACTCCCATGATCCGATGGGACGCGTAGCGACACGACCGGAAAGAGCTCAGGCACAGGACCGACGGCTTTACGTGCTCTCCGAAGCACGGGGGTATAATACCGCCAGCTCCCAGACTTCGGGCTGATGCTGAGAAAATTTTCATTTTACAGAAAAGTCCCAAAATCACCTTTGGCCCGACCCGGGATTTGAACCCAGGACCTCGTTATCTGCGGATGAACACGCTACCGCTAGACCAACGAGGCGACCAACGAGTGCGCCACCTCTGTACAACTAAGTGCATAAAGTTATGTAATACAATAAAAATGAGGGATTTATATATCTAGTGCAGGCGTAGTTTTAAAAAAAAAGCTCTATTAAACTTGGCTAGATAGTAGAGCCACACGAAAGTGTTGTATTTTTATTCGATTACAACTAGAGAATACAAATATAACTCTGAATTACGTGCGGTCGTAAAAATACATTTTCTAGTATTGTGAAAATAATATTGTACAGATAGAATAGATCTGTGACACATTAGTAGATTATTGCTAGAGGCTAGGGGGGCGTACAAAATGTTATCAAGATCTTTACGCTCTCTAAATTGCGACAAAGCGTTTCCGGTGTATATTAATGGACTATTTGAGACATAAAAAAACATAATAGAATGCGTAAAATCTATTATTGCTATCTCGCGACGAGGAGGACGACAATAATGTTTTGGATTGTCGTATCGTACGCGATAAAGATAACTTTTATTTGTATGCTTCAATAACAATTGTTAACACCAACTACTGCTTGTGTTAACAATTGTTAGTGAATTGTTGACGGTCCGGTTGGCGTGGTTGGTTCGATTCCAAACTAGGACAGATATTTCTGTGCATGAACGAACATGTCTGTTAATCTATACATATAATAAAATCGTAGGAAAGTCAAAACTGAACATTGAATATTTTTTTTAAATGATACTTAGGGCGTGATCTACAATAGATCTTGAAGACAAAAATATAGTTTTTGAATTTTTGTCTGTGTGTCTGTTTGTCTGTATGTATGTCCGGGATAATATCAAAAAGTACTGCATGGAATTACTTCAAATTTGGCATGAATATTACTAAGAGGTCGGGTCAACATATAGGCTACATATTATCACGCTATCACCTACGGGGGAGGAGCTGTGTTAATTTATAAAAATTAACGCGAGTAAAACCGCGGGGCACAGCTAGTTATCTATATAAGTAACAGACATGTTACAAAAGAAAAATAGTATATGTAGTATATCAGTTATCTGGTTTCCATAGTACAAGCTCTGCTTAGTTTTGGATCAGTGTGCGAATAATGTCCCAGGATATTATTATTATTATATAGCTGCGTAAAACTGCCTTAGAGGGGAACTAGCTCCACCTCGCGGTTACCCCCAGTTACCAGTGGCTGAATAATGTATCGTAGCCTATGTGTACATCCAAATCCGTACCAGCTTCAAGGCGTAACCTACATACAAACGATCGCATTTATAATATTAGTGTTATTTCCTACTGGGCCGTCTCGAGACCTTTTTAAAAGAACACAAAAGTTTCTTATCGTAATATTGTGTATAGTATGTATTGTATAATATAATTCTGCATCAGTGTTATGTAAGTATTTAAACATATAGGTAGGTAGAATTAAATTTAAGTAGATAATGTTGTACACTGTTCTACCCTATAAATTGTCCTCTGTGTTTGGTTTGCTGTAAGAAAACTCATTAATGAGTTAAGCTCGCCTGTGTACTCGCCATTCTATCTATATGTATATGTTCGCAGCGTCATTGACGCGTATTTGTCATTAATACGCCTAGAGTACGCCTGCTTGCAGCTTACATACAAACCTGTGCTACTCTGTCTGCCGAGCGGCAACATCTCGCTCGCGTCGCTGCGTGCAAGCGTCATGACGCCGGTCGTACTGCTGTATATCATACGTCCGGGCATACAGCGCGTGAACGGCGCCTTGGAATGTAGTAATAAGCCAAAATAACATCTTCCTCGTCCGACTCCAATCTCAAAAATGATTCAAAACATACGCTTGCAGTACGCTTCGTGGACATAGTACAGTACGCTAGGCTGCTTAAGCTGTTCAGCGAATTCTGAAGCGCCTATGAAGCTAGCTAGCGCCTCCGTGGACAATGAGCCTTACACGATCACGTAAGAGCGAGCGTCACGCCAGCGTGCATGGCAGTATTCATACATTATGTTAGTGAACTTACCCGGAAGGGCCCCCCCAGGCCGTCGTCGAGCTCGAGCACGTAGCCGCGCACGGCGGCGGGCGCGGCGGGCGCGCGCCACGCCAGCGTGCACGAGCAGCCGCGCGCCGCGCACGCCTCCACCGCCATCTCCGGCGCGCCGGGCGCTACACACAACAGAACTAACTTTAATCGTCCGGCGGAGAACGGCGAGATTAAACGATTGATTAAGTCATTTTTAACCATTATTTATTTGAACGCCATTTAAGAAATCGAAGTTTGGCGAATTAGCCGTTAGCGCCCCAGGGTAACCATTGCCTATACGATAAAGTTAAGAATAAAAAGGTCTGACTGACATCTACGAGTTATGTGCTCCGCCCAGTTTCACTTCAGTTTGGTAAGGGTCGGGAAGCAGCTGGATGGGGGCCGCACAAGACCGACCATTGTGGAGATCCTTGAGGGAAACCTTTGTCCAGCAGCAGATGTCTTTCGGCTGACATGATGATGATTCTTAACATTATTAAAGCATTTTTTACTTGTAAGTTTATAGAATATATATTATTTAGTTCCCAAATTTTTGTTTTTAGCAATCTAGTTTATAAATAAACATTAAATGTATAGTTAAGCCTTGTTTCCTAAT
Organism: Pseudoips prasinana; assembly: GCA_951640165.1. Classification (NCBI taxonomy): domain Eukaryota; kingdom Metazoa; phylum Arthropoda; class Insecta; order Lepidoptera; family Nolidae; genus Pseudoips; species Pseudoips prasinana. The sequence goes on along the minus strand of OX621243.1, from coordinate 31,558,245 downwards.
CAAACCATGTGAGGGCCCTGGTGACCTGTAATTCAGGTTTCTCGTAAACCTACATCAGGCACCAGTCTCTCACAAAGTTGGGTTCTAGCTTGGCAGTATTGTCATAGTATTAATAAATTGTCACTAGATTCTAGATAACCATTTTCTTTGTGAAGAGAATATATATATATATATATATATATATATATATATTGAATTAGATTTTTTGAATTTGGTTATGCCAATTCGGTGGATTATTATATTGGGTTTCAATACTATTTATTCTTAAAATAAATACTCATATCATTAGCCATTGGTAATTTAACACTAATTACCAATGGCTAATGCTAACTGTACCATCTCAGTATATATATGAAAACTTACTATATGTGCATAAAAATATCGATTCATTCTGTAAAAGGAGTGATACACATAATGTAAATACTAGATATAAGAATAATCTCTAATTGCATACTACCCGTCTCCACAAAATAAGTAACTCTTTTATGGGGCAATGTATAAGATTCTATAACAAACTTCCCAATGATATTAGAGAATTGTCTACAAATAAGTTTAAAAGAATTATGAAAGCCAAATTGTGTAGCAGGGCATATTACAAAATATAAGATTAGATAAGTGATAAAAGTGCTTGAGATTGAGTTGTTCTGAGTCAACACACATGATTGTAATTAATATTAAGCATATTTTATTTTAAAAAAGGATTCCTACTGAGTTTTCTGGCAGTGTTTCTCAGTAGCTGCCACGTCATGCACTGCACGGTAGGGTAAAAAAATATGACGATTCCACATAAATGTAAAATTTTTACGGAATAAATAAATTTTGATTTGATTTGATTTGAACCTACAAAGACCATAGGCTATATAGTGAACACCTTACCTGATGATCCCATTAGACATTCTGCAGCTGCATTTCCAAAACCACAAATAAAATAGATGAATATTAACAATAACTGTACAAAGTATCGTATAAATAGGTAGTTATATGCGAAAAAAGTGTTGAATGCTTGAAGAGCTCGATTACCAATCAAACGGAACAATTGTATAAGATCAGTCTCTGAAACACGCTAGTAGTGTAATTGCCCATTGTACAGACGTCAGCATATCAAGGTAACCCAATCTGTCAAATTGAACCGTGATAAAATTGAAAATCTATAAAAGACATTTGACAGATTGGGGTAGCTGGGTGAGCTGGTGTCTGAACAAAAAGCGTCTGCTGAACAGCATTTTATACAGTAACTATCAATAAGAGTAAAAACCAAATTACAACTAATTATTCAAGTTTATTTTAAAATGAATTATATAAATTTAGGTGCGGGTGGGAATCGAACCCACGGACCACGGGGTATTCGGCACCATGTGCGTTAACTACTCCGCCACCGCACCATAGTTCTCAGACTCGAATTTATACAATCCATTCGATATATCTTAACATAATTAAGACGCTTATTCAGTTTGAATGGTAGATAAAACTCCTTATATGTATTGTCATTTATGTTAGACAAAAAAGTATAAAATTACTATAATTATACGTGCATATATATATATATTTGTGTATAAATTTAAAGTTTACATTAAACTTCCAGATTTATCGTTCAGAACAGTTATTAGATACAAGTAAACTTAAAATATAAAAACAAAGGTCTATATTTTATTAGTTTGTATCGCTGCGGACGACGATGTTGAAAAAAAAGATAAGCATTATCTTTTTAATTCTTTGTGACATAAAAAGAAACTTATTTCGATAGTAGACTCTATTTACCTTAATTCGTGTATAATAATATATTTATATCATTTTTTTCGACGCCCAAAGATGAGACCTTTATATAATAATATTTATATATTTAATTTAATTGAAATATTTACTTGATAATTTAAGTTATTTTAGCATAAAAATGTGGTTCTGTTTTTGTTTTGATCATAAATAAAAAAAAATATATCATATATTAGTGATCAAGTTTTAGAAAAGGGTGCACAATATTCTAAATATATTACAGAAATTGGGGGCTTTAAAATAAATCTAACTAGCGTAGTTCTCGTCAAACTTCCCGTGATATTATCTCTGGGTAACTCGCATTCGCGAATTATGACCTTGGTCGACGAAATAGTATTTCTTTAAAAACGATCATGACACAGTCATGTTAATGTATGGCAATTGTTTAAAAATTCAATTAGAGCTTTATTTATCAGTTAAACATTCCCTCGACCATATTTCTTGGATAATTAATGAGTCAAGTTTCGTTGAACTAACTACCTACATGAATCGTATAAGGTTAACTTACGAATGCATTCCACGAAGTTCATACTCCTGACGGTCCTTATCACTGGCTCGATGTCAAGGGTGAGTGCGGGGGGCGCGGGAGGGGAGTCGAGGGACGAACACAAGTTGGCAGCCGTCTCCTGCGCCCGCGCAGATAGTATGTTGCCCACCTGGACATAGACGCATGTTTATTGTTTACATTCTAAACGTAAGTATACAGCAGCTGATAGTTATTGGATGGCACACCTGTCATAATATATATCAATGCATAATACTGGCGAAGGTATCTTTTATTCTATTTTGCATAATAGTTTTTCACAGCAACATTTGTCAGTTACTAATTTATTCGCTCATTTTACTCCAGAATTACCCGCCAAAACTAAAACGACATAACTAAAGATGCATTATCCTTTTCGTAAGATTTATGTTACAAGGAAATGTATAGACATGGTGCATAATGGCGATTGTATCTTTTATACCACTTAAGTAATTTAATCTACATCTACTAAAACTACTTGTCCATAGTAAATAACAGTTATTGACAGCAACATTCGTCAGTTTCTAACGCGTCACTTATTTTACTCCAGAATTTCGCGCCAATACTAAAACGACATAACTGAAGTTGCCCTAATCTTTTTCATAAGAACTAAGTTAGAAGGAAATTCATAGATATGATGCATAATACTGGCGCTTGTATCTTTTATACCACTTAAGTAATTTAATCTACATCTACTAAAACTACTTTTCCATAGTGAATAACAGTTATTCACAGCAACATTCGTCAGTTTCTAACGCGTCGCTTATTTTACTCCAGAATTTCGCGCCAATACTAAAACGACATAACTAAAGATGCCCTAATCTTTTTCATAAGAACTATTTTAGAAGGAAATTCATAGATATGATGCATAATACTGGCGATTGTATCTTTTATACCACTTAATTAATTAAAACTACATCTACTAAAACTACTTGTCCATAGTGAATAACAGTTATTCACAGCAACATTCGTCAGTTTCTAACGCGTCGCTTATTTTACTCCAGAATTTCGCGCCAATACTAAAACGACATAACTAACGATGCCCTATCTTTTTCATAAGAACTATGTTAGAAGGAAATGCATAGATATGATGCATAATACTGGCGATTGTATCTTTTATACCACTTAAGTAATTTAATCTACTAAAACTAAAACTACCTGTCCATAGTGAATAAGTTATTCACAGCAACATTCGTCTGTTTCTAACGCGTCGCTTATTTTACTCCAGAATTTCGCGCCAATACTAAAACGACATAACTAAAGATGCCCTATCCTTTTCATAAGATTTATGTAACAAGGAAATGTATAATATGGTACATAATACAGGCGATTTAAAAAAAAAAAAAAGTTTTTCAGTCAGTTTTTCAGAACAACATTCGTTTCTAACGCGAAGTTTATTTTACTCCAGTATTACCTAATCAATGTAAAACCAGTGTTTTAAATAGTAATAATAAATATATAAATTTCAAGAGTAAATAATAACTAATAACTCTTACAGTTAAACAATGTAATTAACATAAGTATGGTCAAAAAATATCTGAGTAGGTATATAAAAATCATCTGGCCTGGTCTAGTGGTTAGTTAGTCTGACTGCTAAGCCTGGGTCGTGGGATCGATCCCCACCCAGGACAAATTTTTGTCTAATGAGCACGATTATTTGTTCTGCCTGTGTGTAATTTATTTATGCCTTTGTCCAGCAGTGGACGTCTTTCGGCTGATATGATGATGATGATGATGTATGTATTTCAAAATATATTTAATATGTGTTTTTCAGTAGGTAACTAGGCAGAGCCTGTACTATAGAAACCCAGACAGGGTTTCTATAGTACAGGGGTTCTACCGGCTAAGTCGCCGAACATCGATTTCTTAAATGGCGTTCAAATAAATAAAGGTTAAAAATGACTTAATCAATCGCTAAATCGGCGGCACATGTGACGTCATATACATAAATGGTCCGGAATCGATTGTCAACGTAGAAGCCGATTTAACGATTGATTAAATCATTTTTAACCTTTATTTATTTGAACGCCATTTAAGAAATCGATGTTTGCCGACTTAACCGGTAGAGTCCCAGGCTCTGCCTAGTGTGGGATCAGACGGCAATGTGTTAATTGTCCTTATAATATTTATTTATTTATTTTCAGACATTCTTGGTTTGTTAGTTTCATTATAAAGAACTAAGCGTGTTTATGAAATGGTATAGTACTGTATGATTGCGCGTACTCCAAGATAACATTGGTTTATCGTAACGATTACCACAAATACATACCTAGTTGACAAGTATTGAATTAGGTCATTTATTTGCTTATACTATCTGTTAAATAGATAAACTTTTCATAGGACTAATTGTTTATATAAACCGATTTAAAATTAAAGGAGAAGTTCAATCAAAGTATGATTTTTATTCTTTTATAAATGCTACGCAATTTCAGTTGATAGATTTGGTTAGAAAGATAAGTGTGGCGTAGTGGTTATGGCGCCTCGGCGCCCACGTGTTTCCGATTCGAATTCCGCTAAGGACAAAATTATATGACCTATAAACAGTTGATCCGAGTCTGGGTGGGATTTGTGTCCGTGAGTTGCGTGTTCGTTATGTCCCCTCTGACACAGGGATTACATTCATAGAAAAAATCTTTTTAAAAAAGGGCGTTGCTTCTTTTTGGTAATGTTTTATAAAAATATGTTCAGCTTTTGTTTACGGCTGTATTTATAGTTAAGTTGCGTCGTTAGCCTAGCAGCAGTATGCTGAACCACACGTAATGAAGTAGGTCCTACGTTCAAACTTTGGCCAGACCCAAGGTATTATTAGAATTTTACGGGTACAAATAACTCGTAGTATTAGTCAATAGTCAGACAGATACGTCGTCAACTTTATGTTGATTTATAACAATAATATCCTGGGACATTATTCACACACAGCCATCTGATCCCAAACTAAGCAGAGCTAGTACTATGGAAACCAGATAACTGATATATTACATATTATTTTTCTTTTGTAAATACATACTTATATATCTATATACTATATACTTAACACCCAGACTCAGGACAAACAGACATGTTCATGCACACAAATATTTGCCCTGGGTGGGAATTGAACCCACGACTTGCGGCGCGAAAGGCAGCGTATCTACCAACCACGCCAAGAGGCCCGTTTATATAAACTGAATGAATGTATTAAATTAGTGTAAAATTATAGTGTAAATAGTGTTTCTTAATTGATTCGTATTATTATTTACATGCCATGCTGTACATTTTTATTTCTAAACCTAAACAAAACCATGTTTTGACGTAAATAAATAATAATAATTATTTAAATAAATGTATCTTGCCTGCCTCACTACCATCTGATCCCAAACTAGGCAGAGACCATAATGTGGCAACCAGATAACTGATAAACATAGGTACTAATATATTCCTTAATAAAAACTTAGATAGATTAAAACTCAGACCTAGACAGAGAATAAATAATCATTCTCATCACACATAGATTCGTTTTGGGTGGGGATTGAAACCCAAAACTTCCAGTGTACCAGTAGGTAAGGGTCACTAACTATTAGACTAACTCACCAGTCTTGCACCTGATCACTCCCCCTTCATGACATGATGCCAATCAATGAGCAATAGAGTTGACTAGTCTTTATTGCGACTAGCTGCCAAAGCAGATGGTGATAGCACTATAGTGATTTAATAATGTTTAGATAAATAAATTAAAAATAATTACCTGCAAGAAAGCTGCATGATCGGATTCTTTAAGGGCTTCTATAGAGAAATGTAACAGAGCTGTAGCTTCTCGTAGCTTCTGAGCAGCATGAGATGTGAGGGAACGCATATTGGTGACGGCTTGTGAACGAGTGTTGCGGGCTGATCTTATCAACTCATCTCTTCTTCTGTCTATGGCACGGGATACTTCTGCACATGCTTGATCTATTTGTTTCTCTAGCTCTTCACAAGACTCCTGGGTAACAGATTTCTAGACTTAAACAGTAAGATAAACTAACCATGCTCTTCAATAAAACATAGACTGAGCACAATAAAAAGTATAAGACTTTTTTTATAGAAAAAAAACAAAATAGTAAACAGTCACCATAGCCTATGCAGACTTTCATAACTGAGGAGTTTGCACACTCACTGTTGCCTATGATGGCATGGTATTCAAACAAGGTTTTTATAACCACTCCAAGAACTTCAAAACCACAATGCCGATTTCAATTAGTCTACCGCCAAGCATTTATCTAAAAGCTTTTTGTACTTAGCCATGGAACATCAAAGTCCATTAGTGGTAGCAGTAGTCAAATATTGTCATCTCAGAAATGTCTTAGAAGATCTGGATGACTAGAACACAACTTTTTTTCAGTGTTACAATGCTATAGATAGTCGCTTAAGTGAAGACAATATACAATTGTGGGGATCAGTTCTTTTGTCTTTGTGTATTAGATATGGTTTTTTATTTTTTGCATAGACAATAAATTTTGATTATGATAGATTAAACAAGGTGTATTTTGACAACTTTATGGATAAAGAATCAGATTGTCCACACGTACAATGGTCCACATCGGGACTAAGTGCGGTAACCATACCCACTAGCACATTGGTGGGTCAAGATGATGATGACCAGATTGTCCAAGGAAAGCATCTGCAAGCTATTTGACCTCATCTGTAGTGTATACTTACATTAATTTTTCCTCCAGATTCTTTGACTAGTTGTATGTACTCTGTCATGGCTTTGGCTTGTTCTGATAGATGTTGCAGTGATTGCGATAATTCAGTCTAAAACAAAAGAAGCAGTATAATTTTAGTTTATATAATTAATTAACATATATAAAGTAAAATGATCATAGTCTAATGTATATTACAATGGTAAGATGCAAGTTTTGAGTACATACTACATATTCCAAGTATTATGTTATACTACAGTATTGGTTTGGGGTATAAGCTATGACAAATTTTATTCAAATATGTTCAGTTATTTCAGAGTGGAATTGGAACTAACTCACAACACAACCTCAAACCTTGCTTTAATATAGTGTAGTGTGTGAATATGTAAAGTACAGGTTTGCTAAGTATACCTTATGAGCTCTAGCAGCAACGGATAGCGATTGTGTTTCATGGGAAGAATGTCTCTCAGCGAGGCAGCGCTGGCAGACGGGCAGCAGGCAGGCAGTGCAGTAAAGTACAGGCGGCGCGCCGTGGTCGGCGCAGGTGGTTCCGAGCGCGCGTAGCTCGTGCTGCGCCAGCGGGCCGCGCGTGGGGTGCCACGCATCGCGACACGCGCCGCAGTAGCGCACGGAGCACTGCTCGCAACGCACCACGGCCGCGCGCCGCTCCCCCTCGCACATCTGGCACGCCTCCTCGGCTGGAGGTGCACCGCTCACTCCACCAAACCGCTCCACGATGGTCCGCATCACCCGGAACGGTGGAAGCCCTTCCGCCCCATTGTCGTCCAGATACACTAATTTGCTGCACGACGGACATGTTATAGTGAACGCTGCACTCGAGTAAGCGGGTGCAGCCGGAGTTCCTGCGTAACTATTAGGCCTTGATCCACATACTACTCCGCTGTCAGTTTCGCTAGACACCGAAGCTTTGTCCGCTTCTTGATAGTCGTTCGAAGCTGCTGAATTGTCACCTTCGTGTATGTGGCTTTGTAAGTTAACTGCACAAACTCTACAGAGTGCATGACCGCAAGGTAACAAGACTGGTTCTCTGTAGAATTCTTTACAAACAAAACATCTGATCTCTTCTTCCATTTTGACCTCACTTGTTCTTCAATTAAAAAAACATTGATGTTTATTCGTATTCCCGTCACATTTTGTACTACCCTTAATATATTATTTACCAATAAATAGAACAAAACTTTTTATTTATAAAAAATTAACATTAAAAATATCACACCGTACATGCCTTGCAACATCAGTGTTGCACAATACAACAGTGCTGCCAAATCCCATTATGAAAATATTCGAAGAAAATAATTGATGTCTGCTTTGGAGAAGCAACTACAATTTTCTCAAGCCCTGACTGACGTTCACTCTCTCCATAATCTTGGACAGTAAGGATGTTACCCCTATAGGCCTGTAGTTCGAAGGGTCCAACCGGACACCATTCACGAAAAAGTTTCACTTTAAAGCGCTGTAAACTGTGCCGTCAACTCAGGGGCGCACATATTCTGAATTGATCTTCTATTTAAGTAAGCGAAGAAATTTCATCATCATCAACTTAATATGTATTAATAATTTCATGCTTCCCGTGAATGGCCTTACACACAACTTGTATGTACCTACATTATAGGGTTACTCTACCCATACTACTAGTGGTGATTTTTTTTACCATTAAAACGAAATATATTAATCTAGATCTATACTAGAATTATTATTTTCTTCTTCTCTTTATATAAGTAATAGGTAATATACTATTATAAAGAGAGAAGATTTGTATTTGTTTTTGTAATGAATAAACATAAAAAGTGAACCGATTTAAAAAAACCTTTCACTGTCAGAATGGAATGAAATGAATCATCAGAAAGCAACAAACCCAAGGTGTCATTTAGTTTAACATAAGACTCCTTACACTACATTCGCTGCGAAAACTATTGATGATAGAAAGAAGAGGTAAAATGGTATTTGTAATAATTACGTTATTGAAAATTTTGCAATGTAATATTTCTTCAAGTACATTTTTTTTATATTTTGACTTCTGACAACGTACGTGCAAACTAGCATAGGTGTAAGATAAGAGGTGGAATTCTTTCCTTTGGCTTTTGTAAATTAACTTAATAAAGTAACAAATAGAAACTGTTTTCTCTGTGGATTAGATACCGAATCATTGCTAGTCAGCTTTAAGTTAAGAGCACAAAGTTTTATTTTATAGTTAGATGTCAAAACCGGCCCATCTGTATTGAACTTATATTGTGTCATCTGGGCATAATGCCTATGGATGACGGTTCAGACGAATACTTTAACCCTCGGCTTCTGCCACGTCACACGATATAATAAATATTTTTAATGTATCTACCTACCTACTACATATCTTACAAAGGCCTCCCCAAAAGATTTCCACAATGGAGTTGTGTCCATCATTTGGAGGGATGTGCCCTAATAGCCACGGTTGGCAGACGGGTTGGCGATCGCAGTAAGATGGTCATAGTACTCATAAAAACGCTGCTGCCCGTTCTCTAGTATATACCCTCGGGACGTTCTTAAGGCACTCCACCCACTGCATTGCACCGCGCCCCTTCACGTAGTGCGGGATGGCAGATTTCACCATTGTATGCAAGTATCTCAATTTAGAAATCACGCCTAGCACAATACACTGCTGACGCGGAAATGCGCGGGAAGGCTCCCCGCGCTCATTTTCTGTCAATCTGCGGGAGCGCGGGGCGTGCCGCGGGATATGACACACCGGCTCCGCAGTTCCGGGATTTTTGATACCGTAAAGATACTAAACTACTAGTTGTAATTCTTGTATACAAAAACCAAAATGACAATAAGCAACATATTGAAATGGAATAAGTTCGTCCATTTTCCACGACGATCGACAACACGGTGAACATATAATTTTATTTAGCGCAAGGTCGTCGTAATCTTCATCTCCACGCAGAAGAGCAAATTACACCGCTAAGTAAGGCAGATCTGCGCCTCCGTCACCGCACGCGTTATCCGTCGCTCCGCGCACCGCGGCGGGACGGGACGCATCTTCAGTGGGTGAACCGCCTATCGCCACGGGATGAGATGGGATAGAAATATACCTAAGTTTATCATTTATAAATTGTTCTTGATGTTGCTCATCAGCAGGAATGAATTTATATTATTTTATTTATTACAATTTATAAATGATGCTGACGAACCTTTAATAAATTTAATAATCTAAATTTAGATAATATTTTATATAAATATTTGTGAACGAGCACTTCCCTTAATGCCGTTGTTTGGATTCAACATATTCGCAGAAGCTTCGGTATAGGTGGAGATTAATTATTATTATGATTGTCAGACTTTTCTTATTATCCTTCTTCTTCTTCTTTTTTCAAATGGCAATTATGCCGATGTCGATTCTTATTATCCTATGGCCCCGTTGTTTGTTTGATGAACTGTCAATTTGACAACACTGATTAGAAAATAAAAAATCGGTAATTTTGTTGGGGTTCCTAGATGTTTGATAAATAAACGGTTAGATAATGTGATATAGTTAGTTACGGCAATTGTTCAGTAAAGAATATTTAAAATGGAGGCCCCAATATCTTCTGATGAGAGCAGTGATTCTGAGATGCAGTCGCTGAAGAATGAATTGAGCGGTAATAAACTTTAGGCTTCCTTAGCTTCTTTTATTAGGCCTCGTTTTGCTATAACTTCGCAATCGATTTGTTTTATGAGCTCTATAAAAAATGTCTTAATTAACATTAGCGCATTAGCATTTCCATTATTTATGAACTACGTTCACGCCAGGGCTTCAATTTCTCCTTATCTATAATGTTATCATTAATATTGGGGGATATTTAACAACCTCAATTGCCCATGAATATGAACACCTTTTAGAACATTAGGCCTCACTTGCAGATGAACTGATGCTTGAGAATGAACAACCTAACATATTTTTACTATTGGTCCAGTTACTATCACAGTAGAATTTAGTCATTTAATAGGAAATGCGAATTATATTTCCATATGAAGACTCCAATCCAAGGTCAATATGTAAATTGATGTAAAATTAAAATTTTTATCTAATGATTTGGATTTTTCTTACTCAAAATATTAATCTAAACTAAAAGTGTCAAGTAATGATAATATTTGGTTTGTAACACAAGTGTTGCTTTTTGATTAGTTATTTAAGTGAAAACAGGACTATTTGGTTTTATTTTACGCCGGTTCATCTGTTTGATAGATACATGCCTTTCACACCGCAGGTTGTGGATTTGATTTGAGATTATTTGCATGATCATGTCTGTTTGTCCTGAGTCTAGGTTTAATTATCTATATAAGTATGGGTCAGAGTGTAGCAAAGGGTGTGCAAGGATTTTAGGACTTAGAAAAAATTTCACCAAAAATGAAAATTCTTTAGTGGGGGATCAGATGGCCGTGTGTGAATAATGTCCCTACTATAAAGCTAATGATATGATTATTATTAGCTTTTTAGTAGGCAAACTAAAACTATAAGTCTGAAATAATGTACCTCTTGGTCGCAATATCTGTTCCTTTTGTTGTAATCCTTCCTCTTGTAATGTCTTCTAATTCAAGGTTGCCCAACTGTATTGTTTGATATAATTTTAGAATTTGGATTGGATGAAGAAAACCTAAGTAAAGAAGAGATGAGTGACCTTCTGAAAGCTTTAAAAAATTCTAAATCAACAATGAAAGAAGTACCTTGTGAAAATGTAGATTCTAAGTCAACAGAGCGACAAATTACTTGTGAAAATGTAAGTTTCACTAAAGGTTATGGCCCATATGGAGCATATAAAATTGGTTACTAATTTCGACAGAGTGTCCAATAAATTTCTATGTTCCAGATTGGGAATAATGCTGAAATTTCATCACAAAAGAAATCAATGAAAAGAAGATATTTAAATGTAAGAGACCGGCGAATGCCATGGAGTCTGTTACCCAACTCAATAACGCAAGCTGAAAAGGCTCGTACCCTAGCTGTATATATAAAACTTATGTCTATAAATAATTATCATCAGGCCAGACAGTCAGCTAAGTTTGCAGCATGGCCCCCACCAATACAGATTATTGAAGAGACTGCTCGGGTGCAGCCTGTAAGGTCTACGAGGAGTGGGAGGTCTGTGCCAGTTTATGACTTTGATGATGATTCTTCAGATCTAGATTTTGTTGTCACTAAGAGTAAGAAAAGAAAGGTTTCTACCAGTGAACATAATGGTAATGATGGTATTTATACTAACAAGGTTCTTAGTTTGAAGAGGAAGCCATCAAAGGAAGAGAACAGTAGGCCCGTGAAAGAGGCAAAGCTGTGTACAGATACTAAACTAGAAGTGGTGTCTTCTGGTAGCTCAATAAAGCCCAAAAGAGACCTCTTTTCTTTAATTGAAGACTGAAACACAAGCAACTTGAATTCATACTATGACTTAGCTGCATTATGGATATAAAAATCGGAATTCTTGCATTTTGTTTGAATACAAGCATTATTTTGCAATTAGTAAAATATTTATCAAACAATTAAAATAATTACCAAGTATATTTTAAATACAATGTATAAAATGAAAATAATGAGTAATATAATAAGGTGATTGTTACGTAAAGACAATTTGTTTGGTATATATTAGATAGCCCTGAATGTAACAAACTTTATAAGCCTGCATTAATTGTGTTCAGTCTTTGTGTGTGTCCACATTGAGAGCCTGGAGCAGTTGCGACAACGCAACGGGCGCGAATTATGGAACATATGAAACATGTCTTGTCCATAGTCTAATGACTAAGCCAGAAGTCCAGCGCGATGGGACTGAGCATGTAACCGTAGTTTTAAAATGTTCCTATCCACGCGTTCTGGCTTAACTACGGGCCTACTTAGCAAGCGATCTAATGCACGGGTCGCGAGGATAACAAAACACAGCATCTATGGTGTTCTATCTGATTCATAGAATTATTTATGTTTATGTAGAAGTTTAGGTTAATATAAAATAACTTATTAGTCTCTAGACTAGATTTAAATACAAATAAAGTACATTGATACTTTATTAAATAAAATAAAACGCTATAGTGTTAAAAATCTCATATCTGAGGATCCGATTCTGTAAAAAAAAATCTAATCCCCGTCCATAGTTTGCAAAACCTGATATACTCGTACGTCGAACTGCTACAAGAGCTCCGGCGGCATCAGCGTCACTTTGGCCGCACGCCTCCACTCACCGCGTACGCATGTGGACGCACACTATGGGTTCTGAGTCTGCTGAATCCTAGGTTATACTCAAAAGCAATCTAATAGACAACAGGAAATTGTGAGCTACATACCTACAACATAAATAAAAGTATTGACTCTTGCAAAGACATAAATAATTAATAACGTATTTTCTTATTAAATTATCTTATTTAGTTGATAAATTCTTTTGGCGTATTACATTATTGTATAACAAAACAAACTAGTTATGTGAGCTTTGATGCTAAAGTGTGGTCGCGGAGCAGAATTAAGACATTGACCTGTTGGTACCTGCCTCTTGACGATCCTGCGATACCTGCGACAGTAAACCCTATTTTTATTTCACTTATGTCATATAAACTCGCACTTAATACCATTATGTTTCTTATCACTATCGGTACATAGTGGTCAATATACGAATCTCTTCCTGAACCGCGACCACACTTGAGTATAGAGAACATTTTCCTAATTATTACGTTATGTGGTTGATCTCTTTTTTCTCCATTTTCTAATTGCTGATCCAATACGACGTGTCATAATTTTGAAGCTTATGACTTGTTGCAATGGATCACTTAACTGTCTACCAGAGCTACAATACTAAAGACAGGCTCTTGAGCATCATAGCACAAGCCAGGATCAACAGTGGCACACAATGAAATGACACTGAACGAAAAGGTTCTGGCATGTCCCGGCGAATCGCTTTAACTGTCTTGGATCCCGCTAGGCATTTAATCAGTAGGATACAAGGAGGAGTTAGAAGTTAGAAGCCTGAGCCAGAATGATATAACGAGGCTAACTAAAGCCTCATAAAACGAGAGAATTGCAACTAGAGAAGCCAGCTGCAAAAGCACCGAGGTTCAATTTAAGGTTCCTCAGTCTGTTATATTTGATCCCAATTGTAGGTATGGCAAAAGCGTTTGCGCATGGAAGTTGTTCCTTGTTGCTATAAGAGCCGTATAATAAACTCTTCCAGATATTGATTGCAAGCTAAATATTTAACATAATATCACGGTCATTTTGTCACAGATAGCCGTCGGTTCTGCGATAGACCTCTCTGTTCCTTCGGTTGCCAGTCCCTTTGAAGTAAGTGGATAGAACGCGAACGCGAGTAAGCGAATATGTCCTGGATGAGTGAAATGTCCTGTTTCGTGGAGATAGCTTATTCTCTTGTAACTTTGTCAATACAAAGTCTATTAATAGTATGGACTTTTCAAGAAACTTAATATACCTACCATATATACTCGTAAAAGCGCCTTAGCTATTATTCCTTTATACCATTTGATCGCTTATATTTCACCAATTTCTGGCCCCTAACAAGATGTGCCAGGACGAATAGATGCGCATCTTCATTAAGCACTCCTTTAATATTCCATACTATGTTACAGGGCTGAATACTATATTTAAATATGTTAAAGTGTATTATATATAGGCTGATTTTTAAATCATGTTAAAAGTCTTAAAAGATGTGAAAGGACATAAATGGAGGTCTACAAAAGGATTTTCGGTCCGCATTTTGAATCGAAAATTGTTTTACAGCATTGTATGCTGTATGTCTATGTATGAAAATCGAAATATTGAAATGTTTTAGTTTAAAATTTCAATGTAGTACCTACTATTCTGAGTCAGTAGTAGATCATACAATAGGACAGGAATTAAGTTTGTAATTTATTGGTTTTGAACTTTATCACAAATAAATACAAACTATCCAATAGACTCTTGAGTCTTTTGAAGGGAGTTTGTACCTACACAGTTTCTTAATATTTCGGCCAACGAAAGATTTCTAGTGGAAACAAGTTGCACGAAGAACTTGTTAAAAGGTTTATAAATATTCCGCAATAATTATTTATTTTATTTTTGTTTTAATCGTATTTAGCTGTTTTAAGTACATACTCTAACCTCTAATTTTAATTTTGATGAGTGGTGTTGCCGTGATATGATAAAATCGTGTCATAAATTTATTTTACAGGGTGACTCAGAAAGTCTGTAGTGTCTCTTATATGAAGCTCCCAGCCTAAATGTGTTCTGTGAATTAAATTGTTGTTGGCCGAATTAAACAAAAAAAAATCTGTACCTAGATGTTGTATTTTTAATTTTGTTTTCTTATTTATTTATCTATGTCTGTGTTAAATGTCGGTGCTGTATTTGTGATTTTTTTTAGTTCTTAGATAGTAAATAAATACCATATAAGGCTTGAGAGCTTGTTATCTACATAGCAAAATAACTTGGCTTCTTGCCTACGTAAGTCAAGCTTGATACGGCCGTTGATTTTTAATGATTCCCTAGAGAACGATCGATGTATTGCCAAATTTTAATACCTTTCAAAACGATGCTCTGCGTAGATTTATGTAATTTGTTACGTCAATAAAACCATACAACATTTGCATATTTATTTTTGATTTATTTAATTCACCAACCGTTGAAACTTCTAGTCACCGTAGCCTAGTTGGTAGTGCTCCTGCCTACGAAGCTGGTGGTCCTGGGTTCGATTCCCGGTAAGTGCAAATATTTGTGTGATGAGCACGAATATTTGTTTCTGAGTCATGGATGTTTTCTATGTATATAAGTATTTATTTATCTATATAAGTATGTATATCGTCGCCTGGTACCCATACTACAAGCTTTGCTTAGTTTGGGGCTAGGATGATCTGTGTGACATTCCCCAGATATTATTCGCACCCACCGATTGCTGAGCCTGCGAAGTGCCCCTCCCGCGCGCCCCGCAGCTCTGTGCCTGTTGCCGCGGCTCCTCCACGCACCGCCGCTCGAGCCCCTCGCCCCGCCCCGCTGCCAGTACTTGCAGCCACAGCAAAACCATTCCAAAAGGATTTTGCTACTGTCACTGCGAGCGTCCCTAGCGCTGCCAGTTTGAAGCCTGGGCCATATAAGGCAACGAAGAAGGCTGATGATGATGATGGGTTCGTGACGGTGCAAAGGAGGAAGCGCCGAATGCGAACCAACAAGAACCGCTGCGGCAACGCTCCTACGGAGCCCAACACGAGTCTGCGTGCCGCCAAGCCGAATACACCGGTGTATATCTCCCGCCTGCACTACACCACGAAGGCGGAGGACATCGTGGAGTACGTGCGCCAGAAGATCAAGTACACGCCGAGGGTGCAGTTACTGGAGTCGCGCCGGAACGTCAACTTTAAGGCGTTCGTGGTGCGAGTACCGAATTGCTTTCTGCCCCGCGTCATGGATGAGGACTTTTGGCCGCAGGACGTGGTGTTCCGTCGCTTCCGCGGACAAGTGCCACAGGACAGCACAAAGACAATAAGTGCAAAGTGAAGTGTTACTAACATAGTCTTAAGCCCTATATACTAACACTTTTTGTATATATTTTATATATGTTAGTCTGTAAGGTATATATCTATGGGCCATTAGATGCCTGATAATAAATGATTATTATTATTATTATTATGTTATTATTATAGCGGTGATGAGACCGTGTCGTGCCATGGTCAATCTCATGATTTCACATACAAACCTGTCGGTCCAGAACGAGCCGGTTTTGCATACAGACGGTCCCACTAATATATTTGCAGCTACAAATATATATTAACTTTATCTGTAACTACAAATATCTAATAACCGGGATCGGGATAAAATGCCTTCCCCGTTCTTCAATTGCGTATTAACGTAGACGTGCAGGTCTACCACAAGTTCGTGTAGTTTACTATCCCGATGGAACTTTCAGTTCTAGCGGACACTGTAGCTTAAGCTAGATTTACATACTAAAAAACGGGAATTTTCAACGAGAAAGTAAACTATACGCAGTCGCGGTAGACGTAGTGGTTAGCCGAGCGACAGTTTTACAAAAGATCTCTAAAAGGCTGACTCTCATGCACCTAGATGTGGCCTTGACCTTTTGACCGCCAGTAATGTATAGATGACGAACCAAAATGTGCCCAGCCAAGGCAATGTTGTGAATTACATTTTTATTTTTTTGTGGATTGGGGTTGAATTAGTGGTTCCTTTTCCTTTTAGCTTCATATTCTGCTTAAACACAACGGCTTAGGTAACGGCCTTTTAAATAAGCAGATATACGTACCTCAAAACTGCACAAACTACCCCCGACAACTCCCTCAAAACTGCACTACTAACAATACTTCGACGAAGTGTATAGGTATAGCTATGCCGAGGTTTTAGTAGGTGATGTGGTACGTAGGTAGAAACAATAAAATAGCCAACATCTCGTTATACCTGTATAATTAAGTAAGTAGGTAGGTAACTTATCTAATACACATACTATACTTACAAACACTAGCTATACCTACTTACATAAATACATTTAATAGGTATACGTACATCTTACATAGTCTAAAATCACGTTTGCCTGCCAGGCGCAATGTACAGACGACAGCACATCCAGCTACCCCAATTTGTCAAATTGCTTTTAAAGATGTTTAACTTTATTACATAAGTATAAGGTTCACTTTCAATTGGGGAAATTTGACAGATAGGGGTAGCTTGATGTGCTGGCGTCTGTACCTATGTATACCTACATCTTAACTTATACCCATTCTTACGAAAACATAATAACAAGTGACGTGTGATATGAAATACGTAAGTTAAACCTTCAAAATTCTTTATATTAATAATTTTATCACTCACAATACCGATATTGACCTATTAACCTTATATATTCGTTACTCTGGTTGTGGTTCGCCTCGAGCTTTTGCGATGGTGTAGACGAGGGCCGGGGACGCTACCTTGAGGTCATACGCCCATCCTATGCTCGCGAAGTAGTTTATAAACGTAGTCGTAAGGTTGAGAGGCATCCCCAGCTCTGAAGCCTTGTAGTCCCACGGGAAGGTGTGGTGGTAATTGTGCCAACCCTCTCCTATAGACATCAGGGAAACGCCCCAGTTTTCGACGGGCATTATGTGTCTGAAAATACAAAGATGTTTGTAATTTTTATCAGTAAGGCTGCACTGTCTTATACGGGGGTTTGTGTGATTCTCAGCCTAAATAAGTCTTTTCATAAAATGTATATACCTACATCGAGATAGGGAGCTAGTTGCTACTGCTACTAAGACGGTTGCTTAGTACCTAGCAACCATCTCTCTAGGTATCTTAAATTCTTAATTGGCCGAACATTACATACCTACACATCAAAAATTGTGATCTGAAACAGCTCAGGTAATTTCGAACTATGCGCTGTTTTTGTGGTCACAGAAATGTTCACATAAATGTTCAATTCATAAAACATACTACAAATGAAATATCATTTAATTTGTAGTATGTTTTTATTAATTAAACACTTTGAACAATAAATGGCTTATTGTGCAATAAGTACTAAAATCTTTAGATATATATATATATCTATTATATATATTATTATTATATATATATATATTATTATAATACCTAATTATAATATTTAAGATTACAAATCGGATTTATTTTGACTCATTATACCGTTTGCGCTTGTACTTGTAAGTACTTATTAGATATGCAGTTATTAAGTTACTTGACAAAGTAATTACTGCTTACAGGAGAAGACGATCGGGATGTTTTTGACTTCTGCAACCACCTAAGACTTGGATGGTGCATGGGTTTTTTTGGTGAAGTCGGAGGTTATTGTTTATTTCTTTACCTGTCGTATGGTTTGTTGCCCCACAAGTGGGCGAAGCTATTGACAGCCCAGGTACTGTTAAGCGTGATGACATAACGCACCAGGGCTTGTGAGCATATCGACTGGGTCCAGGTCTCGTCCCAACAGTAAGCAGGTATCAGAGACGGGAGTACCCAGCACAAGGCTATCTTGAACAGAAGGAAGTACCTGAAATATTTTTAAAATTGTATTATTTATGAATATTAATAATAGTAATTCTAACCTTTACTGACCACTACCAGTCAAGTACCCAGCCAGTTTTCCAAAACATACTAATTTCTGAATACACTGAGAATTTTTAATACAGTTTTTGCAACTACTGCTCCCAATAGTTTCCTAACAATTTATTTATTTACTCAAATATCTATACAAAAGGCGGTAATATAACATAATTTTACAGCATGTTTTCGATATTAAAACTACAATTATTTGAAATTAACAAAAATAATACTGACAATATTCAATAATCTATTATATAGTAGAATAAATATAAAAGAGTTTTTGCTGATTTAAATGATTATATATTGAAATGGCCATATTGTAAAAACATAATGGGTTTAGGCCTTATATCGCCTCTAGGGTCTACGTCTAGAAATGTCTCCATTAATATCGGTTAGAGGTATAGACGATGTGGACGAGGATGTCGAATACTCAGATGATGTTGAAGAAGACCCGTGTACGCAGAATACGAAATAGTCCTGCAATTAGTTAATAGCGTTCAAAGCAATATGGTCAGTGTAGTTAAAGGTACAGGAATATTTCTAGAGAAAGTGTGAAAGAACATATGAACTTTCCTTTAACGATTTAAATATTTCATGGTTAGTAATTATTTTATCGGTATATATATACATATATATTTAATATTTGTTGTATAGGTATACCTTTGTATCTTTAACCCACTGGACGCAGCATGTGACATCATAGGGATCTTTTTTTATATGGGGTACAACGAGAATCATACTCAGCAGAGCGTGGTGTCTATGGTATATCCCCAGTATGTCAGCCGATTACGTCCACTACTAGAGTGGACGTAATTCGGCTGACATGGTACAATAATGAGAAAAATAAATTTACTTGGTATGGAACTGAACGAGTGGATCATTGGTGATGTCACTCATGTCCAGCTTGTCTCCTTGCTTCCGAACGTCAGGGTGTTTCTTCATCATCAGCCAGCCGACGTGGGAGAAGAAGAAGCCACGGTTGGCGTCGTGTGGGTCTGCTGACGTTTCAGAGAACTTGTGGTGTACACGGTGATCGCGCACCCATTCGTAAATCGTGTTCTGTATTAACAAATATAAAAGGTGCGTTATCCTTTTAAAATTATCGTAAAAGAAAAATCAACAAAACTAAACTAATCAATCATACTTTTGGGGAGAAATAAGAAAGGGGGAATGAGTACTGATATATAAAAATGTATAATGAATAATCCAGACTGACATCTTAGTGGCACTATTTGTTCCCTCACCATCATAATTTGAAAGTATACAGGCAAGGCGATAGGACCGGTGTAAAACCGACCGACCGATGCCATAGATGTTAGGTGAAAAATACTATATAACTGATTTTTGATTCATTCTCGTCCACAAAATCATATAATCTTATTATTTCATTGCAAATGCAACACAGTTCACTTTAAGAGGTTTCCTCCATATTTGCAGTTTCCACCTATACGTTCAGGTTGGTCACCGCAGTTTGAATTAAATCTATCGAAAAGGAAAGTAGGTACTGAGAAATAGTCTAATAATTTAATCTAAGGACATTCATATTTTATGCATATAAGTAGGTACATATACCCCTTTCTTGAAAAAATTTAGTGTACAGACAGTATAAAGTACAAAATATGGTACATAAGCTACCCCAATCTCTCAAATTTCTCTAATTGAAAGTGAACCTTATGCTTATGTGATACAGTTGAAAATTTATAAAAGAAATTTGACAGATTGGGGTAGCTGGATGTGCTGGCGTCTGTACAATGACGAGGGTCAGTTATTGCGATTTTTCTATAATGACATATTTTGAGAGACAAAAACGGTGATATTTCAAGGCAAATATCTGTAAAATCACGTAAAGTGAAACAATGTTTACCTGACCAGCGATAGAATAGCAGAATATGAGAATCCACTGCAGCGGTAACTTGGCTTTATACGAACGATGACACCAATACCGGTGAGCTCCTCCAGTCACGCCGAACCCGGACAGTATGCCGACAAAAACACCTGCGAATAGAACACGGTTTAAAGAAAAACAATAACAAAAAAAAAATTGTTTATTGGATTTCATAATTACGGTTTACAATATTAAGAGGCTGTACTATTAATGACTTTAGTTGAAATACTTGTGTTGGAAAAAAGAAATATAATAATTGAGTACAAATGTTGACAGTTCTAACAGTGTATATTCGTGTTTGTGTGTGTATGTGTATTTAGGTATGTGTGCGTGTGTGTTGGGTTGGATTTGTTGGATGGCTAGCGGTTTACTAACCAAAATTATGGAAATGTATATGTATCTTACTCATTATTGTAAAAAATACTGATAGTGATAAAGTGATACAGCCAATTTTGGAAGGCTATCATAACTAAGCGGGACATAACGTATTACTAGACGAATTTCGGTAATGGCGGCCAGTCACAAATGACTAGCCATACGAAATGCGCTCGAAATTTGTATGGACGGACCTGTTGGCGTGGTTGGCAAATGCTTGCTTTTCGCGCTGGAGGTCGTGGGTTCGATTCCCATCCAGGACAGAGACTGCCCGTGTGGCATAGCGGCTACGAAAGTCGCCTCGCCGCGTCGTGTCCCGGGTTCAATTCTCGCGTCGGACAATTTGTGTGACTCATAAATTATGTGTTGGGTGATAGTCTTTGTTGTGCCACTGGACGACACTACACATTACAAATGATCGTGTTCTAGGCTTGATATAGGCTTGTGCATTATAAGATTGCCATTACTAACACGAAATGTGCTACCTACAAATAATATGGACAGTGTCTAAAAGAAATGATTTATTATTGTGTGCTTTCCGAGCTATGTGGGTATTATACTTACTTATTAGCTTGGTGTCTGGAATTTAATCCAGACTCCAGGCTGATACTGAGAATTTCTCTTTCTAGCGAAAAATTGCATTATCGCTGTTTGGCCCGGCCTGGGATTTGAAATCAGGACTTCTTTAAATGTGGTGAACTCTCTTCCGCTAGACTAACGAGGCCGGACCTATTAATAAGTAGGAAACAGGAGCAAAATAGAAGGAAGCAAGAAGCTTGAAAAGGCAAGGATGAAGTACAGACGCCAGCACATCCAGCTACCCCAATCTGTCAAATTTCTTTTATAGATTTTGAACTTTATCACGAAAGCATAAGGTTCACTTTCAATTGGGGAATTTTGACAGATTGGGGTAGCTTGATGTGCTAGCGTCTGTACATTCAACAAGTGCGTTTTATGACTTACCAAATATGAAAGTGGGCATTTTGAGTGGTGTAGTCGTGAAGCACGTAAGGTGAACAAACCAGACGACTACGAGGAGATGTAAGATTGTTATTATTATTGCGCTCGGCCATCTTAAAGGCGTTACAAAACCCATTCTTCTCTCCCACCTTCGTATAGGCGCCATAAATTTCGGTTCATCCTTTAACATTTGATCGTACGGGCTTTTTTCAGGTTTTCCATCAAGCCTGTTACCGTTTTCCTTCAGATGGTGTGTCAGTTTGTATTCTATTAACTCGTTTGTTGTTATGGAATGTTCTATCAGTTCTGTCTCTGTTACTGATATTGGAGCCATTTTTGTTACCTGCGAATAAAATATTTTTATTATTAGGTACCGGTGGATCAGGAGGATATTGCTGGCATTACGACCTGCTGAAGTCATACGAATATTCATAAGAGCCTTAAAAGAGCTAGCTCCTTATTGTATTTTATATAGAAAGCTACGAGTGGGTGTCTACTATGGATACAAGGTGTCCCGTAAACAGTATAAATAATATAATTGCCAAAAAAAAAATTAAGTGGAATGTATGTCTTCGCTCAGTGGATAAGTTTGTCTAATTGTATTTGCAAATTAAAAAACTGTTTTAAAACAATATACTGACTTATAAACCAACTGAAAAGTATTGGATGGCGGTAGGTAGAAACTTGCTTTTCACGAGGGTTCGATTCCCACCCAGGACAGATATTTGTGTGTCTGAGTCTGGGTGTAATTATCTATTTATAAGTAAGTTTTTACAAAAGAAAAGTAGTATATGCGATATATCAGTTATCTGGTTTCCATGGTAGAAGCTCTGGGTAGTTTGGGATCAGATGGCTGTGTGTGAATAATATCCCAGGATAATATTATTATATTCTGTAATGGGTGCCATATACAAAATCATTGGCATGAACTTCAAATGTTTTAGTTTAGTGCAACGCTGAAATTATCATTATCTAACACGAACAGTCGCGACGGCGATCGCCGGGTATGTATATCTCATTGTCTGACAAGAAGACCATCCCCTTGGCGGAGAGGACCACCATTTCACGTTCTTCTACAAGTATATTTTCTAACTATACTCCTAAAATTTAAACTAAAGTATCCGACATAGCCCGAAGAATTGCCAAGTTGAAGTGGCTATGGGCAAGGGACATAGCTAGTAGAATGAACCATAGAAGATCGTCACAAGATCCTTGTGGGAGGCCTTTGTCTAGCTATGGACGTTTTTCGGCTGACATGATACCTACCTACTTTTGGTATAAAATACTAGCTGTTGCCCGCGACTTTGTCCGCGACAATTTTGAATGATGACCAATGTAACTACTTACTTCTAGCTTAATCTAAAAAGTATAACTTTTAAAACAAATAAGCAAGATATATTGAATAAAACCTAACCTATAAATAACCTTACTAAGAAATAAATGTAAGACTACTTTGCTACTGTTATTTACAAAAAGGACCCGATATCATCAAGCAAAAATCAAAGAATACATATCAATTGTCCTTAAGTATAGTCAGTAAGTTAAATGAAGTAAAATAATAATCAACGATGCATTAATCACAAAGGTAACTCCCATTAGATTAGGTTGCGAAATTTTGTGAACGAAACCATAGCGCGATCTAAAACGATGATTACGCCATCTACTAACAAAAATATAAACTTGTAAAGCGGTAAAATTAATATGTGTGCATATATTTTGGCTGAGATTTAGGCGATCATCTATTGATTCAGTTTTGGGACTAACTTTTATTTCAAGCATTTATTTATTTTAACCGATATGCCCATAAAAGTCCGCAATCTGAAACGACACTAACGCCATCTAGTTACAAAATTGTGAACTTGTAGATCAGTAAAATTAAGATGATGTTTTTTGGGTGCAATCATCTCGACACCAACATCATCTCGTTTTTTATCCCAATTTGATTAAAAAGTCTTTATTTTAATTTGTTATAAAATTTACCAAAAAAAAGAAATCTTATAAAACGCTAAATCTTTACTTAGACGACAACGACCACGACATTTTAAGCTACTTGGCATAAGAAACTATTATTTTAAAATTTGAGTTGTTTTAAATTGTTGGTGGCGATCTATTGAATCAGTTTTGGATTACCTTTTTTAACAACAAATTATTCCCTGGATTGCTTTATTTTTAATCGAAAGACCAAATACCAATTTACATGCGTTTAACTAAAAAAATACAGTCTTTCATACAAACTTACATCGCCTATTCTAGTCGTCCTTAGGGGTGGAATTTCCAAAAATCCTGAAATATATACTTATAATTTTTAAATGAGAGGCCATATACCAATTTTCATGCGTTTACCTCAAAATTGTCACATTTTTCATACAAACTTGTAAGTTTGTTTTTAGAATTCCACCCCTAAGGGTGACAAATAGGGGATGTATCTCCTATTTGTCACCCTTAAGGGTGGAATTCTAAATGAAATACATATTTAAAAAAATGAAATAAATATTTTTTTATTTTTAACTGAAAGGCCAAATACAAATTTTCATGGGTTTAACTTCAAAAATGTCGCATTTTTCATACAAACTTACATACCCTATTTTACGCCCTAAGGGGTGGAATTCCCAAAAATCCTGAAATATATATTTTTAATTTTTTACTGAAATGCTAAGTAACAATTTTCATGCGTTTAACTTCAAGTCGCAGTTTACATAGAAACTTACGTACACTACTTTACGCCCAAAAGGGGGGAATTCTTAAATATTCTGAAATATATATTTTAAATTTTTAACTGAAATGCCAAATAACAATTTTCATGCGTTTAACTTAAAACGTTTCACATTTTTCATACAAACTTACATCCCCAATTTTACGCCCTTGGGGGTGGAATTTTCATAAATCCTGAAATATATATTTTTAATTTTTAACTGAAATGCTTAATACCAATTTTCATGCGTTTAACTTAAAAATTGTCACATTTTTCATACAAACTTACACCCCCTATTTTACGCTCTTGGGGCTGGAATTTTCAAAAATGCTGAAATATATATTTTTTATTTTTAACTAAAAGGCCAAATACCAATTTTCATGCGTCTAACTTAAAAATTGTTACATTTTTCATACAAACTTACATCCCCTATTTTTCGCCCTTAGGGGTGGAATTTCCAAAAACCCTGAAATACGTGTTTTTTTATTTTTAACTGGAAGGCTAAATACCAATTTTTTTGCCTAAAACTTCAAAAACGGCAAAGTTTCATACTAACTTAGCGCCCCTGTTTTACCCCCTTAGGGGTTGAATTTCGAAAAATCCTTCCTTGTTCCTTGTCTACATTATAAAGCAAACATTTGTGCAAAATTTCAGCTTTCTAGGTCCAAGGGTTTGGGCTGGGCGTTGATGAGTCAGTCAGTCAGTCAGGACTTGTCTTTTTATTTATATAGATCACCTGATTAGGATACTTCGAATTTATCCTCGGTGCTTTTGCAGCTGGCATCTCTAGTTGCAATTCTCTCGTTTTATGAAGTTACAGTTATATCTCAATCAAAATCAAATAACCTTGTTAAAATTAAATAAAAGAGCAAAGAGGGAGACAGAATTATATAATATTGTTATATTATTATACAATATTGTTATATTATTATATAATATCGTTATATAATTATGTCTCCCGCTTTGTTCTGGAGGACCATGGAACTAGGATTTTCTAACTCCTCGTTTTTTTTTCGGATTATAATCGTTGCGGTATCCAAGACAAAAGATTCAGGTTAAAGCGATTCATCGCCCAGTGTCATTTCATTGTGTGCCACTGTTGATCTGGCTTACAGAAGTTGCAGTGGTGAGTATGATGGAGGGACTAGGCCCATAAGAAAAAAAATGCGAGACATAGACTACTTAAGTTACACTTTCGTCAAATAATTTACCTGCTTTCATATTCAATATCTGAAGACCTATTCTTGTATTTGATATGTCTCACAGAACAAAGTAATATTGCGTGCGTGTCAATCACACTTATATTGTTGAACAGGTGATTATTAATGATTAATTCTATTATGCTCTATTGACCGATGTTATTTGTACTTCTATGTGTTCTATTGATGGTATGAGTTATGAACTGACATCAATATCTTATATAACATATAAAATAATAAAGCACCTTTCATTCATAATAAGATTGTTGTGTAATGTGGGTGTATTCACCAAGACTTGGCCCGTGCTGCTTTTAGGTAAAACAATTTCATAGTAATTTTTAGTATCAAAGTTTTTATGGATGTTACAAATGCCTGTATGTGGACGGGATTGAATATAACATTTCCTGATCGAACGTATCTTATAAAAATTTAAAAGATCCATTACGATCGCTATTACATTATTATATATGAAACTATAGATCCGCTTGGCAAGGTATTATTCTCACGTGTAATGTGCTGGATAATGCTTATTTACTTAGGAATCATACTCGGGACTCCATTATAACAATGTAACATAAAATGTAAATGTAATATAACAATGGATTTAGCTATGTTGTTGGGCTGCCTCGATTTTGAACTGAAAGCAAGCATTGGCGGATTTCATGATACGCAAGAGGCTGACTTCAATAATAAGCAGGATACGAGACCGCACCAACAGCATCCTGAAATTCATAGCAAATAAGCAAGATTCCAATATCCTAAAGGCATATCGCTCAAGATAATGGCCTCAATTTAATTTAATTTACTAGCTGTGCCCCGCGGTTTTACCCACGTTAAACTTTATAAATTATTACAGCTCCTCCCCCGTAGGCGATAGCGTGATAATATGTACCCTATATGTTGAACCGACCTCTTAGTAATATTCATGCAAAATTTAAAGTAAATCCATGCAGTACTTTTTGACTTTAGCCCGGACATACATACAGACAAACAGATAAACAGACAAAAATTCTAAAAACAACACTTTTGGCTTCGATATCCATTGTAGATCACGCCCCAAGTATCCTTTCTAAAAAATATTCAATGTACAGTTTTGACTTTCCTACGATTTTATTATATGTATATAGATTTTCATAATTTAATTAATTGTTATTTTTTTTTGTTAACTGAACCTTTATCCAGAACACTTTTATCTAGAGAACTTGTAATTTTTACAATATACAAATTATATTACGCGATGTGATTTTTTTACATCTGATCGCTATTTCTGACGATCAGCAGAAGAATTTTGTACGGGACCAACATTTTAATAAGTATTTCATAAACTAGTTTTGTATGGGATTGTAGTATGGAGAGTTAATGTATAAAAAAAATGGCTTTTGTATATTTTGCATGAAATTAAATGAAAATGTATGAAATGAAAATGTTTATTAGCCAGAATTTAAGTTACATAGTTGTTGGACGCATTGTAGTATAGTTTCACTATATTCAACATAGATATGTCCTGCAAATATATAGTCACACTTATCACACTAATATTATAAAGGCGAAAGTTTGTGAGTGTGTAGATATGTTTGTTACTTCTTCACGTCTAAACGGCTGGAAATATTTTTATAAAATTTGGTATGGAGGAAGCTAACACCCTGGATTAATACATAGGCCATAATTTATATAGTTTAACGAAGTATAACGGGGCATAGCTAGTAGACTAATATTTATGTTGATCTGACACACGTTGTCCAGTTTTAATACAAATTATGCTCCTTAAATTATGTCCAGTATTTATTATATACCTTGTATATTTATTTTTGTATTATTTTTGTTTTACATAACTTTGCTCTTTAGACTGCTCATTACTTGTTCTTGCCTATTCAAAGAAAACAATAATTTGAAAATCTTTCGTATATTCCGTTTATAATTACATACTTAATAATAAATTTGTACATTTCAAATAACGTTATTCATTTTTATGATGAACTATCTGGGCGCCGCGATTTTACCCTCGTTAAAGTTTATAAATTCTAGCCTATGTGTTAATCCAGGGTGTCAGCCAACTCCATACCAAATTTCATTAAAATCGCTTCAGCGTTTGGACGTGAAGAAGTAACAAACATACACACTCACACACTCACAAACTTTCAGCTTTATAATATTAGTGTAATTAGCTTCACCCCTAGGTGTAGTCTGCAAATTAGTAGTTTATTGTAGTATATGTGTTAAAAGAGGGCAAAGTTTATCCATTAAATATTTTATCTAAATCCATTTTTGCGTGATTGAGTAACAAACATTCACATCTATTATTATAACAAATTATTTACTAATGTGTACAGTTGTTTCTATTGAAATATTGGGAAGAGACTGGACCTCACGACACAGGTTGACCCTAGTGTGAGGGCCAGAGAAAGATTGTTTATATGTATTATAGTTGTATATGTCAAATAGTGTCCGTAATTATGAACGATGTGTGTTGAATTGAAATAAATTATTCTTATTCTTATCTAGTTTATTAGTAGAATATTGTAACTATTGTTCAAAACATGATGAAGATCGTGATAATAATAAACAAAATACCGTGTAGTATTTATTGGCTTTAACAAAGCCATTCGGAAGAAGCAATTTGCCTGTTGTCAGGCCCTTAGGTGAATATTCTCTTAATGCGAGAACTTTCTCCAACTGTAATATACATATACTCGTACCACGCGAGCGACGTTGCAAAAGGCAGGTCATTATAGTTTGTGTTTTAAATTGCATTGTATTTATTGGGTAACACAATTGTGTAGGCACCTACGCACTTATCTACTATTAAAGAAAAACACAGAACTTATATTTTGTCCCTCGTCTTTTATTCCATATTTTTCCTTTTGTCATTGTTTTATTTTAATAAACCTTTTCTTTTCTTATTGGTTATGGAGGCCAACGTCATATTTATCTAAAAAGTCCGTAACCTCTGGTCCTTCGAGCCGGATCAGAACCAGCGACCTATGGATCTACAGTCCACAATCCCGTAACACTTACCAATAAAAGAGCAAGCCTTTAAATGCATCTATGATAAATAGATAGATTAACAATTTATTGTGTACCAATATTAAAAACATACAGTACCGGAGCATATAATTAAAAAGTATACAATTGGCGGTCTTATCACTAAAATGTGATCTCTTCCAGACAACTGAAGAATGGTGTCCCTTCGTCCAGCATACTCACCATGGAATCCTGATATTTCATGAATGTCAAAAAACTGTTCTGAAATAGTGCTAAATAGTGCCCAAAGGAAAAAAATAGTGCTCTTGTACTTGCGAAGTTATAGCCATAGTTCGATGAGTATGCTGGACGAAGGTTTCGCCCAGCATACTCACCTCCGTCCGGAGAATCTGTATACGCTTCAAACATAATTCATACTTCAAAAAATAGTTCCCAAATAGTGCCAAACGGTGCCCAAAAAGAAAAAACAGTGCTCGAATAACTTCGGAGTTATAGGCTTCATTCAGTGAGTATGCTGGGCGTAGGTTCTACGCCCAGCATACTCACCTCAGTGCGCGAATATCGAACGAGCTATAGGTACAATTTACGTCTCAAAAAATTGTGCTTGAAATAGTGCCCAATATCAGTCCAATTTTTGCTTGACTTTTGACCTAGAAAACCATTAAATTTGATTGTAAACTTCTACATACATTACATTGAGTACAGTCGAATACAATATTATTAACTTTCTTTCTAACAATTTTTGTCTTGTGTAAATTATTAATTGTCTATGTAAGGGAGTATTTACTTTAGAATCGCAATATTATTAATTACACATTATTTTAATAATACTTTATAATAATATGATTAAGCCTTCGCGCGTCGCATGGGACCCCGGTAGCTAGGAACAATGATTTTATATATTTTGTCTAGATCACGGCGCTTGAAGGATTAAGATATCAATATATCAATAAACATATTGACGACTCAAGGTATTGGAGCCCTTAATGAAGCTCTATTAGTAAATGATACTGAAAGGAAATGTAAATACCAATTATGTAACGGTAAAAACGCATACAAATATGAAGTACTAGACTTCGTATTTATTGAAATTAATACTTCAATTGAAATAGAAATTGATGAAATTCCTAAAGAGATCATAATAAACGGTGACACCTTTAAAATTCTGTCGGTAATAGATTTTACAAATGGTGAATCAGGACGCATGGGGCATTACAAGTCAAAGTGCTATCGATTGCTAAAGAGAACTTGGAACTGCTATGATGACCTTAGTAAAAAAGTTTGTAGTAATTCCCAATATACTGTACCACACTGCATTATTTATACGCGAATGTAAGATGAAGATCGGTCCTAACTTGTTAGTTCCTATTTTGTTATTGTTTGTTTGTTTTTTTTTTGTTCTTGTAAAAGTTATTTTATTAATAACTTACAGAAATGTGATTATAAACTGTGATTGTTAATTTGTAATTACTATAGGGTATTTAATATTAATAAAAAAAACGTGATTATAAACTGTGATTGCTCAAATTATACTTATTTGTAAGATAATTTTATTGTGATTAAAACGTTGTAGCAGTAAAACAAAGTACAAGTACCTACGTGTTATATTTTAGAAAGTTTTACCAATATTTGGCTAAACATTTTTTTATATGTATATTATATACAATATTAAAACTACAATTTTTTCTATTTACATTGATTATATTATGAATGTTAACAAAAGCTGTGAACTAGTTAACTAGAATTCTGATTACTTTGGCCCTTTAAATAGTAATAAATAACGTAAGTAATTAAAAATGTTTTTTATTGCTAAACCTTTCATTGATGAAACTATTGGAAAGAGTTTTAAAAATTTGTATAACTATGTCACAGTACTAGTTTTGACTGGTTATAAGTTTTGCCTGCAACATATATACAAAAAGAAACTGTATAATTTCCTTTTTACAATTTTTCAAGATATTAATTTTATTGGCTGCAAATGACTGTTTTTATTCAGACAAACACACAATGCAATGAAGTAATAGACTTCATTTACGCTTAAAGTTTCATTCATTTATTATTATTTATAAAATATATAATAATGCATTTAATCGAAAGTTTTTGACATGTGAGAAAATACCATAATTATTTCCAATAACATGAAGTCTACAATTAGAAAGTTTAATATTTTTGTCCAAAAACATGTGTCGACGACTGTACCCCATTTTACGTTAGTATGTAGAAGTTTACATTAAAATTTAATGGTTTTCTAAGTCAAAAGTCAAGCAAAAATTGGACTGATATTGGGCACTATTTCAAGCACAATTTTTTGAGACGTAAATTATACCTATAGCTCGTTCGATATTCGCGCACTGAGGTGAGTATGCTGGGCGTAGAACCTACGCCCAGCATACTCACTGAACGAAGCCTATAACTCCGAAGTTATTCGAGCACTGTTTTTTCTTTTTGGGCACCGTTTGGCACTATTTGGGAACTATTTTTTGAAGTATGAATTATGTTTGAAGCGTATACAGATTCTCCGGACGGAGGTGAGTATGCTGGGCGAAACCTTCGTCCAGCATACTCATCGAACTATGGCTATAACTTCGCAAGTACAAGAGCACTATTTTTTTCCTTTGGGCACTATTTAGCACTATTTCAGAACAGTTTTTTGACATTCATGAAATATCAGGATTCCATGGTGAGTATGCTGGACGAAGGGACACGAAGAATGGACAATAATAGGGATTATTTAAGAGGGCAGTTGTCGGTGTACATAAACTTTGTTAACAGTACCTACCCATTGGTACTCAGTACAAGATCCTACCATATAAACTATATACATACATAGATACATACTATATACATACATACTATATACATACCTATAATAGATAGAAACTTACATATTACAATATTACCTACTTGTTCTATCAATGTATCCTATAGTGATAGGTAGTAATCCTTTACACTTTGCTGGAACTTGTGTAAACTTTGTGCTTGGCGCACTGTTATTACTTAACTTAAGATTTTTCGATGATCGCAAAATCTCGACTGTGACTCGTATAGAAAAGAAAATCGTTTTTAACACGCTTTTATTAGTTTCACCTGTATGTATGTATGTTTGTAACCGACCCCTTTGAGCTCGATTTTGTCCTACTTTGAACGATCAGATTTAATTCAAACTTTGCACACCTGTCAAAGATCGATGACAATGCAATAATCCGATCAAAATATCAGATTATCCTAATTAGATTCGCCAGGATTAATTAATTTCTTTCCGCATCCTTTGCATGCGAGTAAGAGAGACAGAGTTAGTGCGCGAACTACGCATGCGACAGTTCCAGACTTACTCCTTCGGGCACTCAGTTCAGCACAACCTTATAAAGACTAATATGGTAGTTGCGACTTGTTCCTTATAAATAAAAAAAATTAAAAAATTAAAATAAATAACATTGACGTGTCAAAAGGTTTAGTAAATGGTAACATGGGTTTTATTACAGAAATTATCTGGCCTTTTCGCAGGGGCCAAGTATATGCTGAAGATATTCCGTCCGTTCGTATCGATTTTGGTTCGGACGGAGTACACGTAATTAAACCAATGTCGATACAGTTCCCAGCAAAATATAGCTATGGAACTGTTGAGCGACGGATGTTGCCATTAATCCTGAGTTGGGCGTCGACCGTCCACAAGATGCAAGGTTGTACAGTTGATCATGCAGTCATTTATTTGGGTCCGCGATTGTTTGCTGCTGGACAAGCTTATGTGGCACTTAGTCGTGGAAGATCCTTGGACGGTATACGAATTGAAGAACTTGATTGTTCAAAATTAACAGGAAGAACTCCATGTAACAGTGAAGCATTGAATGAAATGATTCGATTACGAGATAAACCATTAAATCTGTTGGCGGCACTGAGAATGAGGATGAGTGTGAACGTTCACTCACCCTCATTCTCAGTGCCGCCAACAGATTCGCTCCTATGATTATAATATCATGTAGAGTGGTTACGGATTGAAAATTCCATACCCAAGCATTAATGTGACTGACTATATATGTAAATAAGGTTACACCTTTGTGTCTCACTGTTTATATTGGCATCATAGAAATCTTTGAATATGTGTTCTTAACCAAGATATAATCAGAACACATTTGTACATATTAAGGGCGGTTGATAGTTAGCAAATTGAACTAAATAATTATTAGTTTAAAAAATTTAACTAAAAAATGAAAAATAAATAATAGTTTAAAAAAAATAAAAAAACACGCTTTTATAGAAAATCCAACTAAAAAATAGAAAATAAAATCTATAAAATTCAGATTAAGAATAGTGTAAATAAGAAATAAATGTACATTGTTGTAAAAAAGCGTGGGGTGCATCTGAAGTGCTTTTTATGATATCATCAAAGCGATGATCCTTCTACTCATCTGTCAATAAATGTTTATAACTATTGACACTATGCACCCCACGCTTTTTGACAACAATGTACATTTAATTCTTATTTACACTATTCTTAATCCGAATTTATTAGATTTTATTTTCTAATTTTTAGTTGGATTTTCTATAAAAGCGTGTTTTTTTATTTTTTTTAAACTATTATTTATTAAGATATGAAGGAAAGGATGGAGTAAACAAAATATTGTAGAGCAATGAGGGTATATCAGTATTACGACCAAGGCCTATAGATAGCCACTTAAGCTTAGTACGGAATTCAGAGACATGATCATATTTGCGAAGGCCAAATATGACTGTTATGCAGACATTTTGGAGGCGCTCAACTTTATCAAGCTGGTTTTGGGTAAGATCTAGATACCTGCCATCTGCTGCATCTGCATCTGCTCTGACTCGTAAAAAAAAGTCTTTGCTGCTATTGGATTTATAATTGTGATATTATACCGAAACCTGAGGGCGCCGTGGGAGTAGCGACGCGACTAACTTAACCGCAGCGCTACACGTGCTGTCACATGTAGTAATGTTGCTTAATTCCATTAAACTATAAAATAACAAGTCAACATATTATATACCTAATTAACGCCACTTGTGCCCCGCGGAAAATTACTGTAGCTTATGTGTTGAATAGGGTATAATCACCAAAATTTCATACAAATCCGTTCAGCTGTTGCAGCGTGACGGAGTAACAAATATGTTACGTCGTTTCTTGATAAACTCATAAGAACCTAACATATTTTCGGAATTATAAGAGTCCTATGTGTTAATTAAGTATTTGTGTCAAGTTTATCAAAATCCGTATTTCCGTTTTTGCGTGATTAAGTTACATACATTCAAACTTTTACATTTATTATATTTTTAGGAGCGCATTTATTTATTTTTAAAATATAAAAGCAACTGTGATATAATTATAATAAATAAACGAACAATAATAATAATTAAATAAAACTACAGAAGATCTATTTAAACCAATAGGCGTCGAAGAAAGAGGGATTAGGAGGGTAGGTGCGATCATGATCACTGTACACACGGCTACACATCAAGCTACACATTTCCAATATAAACTGATCTCGCGTTGTATAGGAATTCTAAACAATTACAGGTCAGCTTATTTCAGAAATGTATAGCTTGATATGTAGCCGTGCGTACATAAATGTTTTTAAAACGTGGTAGATTAAATCTTAAGTTAATATGTGTTGAAGGATTTGTTGGTACCTAAATACGAATTTATATAGTTTTTATATAGCTCTAAAGCCACGGATATACGTGCTCTCAGGGGCACGGGTATAACAACGCCAATTTTAGGACTCCGGGCTGCTAATTAGAATTTAATTTTGTGAGTAAAATGCCAATACTACTTTTTAGCTTGACCCGGCATCAAATTTGGGATTTCATTATCAGTTCGATTCACTGACTAGATCATGAATCTAGACTCTAGACTAATAATAAATCCTTTATTAATGTGTAACCACGACTCATTTTGTATTAGTAATAAATAAGAACAAAAACTTAAGCTTATATAGTAGGTACCTAATTTACAAAAATATTAAAAACTAAAATAACGAATTAAACTACTTTTCTATCACCGCTGCCCCATTCCGTGCGAAGATGCACAGCAGCGATTTACATAATCGCATCCAGCCTGTCTGCAATCTTGGCCTGAATATTGTTTTAGCTAGCCCACAACCTGCGTACCAAGGACACACATCTTTTGCGCATAGTAGTAAAAAAACAATCTACTCGCGCTTCAGCGAAAATCCCTCACGCTCTACAGAAGTGGGGCAACCCCAACAATACCTTTATAATGATATTGTTAGTGTGATAGTCTAGTCGAGTGGAGTAGTAGACATTCTAGGTGGACCACAGTTTACAAATTAGAGCGGTTACGTTTTCATCCGCTGCGCTAGTATGCTACAACCAACTAAACCCACAACTGAAATCACTAATCAACAGATAAGGACAAAGTTATACAATACTAGCTGTGCCCTGCGGTATTTCCCTCGAACTTTTTAATTATAGCCTATGTGTTATTCGGATATATAAGCTACTAGCTATGCCCCCCGGTTCACCCGCGTTAAAGTAGTTTTGGCGTAATCGGTAAAAGAGTAGCCAACATACATCCATACATATATACTCACAAACTTTCGCATTTATAATTACAGTAGGATGTGTACCTCTAGCAGTTTTGGCAGTGCACGCCGGAATAGCTCGCAGATGATAGATTTTTTTCCTACTTACTAGACACTTATTGTCATATTTTGTGTTATTCTGTCGTATAAGCTATATTATTGTAAAGTTTCATTTAAATCCATTCGGTAGTTTTTACGTGAATGAGTAACAAACATCCATCCATACTTACAAACTTTCGCGTTTATAATATTAGTAGGACAACTCACACAATATCTTTATAAATTGTAATCTATGTGTTATTCTGATGTATAAGCTATATTATTGTGAAGTTTCATTTAAATCCATCCAGTAGTTTTTACGTGAAAGAGTAATAAACATACTTACAAACTTTCGCGTTTTTAAATATTAGTAGGATATTACTACAAAGTTTGAACACAATCCGTTTGGTAGCTTTTGCGTGAAGAAGTAACAAACATAGAAACTCACACACTCACAAACTTTCGCCTTTATAATATTAGTGTGATTGTTTACAGGTTACGAGACTAACCTTTATTGTTATTTTCTAGACTAATCCGATTTGAAATTGCATAGGAAAAAGTTCTTATCTGTTAATGTCTTTTAATTTTCAGATGTCCCGCAATGAATATTTATTTTTTTATCGCAATTCTGTCTACGTGTACTTCTCCAACAAAAGCTTATTGTCCCGATTCTGCGCTAGCGCCTTTGCGTTTCGTGTTAGAATACGCGGTGTGGCGAGGATGGCACCAGGCTATGGTTTACACACCGGATATAGAACAAGGTACTCTACGTTTTCGACTGTAAGTTAAGTTGTTTAAATAGTTATTAATAATTAATAAAATATATCTATCTAAGTATGTAGAAGATTCGCTACTTCTTGAAAATTATAATTGGTACTTGGGCAACTGAGTTCCGCTCATTCTGTTCCTACCTAGTTAAAAATATTTAAGAGCCATTTTCAGGTACTCTTTAATCAGAAAAAAACTACTTACAAAGTAAAATTCACAACAACAATATTAAAAGTTCACTCACATTATTAAAGAGTATATTCAAGACGCATGGCACTCGGGGCCTTCTATAAAATTGGGATCCTATATCTATCTGAGGAAAGATTTCGTCACTACTTTAGTTATCTTTAGTAATTCGGTTGTGATATTATGTATTTTGGATAGTAAGTATGTGTTTTGGAAGACTAATATAAAATAAAATGAAATGAACAAACAATCTAGCAAATATTGTTTTTGCCTTCTAAATAAATACTGTCATCATCATTATCATATCAGCCGAAAGACGTCCACTGCTGGACAAAGGTCTCCACTAGTGCCGGTCTTGCGCTATCCGTATCCATCGGTTTCCAGCGACCCGCACAAGATTATCGGTCTATTTTGTAGGGGGCCTGCCCACGCTGCGACTTCCCCTCTCGAGAACCTCTCTGCCCCACGCCTTTCTGCCGTCGGTTCTACGAGCTATGTGCCCCGCCCACAGCCACTTCAGCTTTGCAATTCTTCGCTTAATAAATACTCTAACTGGACAAAAACTCGCATAAAGGGGAGTATTTTTCATCAGACCGTATTGGATGGGGTTGTGTTAAACTTCGTAGTAAGACGGATGTACTCCGTAGGGCCGAATTGAGTTCAGTAGTAGAATTAAGCCGTCTGCAAAGTCCAGTCTAATAATGACTCATTGAATGTCTACTTCAATATAAATATAACAAAAAACACGCAGAATAGCACTCAAAACTAATTAAAACTTTCATAATATAACATAACTAATAGACACATCCTCTTAATCTCAAATTTTAATATTAGCAATTTTGTGTAAACAGTTTTATTTTATTTAGTTAGTACAAATAATGTTTTGACTATGAATTTATGTCAATAAAGCTCATTTTACCCCGTTGGAAGTGTCTCTCGCGTAAACTAAAAAAATTTTTTGAGTTTCCGTTCCATGTATGGGGGCTCCCAAAATTATTGTTCTTTTTCTATTTTTGTGTGTAAATCTTGATGCGGTTCACAGAATAGGTACATATACTTACAAGTTTCAACAGTAGGGGAATATGTGTATCAGTGGATCACGGGGAACAGTGAATCGTTTGTTAAAACTCGGTATCTATTGCACTCGCACATACCTGCGTTGGTTACGCTAACGGTGCACCATACCCCCGCACCAACCAACCAGTCGCCGTCGTTGATTCACGGTGGGAGGACGCACGACAGCACATCGGTCAGTAGGTAAGTACGAAAAAAATATTTACGTAATATATGAAATTACTCTGGTTCACAGTAGTTTAGATATTTTAAAGATTTTGTATATTTTCCTTTAGTACGTGTGTCCAATTGTATAAAACTGTAATAAGTTGTGGTGTAAAAGCGATTTATATTTTGTTAAAAATATTATTTCTGTTAATGGTAAATGGGGTACAGTGAATCACATGGTAATGGGGTTCGTTGGATCGTGATCCACTGTTCCCCAAAAAGCTTCAAGTTTCAAAATATACTTATTTACAGGTCAACATGCCACGTGAAAGAAAAAGGAAGACTGAGATTGGTCTTCATACAGAAGAACAAATGCGTAACGCTTTAAACATGATAGCGGAGGGTCAAACCATAAGAGCCGTTTCCAAATTACGATTATTACCGTCCCACCGCATTCAACGGGAAAAATGCAGCCATTAGATGTTGGCGTTTTTGGGCCGTTTAAAACAGCTTACAACAAAGCGGTTGATAGCTGGATGATGCGCAATGCAGGCAAAACATTTTCCATACATGATGTTGCTGGGTGCGTTAAGGAAGCGCACATGAAATCGATGACACCGAGTAACATATGTAATGCATTCCGAGTTACGGGAATTTTCCCTTTTAACAGAGATGTCTTTACAGACGTTGACTTTGCGCCCAGTGAAGTTACTGATAGACAATATGCGCTAAACCCAGGTGAAAAACAACAACAAATGATTTTTTGCGACGAAAATGACGAGAACAGAACCAGAAGTCCATCACCATCTATATTACCATCTGTACAGATACTATCAGCAATAGACGATGACGTAACCCCTGTCGGATTTCCTTTAAATGATATTCTAGTAGAGCCGTTGAATTCTGCAATCGAAGACGTCCCTTTGAATCAAGATCTTACTGCCCCACCTTGTACGCCAGTCAAATCATCCCATGTGGTCCCCGATTTACATCTCAATGTATTCTCTGTAAAACCATCTTTCAGTTCATGTGGTGATCAAGTGCCAATACCTTCTACATCTATGGACGTAAATACACAAACCAAAACATTTATTAGTCCATTAGAGTTTCGAGGTTTACCAAAAGCTGCTCCTAGAAAAGGTGGCAAAGCAGTTCGAAGGAAAGGTAAAACGATGATTGCGACAGATACTCCAGAAAAGGCTGAAATTGAACGAAGAGCTGAAGAATTGAAGCAGCGAAAGGCTAAGGTACAGAATAAAGCGGTTGTGAAGAGACAAGTCTTAAATAGTGACAGTTCTAGTGAAGAAGATGACCGCATTAGTATCTATTCTGAAGAAGAACATATGTTTGAAGAGGAAGCTGAAGTTTTAAAGATAAATCCTGAAAATTTTATTCCATTGAATAATTTCCCAAAAGAAGGGGATTTCATATTAGTATTATTTGAAGTAAAGGGCAAACATATTTATTATATAGCAAAAGTCATAGGGGAAAAAGGTGAAGAGACAGAGGTCAGTTTTCTCCGTAAATCTGTAAAAAATCCAAACAAATTTCACCTCCCCGTCATTCCCGATCTTGCCACGGTTCCGCTGTACGATATTAAAATGATTTTACCTAGACCTGGATTTACAGGAAGCACAAAAAGAGCTCAAGGCTTATATTATTTCGATGTTGATTTTACCAATATTGATTTACGTTAAGATTTTGATAACTTATTAATTTACCAAGTTAAAAATATAGATTGTTTATAAGACTGTTTATTTTGTAAAATATATCTTTATGTTTTTAATTTTTGTAAGATTTAAGTGAAGTTTTTTTGTTTGGTTCAATTTTATGTTACTAATCAGACTTTAAGAAGAGATTATGGTTTATAATGTTTTTAATTTTTGTAAGATTTAAGTGTCTTGTTTGTTTGTTTTGGTTTAGTCTAGTTTTAACTAAAATCTCTTTATTAAACAGATTTTAAGAAGAGATTTTAGATTTTTATGTTTTTAATTTTTGTAAAATTTAAGTGCCTCTTTTGTTTTTTTTGTTCTAATTTTATGTTACTAATAAGATTTTAAGAAGACATTTTATGTTTTTAATTTTTGTAAGATTTAATTGCCTTTTTTGTTTTATTCTAGTTTTATGTAACTAATCAGATTTAAGAAGAGAATAAAATGTTTAAGAAGTAATATGTTGTAAAGTTAAACAAAAGTGGTAGCAACACTAGCTGATTTTGTAGGTACTCTCTCAATATTTTTGTACCTACTTATAGTTAATCTTAAGAAATGTAATGTGATTTATTACGGTGCAAATATGACTGACTATATATCTTTTATGTGAAAAGTAAAGAGTTTAATGAATATGATACGTTTTATTTAATTCTGAACTCTAATGGTTCATAGTACCCCATTTGATCCACTGTAACACAAACTCTGATTCAATGTGACCCATTCATGGGTCACAATGAGTCAATTCACCCTACAGGAAAAAACTGTTTTGTGAAGTAAACCAAGCTGCAAAACAGGCATTTTAAAAAAACATATTAAAGACTAAACATGCTTTCACATATTGATTTAAAAACATCTGCCTTTAAATCAGAAATTCAACTTAAAATAGCTTCAGAAAAAAAAATGATCCATTGAGCCCCATGTTCCCCTACAGCTCTTAAGGTTTCGGAAAAAGTGGCTGTGATATACGGACGGACAGACAGACAGACATGACGAATCTATAAGGGTTCCATTTCTGCCATATGGCTTCGGAACCCTAAAAAAGGAATAAAACTATTAAGACTAGTATAAATCACTGTGAAAGTAAAAAAAAACTTCGTTTAAAAAAACCGACTTCAAAAACTAAAAAGTATTAAAAAATATCTTAATAAAGATTTAATTTAATACATCTCTTATGCAAACGCAATACCTTTAATATTAATGAAATACTATAATTTGTATGTGCTACCTATTAATAGGTTTGATGTCGGTGCCAAGCCAAATGTAATAGTAGGTACCACACTCGTCGCGAGTTACTTTCAGCGGGATAGCTTCGTATTTGTCAGGGTGCTTTCAGCTCATACAAAATCGTTTTAGTACAAAATCGCACACGCAAATATAGTTAAGGCGTTGTACAACAGATGGCGCTATTTTAGTTTTACTAACAACGTTTCATTTTACTCTCGGTTTATTGATATTAATAATTTATAGTGATTATATCCTACCGTATTTAAATCTATCTAAATGAAAATTGCGCAATAATAATAAATCAATTAAATTGCGTTTTAGTATATAACTAGTATTATCGATTGTCTATAAAAGTGTACATATGCTAGGTATCGGAACGGAACTTCAAGCTGCAAAAACCAAAAGATATTATAATATAACAAGATTGCGCACTCCAAGATTTAGTTCAAATTAAAATGAACTCAAAGTCTTTACAATACAGTCCATTTCTCTTTGTAGTGTACCAATAGGAAAAAACGGACCACTTGAGAGGCTCTCGTTTTGGAATCTGTCCCTGTCTAACAGATGGCCAGCCTAAAAATAACTTACTTGACGTATAAAATAGTAGAATTTTTGGTCAAACACCTAGGATTATGTTTTCATATAACTATAATTAAATAATTTTTATTTATTTAAGACGTACACAACGTTTTTTTAAACTATGTCTTATTCTTTGATAGCTTTTTAAATACATTTAATTTGGGTTTAGTAAATCCAATAGCAGTATTTATAAGAAATGACGTTTACCACACTCAATTTGTAAACAAATATGGCGAATGTTTGTTTTGAAATTATTTATCGTATTGTGCTCCAATCCAGTTCCAATTTGCTTAAAAATGGTTTTAACTTGTTGCGTAAAAGGGTGTAAAAGTGAGGGTCGTCTGGGGAGTGGTATATCTTTTCACAAGTAATTGTTATCTTGTAATGTTTCTATATTTTGGCTAAGTTCAGCAACAGGGTAACCATTCGTTACGTATTTAATGGATCGTTTTTCTAGATTTCCCAAAAACGAGGCATTGAAACAAAAATGGATGAATATTGTTCCCGGTAAATAATAATCTGATATAGCAATTAACTGTTTTATTACAAATAACATTCACATTTGTTTTAGAGTTTTTGCACATTGACACAAAATACTATTCCCCACTACCAGCCACTAAGCATACCTACTCGAGATTGTTGCCTCTTACAACAAACGATTTTTCCAACCTGTCGTAATGTATATTAGGTATTTTATACCTACGTAATAATTGTCTTCTGTGTGGTGACGGCGACAAATATCAGAATCAGAATATCATCACCCCATCTCATCCCGTGGGGGGCGTAGAAGTCGACCCGAGGGAATATCTACCAGAGGACGGGAAGCAGCTTCCTTCTGAGTACTACGACCATTATACTGCGATCGCCAACCCACCTGCCAAGCGTGGCGATTATGGCATATCCCCTCAAGATGATTCTTGAGGGAGGCTTGTCCAGCAGTGGACTTATTTAAGCTGTAATGATGAAGATGATGATGATGATGAATAATTGTCTATTTCACTATATCTAACACTAAAACGAGGCTACTGTTTCCTCGTGTCAGTGTTTGTTATGAGTAAATAGGTAAGAAATAGACAATTACTACACTCTTATTAATAATAAAAGATATAAAATTATCTCAGTTGTTTAGGTTAAGCCACTTAGAAGATATTTTCAATTAAGGTAGTGAGTATAGTACTATCCGTGGAATAAATTTAAAAATCGGGCCTGTAGTCTATTAGTGTTACCTGATTTTCACAATCTAATCTATATTGAAAATATGTATTAGAATAATTATCCTAGAATACTATAGCCGACTGACACAAAACACTTGTTGCGAAAAAGAATATAAGTAAATAAAACATATAATATACTTGAAAACTATTTGGATACATTACGAATATATAATATTTGGAAAGTCTACTGCCTTTGTCCAAAATATCTACCACTACTCACACTTATATTAGGCGGGAATTGTACTATAAATAATTATATAATTTCCAAACGTTTAAAAAATCTACAAATAATCTTGGTATAATTTAATTTATATTGCTTGCAGAGAGGCATACAAAATAAAGAAAGTATAAGTAACGAAAACATGTCGAATACGTATACCTAGGTATGCAGTGGGGCGAACAGTAACTTTAAAAGCACTGCACAGGTAGTATGATTATACTTCAAAAGTAAGTTTATTCATTCTCATAAAAACAAAATTTTAAATTTGGCGCGTTAAAACATTCGCATAATTCCACGACGCATGGTCACTCTATTAGGAGGAGATGCCATCCAAAACAGCTACTTCTTGCTCGGGCCGTTTTTGCTACCTCAGTGCGCAATCTTGTTATATTATAATATCTTACAAGATAACAATTACTTGTGAAAAGATATACCACTCCCCAGATGACCCTCACTTTTACACCCTTTTACGCAACAAGTTAAAACCATTTTTAAGCAAATTGGAACTGGATTGGAGCACAATACGATAAATAATTTCAAAACAAACATTCGCCATATTTGTTTACAAATTGAGTGTGGTAAACGTCATTTCTTATAAATACTGCTATTGGATTTACTAAACCCAAATTAAATGTATTTAAAAAGCTATCAAAGAATAAGACATAGTTTAAAAAAACGTTGTGTACGTCTTAAATAAATAAAAATTATTTAATTATAGTTATATGAAAACATAATCCTAGGTGTTTGACCAAAAATTCTACTATTTTATACGTCAAGTAAGTTATTTTTAGGCTGGCCTTATTTAAAGCGTTTTGGAAGACATTCGTTTTTACATCAATGAAAAGTATTTTGATCATTACTGGAATTAAATGTTTTTGTTCATTACAAAAAAAGGTGAGAATTAGAGGTGGACGTGACGACAGAACTGAGGGCCATATATTTTTAATTTTCTGTCCCTTTGTACAATATTCTTCCCAGAGAATTTTGGAGGCCTGTAATGAATACTTTATTCCCCTTTGATCTATTTTCAAACCCTAAAATTTTAGTAAAATTCTTTCAAATATTCCTTGGGTAATATTTTAAATACTTTATTTTTTTTTTCTTAAAAGGCAACGCTCGCACTAGGTATATTAACCCCTCTGTGGCGGTTTACTTTAAAAACATGTAATTGACGGCCACAAAGTCACACAAATAGTTTAGTCTTACGCGGGAATCGAACCAGGGACATACAAGTGGCGAGGCGACTGACTTAACCACAGCGCCACACATGTAATGTTTTTTAATATGAATACGGCATACACTACTACTGCACCTTTTCTTAGATTATATGCATGCGGTAGAAACAAAAGAAATTCTACCATCTCTGAACAAACATCTATCGCGCAGTCTTCTACATCTGAACAATAAGGATTTACGTATTAGATAGGCATAATCACCGGACACTGCACACTAAACAAACACCTTCAAGATTAGTGTCACAGAGAGCCCCTTGTGCAGAGAATGCGTAGAAACACTGGCTGGCATACGTACTGCTATACGGCAATAGCGTTGTCAGCCAACGGGCAAAGTTCCTAAACGATTCGAAGACACTGCAGGAAGCACTATCGAAGCTTCTTAGACTTCTGGATGGAACTGAAATGGTTCGAGTAGACAAATAAGTTCGCGTACAATGGCCCAATCAGGAGGCTAAGTACGGAAACCAATCGCCCAACAACTAACTATGCTTCTTCTTCTTCTTAGCGAGGCGATGGCAGTCTCAATTGTGTCCGCCCAAAACTTGGCCACGAGAAACGCATTATGAGTAGGTTCCATCAGATCTTTAAGCGTGCAGTTGTTAGGGCACGAGTGTCATGATAATAGGTGTCCCATCGTCCCTGGGAGTACACCACATTTGCATTGTGATCTTTGACGTAGTTAGTTAGTTTTTGGGCGATTGGTTTCCGCACTTAGCCTAC
The DNA here is from genome assembly GCA_951640165.1 of Pseudoips prasinana. NCBI lineage: Eukaryota > Metazoa > Arthropoda > Insecta > Lepidoptera > Nolidae > Pseudoips > Pseudoips prasinana. Next base: position 31,513,483 of record OX621243.1, on the reverse strand, counting down.
TAATTGGGCCATTGTACGTGAATTTATTTGACTACTCAAACCATTTTAGTTCCATCTAGAAGTCCAAGAGGCCTCTTGAAAGCTTGTCTTGAGTACTCCCTGCAGTGTCTTCGGATCGTTTAGGAACTTTGCCCGTTGGCTGGCAACGCTATTGCAGTTTAGCAGTACGTGTGCAGGTGTTTCTTCAGATTCAATACATCCTCTGCTCAAGAGGCTGTCTGTGACGCCAATCTTGAAGAGGTGTTTGTTTAGTGTGCAGTGTCCGGTGATTGTGCCTATCACCAGCAAATCTTTTCTGTTCAGATATAGTAGACTGCGAGATAGGCGTTTGTTCAGGATAGATCTTTCATGTATCGCCACCTGAACAAGTTTTCCCTGCTACGATCAACCTGGGTTCGAAGCCTCTTCAACGACTTCCAGGCTAGCCAAGGCAGTTTCCATCCAGGGGCGAGACTAACTATGCGGTACGAATGTACAGACGCCAGAACATCAAGCTACCCCAGTCTGTCAAATTTCCCCAATTGAAAGTGAACCTTATTTTGTGTTTTGTTTTTTATTCCGTGATTTTGTGATAAAGTTGAAAATCTATGAAAGAAATTTGACAGATTGGCGTAGCTGGGTGTGCTGGCGTCTGTACGATAACTGCCCTTTGAGTTTACGTCACTGTCGGTTTTAAGTGAATCCACTAACTTGTACAGTCAACATAAAGAAGGTTTAATGTAGGTTAGTAGGGTAAGTTCAGTCATTCATAAAAAGACGTCCATACCTGTTTCTTGTTTGCGCCTACCTACTTTATTATCTTCACCTTGAGTAAGTATGTGAGTACTCGTTTGAAATAAAAAGCGTTCGTTATGGTTTTAAAGTTAAAGTCGTATGCTACTTTTGTGAGTAGGCTTTTAAGCTTGCTTACAAAAGCCCATTTATGCATTTTGTTTTTTTACGTGACTACGGAAGAGGAGGTTTAGGTTTCTAACTATCTATGTATGGATTAATGATGTGTGTATATTCATTTGTTCCCTCGTATTTGCTCAACTATAGAACCGATTTTACCAAATATTATCTATATAACTAAAGACAACACATTTGGTAAAATCGGAAAGGAATGTAATACGCTTATGCGTTTTACACGTTATCACAAAATATTGAATCATATAATTACATTAAACGAAGCCTTATATTTCTTACAATAATACAGTTTTGTTTATTTTAAACCAAAGTTAGTTATCTTAATGAAATTGCTTTTTCTGATGTTATTAGGTTGCGGTCCTTCAATCTTTACCACAATTTATAGAAAATAATTGCTTTTATTTTTCAGTTAAGATTTACGCTTTACAACTGAAATGTTGTTGGAAAGTTGTTTTCAATATGATATAACTATCACTTCATTGCTGTATACATATATGACTGCCTCGTTGGTCTAGCGGAAACGTGTTCAACCGCAGGTAATGAGGTCCTGGGTTCTAAAGCCGGATCAGGCCATAAAGTGATTTTGGGAATTTTCCGTAAAAAGAAATTTCTCAGCATCAGCTCCAAGTCTGGGACTTGGGGGTATTATAATAATAATATCCTGGGACATTATTCACACAAGGCCATCTGATCCCAAACTAAGCAGAGCTTGTACTATGGAAACCAGATAACTGATATACTACATATACTATATTTTTTTTGTAAATACATACTTATATAGATAATATACACCCAGACTCAGGACAAACGGACATGTTCATGCACACAAATATCTGTCATGGGTGGGAATCGAGCCCACGACCTGCGGCATGAAAGGCAGCGTATCTACCAACCACGCCAACAGCAACAACAACAACCAACCCCTGTTTCTCGGAGAGCACGTAAATCCGTCGGTCCAGTATCTGACCTCTTACCGGTCGTGTCGCTAGTCATCCCATCGGATCATCATGTGAGTGATGGAATAGAAAGTACCGCAAAGTGTGTTTGCGCTGCGCACACACTTGTGCACTGTTATATCTCCATTGAGACTGGCCGCCGTGGCCGAAATTCTAACGTGAGGACATTATTTTTATACATGTGTTATATATGGTTTAATTATATCTAGAGATAAGAAGCCATGAAATTCACATTTTGCTACATATTATTTAATTCATATTTATTAATTCAAATAGAAAAAGTCATTCATAAAATGGTTAACATAATATGCATTATGCTTTTAGAAGATGATTGCGTACGTGCTGTGAATTAAAATCATGAAAATCTAGCTACACACTACAAAGTAGTCAAAGCATAATATATGTATGTATTGTATATTTACTACTTAAATTTGAACTTTACAAATACGAATGCGTTCATACCTAAGAGCTAAATTTATTTCATTATTTTATTAAAAAGCAACTCATACATACCTTCTACATTGATACCTAAACATTTGATCAGAGATTGCCATCAGATAAAGAACGTGAGAAAATGACATTTAGTGTTTTCATAATAACATTGTGTGCGATATAAGTACGAATACTTTGGTGTACAATTGATTATATTTTGACGGGCCTGTGACGTGGTTGGTAAATGCTTGCTTTGCACGCAGGTCGTGGGTTCGATTCCCACCCAGGACAGATATTTGTGTGCATGAACATGGCTGTTTGTCCTGAGTCTGGGTGTAATCTATATATATTGAAATCATTGCCACTTTTCGTTTTAATGTTATAACTCAACAACGCCTTTACCGATTTGGCTAATTTTGGTCTTGACTTATTCGTGGAAGTCCAGGGAAGGTTTGTACGTAGAGAAAATTTAAAAAAAGTCTTGAAAAAGTGTAAAATCGACATCTTTTAGCAATTCAAAATATTTTTTGTTTGAATAAATGAACTTAATAATCATTTTTTTTATTACTTTGCCTTATACGTAGCGAAGCACGTACCGGGCCGCTAGTTATCTATGTAATAATATGTATTAAAAAAAGTAGTATATGTAATATATCAGTTATCTGGTTTCCATAGTATGTACAAGTTCTGCTTAGTTGGGGATCAGATGGCCATGTGTGAATAATGTCTCAGGATATTATTATTATTATATTTTAATCTAGTTACACTTTATAAGAATAATACAAGAAAATATTTAAACCTACAAATAGCAGTTTGTTATACAAGACTTACTTTTACTTTCGAATTGGTGAAGGCTTGCAATCGAATGAAAATAAATGTATACAACATGTAACGTAATTAACGCACACCCTCAAACACCCCAATTATAATATTATGTTCTAATCATAATACATACACTGAATTTTTATTTATCATTTATATGCATTGTTATTTTTAAATTAGTTTCTTGGAATAAAGTTTATTTTTCGTTATTTTGTATTGTATGATGGGATTTCTCTGAATACAAATAAAACTGTGATTTCATAAGTCTTATTACTTTGACTTACGGTCCATTTTAATTTGTTTTTACTGTACAGGGTTAATATGACAATAATTTCTGTAGTACTAATTATTATCGGAATAAAAAATTACCTATATTAAAAATGATATAAATCGATTCAGTAAACGATTCTGAACAAACTATTTTCAGGAAGTGCGTTGTTTAAGTTACATGTTGTATATGGAAATTATGGGCGGTATGTTTGATTACCAACTGATTAGTATGAAAATAATGTCTATATATGCTGGGATACAATTTTTAGATTATACTGTTTTAAATTCGTAATAACTTAATGTAATTTGTATTCCATTTAATTAAGGAAAATAAATAGTATGAAATAATTTAAGGAAGTCACAAAATATCATCAAAGTCATTTCTGAATCGATGAATATGCAACATTAACCTAACTTGTTAAGTAGGTATAAAGATTAAAACTAAAAATAAAATAAAAAATATGTTTATATTAATTCATTAGATCCCTGATCAGAACCATCAACCAAATCGGCTTCTAAATATTCAATAAAGGATCTGAAACATTATATTGTGCTGAACATGATGTGTTCGATTCCATTACATTTATGATAATATTACCTTGTACCCAATATTTTTTTTTATTTGTTCGGCATGTGTCACGTAATCATACTTTTTTCTCAAATATTCTCGAAACACACCTTTACACCGCTACTTATTTACTCAAGTGGCACTTTGTACAGGACAACTATTTGTGTGTTCAATAAATAGTTGTTCCAAGTCCGTGTGCTTTCAGCCCGTAAAATTTTAAATATATAATAATAATATATAGGGACAATGTCACACAGATCATCCTAGCCCCAAACTAAGCAAAGCTTGTACTATGGGTACCAGGCGACGATATACATACTTATATAGATAGATAAATACTTAAATACATAGAAAACATCCATTACTCAGAAACAAATATTCGTGCTCATTGCGGGATTCAAACCCAGGACCACCAGCTTCGTAGGCAGGAGCACTACCAACTAGGCTATGGTGACCGTCAGATAAATACTTTGAAACCCATAGTACAAGCTTTGCTTACTTTGGGGCTAGGTTGATCGGTGGGACATTGTCCCTAGATAAAAAAAAAATAAAAAAAATACTTATGTATCTTAACTGCGCGACTGCACGTGTGGCGCAGTGGCTAAGACAGTCGCCTCGCTCCTTCGTGTTTCGGTTTCGATTCCCGCGCCAGACTTATAACAACTATTTATTGGTCCAATAAATAGTAGTCCTCTATTTATGGGACCAATAAATAGTAGTCCTCTATTTATGGGACCAATAAATAGTTGTTCTAAGTCTGGATGTAATTTGTGTCCGTCTATTATATGTTTGTAAAGTACCCCGCGACAAAGAGATTTCATTCCCTATTGCGGGCGTGGTCTTTAAAAAAAAAATTAAGAATATACTTATTATGTATATGGATAAAAACTTTACCAATTAAAGAATAATGCTTCAGCAATATAATATATCTGCATATATTGCTGAAGCATTATTCTTTAGTTGGTTAAATTTTGTTTTACTGATAACTTCAGATTATTTGATGCTATTTGTCTTTTTACTAAGCTCCCTACCATTTCAATAGCATTAAGGTCGCAGTGATTATGATGGTGGTGTGACAATAGTATGATCATGCTCCACAAGTACTTAAATTCTAAAAACTATATTTTTAGCTTCGATATCGATTGTAGATCACGCATCAAGCATCCTTTTAAAAAAATATTCAATGTACAGTTTTGACTTTCCTACGATTTCAATATAGATACAAGTAAACAATTTTTAACAAATTATTATGTACTAGCTGTGCCCCGCGGTTTACCCGCGTTAAACTTTATAAATTATAACAGCTCCTCCCCCGTAAGTGATAGCGTGACAATATGTAGCCTATATGTTGATCCGACCTCTTAGTAATATTCATGCAAAATTTGAAGTTAATCCATGCAGTAATTTTTGAGTTTTGCCCGGACATACATACAGACAAACAGACAAAAATTCTTAAAACAATATTTTTGGCTTTGATATCGATTGTAGATCACGCCTCAAGTATCGTTTTTAAAAAATATTCAACGTACAGTTTTGATTTTTTACGATTTTATTATGTGTATAGATCTTTTACCAAGAGAAATTGCTTTTAAAACTCCAGCTTCTTGGCGAAATTGGCAACACTTTTACTTCACGTGGAGTGTATTAAAACGTTTCATCTATATACAATTGAGATTTCAGCTTCCCTTAGGTGCTTCATTGTTCGTAAATATTTAGTACGCCAGCCCACGATACCGTCTCTCAATAAGATCTTTTCGATTTGACTCGATTTTTTTTACATTTGTAACCCAGTTCTTTTAAAATCTTTAACATATATGATGTGGCATCCTCCTTGCTTACAGCTTAATTTTTGTTTGTTTTATTACAGATTACTGATTGTTCAGGATCGCTATCGAAAATTGTTAAAAATATAAAATACGAAATATTTAATAATTCAAAATTATACTTTATTTAAACATGATTTGACTAAGATTCTGAATAAGAATAATTTATTATCCAAAGTAAAGTAACAGAAATCCTTATAGCTAGTTACTAAAATAAAGTACAAAAAGGAGCATAACTATTCATTCATTATTTCACACTAAGGCTAGCCTGTCTCGGGAAAACCCAAAAATTTTGATACCTGTGTTTTACATCAATTGTTACTAAACTATAGAACAGTTAAATTTGTTTAAAAAATATATTAAAATATAAAAATAACAGTGATATTAAAAGAGGTCTGTGTGTCTAAGTTTTAATTGTAAATAAGGGTTTAATAAACTAAAATAAAATCATTTAGTTTCGACGCTTTGTGTGCAGGATTTGTTATGAAATTCTCACTGAAATAACCACTGAAATATAAAGAGGTACAGTGGTTTATGCGGTTCGATTAGTAAAAATACGAAGAAGTTTATTTAATATTTTCACAAATACCATCTAAAGAAAATAATCCCTTAAATTTTTATTTATTCGTAAAGATATTGCTCGATGAAGTTTAACAACATTTGAAAAATAATTAACATGTTGATTATTTTGTAACTTTCCCAATTTAAATATTTATAATCAATCATTAAATACTAAAATTTTGGTAGATGAAATCTCAAACTTGGAACATGAAAGATATCTGGAAAATATAATTATTTTTTTAAATATGGAGATTACGTTCCATAAATGGAGTTAAAATTAAATTGTAGTGTAAAAATCTCGTATACATATGAATTTCATAAATGCATCTCAACCTTCTCCTCTTTCGTTTGACCCAAACACTTCGTGTGTAATTAAAATAGAGCCTAGAAACGGATCTTTCTCAGCTAACCTGGTTATCATTCTATCTTCTTGCGGAGTCGTTTTTCTGGATCTTTTTGTTCTGGACACATTTAAAGCTTATAAGTTATAAGTTATAACATTAACATTTAGTGTTATAGCGCTTGATATGTTGCACTGCATTGCATACCATAGTTTTTGAACAATTTAAATGTTGTGTTATCGTAATACAAATTTGGATGAACTTCATGAAGCTTTTTGTGAGGCATGGGCAAACATTCCTGTCGAAACATGTCATAAACTGATAATGTCTATGCCACATCGGTGTCAAGCGGTACCTAATTACTAACAAAGGTTTTGCTACTGGGTACTGATTTTACACGTAATAAAATGGAGCTGTTAAAGATATTATAACACTGCAGATTATAAGTTTTGTTTAACTGTATTTTTCATTATACTTTACTGTCCTTAATTAAATGTCCACTACAGAATTGTACCTTAATATTTAATAAATGTTTAATCTTTAATATTAAATACTTTTTCAATTTATTTAATCTTTTATATACAGCCATTTATAGCATGATAACCGGACCACATTATGCAAATAATAGGTGTTGAGAAATCAATAGGGTTTCATATTTATATGTACATAACCGGTTATAGCCCTTCACTATCTTGAATGTCCCTAATTAGTTATATATATATATAACTAACTTATATATGTATTACGCTAGAATATCCCAAACATTTGTAAAATCAATAAACAAAAATGTTAGATGGACGCTTCTATTGTTTACTATAACTATTTGTTTATTTATTGTATTTCTATTTGCGTAAAAATCCTAAAATAACTGTGTTTAAGTTAAAATTTTATTATAAAATAAAAGTTTGAGCAATAGTTTCACATATTCAAATTATTTTATTTACTTGGTAAAATAATAGTATGTAATAACATCAAACACTCGTACCGCATATCCAATATAAATTATTTACTATTTCTTAAAAAAGAAATAAATAGTTAATATTTTTTTTTCTAAATAGATAACTAACAATAATTATAAAGTCTTTAAATTATATGGCTTATCGATGTATAGATTATTTACTATTACTTAAGAAAGTAATAGTAATAACTACTTAGGTAATATTTTTAATAAAATATAAAATATTAACAATTAGCGATAATATGTATAAACCAAAGAATATTCGTTGTTTAAATTAACTCCTGTAAACATGTTTTAACAATAACAATAAAACACCTAACGTATAAAAACATTTCGTAACGTATAAACGAGGTTTCCAAATAAAATTGAATAATTAAAACTCACCTGTATTGAAATCCGTGCAATGTTCACACACTCAAATATTCACAAAGTTAGCATCCATGTCACCACATCAGTCCACAGTGCGAGTACGCAGTCTGCCGGTCACGTTTGTTTATCCTACGTGTGCCGATATGCACAAAATCTCTGCACTCAAACCTTCGGCACGTACTTTCACTGCGGCATTGATTTACTGCCGATGAGTCGTTACTATCTTCATAAAACTATTGTGACTCATGGGTTCGTACGGAATTATTATCTAGATTCATATGCTTACGTTTATTTATTTCATTAGACAATATGAATCTATTACGTATATAGATATAAAAGAAGAAACTGACTGACTGAGCGTGATGTTATGTTAAATAGCTTGCAACCAATGTCTGGAGTAGTTTTTTATACGGATCCTGTAGCAACAAGGAACAACTTCCGTGCGTTTACCATACTTACTATTGGAATCAAATATAACAGCTCACTTAGGAATAAATTAAATTGATCCTCGGTGCTTTTGCAGCTGGCTTCTCTAGTTGCAATTCTCTCGTTTTATGAGGCTATAGCCTCTTTATATCATTCTGTCTTCCGCTTTGCTCTGGAGGGAATTGGAACTATTCATTTTCTAACTCCTCCTTGTATCCTCCTGATTAAATGCGTTGCGGGATCCAAGACAGTTAAAGCGATTCCCCGGGACATGCCTGAGCCTCACCGCTCAGTGTCATTTCATTGTGTGCCACTGTTGATCCTGGCGTACAAGAGTTGCAGTGGTGGGTAAGAGGGAGAGACTAGTCCCGTATGACTATTTCTCTAAATCCGCTGGAGTTGGAAAAAAAAGATATCTTCTGTCAAAAGACAGAAGGTATCTTTTACGACGTAGGTATCCACTAAAGAAGGATTTTTATAAATTATTCACCTAAGGGGGGAAAATAGGGGATGAAAGTTTGTATGAAATTGTGAAATAACCCATCTGATCCTCAATCGGACGAGTGCCAAAAAACACTTGATGTCCCTAAAATGCACCAGTATAATGCAACCCCCTAAAGCAAGTTGCTAAGTCTGTAGTATCTTTACATATAATAAAATCGTAGGACAGTCAAAACTGTACTTTATATATTTTTTTAAATACTTGGGGCGTGATCTACAATCGATATCGAAGCCAAAAATATAGTTTGTAGAATTTTTGTCTGTTTGTCTGTATGTATGTCCAGGTTAAACTTTAAAAGTACTGCATGAATTTACTTTAAATTTTGCATGAATATTACTACGAGGTTGGGTCAACATATAGGCTACATATTATCACGCTATCAACTACGGGGAAGGAGCTGTGATAATTTATAAAGCTTAACGCGGGTAAAACCGCGGGGCACAGCTAGTAGCAATGTAAGCCTCCTAGGCTCACTGTGAACTATAAACTACAGTTAACTTTGAGGCTAGTCTACAATGAATTGACCGCCATGGCCGATAGTTGTCCAGAAGGACATTACCTTATTGGTAAGTAGTTACCTTATTACCTTTCATACATGGCATGAACTGTTTTCAATAATTTTGTATGCGTGTTAAATATAATTAATTTTGAAAACATCGTCCAGCGACATTGTCAATCAACTCTTGCTCAACAAAAGATTACCATGGATGAATGGCTTCACACGCACACCGTAACGCGACATTAATGTATTATGCCTGTATGTATTATGTAAGGTGGAAGTATGTATGTACTTACTTCCACATTGCCTCTGTACCTAGCTACGTGTCCATGGACTGATTTCTGGACTGAATGGTTAATTAAGAAACCAGCGACATTTGTCATAGTGTACAGACGCCAACACATCCAGCTATCCCAATCTGTCAAATTTCTTTTATAGATTTTCAACTTTATCACAAAAGTATAAGTTTCAGTTTCAATTGAGGAAATTTGACAATAGAGGAAATTTGACAATTGGGGTAGCTGGATGTGGTGGCGTCTGTACTACAATCAAGCACATTCATTTTGGAGAAAAGGCAGGAAAGGGAGAAAACAAAATGTAGACAGCCATATTGTGGCATAGCTTAGAACAGTCTCGGCTAATTCGCCTTTCAAACATAAAAAGCAACATCGGTTCATCCGTTCGAGAGCTTTGACACATACACTTACGACAAACAGTCGTTGGGGGTTCAAAAAACGTTTTGGCGTTCGGAAGTTACAACTCGCTTAATATTTCGGGTGGGCCCAAGTAATAAGAGAAACGCTAGGTAAAGGATATTTTCGGTTTCTTTTAGGGTTCCGTATCCAAAGGGTAAAACGAGACCCTATTATTAAGACTTCGCTGTCTGTCCGTCTGTCACCAGGATCTCATGAACCGTACTCATAGTTAGACAATTGAAATTTGACACAACAGGTGATGTTTTTCTGTTGTCGCTAAAACTAAAAATACTAAAAAACAAAATAAAATAAATATTCATTTTATTCGGGGCTCCCATACAACAAAAGTGAATTATTTTGCTAGTTTTTATAGATAGGTAATGTACGGAACCCTTCGTTCGCGAGTCCGACTCAAACATGGCCGGTTTTTTTTGATATGGAGTATTTTTGTGTTGCAAAAGGTTGGTATAAAATATTAATAGTTGCCGTACATTCAGAACGTCACTCGAGTTGTATAATGTATTTTATATTAAAAGAAATCTTTATATATAACTTAATATACTTTGTTGTTCTGTACGAATGCTGTAATATGCGGTTACAAAATATTTTTTGACACTTTGCAATGTTTGATCTTTACTTCACATAAAGTAGGTACCTACCTATTGATACGCAATATTTCAACATTTATAAAAATAGTAGTGGCTAAGCAGTACTTATATGTTGCGTTATGACTTTCTCTTAAACCTTACCAACACCGTTTAGTGTTGTGCGTCATCAGATAGAAGCGATAAATAACATCTATCTTTGATGTGAAACATGTGTTGGTAGCCTTGGGAGTAAGAGCCTCTTTCTAGGGTATTTTCTGAAGTCCTAGAAACCTGTAATTTTTTATCCAGTTATTGAAATATTTAGGGACAAGTAACACACTGCCGTCCGATCCCAAACTAGGCCTGTACTATGGCAACCAAATAGCTGATAAAAATACTAGAATATATTCAAGATATCCTCATCCCTTTAATTATTGTCGTGTTGTTTCAATGAGTAGATATTTTGCTCGCCCATGTTTCATAGTATATTATTATTTATTTGTAAGCAGTTCACAACTCTGATGAATAAAATACATTTATTCACTGTATAATGTTAAATTTAAATGCACGATAATTTTCATCCAGGTTGTCAATGGGCGAAGATTCGTTTGATAAAATGCTTAACAATTAATGGGGTTGCTTCAGCAACTGAATCATTGGAAAATATTGGAGTGCGTGGCAATCTTGGGATTGTAATCTTAGCTCCCCGACTTAAACGTAACGCTACTGAAAATCTCACCAAGTTGATTAAAAAGGTAAATAAAATATCATAATTATTAATATCTTCCTGAAAATTGGATTATACTTAATTATATTAGTCCAGTAACAATTAACACTAGTTTGAATTTATGATTGAAAGAAGTTTATATTTTATTATAACAACGATGATTGTAAAAAGGGAGCTACATCTGCCACCAAACTGTTTTGCAATTTGGCAGAGGTATCAAAAAGTTTGTTAAGGGATTTAATTTAAAATGAATAAACATTTTTTTCATTTTCATTTCATTTCACATGACGATGATTTAATATAAATGCTTTCTATATCGTATGGGCATATAACTCTGACACCAGGATAACCACCCTGATTTCAGAGTTGTTTAAACCGCCCCATTGGCCTGTTGGCTTTACTTCCCCGCTTTTTTAATGGCATTCTTATTTTTCTAGCTGCATGAATTACAAATGGACACCTCCTCTTATGATTGGCTAATAGCTGCGAGATCTGATCAAGACTTTAGATTTATCAACGACATTCTAAACATTACTTCTATTCGGTTCGACCAAAACATCGTAGTTGCTTTTACACACAGTAAACAAGATACCAGATACCTGGGCCTCTGTGATATGAACTTCAGCTACAAGACCAAGGAACCTCGAAAATCGATTGCTAAATACTCCAACAACAGCGACCATGTTACAAAATATTATCAGAACAGTAAAAGTGAATACGAAAGAAACTATTACCGCACAACACAAAGATTTAAGAACCTCACAAGAAATAGCACATACAGGAGAAATGGAAGCATCATGCCTTTATTTAAGTCTGGAGTCATGACATATAACTATTCGCGTTCATTTGATATGATAAACATCAGTCGATTTCAATTCTACCAGCATTTCAAAAGGAACCGCAATAATAACAGCGCTGGAGAAGCTAATGGAGTCATTAGTGTGATCCAGTACTTCAAAGTTCGATCAAATTCAACTTTATACGCATATTATTTAGGCAAGTTGTTGCGATTTCCACATTAGTGAATTTAAGACCTTTAGTGTGAGAGACTAGAAAAAAGAAAGACTGGCAATACATGTATGCTCAGAGCAAAAATTATGGGTTACATAAATGGGTGCCCTGTGCAGGACTCGAAGCTGAGCGCCGATGTATTAATGAGGCGACTACTTGAATTTTTGATGGGGCTACCTCGTTTTTGTAGCGCTTCGTGGATGTTTGCAGTAGCACCCACGGATAGATTTCAAGCCATAATTCGTAAAAAAACAAAAAGCATCTATCCTTAGACGAGTGAGAAACAGTCCCAACAACATTGTGAAAACTATGGCGGGGATTTTCACCTCTCCTACTTTAGAGAAGTTCAGAAGGAGACTGATTAATTAGAATGTGTCGGTCTCCCATGACGTATTCGACTTTTTTATAAGCGTTTAACTAACCCAATAATGGATCAATGTTGTCCGAATTAAAGATATTTTAATTTAATTAATCGCTGCGCTAGACGTGCTCATTGATGTTGTGTATGGACTCGGCTAACTGTTTCCATTTTTTCTGGAGACCATCATCAGTCAGGGCGGAAGCGAACCGCATGACGTTAAGTCCCATACCGCACTGCGTGGGGGGTCGCCCGCGGTTCGCGGGATGCGAACGTCACGCGCATTCGTCGTGGAGATGACTTCCAGAAAAGATCGAAACTGTTGGCCGAGACAAACATAACATTTATTACGTGAGTTTATGCAGCTTAGTGTTGGTAAGCAGTTTGATATTTCTAAACGCCATTATAAACTTTTCTTATTTTAAAACAGGTATCTGGGACCGTGTCCAGTCCATGTCTCGCGTGGAAGCACCTTATCCAGTAGAAGCTAGAAATTTCTTGGGCGAGGAATTGATTGTAGGAAGATGTAACTCAACTGGCGAGGGCACTCCATCTCTGGAAGATGATGGACCTCCAGCTGAACCCATTCTAGATGATGTCCTCTATTTCTTGACTGTACGACTTAATACTACGTAAGTTTTCTTAATTGATCCGATTTAAACCCACGACGACTAATACATTTTAATATATAATTATACGGGTCAGTTGGCGTGGTTGGTAAATCCTTGCCTTTCCCGCCGCAGGTCATGGGTTCGACTCCTACCCAGGACAGATATTTGAAATCATTTATTCGCTTAGAATATAGGTTACATAACCAGATATATTGGCGACCGGATATTTGTGTGTATGAACATGTCTGTTTATCCAGAGTCTGGGTGTAATTATCTATTTAAGTATGAATTTAAAAAGAAAAGTAGTAGTATAATATATCAGTTATCTGGTTTCCATAGTACAAGCTCTGCTTAGTTTGGGATCAGAAGGCAGTGTGTGGATAATGTCCCAGGATATATATAATATACTAGCGGCCCGGTACGTGCTTCGCTACGTATAAGGCATATTTATAAAAAAAAGTATTATTAAGTTCATTTAGTCAAACAAAAAAATATTTAAAATTGCTAAAAGATGTTGATTTTACACTTTTTCAACACTTTTTTAAAATTTTCTCTACGTACTAACCTTCCCTGGACTTCCACGAATAATTCAAGACCAAAATTAGCCAAATCGGTAAAGTCGTTGTTGAGTTATAACATTACAACGAAAAGTGGCATTGATTTTTATATATATAGATGTAAGTATAACTAAACAAATGTAAAAATTAGTATGTTTGGATTTGTCCATGTTTGTATGTTTGTTACTCAGTCGCGCACAAATGGCTGAACAGATTTGGCCACATAGATGCTTATTATCTGAAATAAAAGATAAGGATCTTTTTGTCCTGGAAAATGTCCAGGCCCTCAATATCAGCCGTTGATACTGGACTGACGATACCATAATGTTTGCGGGCAGTAATACATAAGGGAAATAATAAGTAGGATGTATTAACGTTAACTAGTGCAGTGCCACAGAAGCATCAAGCTGCGGTTGAATTAAGTAATACATCTATTACGTTATGTAATGTATGACGTAACAATGTAAAGTTGGCTCCACATTAGCAGATACACTTTGGCCTTAACATGGTATTTATCCTATCCTACTAGTTCTACTAATATTATAAATGTGGAAATTCTAAGCTTACCGTCACGTTTCGTACATAGAATATGTAAATGAAAGAACATACGTTGCGGATATTCGAGCGGGACGGGAACGTGGCATGCTCGGGGGGGACTTTTGCTAGTATTTTTTTTTATTTCACGAAGACTTTAAAAAGCTCTAACTTACTTGAAAAAATAGTCAGAACATGTTTGTAGTAATATAGTTATGTAGGTATACATCATTATTTCTAGTTACATATAGATATTTAGATTCACGGATTATAATAGTAATGGTTAAATCTGTTGCCCAATTCAGTAATATTTTTTTTTTACTTTGTAGGTCAGTGACTCGTTTCTATGGTAAGTTGGGGTTCCGTACGTATGAGGGCACTTGGACGGGCTTGCTGGGCGCTCTGATGGACCACTCCGTGGATGTGGCGTTGGAACCAGTCACCGTGCACGCGACTCGACAGCAAAACATGGAGTTTATTTTCCCCATAGCTGAGACTATGTGTGTAACTCATATTTATACCTACATTGTTTCCTACGAAGGGTTTGTAAAGAAAACTTCGAGCACAACAATGGCCGTAGTCGCACGTCGCGTACCACTCTGCTTCTTGCTGAAGTCAAAATACTCACAATGGACTGGCCTGTGCTAAATCCAGACCCAAATCCCATTCAGCTTATGGATTGAGCTCAAAAGAAGTGTACGGTCCAAAAACCCAGTGTCGTCTATCGTAGAAGAGCTGAAGACAGCAATATTAGAGGAGTGAGACGGCTTCCTTAAGACTTCGTCAAAAAGTTAATTAAGTCGATTAAAAAGAGATTGGAAGCTTTAAATATAGGTGGCTAGGAGAGATAACACCAAATCTTGTTATTTTTTTTGTGTTATTTATAAAACACTTGGTCCTAAACTCCCATTTAAGGCTCTTCTACACGGTTGCAAACCAATGTCCCAACAGAGGTCACCCTGGTGGTAGCCATCAATCTAGACTGCACAACTGCAGTCTAGATGGATGGCAACTAGCAGGGTGACCATCTAGACTGCACAGCTGCAGTCTTGAAGGATTACAACCACCAGGGTGACCTCTGTTCGGTCATTGGTTTGCAACCGTGTACACAACAACACTTGGTCCTAAACTCCCATTTAAGGCTTTTCTTAAATGGGAGTTTAGGACCAAGTGTTTTATAAATAACACAAAAATAATTTACAAGATTTGGTGTTATCTTCCCTAGCCACTTATATTTAGAGCTTCCAATCACTTTTTAATCGACTTAATTAACTTTTTGACGAATTCTTAAGGAAGCCGTCTCACTCCTCTAATATTGCTGTCTTCAGGTCTTCCACTGTTGGTTTGGTACCTTGTAGAAGAGCCTTTACCTACACTTACGTTCAGACATAATTCATTTCAAAAATAATGGACAGATTTTGATAACATTGATATCAAATGGGAGCTGATATTTTAAGCTTTCAAAGGACATACATTGCTGTTCTAAATACTGCGTAGTTTTTGTAACATTAGTGAAGGAATGCGAGCTGGAAGCGTAAGTACTTTTTATTCTGTGCGTGAGTCGCTTTGGTTGCTCGCGAGTGTAGATAATGGCTAGATTACATATGAACGAGTGTTATGATGTGTTGTGATAATTGTAACGGGTGACTCTAGCAATTAATTTTATGTAGGACTCGGCCAACATTAGAGGCGACTTTACAAATATACATTCCACGTACACGGAGCACACACAGGCGCAGACTACAATGGTGCTTATTATCAACACTTTATTATGACTTTTTTTTGGTCTAGCGGTAGCGTGTTCACCCGCAGAGTACGAGGTCTTGGGTTCAAATACCGGGTAGGGCCAAAAGTGGTTTTGGGACTTTTCTGTGAAAAGAAAAATTTCTCAGCATCAGCCCGAAGTCTGGGAGATGGCGGTATTATACCTCCGTGCCTCGGACAGCACGTAAAGCCTTTGGTCTTGTACCTAACCTCTTTCCGGTCGTATCGCTAGGCGTCCCATCTGATCATGATAGTGATGGAATAGAAAGTGTTCCTGTGTTTGCGCACTTGTACATTATAATATTTCCCGCGCAGATGGCTAATCTCTATTGAGATTGGCCGCCGTCGCCGAAATTCGGCTAGGAAGACATTATTATGAATTTTAAATATTTCTTGCAGGTGTAACATCTACATTCGTCAGCAAGAAACTTCGACGGTTCGCGATATATTTCTGGCCCCCTTCAGCGTCCGCTTGGTAGCCTGTGTGGTTGCCGTTACAGTGGTGGCCGCCATAGCCATCGTCCTCATTAGTAGAACCACGTCCACTGTTTGTGTGAACGCGAGGCGGATGGGATATACTGAAGCTTTGATATGGTCTACGGGAATATTATGCCAACAAGGTTTGTTATAAACAGCTTCTGATTTTTTTTTAATAATATTTCCAGCGTTTCCAATCTTAGGAGACTTGCACTGAAAATACGGACAGAAGGGGATCCAAGCCGTTTAGCAAATCCTACTAATATTATAAATGCGAAAGTTTGTGAGTATGTGACTGCGTGAGTCTGTATGTTTGTTACTTCTTCACGTCTAAACGGCTGGAGCGATTTTAGTAAAATTTGGTATGGAGTTAGCTGACACCCTGGAATAACATATAGGATATAATTTATAAAGTTTAACGCGGGTAAAACCGCGGGGCAGACCTAGTAAGACTATAATTATGACTGCACGTGTGGCGCAACGGCTAAGACAGTCGACTCGCCGCGCGCCGCTTCATGTCGCGGGGCTAAGTCCCGCACCGGACCACTATTTGAGTGACCCATAAATAGTTGTTCTAAGTATGGATGTAATTTGTGTCCATCTATTATATGTTTGTAAAGTACCTCGCGACACAGGGATTAGACTCCTTGATGCGGGCGTTGTCTTTTTTTTTTTTAAAAAGGCCATATTGGAGTTTGAGAGTTAACAGTCCGGCGAGGTGAGGCGCTCCGCCAGTCTATAGATATCTTAGTGTCCTCGTGCTTTTCAAGGCACGTAAAGATGTCGATGTTGGTTATTGTCGCTAAACTATATTAGAGGATTAGAGGAGTATTGGGTGGTTTGAACGACTCAATACAAGGGCACTGTTTTTTTTTTTATTTTATTTATTAAGGTTAACCAACATTTGTTTACACATAAACATTTCTAACTTCAAGGCTAGGGTAATATTTACAAGTGCAACAATTAATTATAGGTTAACACCACATGCACAAAAAAAAAACGGCTTTATATAATATTTTAACACAAATTGTAAGAAATTATCTATCTAACTTATTTAAAATTAAAAGTGAAATTATACAAACACTGTTGATGTACTTGTCACATTTCCCGGCCGTCGAACAGCTATAAGGGAATCTGTGCCTAACTCTTTAGTTGTTCAAACATCTCTTGAGGTAATTTGAGAGCAATTAATTACCCTCTATGGTAACCTTAAGGTACGTGCTCCTAATACTAAAAAGCCGGCTTTCGTTAAATATTTTTAATTGCCCTCTGTAGTAATCTTAAGGTACGTGTACCGAATATTAAGTCTATCGCGGTTACTACGCTAATTACGTGTACAGACAAAAGTGTAACGTATAAAGATTTTGATTATATTATTTACTAACTGTTCCTCCCGTTTTACCCGCGTTAAACTTTATAAATTATAGCTTATGTGTTAATCCAGGGTGTCAGCTCACTCCATACCAATTTTTATTAAAATCGCTCCAGCCGTTTAGAGTTCAAGAATTAGAAAGCATACACACTCACAAACTCCCAAACTTTCGCTTTCATTATATTAGTGTGACTAACAAATTTTAAACAAGTCCTAACTTATAATTTCTTGTTTACATTATTCTTTCCTTTTAGTTTACATTTATTATCTCCAACCTATTCCACCGAAGTAGCATACCCGCGTTCTCGGGCTCCTACCATAAGATGCCAAGAGAAGTCCACGGCAGATTGGGTTATGTCGGTGCGAGACCGACATACCCACCCGCAGACACATTTTAGCGGGTGGCATGCGTAGGCATTCCCACTGCCTTGTCAAAAAAAGTCTCCATCCTATTGCCTCAATACACTCGAGACATTCACGTAGTAAATGCTTACTCTAAAGGACTGCCTCGTTGGCCTAGCGGTGCCAGGTTTAACCACAGATTATGAGGTCGCGGATTCCAATCCAAAAGATTAGAAGCCAGGACTAGAATCTTGGATTTTTAATCTTAAGAACAAAATCATGTTTAAAATACAAACATTGTTCATTTCTTTATTAATGTTGTATGAACCCGTATGAAATTTGTTATGAGCTAAAAGTTAAGGTCATTTCTTAAGTGCAGTATTGTCGTGATCTTGAGTTCAAGAACAGCAAGATTTGCATCTTGACTATAGGTACCTACGTGTGGCGCAGCGGATAAAACCGGCGCCTCACCGCTTCGTATCCCGAGATCGATTCCCGCGCAGGTCAACAATTTGTGAGACCCATAAATAACTGCTCTGAGACTGGATGTATTTTGTGTCCGTCAATTATAATAATATGTTTGTAAAGTACCTCGCGACACAGGTATTAATTAACTTCCTTAGTGCGGGCGATACTTGTCTTGAAAAAAAAGCTATAAGTATATATAAAGTTGTTTGCCCAAGTATAGAATAATCATTATTCATCATCTTCATCATTATCATAATATCAGTCACCTAAGGATCATCCTGGGGATATGCTATAATTGCGCCAACTGGTTTAGGTAAGTATTTTGCCCGTGTTTTTGATAGACAAATTTGAACAATATCGGTTATTTTGACTCAACTATAATAGTTAAGCATATTACTTATATGATACTGTACACCAGTACTATTACTCGTATTTTTTGTATCATCGTAACCTTTCGCAAGGCACACCTAGTAATTAGTTTTGTATAATGTTTGGATCCATTACTTCAATGCACTTATGGGTTTCTTTTGAATAAAGTACCTACTGTCATACTACTATCGATCTTATTTGTTTTAAACGGGACTAGTCCCTCCCTCTTAACCACCACTGCAACTCCTGTAAGCCAGGATCAACAGTAGCACACAATGAAATGACACTGAGCGGTGAAGCTCAGGCATGTCCCGGGGAATCGCTTTAACTGTCTTGGATCCCGCAATGAATTTAATCAGAAAGACAAAAAAGGAGGAGTTAGAAAATGAATAGTTCCACTTCCCTCCAGAGCAAAGCGGGAAACAGAATGATGTAAAGAGGCTATAGCCTCATAAAATGAGAGATTTGCAACTAGAGAAGCCAGCTGCAAAAGCACCGTTTATTTGTTTGTTTGTAATAGACATAACTACTGAAGTGATTTTCAAAAACCTATATTATCAGTAAAGCATCTTCTACACAGATGCAAACCAGCGTCCCAGCAGGGGTCACCCTGGTGGTTGTCATCCATCTAGACTGCACAGCTGCAGTCTAGATGGATGACAACCACCAGGGTGACCTCAAGTAAAATGGACATCGTCATTTCTTACTTTGTCACTAGTATTATTATTATAGCTACAATTTTAATAGTAGTTGACTTGATTCTATCTTGCCCGTGTGGTGACGGCGAAGAATATTATCACCCCATCTCATCCCGGGTTGGAGGGGGGGCGTAGAAATCGTTGCGAATACTTACCAGAGAACGGGCAGCAGCGTTTATCTGTAAACTATGACCATCAAACTGTGATCGCCAACCAGTCTGCTAATCATGGCGATTATTGCATATCCCCCATTCTTTAGGGAGGCTTTTGTCCAGCAGTGGATGTAATTTGGCTGACATGATGATGATTCTGTCTTCAGGAGGCTCGTGGACTCCAGCAAACCCAGCGGCGAGTGTCCTTCTGATAGTCTGTTTGTTCTTCGCTGTGGTTACATATAATGCGTACGCGGCCTTCATAACATCAGTCCTATCTGTTCGTGTGGCCAGCCTCGACACCATCGCGGCGGTACTTCACTCCCCAAATTTCAAGATTGGATACATAAGGAATGGCGCCGACCAGATGTATCTTATGGTATGTGAATCATTGGACAAGGATTTGATATTAATCGACTGATTAGTAATAAGAAATGTAACCTAGGCGTAACATGCTCATCACACAAACATTTATTTTGTGCTAGACGGCACCGAAGCACGAGCTCTGGTTTAGCAGTAACCACAGATTTTTAATATATTTGTTAACACATCATCATATGTAGCATCATCATCATATGCTCAGAGATAAGTATAAGTATAACGTTGTTTAAGATTTTCTATTTATTCCTTCTACCCGCACCTTCTTTCTCGTTGATTTATTCTATAATAAAGGATAATATTTATTCCAAAATGTATTTCCATAAGTCACATGTATTACGTTTTTTGATAATCCCACCATATATTTTTTCGGGATAAGAGGCATTTATGTGCTAATTTGTATACCAAATTTCATCCAAATACATACAGGCATTTTTGCGTGTTAGAATAAATGAAAATTCAAAGTATGGTGTTATGTAGGTAAATCAAAAATTAGCAAAAAAGTAACCGTTTGTGTCATTCGGGGAAAAAATTAAAATACTTAGGATATTTGCAAACCGCCAAGTACCAGTCATACTTGCGCGCTGAGGGTTCTATATCTTCCTACGAAGTATAAAACGCAATTTAGTAATACCAATAAAACCAAACTGTATCTAATAAATTTATAAATTAAAGTGGGAAATCATAAATATTATTTTCTGGCGGGGAATAAACTAGCGCCATCTGGGGTAGGCTGGATGGTTAGGCATTGCATTACAAATAATACTATAAAACTAACAATTGAGAGTTATATTTAATTTTCATGATCGATTTTTGAGGTTTTCAAGTGTGTCTTTCCTATGCAATTAGTTTGTAACATTCGTTTCTTTTGACTTATTTTACATATTTTATGCGTGGTGTGTACGTAAACAAATAGATAAATAAAACTAGGCCAAAACTAAGTTTTATAATATGTCTATACAGCCATAAATTAATCAGAGATGGGGATTCAAAATTTCGTAGAACAGGTATCAATTTAACTTAGTGGTAGCAAGCTCTAGTGAAAGAGCTAAAATGGACAACGTCACATTTTTTATGAAAGCAAGCGGCAACACTCTCAAGCAAACGATGTAAACTACGACTTGATACGACAAAATTATGGTTAGACAGAATTTGCCTACCTTGTCCATTCGTCCTTCCCGCCGAAAATCTGCCACCTAGAAGGAAGTGGCCGTGCTTGACCTGGAAGTGTCTGATCAGGCTCCGGACCGATTTCGTTGAGATTTATAATAAAAATATTTGCTTAAATTTTTTCCATTTGTAAGATTCAAACCTCATTCGAAATGCAAAATGCAAAATCTAAATATTTAATATTTAGATTTTGAATTTGAATTTCAAATTAAATCGCTTTTAAATCGCTAGCATTCGTTGCTGAAATTTATGACTGTGACTGTCAGATTAACTGACCCATACTGTGGGGTTTCTTCATACTATTTCGTTACAGAACCCTAAAAATAGGTACACAGGTATTGTTTAGAAAAAGATAATGTTCGAAGGTGGGGCTTCGAGCCTATTTAATAGATATTTAATGACAATGAACGTTTTAAATTAATGATTATCTTGAGCGTGGTGTTGTTTATTTCCACGCTTAAAAAATGTTTATAAAAACCATATACCAATTTGAAAAGAAATATTATATACCTAAATAGCCAGTAATTAGCTAACATGGCAACAAATATGTAAATAGAACAGGTACCTACACTTAATGAATGGCTCAGTTTAATACTGTTTGACAGTTACAATTTTTTCTTTGTAAATAATTGTTTGCAAGTTGTCTCCATACGAGGAGGCTTGAGAAGTAACGTCCAAAGGTATAATTTAGGAGCAATGTAAATTTTTAAGTTCTAATAAACATGTTTTATACAATTTAATAGTCAAGGATTTTCTTCCTCAGTATCTTTGAAGGCTTAATTTTTTTACGTTTTTCTTGTAAGATTTTATGGTAGCTTATAGTCAAATTATATTTTTTACCCGGGCACTAAGTAATGCATTCTTTTATTTAGTTAAAATGCAGTCTGACTCGTTTGAATGTAACTTCTCCACTTTAGGCCAAAACAATTGTAGCTTCCAGTAATGTTATGAATATATTTAAAAAATATGTATTAAAAAAACTCCATTATAAAATCTACAACACGTGTTGATTAAATGGCTACATGAAAATGCAGATTTATTTCCATAAATAAAGTCATGCTATAAGAACTATAAAAGATCACACTGCACCTGCTTATAATGACGTGTAATCATATAGTGTCTCTATTGACGTATTAATAATTCGTAGAATTCGCGTAATGTGCCAATTTTGCGTTAAAATCTATATCTGAATCCTCAGACTGCCGTCATTTGAGGTAATGTAAACTGGACTTTATTACGTAAGACAAAACCTTACAATTACCGGGAACGCAAACTTACAATTATTTATGCCATTTTCTTCAGAACATACAATAAAATTTATTGATGTTCCTCCACACACGTTTAAGCAAATTGACACGTACAAATTAAAATACTATAAACAAGTTGTTACAGTAAATTATATCTTGTACAAGATTCTATTATCTATTGAGATTTATCATAGACCTACTGAGGCGGGGAGAAATATGAGCATTGGTTCCATATTGGTTCTAAATGCTTAATGAAAAGGGGGCGCATAGATCTACAAAGTAGCGATAATAGAGTAAGAGAAAAGTAGAGTTGTAAAATTCGAAAAAAGCACCTAAACATCATTTTAGGTACAAAAATGTATAGTTATTAGCAAATAAGTCAAAATGGCAAGGAGCATTTGATAACGACTAGCTGCGTTTGAGTCTCTACACGTATTGCTTATCGGAGATTTTTATTAATCATATTTTTTTAATCTAAGAATATTTACTTTTTTACAAATTGACAGCTATTGAGAAACGCTACCAAAAAATTAGTAGAATCCTTTAAAAAAAAAGTTAAAAGTAAAATGTAATTTTAAATAATACTTAATTCGTAATTAAATATAGTTTAACTTTAGTTAGTTAATTTTTAGTTGTTTATCCTCATAACAATTAATGCGAAAATATATACACTATTTGACTCAGTATTAGATAAAAAATCGGATAATTATTATCAGCGTCAAGCTCAAATATATAAACATATATATTACGATTATATATGATATAAATACTTACACAGAAACTGACAAACAGACGGTCTTAATAATTATAAACTTTGCATTTGGCATAAGAGTTGTGTCGTAGCAAAAAAAATAAATTAAATGTGCCTACAATTTTAAGGTCCTTACATCATCATTGGCATTGTGAGTGATATCTGTGCATCGCAAATAAGTTGATGGAGTGATATATATTTCAATAAAAGCCAATTCGTTTCCTTTTACAGTCAACAAAAGACGTCCAGTTGAACGCTTTCTATATCCGTGGCTATTCAGATGCCGACAACTTGGTGGCTTCTGCTGAAGAAGGACTGGCAAGAGCTGCTAGGCAGGACTATGCCTTCTTTGCAGGCCAAAGGGTTGCCCGTTCTACATTGAGGTAATATTAATTATTTTTTATAACATATAAATTATATTGCGCGTGTTAAGCGAGCCGCAAAAATCTGTTTCTCACTGGAATGGATTCGATAAAATAACAAAAGAATTCTCGAAATGAATTCTGATGGATAGAAGACTGCTGACTTCACGTTGCGTAAAGGCGATTAAATGTGATAATCAATTAGTGATTAAATTCTTGTAAAACCGTTAGTTTAAAGAATTGTAGCGGCTTATATTGTAAAATGACCGACGATCTTGTGATGGTCGATGGAAGCCGCTGGATAGGGTGGCACAAGACCGGCAATTTTGGAGATCGGAGGAGGCCCTTGTCTGGACAAGAATAATATACCAGCCGAAAGACGCCCACTGCTGGACAAAGGCCTCCCCCAAATATCTCCACAATTGCTGGTCTTGCGCTATGCGCATCCAGCAGTTTCCAGCGACCTGCACAAGATCATCGGTCCATCTTGTAGGGCGGGCGTCTTTCGGCTGATATAATATTCTGGGACATTATTTATACACGGACATCCAATCCCAAACTAAGCAGAGCTTGTACTATGGAATCCAGATAACTGATATACTACACATACAACTTTTCTTTTGTATATACAAACTTATATAGATAATTACACCCAGACTCAGGACAAACAGGCTTGTTCCTGTACACTAATATCTGTCCTGGGTGGAAATCGAACCCACGACCTCCGGCGTGAAAAGTATATATATATTGTTTTGTTACTGTAATACTGTATTTGACTATGTTTCTGTACTGCATTGCTAACTTGACAAGTACAATTAAGTGTATGTTAATACCCAAGTGCTGAATAAATTTCATTATTTCAACATATATACTTTCTAATATTAACAGATATTAAAAATATCGTTCTTGTATTCTATAAAATAATAATATTATACTTACATTATTTTATACAGGTCGTTGAGCCAGGCTCGCGGGCGCTGCGCAGTTCGCGAACTGCCCGTGCACTCGACACGTGCGCATCTCGCGTTTCCTCTGCCTCGCAATTCTCCCTACGCTAGACCTACGCTTGTTACGTAAGTTACCTCATAGATAACTACCTTCCTGAATTAGCGGTCATTATTCAACTACAAGATAGGCTAGTACCTATTTAGACCCTTGAAGTCACTGGTGTCAGTTCAAATACCTAACTTTTCAAATTCGGGGTATTAATAATAATATCCTGGGATATTATTCACACACGCCCATTTCATCCTAAAACTAAGCAGAGCTTGTACTATGGAAATCAGATAACTGATATACTTATTTTTTTTGATAATAAATACACCCAGACTCAGAAGACACAGACATGTTTATGCACACAAATATCTGTCCAGGGGCTCTAACGGCTAAGTCGCCGAACATCGTTTTCCTGAATGACGTTCAAATAAATAAAGGTTAAAAATGACTTAATCAGGCGTTAAATCGGCTTCAACGTTGACAATCGATTCCGGACCATTTATGACGTCACATGTGGTCATGGAAGCGGATTTAACGATTGATTAAATCGTTTTTAACCTTTATTTATTGGAACGCCATTCACGAAAACGATGTTCGGCGACTTAGCCGGTAGAGCCCCTGGGTGGGAATCGAACCTACGACCTACAGCGTGAAAGGCAAGTATCAACCAAACACGGGCCGGCGATTATGTTGTCGTCTTCATTATGCCCCTAAAGCCGTCGTTATTGAACCCATTTTATTGTGAAAGCGATGGAATTGAGCGTTTACCTTTGTATGTATGTATCTACATATTTGTGTACCATACTATTACGTCATGTCTAGACGGCTATCGTCTCCGTTAAAACTGGCTGTTGTGATCAATATAGAATAAAAATAAAATAAAAAAGGTTTTTATTCACGTAGACTTTAAAAAAGCGCTTGTAAATAGTCAGAACATGTTTGTAGTAATATAGTTGTATACATTATTATTTCTAGTAACATAGATATTTAGGTACACATTGTATGAAAACATTTATAAAATTTATTTTATTATAGCATTGATATTTAGCTAGCTCGTATCAAGTTATTGTCAAGAGATTATGTTTAATTATCTAGTTTAAGTCTAATATTTTTACTACATATTGTCAATGGTTCTGTCTATATTAAAGGTATTATTATTATGACTGACCTTGTGTCGGTGTTGTAGACGGTGACATTATTACTTTTTTTTTATATACTACGCCCGCACTAAGGGATTTAATCCCTGTGTCGCGGGGTACTTATAAACATATAATAAACAGACAAAAATTACATCCAGACTCAGAACAACTAGTTATGGGTCGCACAAATATTGGTCCAGCGCGGGACTTGAACCCGCGACACGAAGCGGCGAGGCAACTGTCTTAGCCGATGCGCCACACTTCTTAATTTACGTACACTAGCTAGGGCTGATGTACGTAAATTAAGAAGTACCTGCAGGAAAGCAAGGCTATTGGACCATAGCTGGCACAATAGACTTGCTTCTTTGCAAGTTCACAGTGGATTCGTATCGATGATAGGTGGTTCGCGATACTTCTTAATACGCGAAGACAATCCGTTTAATTAGATCAGCGACTTCACATAGGGCAATATTTGCACATAACATCACCAAAAATTGACATATCTAGACAATATATTTAGTTCCTGCGTATCGTGGCGATCTACAATGAAGGAAATACACAGCTTGCTTTGATGTATAATATCTTTTTAAGCCTTTTACTAAAGGAAAATACTATTTTAATCTCACGAAGAGGAGGAGGAATGTTATCCCGAATTGTAACGCTGAAAATTGAAAACTTTTGCGAAATACAGCGGCCATATGCCTTGGGGCGGACATCAAGAATTGAACTTGGCTGGTTTTTAAACAAAGTTAATATGGGCCAACCATATTAACTTGGTTGTTAGAAACCCGCAGAGACTGGTACTGTCACATATTCCGAATACTGCACTGTATCAAAAAAGTTGTGTGGGTATGGCCATTAAATAATATAATAATATTCCAAATTGTGTAAGAGAGTCAACGTCTCTAAACATATTTAAACGCAGATTATTCAAGCTCTTGTTACAATATAGGTTTTATGGCGTCAAAGAGTATTTAGACTGTAAGTTCAATGACATGTAAATTGATTTTAAACAAGCATTGATATTATTATTATTAGAATTCTCTTTATATTTTTTGACACATATTATTGTTTTATTTTGTTATTAATATGATTATGTAAATGGAACATTAGGTACTTATTTACGTATAACATAGATTAATTTGTAATTTTTTGCATATCATGTACTTATTTTTCATGACCATCTGTAACCATTTACTATTGTTCTTGTGAATAAAGAATTGAATTGAATTGCCTATTCAAAATTTTAATAACGGTAAAAAATAAACATAAGCAGTAATGGGACTTTCCGTGTGTGAATACATTAATATGAAGACGACTGTACCAAATACTGTATTAATACAGAAAACATAAGAAAACGCCAATACTTGACCTTGATATGAACAAAACAAACTATTGTATGCAATACATAAAATGTTCAGAATCCCAATAGGGTAAAGGCCGACTTGCACTTGCACTTATAAATGATTATAAATTATTATAATAATAAAATCGTAGGAAAGTCAAAACTGTACATTAAATATTTTTTTAAAAGGATACTTGGGGCGTGATCTACAATCGATATCGAAGCCAAAAATATAGATTTTAGAGTTTTTGTCTGTGTGTCTGTTTGTCTGTATGTATGTCCGGGCTAAACTCAAAAATTACTGCATGGATTTACTTCAAATTTTGCATGAATATTACTAAGACGTCGGGTCAACATAATATAGGCTACATATTATCACGCTACCCCTTACGGGGGAGGAGCTATGATAATTTATAAAATTTAACGCGGGTAAAACCGCGGGGCACAGCTAGTAAATTATAATATGAATACAAAATAAAAGTAGGCCATAAAAGGGGTTTTCGTGGTGCATGCATATCCACGCGCCAACACTGTATTAATAAAAAAAATATGCGGGGCAGACTTTAGGGACTGCCAATAGTAATAGTAGCAGCAATTTTTTTATTACTAATAATCGGAAAGTAGTGTTTATTTGATCCGAATAGCGAGTGGAAGATGCTACTTCCCACTTTTGGCCAGTAAATTTACTGCCTTCCCTCCCTATGGTAGTAATAAATTTAAAAAATAGACTAAATTTGGTTAGTAGGTCGACTGTAAAAAGTCTAACATAATTAAGAAAAATTAAGCTCAAGAATTATTAACTTCAAAAATGTTACGGTCACGTGACTGTATAAACGTCCAGTGTGAATTAAAAAAAAAACCAGTCAAGTGCGAGTCAGATTCGCCCATGAAGGGTTCCGCAGCAGCAAGTATTTCAGTTGATTAAATGAAAGGTAAATTACGGTTTACGATATATGACGCAAAAAAAAAAACTACTTACTAGATTTCGTTCAATCCAATTTTCGTTGTTAGTTTACATGGTAATGTACATCATATATTTTTTTTAGTATTATCATTCTATTATTTTAGATGTTACAGGGGGAGGGGGGGACACTCATTTTTCCACTTTGGAAGTGTCTCTTGCGCAAACTATTCAATTTAGAAAAAAATGATTTTAGGAACCTCAATATAATTTTTAAAGACCTATCCATAGATACCCCACATGTAAGGGTACGATGAAAAAAAAAATTAAGTTTCAGTTCTATGTATGGGGAACCCCCAAAATTATTATAATTTTTGTATTTTTGTGTAAAAATATTAATGCGGTTCACAGAATACATCTACTTACCAAGTTTCAACAGTACAGCTCTTATAGTTTCGGAAAAAAATGGCTGGGACATACGGACGGACAGACAGACTGACATGACGAATCTATAAGGGTTCCGTTTGTTGCCATTTGACTATGGAACCCTAAAAAGACCCTCCGTCTTACGAATATTCAATCAGGTCCCAATTTTTTACCCATCTCAAAAGTGCACAGGGCTGCTAAAGACGTTTTCCCTTCAAAAATACATCGATTCAGTGTATTGTTTGATCGACTTGAGCTTGGTGTCTTTTTGAATAAACCTGTAACGGCAGTCTAATCTAAATTCAAATATGAATGATCTCTTCAAAGTACCTCAACTCTTCGGGTTCGAATATGTATAATTCAATATTATTTAATTAAACTTTACAGACAAGAAGTTAACGTAAGAAAAAATGTTGAAGGTTGTTGTAAATTAGCGATGCAAATTGCAATTACTGTCGAAAGTAGCAATTATATGAGTAAGGAAGCAATTAATGAAAGTCGGTAGGTTATGGACACATACACTTATAGAATGGTAAAAAGTCACGCTTTGTCATTTTGGTGAAATGGTACTAAGGAGGTAGTTATGAAATGAATGCACAACGGCGTGTTCCCTTTGAGGAGGGGGCAAAGAGGGGCAACGACCTTATATGCAACCTCCAGCGCACTACTTTACGAAATAAAGTATACAAATATTTTTGGTTCTCTATCACAACGAGGACATTTTTTAATGACATGTCTGTGGTATGTTCTCAAGCGGGTTGACCTAATTAATAGATATTGTTCTGAAAATCTATAAGGAAAAGAAAAGTATAATGTTACGATCGGTAAAACGATTTCTTCCGGGCAAAAGTTTTCTGAAAGCATGTAAAAGACATAGGGTGGTTCTTAATAGACGTTGAAGTCGTAGTCCTTTTCTTATCTTAATATTTTCTTACATAAGCGAGTCCGTAACATTTCTTATACTGGGCGCTGACCAAAATATTGAATATTATAATAGTATTACTAAGCCCCGACAGTAAGCAGCTGTCTCTGTCATTTAAAAATATCCTTAAAGGATAGTAAAGTTTTGTATACACTATCCAAAAAACTACTACGATAAAATTTCGTGGTATATTTCCGAGAAAAATTTGATTATATTTTTTTTCAAACCTATATAAATAAGAAGATCAGTTTGGCCTTTTTGCCGCCAGAACAGATAATATTTATAAGTATGAGGAAAGCTGCGTGGCCGATGGAAAAGAATATCCCCACCCCATCTCTTCCTATGGAGGGCGTAAAATACATCCGATCCAATATATACCGTGGGACCTGGTTCTTAATCATCCTTCGGGATATTACTCTCACAAGATAAACAAAGCACACTTTTATAAAGTGAATATTGGTATATAATAATTTTATATCTATGGATGGAATACGGATGCGAATAGCGCAAGACCGGCAATTGTGGAGATCTTTGGGGGAGCCCTTTGTCCAGCCGTGAACGTCTTTCGGCTGATATGATGATGAATTTTATATCTTATTAAAATACATCTATTTGCGCGGCCGAGGTAGCTGGATGCTGTATTGTGTGAAATGGGATAACTACCTTATAATCTTCACGCTTGAATATTTTCTACGTAAGTCAATCAAAATTTTTCTCTAACCAATCATGGCATGTAATTCTGTTGAAATTATTAGCATAGCTTAGCGATTCCCAGCCAAACTAGCAAGAAGACGAAGACTCATATATCTCCACAGGGTTCCTCCAATCCCCACGCTTGTATTCATAGACTTGTGTGTTTCTGTGTTGTAATTGGTCAAACGCAACAGATACATGGAGTATCTGTTGCGTTTGGCCAAAAGTCTATGAATACAAGCGTGGGGATTGGAGGAACCCTGTGGAGATATATGAGTCTTCGTCTTCTTGCTAGTTTGGCTGGGAATCGATTAAATTTTAATGGCTAGTAACTTCAAAATGTTAAGTATTCGTTTAAGTGATTGTATTTATGGCGTATATTAAAGGTATTTGCTTCACTACTACCTCAGCTTCCTCGAGCCCGAATTAATGTCTTGCATTGGACAACTATATTTCTGTTGCGCATATATAATTTTTCCAAGCCTAGAGTGATTTGTGTCCGTGGATTCCAAAGGCCCTCGCGATACTGAGAATTATTTCTTTAATGCAGTCATTTTCTTTATAAGATTAATATCTTTGAATAGGAACTATAATTCTGACTTACCATAGCACGTTTTGATTTCTTCTCTGTGTGTAAGCCACTGTGAGTAACTGGTATTTGTATGGTCGAGGAGAAACTTTTTAAGCGCTGCTAAAAGTTTGAAATATGTATATATCTCAAACTTTTAATGCCCACCAGACATTCGATCTAGCTACGGCGCTGTGTGTTCCATTTCGAAAGGTCAGGTTTATAAGATTCTTGAAGAAGAAAAATATGAAAAGGTTAAATGAGTATCTGCATATTGTTTGGGTCTTTTGAATGCTATTGTGAGAAAGCAATGTCAGATTTTAATCGCCCACTAGATAAAACAAAGAAGTGTAACTGAAGCACTTTTTTTTAAACATTTGCAAACGAAGTAGTAGTTTAATTCCAGTTTATGTTT
This sequence comes from Pseudoips prasinana, assembly GCA_951640165.1. NCBI lineage: Eukaryota > Metazoa > Arthropoda > Insecta > Lepidoptera > Nolidae > Pseudoips > Pseudoips prasinana. The sequence goes on along the minus strand of OX621243.1, from coordinate 31,482,015 downwards.
ATGTTCTTTTTGAAGGGAAAGCTTCATTAGGCTCGTTGAGCACTTTATGGGTGAACCAAAAGCGAGAAATTATCGTCATCGTCACCGCACGCTTTCATGAGCTATATGTATACTGTGTACAAATGTATATAGTTATATCTCCGTGCGTTATTAGTATACATTACTAGCGGCCTGGTACGTGCTACGCTACGTATAAGGCATAGTAATAAAAAAAATGATCATTAAGTTCATTTATTCAAACAAAAAATATTTTAAATTGCTAAAAGATGTTGATTTTACACTTTTTCAAGACTTTTTTTAAATTTTCTCTGCGTACAAACCTTCCCTGGACTTCCACAAATAATTCAAGACCAAAATTAGCCAACTCGGTAAAGGCGTTGTTGAATTATAACATTACAACGAATCGAGTGGCATTGATTTTTATATATATAGATATATCGACAAAAAGTATATCTTATTGTGAAGGTGATAAGTATTATACCTATTGTAGATTAACGTTCCCTGTCCAATGACTCCAAAAGAGTCACGTTTGTGTCAAACTCGCACGTCTATGAATCTAGTTCTAGTGAGTCATACTCCAAAAATAAATGTGAAAGTCCCATAATTTTCTTAAAAGATCTCAACAATTGCCGGTCTTGCGCTATCTGCTATATTATGCATCTACATTAAAGGAAAGCAAGTACTAATTAAGTTTGTTAATGTAGTTACGTCCATTTTTATTACATATATTTGTGTACATGAACATGTCTATTCGTCCTGTTACCGGGTGAAATTATTTATATAATTAGTATGTGTTATAAAGGAAAGTAGTACACGTAGTGTATCAGTTATCTGGTTTCCATAGTACAAGCTCTGCTTAGTTTGAGAAAATGGCTGGCTGTGTGTAAATAATGTCCCAGGATATTATAATTATTGTTGTATTATGGCAGTCTGCTGCAGCTACGCAGTGGCGGAGCGCTCGCCCGACTGGAAGCAGTGCTGGTCCCCGACATGCCGCAGTGCGCACCGCCCCCAGGGTTCGCCTCCGCTCGAGCCACGGATGTACGCTCCGCTCTCATACTGCTCATACTAGGACTCATTTCATCTATGGTTTTAGGTGAGTTTTTTGTTTTGCAATAGTGTGAGGACTGAATATATAATCTCACATTTTTTGAATACCTACTTAATAATGGCAGAAATATCAGTTAAGATTCATACAATTATTCAACTGCCGAATACAAAAAAAAACTATTTTTTTTAAAATTTATATATATCTAATAGTGTCTTAGATTCTAGGTACAATTCTACTTAAAAAAAACACAATTTACAAATAAAAAATAGCATTTAAGGTACAATCTGCGGCTAGTGTGCCCAAAAAGCTAGCAACGTTGCCTCGTTTTATATATAGCCAAGCTGATAAGATGGCCGAGGTACACTCCCGCCCTTGGGTCACCTGACAAGGCGTCTGGACAAGTTCTTTACAAATTTTCGCGTGTCTGAACCCCATGGGCCCATAGTATCAAACCCAAACGGAAGAAGCATTCTTTTTTCGCTTGACGCCTTCTGCAAGATCTGCGGCAGCACCCGCTACCCCTAAAGTAGAAAATACAAAATTAATATGGAGTGTTAATTCAGCTTAATGTCAGTGTAAGCAATGCGACTACACATTCGAGCATTCGACGAGTTAGCAACCCTCGAGAATGGTCCGTGGAGGACTGAAACATGCGTTGGGTATCGTACCGGCGCATGTAATTTTCATTTTTATATCGTCCTTCTTGCGTGTGCATATTTTTGCGGGCGGGAGGGTGGTGTATATTGCATCCCGGCTTGATTACACTGACAATTAGCGGAATTATTGGGCCCATTTTTATTTCTAGTTTATATAAATGATCTCCCTTATCTGGTAGAGAAAGTATCAGAGATAGTTTTGTTCGCTGATGATACGTCGGTCATATTTAAAGTAAATAGAAAGGATAAAGATCTTATTGAGCATAATAAAACACTCAGCTTTATATCAGAATGGTTTTCGGCAAATAATCTCTTGTTAAATGCAGGGAAAACTAAATGCATCAGGTTCTCATTGCCGAATGTGACTCAAATTGTACCAACAGTTGCACTTAATGCGAAAATATAGATTATATAATATATAATAGATTTAGTCCCATCGACCGTATTTTTAGGATTGACACTTGATTCAAAATTGCAATGGGGTCCTCAGATTGAAAAGTTAGCAGGTAAATTAAGTTCGGCTTCCTATGCTGTCTGGAAAATAAGGCAATTGTCAGATGAACAAACTGCTAGATTAGTGTATTTCGCGTACTTTCATAGCATTATGTCGTATGGCATTCTGCTGTGGGGTTCGGCGGCTGACATAGGTACTATTTTTGTATTGCAGAAAAGAGCAGTCAGAGCCATTTATGGTTTAGGCAGTCGCGATTCTTTGCGAAATTTGTTTAAAGAAATAAATATACTTACTGTGCCATCGGAATATATATATCAGAATATAATGTTTGTTAGAAAAAATATTCATAATTATAAAAAGAAAAGTGAACTGCATAATATAAATACTAGGAATAAAAACAAACTAGCCATGCCAGGCTTTAGAGTAAGCAAAACTAATAAATCATTTTTAGGAAATTGTATTAGGTTTTATAACAAGCTTCCTACTCAAATTACTGATCTGCCTGACACAAGTTTTAAAACACATATTAAACGTGTACTTATGGCTAGGGGTTATTACACCACTAAAGAGTACATCGATGACAAAGACGTCTGGCTCTCACTTCCTACCTGCACATTGCTCGCTGGAGATCTTGTAGCCATATAGACATGACTGATCTGCTGTGTTACGTGAACTATCTGTAAATGATTGCTATCATATACTTAATTTAAAATTATTGACTCTGTCTCAAAATGAATAATGTTATTGTTTCGAAGTTTTTCTTTTGTATACCTAAATATAATCTAAAATAATAAGCATTCAGACAACCGATCGAGCATATATTGTGTTTGCCTACTAAATAATTACTCTAATTGGACCAAATCCCGTGTTCATGCCCGCTTGAGTATGTTTCGCCGGACCGTCTCAACTGGGTCGTGTTGAAACCGGTAGTAGATGAACCCACTGAGTTTGTTTCGCTGGGTCTTCTCAGTTGGGGCGCATTGGATCCGGTGGTAGCATTAAAGCGCGACCGTCGTTATTTACACAAGGTCCGTCATAATAATAATACCTTTAATATAGACAGAACCATTGACAATATGTAGTAAAAATATTAGACTTAAACTAGATAATTAAACATAATCTCTTGACAATAACTTGATACGAGCTAGCTAAATATCATTTCTGTAATAAAATAAATTGTATAAATGTTTTCATACAAGATGCACCTAAATATCTATGTTACTAGAAATAATATCTAATGTATACAACTATATTACTACAAACATGTTCTGACTATTTACAAGCGCTTTTTTAAAGTCTACGTGAATAAAAACCTTTTTTATTTTATTTTATTTTATTTATAATTAACACTACATATTATTTTGTATTTAGAATGACCGCAAAGTAATGCCTGATTCACCTGATTACTTACCGCTGTTAAAAAATCACAATTCCTTAATGAAAACGGTGCTTTTGTTCAATTCCCTCTATTTTGTAAGAAATTAAACCAAAAATAGATACAAATAAACTAGTTTTAGGGTGCGTACCTAAAAAGAACCATTACAGGATCACTTCGTTGCCCATCGGTCAATCTGTCTGTCTCTTAAGACCCTTTTTCTCAGGAACGCGTGAGGGTATCAAATTGATTACTTAAACTCGATTAACTGCGGAGGTATTTCCGATCCGATATGGCATGGTAATCTTCTAAAAGTGAGCTTATTCCTTTTATAAAGTCCGGCTACGCACTTGCTCTGGTGTCATCAAGTGACACGCTTGCTCCTTTGCCTTGCTATTCTATAAAAAATACTTAAGTCAGCGAGCTGTGTAAAAAACACATATTACAGTCAACCCAATAAAAAAATAGCCTTTTATGCCGTATATTTTTAAACTTGCAGGGAAGTGGATTTCTTCCTATTTTCCTATAATCTTGAAATTCCACAAGAAGTATGTCTTATATTTTTGTCGGCTTCTTTCGACGGGCTGGTTGCCCTGGTTGCTAAATGCTTGCCATTCATGCTGCAAGTCGTGGGTTCGATTCCCACCCAGGATAGATATATGCATGAACATATCTGTTTCTCCTGAATCTGGGTGTAATTATCTATATAAGTATCTATTTACAAAATAAAAGTAGTATATCAGTTATTTGGTTTCCATATTACAAGCTCTGCTTAGTTTGGGATCTAATGGTCGTGTGTGAATAATGTCCTATGATATTATATTTTTGTACGTAATAAAAAGAATGTGTTATAATGCCAATTAGTACAGAACCCTCGGTGAGCCAGGATGAATTCACACTTTACCGACCTTTTTAAAACCTGTTACTTGTTGCTACCGAGACACACACATTTACATTTCAGGGGAATGAGTTATGTGTTTAAATAATTAGTTTCATACTTGTTGGTAAAACTAATATCCAGGTACTATTTGGCCCAAGTAAAGCAATTATATATATAAACTTTTACTATACATATTAGCAACGGATAGACATACTTATTTACTTATTTTTGTAAATTTATACACACAATATACAGATAAAACCTTGAAAAAGTTCTTTGTTATGGTACTGTAATGATATTACCTGCCCTCCTATAGAATAAAACCTCTTTTGAGAAACCCTGGTCATTTTATTACAAAGCTGGAGATAGCTTTTAAAGTTAGAATAGAATCCGAATTAAATAAAAAGTATAATTGTATGTTTGAGTGATGTTTGTCAACAATTACCAAAGTGAAGTGCTAAAGAATACATTGTAAAAACTAGCTTATTATTATTCAATAAAAGAAGTCGTTGGTGTTTAATACGTGTGTTATCATTGTGTAGGTCTTTCCCTAGATCCCAGTTGAAGTACCCTTGCTGCTGCGAGTCTTTACAGTACCATGGTACTGGGATTTAATTTACAAGGGCTGAACTTTAATAGTGTGGTCTTGTCGAACACAAATATTTTTCAAAGCTGCGGACGCGCGGTCTGTAGCATTTGACCTCCGAAACACTGCCTGTTGCTTTTAGCAGTGATCGATCCCGGACCACACATCAGCCTCATTTCGTCCACTGCTGGTTGCCCCGTTGCCATTTGGAGGCGTTTGCCGTAGTCACAGCGCTTGGCATGCAAGTTGATAAGCGTGGTAGCTAGTACACATGAGGCGTTGCTGCCCGACTACCTGGTGTATCCCTTAGTCGCCTTTTACTACACCCAGGGGATGGTATACGGTGACCGTGTTCTTCTTTTTGGGCCGGGAACCACCGGATCTCGGAACCGGTACTCACAAAGGTAATTAAGCAACCACGTTAAACACTGCGCCATACATTCAGTTACCTATGTATAGGTGCTGCAAGACTTGATCATTCACTTGTAACAGAACACTGAACCTTCGCTTTTTTTTTAATTATCGAACTGAACAATGACGTCGCCAAGCATAAAGCCAAACATCGTTACGAACCTTTTCAAGATTATTCTAGCGAACGCTCTATTCAATACTCGTAAAAAAATATTCTTCACCGAGGTGCGGCGGAACAATCACATAATAAGTTAGGTAAAAAGCAAAAAAGAAACTCAATTGTACAGCCCTTTCGCTAGAATGCTCGCTTAAAGGCTCCCGTTTTAATTTCAAGTGTACTCTGTAAACTTGACAAATGGCTGTGCGATTAACGCACACAAGGCAACTGTCGCACAAGTGTGCATTAATAATAATTTTATTATTATGACAATGATGAATATTTACAGAGACACAATCTTGTAGCCAGGATCATTCATCAACAACTTGCTCTGTGACCTGGCCTTGTACCTTCAGAGGTGCCTTACTACTACAAGTTTGCACCTGAGCCAGTTCTGGATAGCGGAACCATCACGTTATACTGGGATCGATCTATCATTACAGGCAGGACTGTTGCTACCGACAAACCTGATATTGTAATTTTAGATTGACAAGAACGCTGGACAGTGATGGTCGATGTTACCCTCATGAAGACAATGTTTAGAAGGTTGAAAAATAAATTTAATATTTGGATCTTGCGGGGGCCAGCGCGGGAGGGTTTCAGTGTGTGGGATGTTGACTCAGCTACATTGTGCCTGCCAATAGATTACCTAATAGCAAAGAGCTTCGAAAAACACCTAAAGAGGCTTACGTTAGCTCGTTGGGTCAATAATGAGATCCAAAAAGCGGTGCTTTTGGTTACGGTTCACATTGTCAGGAGGTTCCTGTCTCTAGCTGTTACCTCCGGTAGCATGTAGCCTGTTCCTGCTGCCTATATATTTCTGTTATTTATATATTTTAAAATGTATTATAAAAAAAAGTTATATAAATGATAACGATAATATCCTGGAACCAGATAATTGATATACTACTTTTCTTTTGTAAATACATACTTATATAGATAATTATTACACCCAGAATAATAGACATGTTCATGCATACAAATATATGTCCTGGGTGGGAATCGAAATCACGACCTGCGGCGCGGAAGGTTAACTTCGCCAACAAGCCCGTCTTATGCCCGGTTCCTATATTCCAAAAACGAATCGTTTCTACTACGAATAGTTAGAATTTCTACCAGGCGTAACGCAAAACCGTTCCTATAAAATACTAGTCGTTATCCAAATAACGAACGTCTGGTTACTAACGGATGGGAGGACGTTAGTAAGCTTATTGTATGGATATGCGTTCGAAAGTGTTCCTATAAATATTTTCTACTGACACGGAACTGTCAAAATAACGAGGCGTTACTGCTTTGATTACTAGTCGAATTCGGTCGGTTTACCAGTCGTTTGTATTTTATTTTGGTAGTTAATATAGTGTTTGAGGAGATTTCCGTGATGTCTAGCTCTGAAACCGATAGAGAATTCATGGCTTTGTTTTCCGACGGTGAATGATCAAGAAGTGGGAAGAAGAGTTTATAAAGAAAGGGTTGATTATTTTTCCGTGCATGATTGCCAAGAATTCCAGTTGAGATTTCGGCTCGATAAACCCGCTGTGGAACAACTATTCCATGAAATTTATCCATAATTGAGAGTGAAAGGAAGACGATTTGTACATAATAATATCTTCTAAGATTTCATAACTACAAACCTTAGATCAAATACTCAATTTAAAAACTTATTTAGAAACCATGGAATACTCCTGGACAGATGTCAGACGCCAGACGCATGCGCTATGCGCTTTCCTGTTACGCGTTTTGTTCACACCATGCACGCGTAACATCAAATTTTCAATATTAATGATTTATAAATATATTTTAAACCTAAAACGCAAATTAAATTATTACTGTAACTATACGGTAATTTGTACTATTACTCACATAATATTACAGAATAATAAATGATTTTAGTTGCATAATTGATGTACGATGTTTTGTTATTACTAAACGTAAAGAGGAGCGAGAGGTTCATCGCCGAACGAGTCGTAGGTGGTTTAAACTACGGATGTTCGTCGCAGGTAGGGCATTGTGGAACGCTAGTTTTGCATTGGTATCGGTAGCTGAATTACGGATGGTAACGTTGGTCCAATGACGGATCGTAAAATAAAGGAACCGGGCATTAATAGTCGCTCAACTGGCCGGTTTTTTATTATTGTGTAGACGAAGCTTGTTAATTGGTCAAATTGTGGTCAAGGAGCGGAGTAGTTGATAAACCAGCTTCAATTAATAAATATTTTTGTTTCAAGCGCCTACTATTTTGTATGCCATTTTATTACTGAAAATGGCATACAAAATAGTAGGCGCTGCTATCACTGATAGGGGGACAGATGAAACCGTTAAGGAGTGAATAAAGTTCGAACTATCCCCTCATTACTAACAGGGGGACAGATCAAACTTTTTTTCCTATCTGTCACCCTAAGGGGACAAAGCGGGGTCCGTCTATTATATGTTTGTGAAGTACCCCGCGACACAGGGATTAGATTAAATAGTGCGAGAGTTGTCTTTTTTTAAATAAAAAAAATATTATAGTGCATAAGTGTGTGCTCAAACACAGAGGCATTTTCTATTCCGTTACTCTTATGATCCGATGGGACGACTAGCGACACGACCGGAAAGAGGTACAGCAACTTTCCGTGCTTTCCGAGGTACGGGGGTATAAATACCGCCAACTCCTGGAATTCGGGTTGACACTGAGAATTTTATTTACAGAAATATACCAAAATCACTTTTGGCCCCACCCGGGGTTTGAACCAAGGCCCTCGTTATCTGCGGTTGAACATGATACCACTAGACCAACGTTTGTGAATAGTTCGGTTCTGGCGCCTACCTACACCCTTCTAACGAGGCAAAACTTTTAACTTAACTTTTTATACAATAAACTAGCTGTGCCCCGCGGTGTTACCGGTATAAATTATCACAGCTCCTCCCCCATTGGTGATAGCGTGATATTATGTAGCCCATATGTTGAGCCGACCTCTTAGTAATCATGCAAAATTTGAAGTAAATCCATGCAGTACTTTTTGAGTTTAGCCTGGACATACATACAGACAAAAATTCTAAAAACTATATTTTTGGCTTCGATGTTAATTGTAGATCACGTCCCAAGTATCCTTTTAAAAAATATTCAATGTACAGCTTTGACTTTCTTACGATTTTATTATTTATTTAGGTTCACCAACAATTATTTACACTAAAAAAATAACACCACGTTCATGCAATAACACAAGTAATGTAGTAATTACTTAAAGGTAAACACCGCATTTAAAGTAACAAGACAAATGTGTTGATGTTAGTAAGCTAAAATAATATGTTTAAATAATAAAATTAAGTACATAAAAGAAAATATAATCATTGCAACATGAGTCCAATTTAAGTGCTTTAACTTATTATCACTTAGAATTGCACCAAATTTGGTTGAATTACTGATCCAGATCAGGTAACACACTAATTGTTGATTTTATATGGAGTTTTTGGCGCCAACGCGGAAAAAGACGCATTGAGGCTATGTTTTATTTTCAAAAACTGGTGTAAATTGGAGTTTTTATGTATAAATATGGTGGATTTTTAGACATAACATCTTCAAAAACGTACACAAGTGGAGGAAAGTGCGATATTTCCGTGAATTGTGATTTTCCGTGTTGTAACCAAAACTCCATAAAAGCCTCTAGTAAAGTCGCCACTGCTTTACTGGGGTTGGACAAGGACTTACTGTGACGGACTTTACTTGACAATGACGGAAATAAATGATATAAAAATAAATTTACTGAAGGCTCATAAGGCCAAAGAAGCCAGAGCCGTAAAACGGAATTAAAAAAAAAATGATTTTATATGTATAGATATCAAGCTACTGATTAGCTTATTTATGTATATAGATGTATCACCCTCGTAACTTTTAATTCATTAAATTTGTCCCTCGCAAAAATAATACCTTTGTCTCGTCGTGTATCCGGGGGCGACCACTGGGCCGCCGGCCGTCGTAATTACGGCTGTAAAGTCGCGGCCATCTGCTCGATGACGTAAGCCCAGTTCCTTTGAAATTCGAAAATTGAGCACTACCTACATTTTAAGGTTAATGATGCTGTCACAACATTTTGATGTAATGAAGCCGTGTGATTATTAATAATTAGCTGTGCCCCGCGGTTTTACCCCCGTTAAATTTTATAAATTATCATAGCTCCTCCCCCTTAGGTGATAGCGTGATAATATGTAGCCTATAATAATATGTTGACCCGACCTCTTAGTAATATTCATGCAAAATAAGAAGTAAATCCATGCAGTACTTTTTGAGTTTAGCCCGGACATACATACAGATAAACAGACAAAAGTTCTAAAAACTGTATTTTTGGCTTCGATGTTAATTTTAGATCACGCACCAAGTATCCTTTTAAAAAATATTCAATGTACAGTTTTGACTTTCTTACGATTTTATTATATGTATAGATATCAAGCTACTGATTAGCTTATTTATGTATATAGACGTATCACCCTTCGTAACTTTTAGTTCATTAAATTTGTCCCTAGCAAACACACGACGAGACAAAGGTAATAATACCTTTGTCTCGTCGTGTAGGTATCCGGGGCCGACCACTGGGCCGTCGTAATTACGGCTGTGAAGTCGCGGCCATCTGCTCGATGACGTAAGCCCAGTTCCTTTAAAATTCGAAAATTGAGCACCACCTACATTTTAAGGTTAATGATGTTGTCACAACATTTTGATGCAATGAAGCCGTGTGATTATTTATAACTAGCTGTGCCCCGCGGTTTTACCCCCCTTACATTTTATAAATTATCACAGCTCCTCCCCCGTAGGTGATAGCGTGATAATACCTGTAACCTGTAGCCTATAATAATATGTTGACCCGACCTCTTAGTAATATTTATGTAAAATTTAAAGTAAATCCATGCGGTACTATTTGAGTTTAGCCCGGCCATACATACAGACCCGCAGACAAACAGACAAAAATTCTAAAAACTATATTTTTGGCTTCGATATCGATTGTAGATCACGCCCCAAGTATCCTTTTAAAAAATATTCAATGTACAGTTTTGACTTTCTTACGATTTTATTATATGTATAGATATCAAGCTACTGATTAGCTTATTTATGTATATAGACGTATCACCCTTCGTAACTTTTAGTTCATTAAATTTGTGGCCACAGCGGCCAGTCTCAATAGAGATTAGCCATTTGCGTGGCACATATTATAGTGCACAAGTGTGTGCGCAAACACAGGAGCACTTTCTATTCCATCACTCTCATGATCTGATGGGACGCCTAGCGACACGACCGGAAAGAGGTCAGGTACAGGACGGACGGATTTACGTGCTCTCCGAGGCTCGGGGGTATAATACCGCCAACTCTCAGACTTCGGGCTGATGCTGAGAAATTTTTATTTTTACAGAAATGTCATAAAATCACTTTTGGCCCGACCCAGGATTTGAATCCAGGACCTCGATGATAATAATGTGTTTGTAAACTATATACGGCGGATATATTTGCAAAGAAGAAGCGTTGTCCCTTCAAAATAAAATTATGTAGAGAAATGGTTTGGTCTGGCATAAATTTCAACGTAACTATAAAATATATAAAATAAATTAATATAAAATTGTTGCAGGTTTAGGAGAGTACTGCTGGAAAAACCGAGAGGAACTCAAGAATTTCTTCGTTGGATGTTATCGGCGATTGTTGCATATCATTTTGCAGTGAGATGATTTTAGATCTATCACAGCGAATGTTCAATATGGATACATTTGAGATTTATTGTAAGCAGTTTAAAATTGGCTTGTTATTGATTATATTATTGTAGTTTCATAGCTTCTTCTTAAGTTTATACCATTTGTGATTGGCCATACGGCAGGGGAAAAAGCGGGGTGCAGATCGGAATAATCCATAAACTTGTCTATATTGCATCAAATAAAAGGTCTATTGGAGAAATCCAGGGCGGTGGATGAGGAGTAATTTTAGTTTAGTTTAGTGTGCCAGCCTCTGGTTAACTTCGTGTAACTTGTTAATGTGTAATTGTGCGTATATACACCAGCTGTTAGTTCATGTTGCAGAAGGTATTCCTATTTACTTAATTACAATTGAATGTTTTCACACTTATCACTGTCTTAAGCGTCATAATAAAACCTGATAAAAATGTCGTTTTTTTGGGTTAGCCCTATCCTCTTACCCACCATTTGAACTCCGGTATCAACAGTGGCAGACAATGAAAAGGCATTGAGCGGTGACCATCAGGCACGTCTTGGAACATCGCTCCAACTGCAACGAACTTAATTAGAGAGAAACAATGAGTTCAAAAAAAGTAGTTTCATTTCCTCTCAGAGCAAAGCGGAGACAGAATAGTAATATAAGGTAAACAATTAGTAATGTTTCGTCTATTTTCTTAAATAACCATTAATCTTAAACTGGTAAGCTAGATGCGGGCAGCACAGGACCGGCTATTGTGGTGATCTTGGGGGAGGCCTTTGTCCAGCTGTGGACGTCTTTCGGCTGATATGATTATGATACACAGAATTGAAATTCTCACAACAATTCCTTTCAGTTGATAGGTTCGTCAAACGAAATAGATTGTAAATCTTTATTTTTCGAATATGGATATATTATAAAAAATAAGTTTTTCCAGCTATTTCGTTTGGGGGATCTCAAAAATGGCGTCAATGTTTAAGATTATCGTTAAGTTTGGGTAGTTTCTGAGCAAATTGGGTATGATAGACACGAAAATTATGCTATAAGGATTCCGTTTTATTGGGAAAGGTGTTTCTTTATAATTTTCGCTGGCCATCCACTTATGCCCGGTTCCTTTATTTTACGATCCGTCATTGGACCAACGTTACCATCCGTAATTCAGCTACCGATACCGATGCAAAACTAGTGTTCCACAATGCCCTACCTGCGACGAACATCCGTAGTTTAAACCACCTACGACTCGTTCGGCGATGAACCTCTCGCTCCTCTTTACGATTAGTTATAACAAAACGTCGTACGTCAATTATGCAACTAAAATCATTTATTATTCTGTAATATTATGTGAGTAATAGTACAAATTACTGTACTTATAGTTACAGTAATAATTTAATTTGCGTTTAGGTTTAAAATATTTATAAATCATTAGTATTGAAAATTTGATGTTACGAGTGCATGGTGTGAACAAAACGCGTAACAGGAAAGCGCATGGCGCATGCGTCTGTCGTCTGACGTCTGTCCAAGAGTATTTCATGGTTTCTAAAGAAGTTTTTAAATTGAGTATTTAATCTAAGGTTTGTGGTTATGAAATCTTAGAAGATAGAAAAATAATCAACCCTTTCTAACGGAAAACAAAGCCATGAATTCTCTATCAGTTTCAGAGCTAGACATCACGGAAATCTCCTCAAACACTATGTTAACTACCAAAATCAAATACAAACGACTGGTATACCGACCGAATTCGACTAGTAATCAAAGCAGTAACGCCTCGTTATTTTGACAGTTCCGTGACAGTAGAAAATATTTATAGGAACACTTTCGAACGCATCTCCATACAATAAGCTTACTAACGACCTCCCATCCGTTAGTAACCAGACGTTGGTTATTTGGATAACGACTAGTATTTTATAGGAACGGTTTTGGGTTACGGCTGGTAGAAATTCTAACTATTCGTAGTAGAAACGATTCGTTTTTGGAATATAGGAACCGGGCGTTAGCTAGCTGGTGAAAATTGCCACCGTTCCTGGTCTATGATTTAGTATTAATAACTCTTGCTACCGAACACAACCTCTTAATTGCTCAAAGCATTCAGATAACATTAATGAGCGTTCAAATTATGCTGTGGGACCTGTGGGAATACTCTGACTCTGTCTTGAATACATGGATCTTATTATATGACATTTGGATTATGACGTCTCAGCATAGCAAAGTGCGTACATTGCCTCTGTTTTTAAATTTACCTTTAGCCCAATCAAGGCAATTATATATATACATTATATATAATTCTTATCACCTTTTAAGTTATTAAGCCGGCAATTTGTAGTCAGGGTACAAAAAAAGTCATAGTTGTGTGCGGTGTGGAAAAAGTAAAACTTTATTTAATCTTAGCTTAACTTACTACTATTTACTACAAAGAAATCTATTTCCATTAGATTATCATCGCGTAAGGTAGTGTTCTCCGGGAAGCTCTTGTTTCTGCACGACTTCTTCTAAACATGTTTTCAAGTCCTTTTTGGTTCTGGCGGCTTCGCCTAAGGCTTTCTGTATAGTACAAGGCTCTACTGTGCGAAGCTTGCTAGCAAGTCCCAGAGCCGCGTACACTCGGATAAATGTAGTTGAACAACCAGAGTCTGAAAAATTCAATGAATATCATCATCTTAGCGAATATTAAATATTATTGTGTGGTGACGGCATAGAATCTCATCACCCATCTCATCCCGTGGGGGGCGTAGAAATCCGAGGGAATACCTACCAGACAACGGGCAGTAGCGTTTTTTCTGTGAACTATTACCATCAACTGCGATCGCCAACCCGTCTGTCTGCCAAGCGTGGCGATTATGGCATTTCCCCCCCGTTCTTTGGGGAGGCTTTTGTCCAGCAGTGGTCGTACTTTGGTTGACATGATTAACTAAAATTATAGCTCTGTTTCTATATTAGACGTTTTTCTACTTCTAGCTTCTACTTTAAATATAAATTACGGAATCTGCTCCGTTGTTCTCATAGTAGCGTAATCAACGATAAATTATTAATAAATAAATATTTTGGGACAAGTAACACACTGCCATCTGATCCCAAACTAGGCAGAGCCTGTACTAAGACAACCAGACAACTGATAAACAAACTTATCTTCTACTATATAAAAATAAGTCGGGTTTTCCTTCCTGACGCTATAACTCCAGAACGCACGAACTGATTTCCACGGTTTTGCATTCGTTGGAAAGGTCTCGGGCTCCGTGAGGTTTATAGCAAAGAAAATTTATAAAATTTAACGCGGGTAACACCGCGGGGCACAGCTAGTATATTTCTAAATACATACATATTATAGCTAAATAACACCCAGACCTGGAATAAATAATCGTGCTCATCACACAAAGATTTGTCGTGGTTGGGAATCGAACCCACGACCTCTGGCTTAGCAGTCACTAACTACTAGGCCAACACTTAGTTATTTTGTTTATAATATTTATTTAACAGTACCTACTCGTATAATAGTAATATACGTACACACATACACAAACATACTAACACACACGGACACATTACGTCACTACATACAATTACATGTGAATATCAAACTTTAAGTACAGACGCCAGCACATCCAGCTACCCCAATCGGACAAATTTGTTTTATGGATTTTCAACCTTATCACAAAAGCATAAGGTTCGATTGGGGAAGTTTGACAGATTGGGGTAGCTTGATGTGCTGGCGTCTGTACCTAAGTAACTGTAGACAAATAATAATATCAAATACCTAAACTATTATAATAACTGTACATACCATAGGGATTGTTATTCCTTACTACTGGCTAGTAAATAACCTATCAAGGATAACAGAACTTCAGCCAGAAGATTGTTTCAAAATAGCTACAAAAACTGCCATGTCTCAGTTGCAACTACAATTATTTTTATACAAATAAAGATATATTATCATTATAGATATTTTTATTTAGTTAGTCAAAGTTTCCAGATAGATGGTAGGTTTCTGTTAACTAATATGTACCAACAGTTGCACTTAATGCGAAAATATTAGATCTAGTCCCATCGACCGTATTTTTAGGATTGACACTTGATTCAAAATTGCAATGGGGTCCTCAGATTGAAAAGTTAGCAGGTAAATTAAGTTCGGCTTCCTATGCTGTCTGGAAAATAAGGCAATTGTCAGACGAACAAACTGCTAGATTAGTGTATTTCGCGTACTTTCATAGCATTATGTCATATGGCATTCTGCTGTGGGGTTCGGCGGCTGACATAGGTACTATTTTTGTATTGCAGAAAAGAGCAGTCAGAGCCATTTATGGTTTAGGCAGTCGCGATTCTTTGCGAAGATGTTTAAAGAAATAAATATACTTACTGTGCCATCGGAATATATATATCAGAATATAATGTTTGTTAGAAAAAATATTCATAATTATAAAAAGAAAAGTGAACTGCATAATATAAATACTAGGAATAAAAACAAACTAGCCATGCCAGGCTTTAGAGTAAGCAAAACTAAAAAATCATTTTTAGGAAATTGTATTAGGTTTTATAACAAGCTTCCTACTCAAATTACTGATCTGCCTGACACAAGTTTTAAAACACATATTAAACGTATACTTATGGCTAGGGGTTATTACACCACTAAAGAGTACATCGATGACAAAGACGTCTGGCTCTCACTTCCTACCTGCACATTGCTCGCTGGAGATCTTGTAGCCATATAGACATGACTGATATGCTGTGTTACGTGAACTATCTGTAAATGATTGCTATCATATACTTAATTTAAAATTATTGACTCTGTCTCAAAATGAATAATGTTATTGTTTCGAAGTTTTTCTTTTGTATACCTAAATATAATCTAAAATAATAAGCATTCAGACAACCGATCGAGCATATATTGTGTTTGCCTACTAAATAATTACTCTAATTGGACCAAATCCCGTGTTCATGCCCGCTTGAGTATGTTTCGCCGGACCGTCTCAACTGGGTCGTGTTGAAACCGGTAGTAGATGAACCCACTGAGTTTGTTTCGCTGGGTCTTCTCAGTTGGGGCGCATTGGATCCGGTGGTAGCATTAAAGCGCGACCGTCGTTATTAACACAAGGTCCGTCATAATAATAATACCTTTAATATAGACAGAACCATTGACAATATGTAGTAAAAATATTAGACTTAAACTAGATAATTAAACATAATCTCTTGACAATAACTTGATACGAGCTAGCTAAATATCATTTCTGTAATAAAATAAATTTTATAAATGTTTTCATACAAGATGTACCTAAATATCTATGTTACTAGAAATAATATCTAATGTATATAACTATATTACTACAAACATGTTCTGACTATTTACAAGCGCTTTTTTAAAGTCTACGTGAATAAAAACCTTTTTTATTTTATTTATTTTATTTTATTTTAATACGCATAAGTCGAATTTTCCCAAGAGGAGGACAATAGATTCTACGAGCTATATAATTGTGGCTCAATCTTGTTAATTACCTGTTCCATATTTCAATAGAATTCGGGCTGGGCTGTCAACGTCAGGAACTCAGATATTTATAGTACTTATATAACGAACATCACGTAATCGTACTGGTTATCTATATATATAAAAGGCAAACCTGACTCACTGACTTATATATCAACGCAGGGCCTAAACTATAATAAGGGTTAGAAACTTGAAATTTTGCACTGGGGTTTCTTTTATAACGAAATTCATCCTCTAAGAAGGTAAAATAGGGGATAAAAGTTTGTATGAAAATCCGTCATTAATTAAGTTAAAGGCATGAAAATTGGTATTTGGCCTTTATTGGTATTTTAGGATATTTGGGAATTTCACCCCTAAGGGCGTTAAATAGGGGATGTAAGTTTGTATGAAAAATGCGACGTTTTTGAAGTTAAACGCGTAAAAATTGGTATTTGGTCTTTAGTAAAAAAATTAAAATATGAATTTCAGGATTTTTGGGAATTCCACCCCTAACGGCGTAAAATAGGGGATGTAAGTTTGTTACAGTTTGTATCCGTTTTGAAGTTAAACACATGATTTTATAAAATCAATTATTGTTTCCTTGCTCTTATTATGTGGGTTAGATTGCAAGGGAATTAATATATATAATGCTTATTTATATTATCATGCCTATTTTGACCTCTATTGCGTGTGTATGCTTTTAAGACTAAAAAGTCTTACAGAGTAAGAAGCTCAATTTTACGTTGCCACTGCTTTCCCCCTTTATCTCTTGGTGCAAAATTTCAAAATTGTGGGCCAATGGCAAGTTGTCTGAAAACTATACTTATGTGTTAATTAGTGAGTCAGTGAAACCTTTACTATGAAAATATGCTTTAAAAGGCCGTGTTTTTTTCTGTTGTGTTAATCCTCTTTTTCTGAGTGTTGAACTTATAACATAACTTGACACTATGAGCCTGTAGACTTTGGTATCAGTATTGATTTTAATTGGATCATCTCTCAAACCGTTTCTGACAGAAACGACATACAGGATTTTAATGAAAGGTCTTTCTTTATTTATTCACATTCTTTTAAAATTTTCTAAAAGTGACTCTTTGGGTGATGCAGTATAGACTAGGGTTGTAACGGAGGCCTCTTAGCGGAGGCGGAGGCGGATGCGAAGGTGATGGATTTCACCTCCGCGGATGCGGAGGTTAACGGATGCGAATGCGAAGGTGTACGTGGATGTGAAAAAATAGTATTTTATGAGTAATATTAATATGTTTTTTAATCTCTATAAATGAAGAATGAGCTGAAAGGGAGGCAATTTCAATTTGACTTCATGGAGAAGGAGGGACTCTTTACGATGGACTCCTTTTTCAAGAAGCCGGATAACCGCAAATGGGCCTGGGTAAGCCCGGATGGTAATACTAAAAACGAGATAGACTTTATCTTGTCGACGAGTAGACAGGTGTTCAATGACGTTTCAGTGATCAGTACGGTTAAAACCGGGAGCGATCACAGACTGGTGAGAGGCTCATTGAACCAAAATGTCAAGCTCCAGAGGTCCCGACTTATAAAGTCTACGGTCCGACCTTTACTCATCCACATCTAAAATTCCGAACCCTTTCAGCTCGAACTGCAAAACCGTTTCGAATGCCTAGCAGATCGCGAGAAAGTGGACTCATACCACGACAGGCTCGTAGAAGCTGTCGATACGGCTGGGTCTTTAAGGGCCGCCGTACAAACAGAACCAAAAAGATCTCTGACTAAACTAGCTACAGGAAGAAAGACAATGGTTTTGACATCCTTTGATGATGCTACCAGATACCGGCAGCTCAACAAACAGATTTCAAAGTCTTTGACTCGCGACTCGCGCCCATTTAATACAAAATGTATTAAGAAGCGTTCGAGTGGAACAAAGGCTCTAAAGTGTTAGCAAGAGAACTGTCTGTTGGATAGAGCCAACTGACGAAACTGAAGACTGAGTATGGCAGAATCGTCACGTCTAAACCTGATTTGCTGGGAGAGATCGAGAGCTTCTACGGACAGCTGTATACGAGAACCCACTCACCTGTCGATAGTTGTGCCTCAGATCCCAGAGCACGACTAACCCAACACTTCACCGAAGACATCCCGGCCGTCAGCATGTGCGAAATAAGAATCCCTCTCAAACAGCTTAAGAACAACATGGCGCCTGGTGATGGTGGAGTTACAGCAGAGCTTCTAGCTCTTCTACGGGCCCTGCAGAAGTTATTGAACTCCGTCATACTAGAAGGTCAAACGCCACAAGTATGGCACAGAGGAGTGGCGGTACTCTTCTTCAAATAAGGCGAAAAATCCCTCTTGAAGAATTACAGACCCATCGCAATGCTGAGCCATGTTTACAAGTTGTTTTCGAGAGTCATTACGAATCGTCTCGCACGCAGGTTTGATGACTTCCAGCCTCCCGAACAAGCCGGATTCCATAAAGGCTTTAGTACCATAGATCACATAAATAAGACCGAAGAGTATAACTAGCCATTATGCTTGGTGTTTGTGAACTATGAAAAAGTCTTGGATTCTATCAAAACCTGGGCCGTACTGAGGTCTCTCCAAAAATGTCAAATCGACAACCGGTATATCGAGGTGTTAAAGTGTTTATATGAAAACGCCACTATGTCAGTGCGACTCCCGGACCAGAACTCGGAACCTATCCACTTGCAGTGAGGTGTGAGACAGGGAGATGTTATATCTCCGAAACTGTTCACCGCTGCATTGGAAGATGTCTTCAAGCTTTTGAACTGGGAAGGCTTTGGCATCAATGTCAATGATGAGTACATCATCCACCTTCGATTTTCCGACAGTATAGTAGTCATGGCTGAGACCTAGAATAGCTGAGAAGACTTCGGTACAATTCTCAATGGCCTCAGGATAGTCTCTCACCAAGTGGGTCTGAAAATTAACATGGGTAAGGCGAAAATGATGTCGAACATCCATGTTGCACCCACTCTACTTAAGGTTGGAGACTTTACCTAGGACAGATCATCCAACTAGGTAGGTCCAACTTCGAAAAGGAGGTCAATCATAGAATCCAACTCGGCTGGGCAGCATTCGGGAAGCTACTTAATATCTTCTCGACCTAAATACCGCAGTGTCTCAAGTCGAAAGTCTTCAACCAGTGTGTGTTGCCAGTGATGACTAACGGAACAGAGACGTCATCGCTCACTATGAGTCTTATCAGGCGGCACAAGGTTACCGAAAGAGCAATGGAAAGGGCAATGCATGGAGTTTCCCTGCGAGATCGAGTCAGAAATGCTGAGGTCCGCACGCGAACTAAAGTAACCGACTTCACCCGATTGCCAAGCTGAAGTGGCAGTGGGCAGGGCACATAGCTCGTAGAGCCGACGCGACGGTCGCTGGGGCAGAAAGGTTCTCGAGTGGCGAACACGAGCCGGTTGATCGTGTGCGGTTTGCTGGAAGTCGCTGGATGCCGATAGCGTATAAACGGCAATCGTGGATATCTTTGAGGGAGGCTTTTGTCCAGCAGTGGGCGTCATTCGGTTGATATGATGATGATGATGACAAAGGCGGAATTGATGCCAAAGGCATTCTCTGCCAGTCGACCTTTGGGTGATGCAGAGATATATGATTATGCCGTAAATAAACCTCCGTTATAACTCCGCAAAAAAACTGCGGAGGCGGAGGCGGAGGCGAAGGTACGATTTCATGCGGAACTTCCGCAGTAACGGAACCGGAGGCGAAGATCCGTTACAACCCTAGTTAGGACTTTTTGTTGTAGGTTACATTGGTCATCATACAAAATTGTCGCGACGAAGTCGCCGGTAACAGCTAATATTATAATGAGAATAGAACAACTCTGCCAAGGCCAGGTTGCTTCCTATACTACCTGTGATACACGTTAACTTGTAGCACGGGAACGGAGATTTAGCTTTATAATGTACTGTACTATCACGTTTTGCTACTTATATAAACATTTATCACTTGAATTTTAATACTATAGTGTTTAACTCACCATACGTTCCGTATTCTCCCGATTTGTAGTCATAGGGCACCAGGTAGTGGTAATGAGGCCAGAATGTCTTCGTCAGAAGGAAGACTGCGTTCGAGTCTGGTGGTGACCTATAGAAGAAATATATTTTTTTATTCATTATATCCAGGGTTACAGCTAACTCCATAACAAATTTTATTAAAATTGCTCTAGCCGTTTAGACGTGAAGAAGTATCAAACTTACACACTCACAAACTTTCGCCTTTATAATAGTAGTGTGATGTGATAAATTCAACAAATTTTAAGTATAAGAGTGCTCAATTATAATACCTCGACTGTACCTAAAAATCTGAAGTAGGTCAGCAATAGACACGTAATATTATAAAATATGGTGTGATGTGTGCGTCGTATATATATCTTTCATACACGGGAATGATAAATGTGGTTCTATCTATCACGGCGGCGAGACCGACGATCATGTTACAAGTCTTTGTTAGGCGAATGATATCTTTACCTTTTATTTTGTTGAATTGATTGATTTATCTAAATGGTTACATATTTTGGATAATTCAATTTTTCCCCTGTCGTAAACATCAACACGGTTCAAGGTTAGATGTTTAACAAGTGTGATGTCAGAAGGATTTTTTCGAAATGTAATTTTTTAAATAGATTTTCGTATAAAGGAATGTACTCCCGGATAATTTGTATTCCTACCTATTATAAATATGATATTATCCAAGTTTGAAGTAAAAAAATAACTTCTATGTGAAAATTGAATCTTCAACGCATTTACAATTATTATTTAAAAAATAACAGCTTAAGTGTCAAAACATTTGTCGACATTGCTCTCAACCGAGGATGTACCCAGAAGGCTGGCAGCGTTGCCGCATTGAATGGCAATGCTAATTTTTGTCCTAAGTATTGGCCAGCCCTCTGACTACCTGAAGCATCGACGAGACGTTTTGAAACATCATGAAAAAGAAAAATTATAAGTATTATTGTGGTTTATAATAACCGAAGGTTCAGCTTAGTCGTAATGGAACTTGTTCTTTTGTGATTTTCCATGCCCAATTCGAAGAATTGCAGTTGATGATAATTATTTCTACTCCCATGTATTCGTATTATTATTTTAAGTGATTAGAAGTGAGGATACAGTTCATAAGTAATGCAATTTGTTCGTTTGAGAGTATCCATTCCCAACTGGAACAATTTAAGTCAAACACTTATACAGCCTTGCCTTCTAAAGTTAACTAAGCGAGCCAAAATGTTAGTTTCAATAAACGTCTCTTTCAGATGAAGATATTTATACTATTACCAAGTCGGCAAAATCATACGGTCGACTAGCTGTGGTTATCGTAGCCTAGGACACTTGTGACACTTGTTTAATCACTCACATACCTGGTTCTGATGATCTCTAGAGACTCTCCAAAAATATTACCAGATTAATCCTATTATAAAAATTGTTGTACTCCTGGTAGAGTTACGGCTACGGCGGCTAATCTAAACGGAGACGAACCAACAACGGAGGGTTTATTATAGTGCAGGAGTGTGTACGCAAATACGGATGCACTATCTATTGCCTCGCTTTCGTTATCCGAACGAGACTGAGAGAGATCGATCCTGGACCGGCAGGTTTCATGCTCTCCGAGAAATGTGCGTATGACATCACTAACTTCCAGACTCCGGGCTGCTACTAGGATTTGCCTGATAAAATACTGGAATAAAAATACTGGATTCGAACCTCACTAAGCAGCCTATAACTTGGAGTATATTCCAATGCAGAGTGTATTCCACAGTTAAGCTGTACACTAAGCGCAAGAATACGCTTTACCATAACAACACGGATGCCGTCTCGGGCACAGCTAGTGGGGTCATTTATCATTATTTCAGTCAGTGTGATCAGAGCTTAATGTAATCGGCTGTCGTTCAGAGATTTCTCAAATGCAGTGGATTATTCGCGAAGATTGATCGCTCTTCATGTATGTAACCTGTCTATTTAGTTGTGCATTAAGGGCTCTGGGTAGGTAACATGTGTGTAAAAATGTATTAAAAATATGTGTCTTTTTCTAGCAAAATCGACATTTTTTAAAATTGTGAACAGAATAGAAAAGTTGAGAAATACTTTACTTATTAAAATTTCGATATATAGTCATATACCGACTATAATATTTGCAATAGGGTAAAAGATACTTTGGGTGTAAAAATTGGTCTAACTTGGCGGAAGACTAGAAAATTTAACGAAAGGAGCTCGGTTGGCCAAGTAGATACGTTCTATCTTTGTCATTTAAATATGACAAAGGTAGAAGGTCTCTAGGCAATGAATACCTCATATTTCTTAAAAATAAGGGTGTAAAATACTTACTTTTCTCCTGGCTTGAGTCCCCAAACGCAAATAGCGCTCTCGATCAGCCATACGAAATGTAGAATGATTAGATAACGAAGAAAGCCGATGACGAAGACGGAGCTGAGCACGCTGTCGTCCCAGTACTCGAGGGGAGCGTTTAGGGGCAGCAGAAGAAACAGTATGGCGTACAACACCCAGTATAACCTGGAATATAAATAAAACATCTCATAGTGGAGAAAATGTACTGGAAAGGTGCAGGACTACCGACGCGCATCGTTGTAACAAAGGCCCTTGGTTTTTTATCACCGCCGGCCACCGTCTGCGTTTCCTCCAATTTGCAGTTTAATCTCAAAACTGGGAAATCATAAATTGAATCGTCCGGCGGGGATCACAGCAGCGCACTATAAGGGGAAGGCACTCTGTCGCTAAGCTACAAACGAAACATGGTCGGCAGATCAAATTTACAATTCGTGTACCTTTATGGAGGATGTACACACGGCTACATATCAAGCTATACATTTCCAATATAAGCTGACTTCTCATTGTATGGAAATCCTTTGCAACACGGGATCAGTTTATACTGGAAATGTATAGCTTGATACGTAGCCGTGTGTACTATCCATTGGTTTTGTTGCTATAAATATTGCCCATTGATATGTTACAGTTGCATGTAAGATCATATCGTAATGATAACAAGTTCCAAATTATTTAGTTTTATGGCATCATTCGTAATGCAACACGTAAATATAAAGAAGGTGCTAGTTCAAACACCGTCGTATGATAATTGTATGATTTTAGAAATAGTAAATTTACAGATTATAGAAGTGTATAGAATCAGTTTAGAGAAGTAATGGTTTTAATATGTCTACAAGAAATAAATAATGAAAGAAACTTAAGGAACGCTACGTTCCCATGAAACTCAACAAAATTTTTGTATGGGAAGTTTATATATTATTTTATGTGTTTTGCAAGTATTGTTCAGTTTCATGCCAGGCGTAAATTGCCGTAACAGGAAAGCATCTATCAAGGCAAATGTCATATGTCCATGTACCATCACAATTTTCACTCACTGCTCTTTAACTTATGCACGGCAGAATGACATCGAATATTTCCTTCGTGTACTCCAGTGTTTTATGTCCCATAAGTGTAAGTTTACATGCAGTTTTAATAAATTGAGAGTTAGTGAACATGATACATGACTTTACTTACTTTTTCTGGAACATAACAACAGAATCTTTCTCCAAGTCAGACATATCTATAGCGGCCTTTAGTTTTTCCTGATGGGGACTAAGTTTGCGGAGACGAGTCAGTAAGTGAGAGTAGATGAACCCTCGGTTGTAATCGTAAGGGTCGTCGTCAGTCGCGAAGTGCGCGTGGTGCAATCTGTGGTATTGCACCCAGTCGTATATAGGACCCTGGAATACAGTTAATTAAAAAAATAATAATATATATACATTATTATTATATATATATATATAGATATAATAATAATAATATCTAGGGACAATGTCACACAGATCATCCTAGCCCCAAACTAAGCAAAGCTTGTACTATGGGTACCAGGCGACGATATACATACTTATATAGATAGATAAATACTTAAATACATAGAAAACATCCATGACTCTGAAACAAATATTTGTGCTCATCACACAAATATTTGCACTTACCGGGATTCGAACCCAGGACCACCAGCTTCGTAGGCTGGATCACTACCAACTAGGCTACGGTGACCATCAATTTTGTATGTAAACGGAATGTTGTCCATTGCTTTTCAGACAAGTCTGTTGGTAATCGTAGCATGATAGTTATAGTACCCAGAGAGATGCTCCCGCCCTTTTGTTGGTAGATATTTCCTCGGAACGACTTCTTGCTTGACCCTACAGGAGATGAGATGGGGTGGTGGTGGTTGCCGTCAAACCTTACAGCACTATTAATTATCTGATGATAAATTTTATATTAACGGCCCTGTTGGCGTCGTTGGCAAATGCTTGCTTTTCACGCCGGAGGTCATGGGTTCGATTCCCAACCAGGACAGATATTTGCGTGCATGAACATGTCTGTTTGTCTTCAGTGTAGGTGTAAATTATCTATATAAGTTTGTATTTGCAAAAGAAAAGTGTAAGTCCCTATTTTTAACAGTAGAAAGTACTCACAACGCCAGCTAATGTCTGCAGGATCATGAGTGTGATTCGCAACCCTATGCCGGCTTCATAACTTCGGTGCGCCCATAGCCTGTGCGCTCCTGTAGTCATGGCTAGAATAGCGAAGGACGTAAGCACGACCACTGAAAGAAAAATCGTTTATTAAATCTTTATATTAATTTTGAAGTACCCGCGACTTCGTTCGCGTCGTTGTCTAAAACAAAACCTCGTCATTTAGATAAGGGTATGAAAGCTAGAACAGAGTAATGGCAAGAAATTGCGAATTAAAGACCCATAATAACATATATATTAATCATTATTCATACATCGTCATCTGATCCCAAACTAAGCAAGTCTTGTACTATGGAAGAATAAATGATATATACCTACTTATGTAGATAATTACACCCAGACTCAAGACAAACAGACATGTTAATGCACTCAAATATCTGTCCTAGGTGGGAATCGAACCCACGACCTGCGGCGTGAAAGGCTATCTACCAACCACGGCAATCAACCAATCTATAACTTTATTCAATGAGACTTATGTTAATCCTTCTTTAAATCACCCAGAGCATATATATAGGTACAAAATGTTTCGGGGATTACTGAGACCCACTTATTCTCATCCTTTTCGCATTTCTACAGATTTATTATATGTATACTGAATACAATATCTACAATATTATGATACTGAATATAAGACAAGGCAAGTAAATAAGCTATGGCGTTCATCTTGTTAATCTGGGTGTATATAGACCCCCAAAACTTAATAAAGATGCATTGGATATATTTTTTAAGAAATTTAATGACGCTCTAAGTTTATATTGCCTAAAGAAGAAAAATAAGGTAATTATATGCGGGGATTTTAATATCGATTTGCTAAAAAATACTAATATATCCAGCGAGTTTAAGGAACTTTTAAATGGTTTTAATCTCAAAGTTGCATTAAATACGCCAACAAGACTTATCAGCAAAACTTGTATCGATAACTTCTTCTATAATATACGGGGCTGTGAAACAGAAATTATAGAATTAGCCCTGTCAGATCATACAGCTCAAATTTTAAATTGTCCAACTAAAAACAATTATCATTTTGCACATTGGTTTATAATAAAACGTGATTATAATAGAGAAAATATAAATAAATTTAAAATCGCCTTACAAAACATTAACTTTCAGGAAGTTTATGACTGTGAGGATCCCAATATTGGCTATGATAAGTTTTTAGACATTTTTAAGCTTTTTTATAATCTCTGCTTTCCGGAAGTAAAAGTGAAAATATCGAGACAAAAGAAATCAAGATGGGTCTCTAAAGGGATTAAGGCATGTTCTCACCGTAAAAGGCAAATGTTAATAAATTATCAAAGATACCCAAACAAATCTAATAAAATTAAGTTTAAGCTATATAATAGACGACTGAGCAAAATAATTAAGTTGACTCGCAAAGCACAAAATGACTTCACAATAAAGAATGCAACTAATAAAGCGAAAGCTACCTGGAAAATCATAAATGACTGTCAAAATAATATGACTAATCACGAAATTGAATGTATAAAGAGGAACGATAAACAAATTTATGACCCGAGTGAAATAGCACAAGCCTTCAATGATTTTTTTATAGATGAAGTAACCAATCAATGTTCAAAAAGTGATAAAAATAAAAGCAAGGTCACATGGAACAAACCCAACCCCATTTTTATAAAACCTGCTACGTGTGAAGAAATATTATGCATTATAAATAGCTTAAAGTCAACAAACAGTACTGGAATAGATGACATTTGTACCAAAGTAATAAAAAGTGTAGTTATTACTATAACACCTATTTTAGCGCACATATTGAATTGTTGCATAAGTGCTGGAGAATATCCAAAAAGTTTAAAAGAGACATTAATATTGCCAATTCACAAAAAGGAGGACAAGGAAAATATGAAGTTTTACAGACCAGTAGCCTTGTGCCCAGTTTTTTCCAAGATTTTTGAGAGATACATTCATAACTGTTTATATGAGTATCTAGAAATAAATAATATATTAAACGATAGTCAAGTAGGCTTTCGAAAAAACAAAAATATTAACATGGCTATTTTTAATTTTCTTAACAAGGTCATGACCAATTTAGATAAGAAGAAACCAGTGAGTGCTTTATATATGGATTTGACAAAAGCTTTCGATTTCGTAGATCATGACATACTATTGAAAAAACTATATGTATATGGGGTTAGAGGTAATTGTTTCAATTTAATAAAGTCGTATTTAAAGGACAGAAGTCAAGTTACTCAGATTAGTAAAATATGCACAAACACTAAACTAAAAATAAAGTACATGTCTCATAGTAGAAAAGTGGAATATGGGGTCCCGCAAGGGAGTGTGCTGGGGCCGTTATTATTTATCATCTACATAAATGACTTCCCACACTCAATTGACCAATCCATGATATTGTTTGCAGATGACAGTACGGTAGTATTTTCTCAAAAAACTGAATCTAATTTGCAAGTAGATATAAATAATGACTTAATAAAAATAATAGAATGGTTGACATTAAATAATTTAATTCTAAACATTGATAAGACATATATTATGACATTTAAAAATAATTATAGGACGCAGAGTAATACTTATGATATTGACATAAAACACAAAATTAAGCCTATAGTGACTAAAACTGAAAATAAATTTCTAGGATTAATAATAGATGAAAATATTAATTGGAAATCACACATTGACTACATATGTAATAAATTGAGTAGGTTTTCATATGCCCTTTTTATGTTATCCAAGGTTGTGAATCAAGACGCTGTCCTTACTTCTTATCATGCATATGTCACTTCTGTCCTTAGGTACGGGGTAATGTTCTGGGGAAACTCAACCGAGAAAGATAGAGCTTTCAGGGCCCAGAAGAAATGTGTCAGGGCAGTATTTCATATGCAGCAAACAGATTCCTGCAAACCGCATTTTATTAAATATAAGATTTTGACTTTTCCTTGTTTATATATGTATGAGACAGTTCTTTTCGTCAATACAAACAAGGAACTATTTATTGCTTTAAGAAGTAAAGGACATGAAAATAAAGTGTGCATGCCATTACATAACACAGCTCTTTTTAATAAAAGTGTTTTCTGTATGGCGCCCAGGATTTATAATAAGATTCCAAGAAATATAACAGGTATCCAAGACTCAAGAATATTTAAGAAAAAATTGTATGAATTTTTTATTAATAAAGCATACTATACAATTGATGAATATTTAAATGATAAGTTATGATTAAGATGACATTATTAAGTAGGAATCAACAATTATATAATTTAAATTGTAAACCAATCAATAAAATAATGTAATGTAATTATATAAGTATATTAATAAAATGGGCAAGTTAAATAATTTATTAAATTTGATTAGTAATAAAATAGGTAGGTAAATACAATAATTGTCAACATTTGCACGCCGAAAGGCTAATATGGAGCGTACACTGTATTATTTTTAAGATCTTTTATAACCCATACATATTTAAGCGAATAAAATATTTGAGTTTGAGTTTATCTAATTAATTTGCTTTCATACGAGCGCCTACTGAATTCGTCTAATGAAAGGGATTAGATACCGACACAAATGATGAAACGTTGAAATTAAATTAAATTCAAAATCAACTACGTTTCAAGATTGTAACGTAGTTTCGAGAGTCATATGTTCGATGAACGGAAAGTCGACAGAACGGTTGTTCGAATGCATTTTATTGCGTAAAAACCTTTTCTAGCCAAACGCTGCATCGACTGAACGATTCTTCGAAAATTTCTTAATCGATGGACTGCTCTTTCGAAGGTTAAATGGAGATTTGTGTAGGTCAGGTTAGAACTGCGACCATCTAGCGCGCGGAGGCGAGCGTGCCGCGGGAGCGGCCGCCGAGCGCTAGATACACTATTGTTGGTGAAGATTGGTGGAAAGTTTCATCATCTTTATAACACAATTTGCTAATTCTCAATTTAACATTCGAAAGAGCAGTCTATCGATTATTGAAGTTACGAACAATAATTCGACTTTCGGTACATCGAGCATATGACTCTCGTTACTACGTTACGGACCCATCAAGATCTTGTTTTACACCGTAGATGTTGATCCCATTCGGTCTTTCACTTTTCCAAATTACGTGGAGCTTTTAAAATACCAGCACGGTCCTGAAGCTAGCACCCAGTAAAGGTTATTTTTATTTGTTTTATCAATCAAATGATGTGTGGTATAAATAAAACCATCTTTTGTTGATAAGCGAATGGAAATGCGGTGTAAATGTTTGAGTTGTGGACGTGTTAGCGCCTGCAGCCCTTTCTGTGAATCGATTTTGACGCGTTTGAAGTCTGTATAGAAACCTAGGGAGATAGACGTAGTCTACTTTATATGTTTGGTTCCAATTCGAGAGCGCACTATTTGCAGTTAGATTAGCTATGAATATTGTATTATAACTTACATAGTATAAAGGTCATCAGTTTGATTTCGTAGAATAGCAGCCACAGCCCATATGAGGACAGTAGATGTATATGTATGAAGAATAGCACTGCAGGCCAATTTGCTTCTCTACTCTTGCTCAGTTTCTTCTCCTCGGCGGGGACTGCTTCGCTCGTTTCAGCCATATTTCTATAAAAATAAAAAAGAAACCTAGGTTATCTAAAAAATATCAAGTACTCTATAAAAATACCTAGTACTATATAAAAATACCAAGTACTCTATAAAAATACCAAGTAGGTACTCTATAAAAATAAACTAGTGTGAGACTACACATCGGCATTTTTTTTTCAATAAATCTACTACTTATTACGAAATATGTATACATGAGCATGACGGGTCGGTGGGCGTGGTTGGTAGATGCTTCCCTTTCACGCCGCAGACCGTGAGTTCGATTCCCAACCGGGGCAGATATTTGTGTGCATGAATATGTCTGTTTGTCTTTATTTGTTGAATAAAAAAACTTCGTTTAAAAAAACCGACTTCAAAAACTAAAAAGTATAAAAAAAATATTTTTATAAAGATTTAATTTAATACATCTCTTATGCAAACGTAATACCTTTAATATTAACGAAAAACTATAATTTGTATGTATGTGCTACCTATTGATAGGTTTGAAGTCGGTGCCAAGCCAAATGTAATAGTAGGTACCACACTCGCCGCGCGATACGTTCATCGGGATAGCTTCGAATTTCTACACAAACAACCCAAGCGGGCAGAAGTCGTTGACGGTTGTCTCGAAATATAGTAAAATTTTGATGCGTTGTCTCCCAATTAATAATTTATCTGATTGTTTTTCAGGGCCACAAATATATTCATATAGTTTGATTATAACCATAGTCAATCATTCAGGTATTAATTTAAACATATTTTCATGATACATTTTCATCTGTTTCATATTAATTCATATAGTTCTTTAAGTTTATTTACGTAGGTTAATCTTTAGTGTAGGAACTTCATCACAAAGTATGAAAGCTGTATGTAATATTAGTTTTTATTTTGCTAAGGGCTTGGCACCGACTTCAAACCTATCAATAGGTAGCACATACATACAAATTATAGTTTTTCGTTAATATTAAAGGTATTACGTTTGCATAAGAGATGTATTAAATTAAATCTTTATTAAAATATTTTTTTTATACTTATTAGGTTTTTGAAGTCGGTTTTTTTAAACGAAGTTTTTTTATTTGTTACTTTTTAGTGTCTAGCTATGGGTACGAAAGGTGCCGCGTGCCCTAAAACTGTAGGTCCCAACAAACTAGAACGGAAAAAAGATAAATCCTCCGAAAAAATGTTGTACGAAACTCTTTTTCGCGTTCTTGTGAGACAGTGAATGATCGAAAAGGCGTTTGTAAAGTAAGAAAAACTACATAAAATTACGTTCACGCTAAGAAAACATGCACAGTACGAGTCTAGACTCGCTAAGATTCATGAAAGTCTGAATAGCAAGCGCATAGGTTAGGCCGTATTTATGACCATCTAGCTAACGAGTCTGTGTGCTGAGGGTTAAGGACTAGGTCTTATTAATGATCGAATAGCCATCAAGTCTACTGAGCAGAGGGCATGAGTCTATGAAGACTAGGTCTTATTAATGATTGATTAGCCAACGAGTCTACTGAGCAGAGGGCTCATAGCCTAGGTCTTATTTATGATGGATTAGCTAATGAGTCTGCTGAGCAGAGGGCTGTTAGACTAGGTCTTATTCATGATCGATTAGCCATCTAGTGTACTGAGCAGAAGGCTCATAAACTAGGACGTATTGATGATCAAGACAACGAGTCGAGAGAATTCGAGTCGGACTCGCCCGTGAAAGGCGGAATGTTTTTTTCCGTAGCAGTAAGTATTTGAGTTGATAGAATGAAAAGTAAATTGTGGTTTACGATTTATGACGCATTAAAAAAAAACTACTTACTAGATCTAGTTCAAACCAATTTTCGGTGGAAGTTTGCATGGTAATGTATGTACATCATACATTTGTTTTAGTTTTATAATCCTCTTATTTAAGAAGTTACAGTGGGTGGGGGGGGGGGGGGGGGTGTATATTACGCCTTTGGAAGTGTCTCTCACGCAAACTATACAGTTAAGAAAAAATGATATGATAAACCTCAATATCATTTTTGAAGACCTATCCATAGATAATGGTACGATGAATTTTTTTTAAATTCAGTTCTATGTATGGGGAACCCCCAAAATTTATTGTTTGTTTTCTATTTTTGTGTGAAAATCTTAATGCGGTTCACGTTTCTCTGCTCTTTCTCTGCTTACCAAGTTTTGACAGTATAGTTATTATTAAATCTTATTAAAATCACGTACAGACGCTACCGTAATTTTTGCACAAACTTATTTAAAAAATTAAAAAGACAGTATCAGACAACCCAAATAGCTGACTCAATAAACAATCCCAAACAACTGTGGCTAAAAATAAATGAGGTCACTCAATTTAAACCTCCCAAATCCTCAAACATCAGTCTCTTACGTACTACTCCAGATCCTCTTAGCTCCGTAAATAGAGTAAATGAGTTTTTTGTTAGTATTGGGAAAACGTTGGCTGAGGACATTATCTCTAGTTTCAACTCACCTATAAATAACGTGGTTATACAATCGCAGGTCTCCTCGTTCGTGTTACTTGAGACAGACCCCCAGGAAGTAGACGGCATACTGATGAATCTCGACTCTTCAAGCTCACCCGGTTGGGTTGGTATACCCACAAAATTTTTGAAAATGTCTAGGGATTTTGTAGTCCCGTTGATAAGCCAGCTAGCAAACATTTGCTTCAAAACTGGTATATTTCCAGCTGTTTTGAAACGATCAATGGTAACCCCCGTTCATAAGGGTGGGGACGTTAACGATGTCAATAATTATAGGCCGATATCTGTCTTGACTTGTATCTCAAAAATTTTAGAAAAATTGATTAATAATAGACTAGTAGGATATCTGAATAAGTACAACATATTAGCAAACTCCCAATATGGATTCAGGAGGGGTATCTCTACACAAGACGCTGTAATAGCGCTGACTACCAAGATTACCTCCAAGGTAGACAAGGGATATAAGTGCTTAACAGTGTTCTTAGATCTCAAGAAGGCATTTGACACCGTTTCCATCCCCATCCTTCTGAACCAACTTGAAAAAGTTGGTATTAGAGGTAACACACTTTCCCTTTTTAAAAGTTACCTTCAGAACAGGAAGCAGCAAGTCAAAATTGACAACGTGACAAGCCAAGAAGAAAATGTAGTCTATGGTGTCCCACAGGGAAGTGTGCTCGGTCCGACATTGTTCCTAATATATATAAATGATCTTTGTAACATTGGGTGCAATGGCGGAAAGATATTTTTCTATGCGGATGACACCGCAGTTGCCTTTTCAGGAGTCTCGTGGCCTGCGGTACAGGCTGCTACTGAACAAGGTCTGGCTATAATAGCTAGCTGGCTTAATGCAAATTTATTAACCCTAAATATCTCTAAGACCAATTTTATTTGTTTTAGTCCGACTCTAAGGTCCCAACCGGGCAACAATTTCGGAGTTGTCACTCATATGTGTGGTGGTCCTCCCGGACTAGATTGTGGATGTCAGAGTATCAAACGTGTTAGTTCTATCAAATATCTAGGTGTTACAGTAGATCAGAGACTGTCTTGGCACTCTCATACTGAAGTCCTCATGACAAGAGTCAGAAAACTAATATGGATATTTAGAAGCCTACGACAAGTAACATCGACAGAACTACTCAATAAAATTTACGTTGCTCTGGCTCAATCAGTCATAAAAGTCATAATATATTGTATACCGGTATGGGGAGGTGCAACTAAAACCAAATTTTTAGAACTTGAAAGAGCCCAGAGGTCAATTATTAAGGTTATGTATTTTAAACCATTTAGGTACTCAACAGACCACCTTTACAAGATTAGCAATCTACTGACAGTAAGGAAGTTGTATATTTTAAATATCTCTCTGCGCGTGCATAAAACTGTCCCGTACAGTACGGAGTATCAGTACAAACGGCGTACACATAATGTGGCTCACTCTCCAAGAGTTCGAACTGAATTTGCTAGACGTCAATACACTACACAATCAACTTACATTTATAATAAAATTAATTTTAAATTGAGTATTTATCCTATGCAACTTTATGAGTGCAAAAAAAATATCACAGAATGGTTAAAATCTCTTACATATGAGGAAACAGAAAATATTCTGGTTCGAGTTTTCTAAATGTAATGAACACACACGCACACACACACACACACACACACACACACACACAACACATAACCCACCTAGAGCTGTCAATATTTAGTGTATGTACCTAGTTCTAGTATTTGTTTTTTTTTATATTACTATTATTTTGGGTTTGGATATTGTAACTTGGGAAGGAGCGAGGTAGCCCCAACACAAGTATTTTATAACTTACTGGGGCAGCCTCATAATATTGTAAACTGTAATTGTGAAATCCAATAAATCATTTTTATTTTATTTATTTATTTATATATTTTATAGTTAAAAATTTACTTGATCCCAAATACACTTTTGACGTATCTACCTGTAATGTTAAATACAAGGTTTGTATAAAAGATTTTCTTATTTTATTTTCAATATCCTAAAAAGTCACTCAAACATAGGTAATAAAAAAATAATATAGTAACTCGTGTTATCTCCAGAATTTGCATCATCATTTCGTTTAGGACGGTATTAGCAATTACTTAAATTCTTTAAGACTCTGTAAATCAATTAGCTATTGCACATTAATAATTTACTAAGTTAAGTTAAGATCTTTACAAACAATATTCACCTGACTCAATGCTTTGTGATTTTCAGGCAATTTCTAGATCTT
The DNA here is from genome assembly GCA_951640165.1 of Pseudoips prasinana. Classification (NCBI taxonomy): domain Eukaryota; kingdom Metazoa; phylum Arthropoda; class Insecta; order Lepidoptera; family Nolidae; genus Pseudoips; species Pseudoips prasinana. The sequence goes on along the minus strand of OX621243.1, from coordinate 31,447,554 downwards.
TACAAACAATATTCACCTGACTCAATGCTTTGTGATTTTCAGGCAATCTGTGTGTTTGTTTGAGTCAGGTGAATATTGTTTGTAAAGATCTAGAAAACCATTAAATGTCTGCGAGTAATAATCAATTTCTTTGCTTTTATTTGATTAAACGTTGTTTCTAGTGTGTACAAAGATAACGAAAAGCTATATAGATAAAGCTATTGAAATATTTACAAATAAATAATATTTTTTTCGATCGGAATTGTCTTTGTCGATGCGTAGTAATCTTGGAATATTGTGAGCCTCACACAATATAGTTAGATTCAGGATTAGAAATTTAGATTCAAGCAATTTATTCCGATATTTATTAAGCTACCGAAAAAAATACGAAATGACATAGTTGAAATTTATTATCCGATTCTACAGATTAGCTATTCCATTTTGATCGTGATTTCTGCGATAGCTTAGGCTTCCGTGTTCTCAGAAACTGATTATCTTCGACAGTTTTGACTTATTGCGTAGAAGGGAATAGCTATTACTATAGTTCGGGGCTTCGACTACCACTATTTTTTCTTTTCTATTTATATAATCCCGAAATTCAGAAGCACATGTTTCATAAAATTCGCGACGCTATTTTTCTAGCTCGTCAGTATACCAATGAAATATTATGATAATATCTCTTAAATAGTAGTTTAGTGCATAAGGGGCTCAGAATATTGAAATATGTATGGAATATAAACAAAAACCTCACAGTTTTAGAAACGTCAGAGTTTTAGAACAGAAATTTTTTGGGTAGATTTAGACTGACTCAATCCTACGCTCTATTGCCATAAGAATATTTAAAATATATGTATTATATTCCTATACACGTATATGTAAAATAAGTAACTCATTTCATACAATATTGTCCATATTTGACGGGGCTATTGGCGTGGTTGGCAAATGCTTGCCGCCGGAGATTGTTGGTTCGAATCCCACCCAGGACAGATATTTGTGTGCATGAACATGTCTGTTTGTCCTGAGTCTGGGTGTTAATTATCTATATATGTATGTATTTACCATAGAAAAGCAGTATGTAGTTTATCAGTTATCTGGTTTCCATAGTACAAGCTCTGCTTAGTTTGGGATGGCCGTGTATAAATAATGTCCCAGGATATTATATTATATTATATAAAAAATGAACAACTATTACGGTCGTATTGCCTACGTAGGTACACGTGTCACTTATAAGATCGTAGTAGTAGTAGGTTTTTATTCACAATATTCTATGTAATTATGTGTTTATTTTGTAGTGACCGGTAGTTAATAACACATGATTACAGTCAACGGGAAGATGGAAATATACCACTCTTAATAATAGGTCTTTACCTATGAAATTGCCGTTTTGTATGAAAAAATTTAAACGAATTTTTTTCATGAATTTTTTTATTTGTATTAATCGAAGTAATCACCCATGCAATCAATGCATCTTTGCCATCGCAGTGGCAGTTTATTGATGGCCTTCTTAAAGAAATCAGCTGGACGGGAGGCAACAAATTCTTCAAAGGCATTTTGTACTGCCTCTCGGGTATTGAATTTTTTTCCCGCCAAGAAGTTATCCAAATTCTGGAAAAAGTAGTAGTCTGTAGGCGCAAGGTCTGGTGAGTAGGGCGGATGACGGAGAGCTTCCAACCCCAGTTCTTGCAACTTGGAGACCGTCTGCTGTGCAGTATGAGGTCGCGCGTTGTCGTGCAGGAGCAGCGGAGACGAGCGATTGACCAATGCTGGTTGGAGATGCGCCAGCTTCTCCATCATTGTGCTCAGTTCTTCACAGTACACATCTGCAGTAATGCTCACCCCGTTTGGTAAGAAGCTGTGATGAATCACACCGGCGCTAGACCACCAAACAGTGACCATCACTTTTCTAGGGGTAAGTTTTCGTTTAGGGCATTGTTTAGGTGCTGAACCAGGATCCAACCAACTTGCTGAGCGCTTGCGGTTATCAAACAGAATCCATTTTTCATCGCAGGTAACAATGCGGTTCAAAATTCCTTCATTTGTGTGTCTGTTGAGCAGTGCAAGGCACGTCTCGACGCGTACTTCACGCTGGCGATCATTGAGTTCGTGGGGCACCCATTTGTCAAGCTTTTTTACCTTGCCAATTTGACGCAAATGGACCAATATTGTTTTGACGCTAACGTCGAAAGCTGCTGCTAATTCAGCCGTAGATTGTGTATCATCAGCTTCCACAACCGCCTTTAATTCGTCATTGTCGACCAAAGTCTTCGGACGACCGCGAGGTTCATTTTTCAGGTCGAAATTTCCAGAACGGAAGCGAGCAAACCAATAACAGGTGGTGCGTTGGTTTGTAGTGTTAGCTCCGTAAACGTCGTTGATGTTGCGTGCCGCTTGTGCCGCGTTGCTGCCACGACGGTACTCATATTCCATAATTACTCGAATTTTTAACGTATCCATGATGACGAAAAACATTGAAATGCGATGAAAATGTAACACTAATCAATAAAGAAATGACTACTTTTGGAAAAAAGAATCCATGTTTTTAAAATAAAATTAATTTGAAATTAGAATTCTTAGCCAAACAAAAATTATTTTGTTTTGAAATGGCCAGTACTGCAGAACGGCAATTTCATAGGTAAAGACCTAATATTTCTAGTACTAGACAATAATAGTTACTATTCAAATTGACCTCCGCGCTGTAACCAAAATCTGGTGAGGTACAATATTATTTAATCGACCATTTTAGTGTACCTACTGTTTTATAATATTGTTATACGCACATAACCGTCTATATCGTGGGGTGACGGCATAGGATATCATCACCAAATCTCATCCCGTGGGGGGCGTAGAACTCGTCCAGGGGAATACGTACCAGTGAAAGGGCAGCAGTGTTTTTCTGCGAACTATGACCATTAAACTGCGATCGCCAACCCGTCTGCCAAGAGTGGCGATTATGGCATATCCCCCCTACTTCGGGGAGGCTTGTGTCCAGCTGTGGACGTTCTTTGGCTGACGTGATGATCTTTTCATATAAACCGCCTTTCTTGTATCATTTAAAACCTTTTATTTATTTATTTTTGCAAATTGTGTCTGAGTGTGGGTATGTGTGTCGGAGTCGCACGCGTGTATGCTACAGGTGGTTAGGACACACAACCCAGTTGTTTGGTCCTCCGGGATTGCGGACTCATACCAGTCGGGCAGAGCGACTGATCGCTGTCTTCCCGGAGTTGCTTGCACGTTGCGGCAGTAAGGAATACCGATTTATCTAGAACCTAAAATATATTATTGGTCGAATGGTTTTCTGTGTAATCATTTATCTTCTACTGAAGTAATCGACATGAGTTATTCATAGCTATGGTTACGAGAATGGATGAGAAAGATGTTTTTATGTAATAACTCGTGAAGTTATGAATAAAAAGATTAGCAGATCGGTTTAAGTTTATACCGATAAATTAAAATAATAATAATGTTCTCCTGATCGAGCATGGCGGCCGTTCGCAATGGAGGCTAGCCATCTGTGCGGAGATATTATAGTGCACAATGTGTGTGCAGAAACCCAGGGTACCTAAGTTCTATTTACATGGTCCGAAAGGACGTCAAGCAGGACGACCGGAAAGAAGTCAGGTACAGGACCGACGGCTTTACGTGCTCTCCGAGTCACGGGGGTGTAATACCACCAAATACTACTTTTTATGTATATATATCACAAGAAAAATGTAAATACCGTTAGATTCTAAGAGATTTTAAGAGAGGTAGCGCACAGCGTTCATTCGCTCGAAGAGCAGCCCGACTGGGGAAGTACCTCCACCTTACAGAAGACATTCCTTAATAATAACATTAATAATTTAATGTTGTGTTTCTGAGTGTGAGTAAGGTCGCCAGAGCTCATCGGGGTGGGGGGAAGGGTCAACAACACTTCTTTGCTGACTCTTAAAGGCCGACAACGCACCCGCGACTCCTCTGGTGTTGCGATTGTACATGGGCGGCGGTGATCACTTACCATCAGGTGACCCGCTTGCTCGTTTGTCAACCTCTTACATAAAAAAAAAAAATATATATATATATATATTTAGTGATATTGTGAGCAGTCGAAAGATTGTGAACCGTAACATACTTCTTACGGTTACAATTTTACGGTGGACCATAAGGCGAAAATTAATATAAACATGGTAGAGTATATAAAAAAAAATACTCATGAAAATCACAATTTAATAAGTTGGTGAGATGAGTTGAGGGATACTAGTATCATTTATTTTAATTTATATTAATGTATGTAAGTAATATATTTGTTGTACCTATGTGTCGGCAAGCTTATATTTAGTGCTTTTCTCTTTTACTGATTGGACGTCTACTTATTTATATATCTACTATCTTAACTTGTAATCTTAATCGTAAAAATAACGAGTGGTAGGGATGTACCCCTATCACTCGTAATTTTATTTTCTTGATGATCTTTTCCACTCTTAGTTTCTCCGGATGAAACCGCAGTTATAAGACCACCTTTTGTGCGTTATCTATAACGTATTACTGATTACGCTCACATGTATATCTTGGTGCTGATGAAGAGTCATCATAATCATAACAGCTACAAGAAGTCCACTGGACAAAAGCCTCCCCCCAAGAATCACCTTGGAAGGATATGTCACTATCGCCACGCTTGGCAGACGGGTTGGCGATCGTAGTATATGATAGTCATAGTACTCAGAAAGGAGCCGCTGCCCTTCCTCTGCTTAATATTCCCTCGGGTCTACTTCTACGCCCCCCACGGGATGAGTCGGGGTGAAGATATTCTGATATTCAAATAATATAATCGTTTATTTCTCTCAAAAAGGTACAAATAAAAGTACAATCCATGTAAGAATAAAAGTACAAAAACTAACATTAATTTTGAACCTTGAGAGCTGGAGTCTGTAGTAGGCTCGAGACCTGTGTGACAAATCTCCAGGCTCTCTCCACCCTGCAGCTATTAAGAATAGTTTTTGTTATAAAGTACAATGTATTTTTTGTACTTTTATTCTTACATGGATTGTACTTTTATTTGTACCTTTTTGAGAGAAATAAACGATTATATTATTATTATTCTGATATTCGCCGTCTACACCACACAGCAAGGAGTATTTGTAGTGTATTGTACAATCTTAGTGATTCGCTAAACTATACTCAAGCAGGAGCTCTACCGGCCAAGTCGCTGAACATCATTTTTGGGAATGGCTTGCAAATAAATAAAGGTTAAGAATTACTTAATCGTTAAATCGGTTTCAACGACAATCGATTCCGGACCATTTATGGCGTTACATGTGGACATAGAAGCCGATTTCACGATTGATTAAGTAATTTTTAACCTTTATTTATTTGAACGCCATTCGCCAAAACGATGTTCGGTGACTTAGCCGTTAGAGCCCCTGGTGTGGTGAAGTTCAAGGTCATAAAGGTTAACAATTGTATGCTAATAAAACGGTATTCAAAATAATTTAAAATGCATGTTGTTCGGCGTTTAGGGGCATACGTCCAGTGAACTCAGATATACATACTTCCTACTTAGAAAATGATTATATCTATAAATAGCTAAAATTTATTCTTTTGTGTACCAGCTTGCGTGGTTTGTAAATACTAGCCTTTCACGTAGCAGGTCGTGGGTTCGATTCCCATCCAGGATAGATATAGTATATATATGTAGATATAAAATAGATAATAATAATATCCCGGGACATTCTTCACACACGGCCATCTGATCCCAAACTAAGCACAGCTTGTATTATGGAAACCAGATAACTGATATACTACATATACTACTTTTATTTTGTAAATACATTCTTACATAGATAATTACACCCAGACTCAGGACAAACAGATATGTGTGTGAAAAGCAATAATTTTGCCAACCACGCCAACAGGCCATCGTGATTGACAAAAGAAAAAATAAACAAATAGGGCTCAATTAAATAATTTTTGAATTCATACATCTATCACCCATCCAAGTACTAACCGCGCCCGATGTCGCTTAACTTCGGTGATCGGACGAGAAGCGGTGTATTTAACATGGTATGGACCCGAAGTAACATTTGTCTACTTAATGAGAAACAACTGACTAGCTAATGCTTGGTGTCCCTAATATTTTAGTTGTCACTGTCTACGTACTCTTCGTTACTTATACACTCTGATGATACAGCCTCCTGCATAAAAATCTAATTTGTTTTTCAAAGGGACATTCGACCACAGGCGTGGGAGTAGCTTTAATAAAACACATATTTGATTCATGGAAGAATTCGCAGAATGCCATTAGTGTGTTTTCAGAACCGTTTTTATAAAACTTTTGTTGCTATATAGCTAGACGTGTTATTCTCCTTTCCATCCTTCGCCAAAGAGTTCATTCAGTACGAGGACATGTTTGTTTTTCTGTTTTATATTGTTTAATAATTTGAGTTATATATTTTAGTAAGCAGCACTTTTCCATATTGTTTATTCGTAATTAAGATAATTCAGGTTTTCTTCGTCTTAAGCTTTGTTGATTAATGTTGAAAATTTGACGCGTAATCCTTATAAAATGATTCTTCCCCATAGGAACATCGTTTCAACAATCTGAATTTTGCCGAGCCGAAGACTAATAGCTAAATAACTAACTTATTTTGTTCGTGTTCCATTAATAGATTCCTTCAATATTCTAATTAGAAACGTCTATTAATGTGCTTCTAATTCAGTTTCTGAACTGTTAACGATGTTAAATTATTTTCTTTTACAATTCTCTTTGTAGAAGTTTTTTTTATATAATCAGTAACCTTAAAATGTTCCTTTCTTGTGTTTTATTTTTATATTTTGGTTGGGTAAGAATACAATAATTAAACAACGATAAAAAAAAACTCAAGATTGTGTTTACTTTGCCAGATTAGATTTTAAATAGTAAACATTTAAATCTCTTCTATTTAAATGTTAAATGCCATTTTCATTTTGTTAACCATGTTTAGACAAACGCCTCGTTAACTGCTGTTTTATCCAACAAAGTTGACTGCAAGGTATTTGCTCTGAATATTTACTCTGAATACTTAGGTGTTTTATTAGCAACATACACGAAATTAATTTTGTATATTCCGTATTACAATGTGGATGAGATTTATAACCCTAAGATGTAAGCCTAGCGCCAAAGAATATTTATTCTTTGTACCATTTAATACAAGGTGTAAATAGTAAACGTTAATTAAGGCGCCTAATTTGCATATGAGTCTTGAAACAACGTGAAGCACATCAACATGCCAAATACATAAAAAACTTCCCCTACAGCTGTTGCAATTGAATGAAGATCTAGAACACTTTAGCGTATTTCACTAACTGGTTTTGTTTAATTTGTTCAGTTACATGGGTAGATAACATTCCTCCAGTATCTTCCACTGTCTATTTTAAAGCAAGAGCTTGGACAAGAGTGAATAGAGTTCTAACGCCCTAAGAGCAGATTTACAGAAGAAGCTCAACGTCACACGATATTTCTAACCGTATTAATACAGCTACACTCTCATGATACGATCCGGGACGAGCTTACCGACATAAGCAAGGAATTTTCATGGTCTCCGAGAAACGGGAGCACAGCACCAATCACTTTCTGACTCCAGGATGATTATGAAATTTTTCTTGACCAAAAGAAACAACACAATTTTAGTGCCGACCTGGGACTTGGAAATTGAATACGCCGCAGCAAAATCAACGACGTAATCAGGAAATAACAACGTGAAAGAGTAATGTGAATCTGATTGAATTTAAAATTAGTTTTTGACCGCAGATTATCCACAAAACCTTTAGCTAGGGTTCGCCACAAATTATAGCATTAATAATTAAATCGTCTACTGAAACTTATCATGTAGGAAAGTTATTTAAAAAATTGAATGATAGTGTGGTTAGAAACTCATCTTCCTTTACCTTAGCTTAATTGGAAAGTATTAGAACCTATAACCTGGAGAATACAGGTACAAAAACTGTCGTTTTTGATGTAATAATGTACCAAGTATAGTACTTTATTTGTATAAGAATCTAGTCTAGAGACTAATAAGAAATATTATATTAACTTAAACTTCTACAAAACATAAACAATTATTCAAAGAAACAGTCCACCGACTTTCCTTAGTCATATATTTTAAGAGTTCACGTGTTCTTAATAATTATAGTATTACTATCACCCATAGATTATTATTCAATTATTCAATATTTACAAATAGCTGTACTTGTTGTTCCTTGTGAAAAGTAAATAAATCATTTTTATTATTATTATTATTATAGATGACACTAGTTCATAGAGTTTGGTTCGCTATAACGGTTTCATTAGCTCTATGATATCGAGTAGCTGGATGGCCTCGGTCACATGATGTTGAAGCCTATATTCATGAGCTGTAGCCTATTTTCGAATGATCTCAGCAACGGAGTCCATCTTTAGATCCCGGTGTAGATCGTCATTTCCTATATACCATTTACGACATCTCGTAACACTTAATTCGGGAATCTTTGGATGATATTAATGTTGCTTTTTTTTGCACAACCCCAAAATTGTATACCATAGGTCCCGTACGGGCATTAATATTTGTCTGCATAACAATAACTATCGTTGATAAATGTATGTTTTTCAGAATAAAATTTACAAGATGACAAGAGTGATGCAAGCGTCTTAGTCCTTTTACCCTACAGGAACCGATATGCTAAGTGTAAAATGGCTTGTAAATAGTTTCACCTATACACTAAATTATGATACTAAAAGTTGATGCTAACAAGAATAGGGGACCAATTTTCGCAAAAATTGGCACCGACTTCAAATAATATAATTAACTGTTTTTAAAGTAGTGTTTTAAGTCGATTTCATGCCACTAATTAACGGTGCATTTCAACACACTGTTAGAGTAATTGTATGAAAATGTTGCAGATGGACTTAATGTCCTCCATTTTTTTGTTTAATTCTAATCTGTCTTTCAGATCGCATAAATTCACTTAAGAAATAACTCACTAAGGAATAACACAGTGACGCATGCCAGCGTAATAACTCTCTTATATAATGCCGCACGTGTGAGCTGCCTCTCGCGTCGAAATTAATATCTATGCATAGTCTATGCTAGTATTAAGGATTAAGTCATTAACGATCAAGGCCGTCGTAAGTCATGTAGAGACAAATAAACAGAGGAAGATCTAAATAATTATCGTTGTTATTTTTGCTTAGATATTGAGTGGATATACGATCTCGTGGGATCTAGTCATATTTGCTGAAATAATGAATTATTCAACATCATCATGTCAGCCAAAGTACGTCCACTGTTGGACAAAAGCCTCCCCAAAGAATGGGGGCATATGCCATAATCGTCATGCTTGGCGGAAGGGTTGGCGATCGCAGTTTGATGGCCATAGTTCACAGAAAAACGCTGCTGTCCTTCGGACGATTTCTACGCCCCCCACGGGATGAGATGGGGTGATGATATTCTATGCCATAAATGTTTTGACGGTTTGAGCAATCATGATTGTATTTATTCTCTGTTGTAGTCCTCTCTGGTGTGTTAACGACGCAGACGTTAACGCGCTTCTCTTGTGATAGACCAGCAATGTTGCTGGTTGTCGCGGTTGCAATTCGAAGCGATATGGCCTGCCACAGCGGAAACAGATGACTTGCGAGATCTGGTTACTGGTGGCAGAAAATGATGTAATTGCCGGCGTTGTTGACCCTCTTCTTCGAACGACACTCACGTGCACCATGCCGCAACTTGCTGCACTGAAATCACTTTAAGAACGATACAGTTTTGGTTCGTTTTGCGGCTACACAATTATCTTCAGCTACTCGAGGCGCATTCCTTTTAATAAAAGTTGCCGCTTTCAATTCTCGCTGCAACTTGTTCCTCATAATAATCTTCGTAGTGCAGGCAAATCGTTGTAGATGATTGTAGAATTTTGTCAAGTGTGGCAATACAGTGGATACAGCAATATCGTCTACGCTCATATTTTGCCATTTAGAGGTTAATGTACCGGCATACACGGACAGACATTCATTTTCTCTGGGTTTCCTATTTTGTAGGTTAATGAGGGTTGCTGTGGGTGTTTCAACACTATCATACTGTGGAGTAAATAACTCCCGAAACTGCGACCAACGCATTCCACGAAACGATATTTGTGATAACCATTGCGACGCCGTGCTTTTTTCAGCGTACCACTGAAAACTATTATTAACTGTTCTCTCTCTAGATGATTTTCACTGAAACAAAGGTCAACAGTATTGCATCAAGCACGTGCGTCTGTGTCAGTTCGGGGTCGAATTCGGGTAGTTTTAAGTTGTGGGTACTCACTGGATTTTTAATAGTTTCAATCAGACTCAACATGCTTGCGCATTTTTTCCATTACAATCTTCATCATGTGACTTATTTTCGGTTCTTGATCCCACATCTGATGTCGCCATAGAGTTGTCGTTGGACACTTGAATGTTCACCGTTCGACAATTTAGTGGGCGTATATACTTCGTACGATTAAAATAATAAAAAGTCATGGTTCATTTTGCAAATCTATTCACATACACTTTGACACAACGAAATGTAAGACCGTTTTCAACCACTAGTATGACCGCACTGGCCGGCTGCTGCTGCAAAACTGTCGAGCGCGCTGCTCAGCCGCTGAATCATGATTCCGTCGAACGCTGACAGATGGCGCTTGCGTTCCGATGATGACTCGATTGCGACGTATATAACATTCTCGTGCCACAGTATTTGTGACCAAGTCCTCCTCCAACGGCTTAACTTTTAAAATGTTTATTATTTTTTGTGTAAACCATTTTTATACTCCTATTTGATAAGGCCGACGTTCCATAATTAAATTTTTATGTTTTGTACAAAATTTGTAATTTAAATTCTTTTTGTGATTTGATATATAACGTTCAATTCACACTTCTACCACCAACCTCCATTTTGTAATAGCGATATTAGTACTGTAATAATCTTCCACTCTCAGTGGTCAATAACTGATCAATTGTCAATCGATCAGTTATCCCATCAGGCGTCTACCGTTGTTACTTCTCAACCAGCAAACAGCATGAACTAGGGATGAGGACTAAGCCGGCCGTCTGTCTTTCTCACATAATAAGGTTTCTCTCACTCTCTACACAGTTTTCGGCCATTATTATGGTCTGCTGCTGCCCGCAATGTGTGCGGACCTTCTCAAATAAGATTGGCTACTGTAGTCATATGCGAGCACACCAACGACAACTATCTGTACGGAGTTGAGGCAGTCGCCGTGACCGAAACCGGTCTGGAGTCATTATCATCATGGTTTGTGTATCGATCGAAACCGATGCTTCCTTATTATTTTACTTTCTCAGTTTTATTCTAAAAGTAAACTTATCATCAATTTGCAGATTAAAGTACTTGATTCATTTCTTAGTCATTAACCACATTCCTAGACACCTACAATAAATTACTAATTTTATTTAACTACCAAAATATCCACGAGCTATAACGTCTTCCGGGTCAGCTAGTTTATCTATAATATGTAGTCTTTAGAAATATATATAAGTACTAGCTGCGACTTCGTCCGCGCATTTTGTAATGACTCCGTAAATGTCACATCAGAATACATCTATAAAACATTCACATAAACTATTTCCATATAAACCTTCATCCCCTATTCGCTATTACCCTTGAGGATAAAATTTTTACCAACTTTGAATGTCACATGTTTCCAGCTTCTAGTTTTAAAAATGACCATTCTTCCATATAAAGTTTGTATGAAACGTTCAACCTTATTTTCGCATTAAAAAGTAGGCTATGTCCTTTCTCAGGCTCTAGACTATGTGTGGATCATTCATTTCAATTGGTTTAGTAGTTTTGGCGTGAAAGCGCGACAGACAGAGTACTTTCGCATTTATAATATTACTAAAGATTTTTATCAGTTGTCTGGTTGACATAGTACAGGTTCTTCCTCTCTTGTTTGGGATCTGATGACAGTACGATAGTTGGTTCGAGAAGATATTTATTTTTAGTTTCAAGCAATCTCATCATAGGACGGAACAGTTAAAACACAGAAAAACAGTTCAGGTACAGGACCCCCTACTTGATGTGCTGCCTGACCCACGGGGGTGTAACACAGCCTACTTCTAGACTTCGGACTGATACAGGTACAGTTTCTTGTCAGAAAAATCCCAATACCTATTTTTTTAACCAGATTCTCATTATCTGTGTTTGAACATGCCATTAGACCAACGAGGCAGTTGAATACCTATATATTATTATGTGTATATATCAATAGGAATGCAAATGCAAATCTATTTCACGACTATTCTATTGCTTACATTTTTAAATAATATCGTAATACATAGTCCACGTAAACAAAAATTAGCATAAAAATATGTTCATAAATTCAAAAAATAATAAATCTCACAGAAATCGGCGTACATAAATAAAAATACCAATCAAGTTGAGAACCTCCTCCGTTTCCTTTTGGAAGTCGGTAAAAAAAAAATATATATAACAAAACTTTAGCTCGTTAACTTACAGCCAACTGTTTACAACGAACACTTGACAATGACAAGGCACTACTGTGGCCTATATATAACACATTCTAGGGGTTTGAGCTTATTTGAAATGACGATTTGAGAAAAACGGGAGAGTGCACTCCAAAGGCTCGGTATCACAGCCCTCCGTGCACGAGTCTGACTCGCTCTTCCACGTTTATTTAGTTTAAAAAAACAAATCTATTAAAGCTTACCTCGTTCACAGACAGCCGGTTACGATGAGCACTACACAATAACAAGGTACTACGGTGACCTATACATAACACATTCACAGAGTTTGAGCTTATTTGAAACTAGCTATCGGAAGATCAGCACTGCAGAAATGCAGTACTAGCTGAGATAGGGCCATTTCATACCAGTACGGATAAAATTAATAATGTTTAAATGTATAGGTACCACAATTTAATGTATTTTCCGTAGGTATTTGTTATGAAAATTAAATTATTTCTTTCTTATTTCTTTTCTGTGCTCCGTGCTTTTACCCGCATTATACTTTATAAATGATAGCTTATATGTTAATCCAGGGTGTCAGCTACCAAATTTTTCACGGGAGAGTGTGAGTTGGAATCGCCCACGAATGCTCGGCATCTTAATCCTCGGTGAATGAGCCCGACTTGCTCTTCTCCGTTTATTAAGTGCTAGCTGTGCTCCGCGGTTGTACCCACAGTAAACTTTATAAATTATAGCTTATGTGTTATTCGGATATATAAGCCATGTTACTACAAAGTTTCATGAAAATCCATCCGGTAGTTTTTGCTTGAAAGAGTAACAAACATAAACACTCACATACTCACAATCTTTCGCTTTTATAATATTATTGTGTTTAAAAAACAAATAACTCGTCTTAGCTCGTTAACAGCCATCCGGTTAAGATGAGCACTACACAATAACAAGGTACTACGGTGACCTATACATAACACATTCATAGAGTTGAAACTTATTTAAAAAGACGATTTGAAAAAATAACGGGAGAGTGTGAGCCGGAGTCGCGCACCAACGCTCGGTATATAAAAACGAAATAGAATTCAAATACAAGTTTAACTTAAAACTAAAACCTATATATAGGTATATACATACTTATCAATATGAATGCAAATGCAAATTTATGTTACGACTATTCTAGTGCTTACATTTTTAAATAACGTTACTTATGTACTAAAAAAAAAATGTGTAATGGACACTTTGTGTCTTTGCACTTTAAAAAAATATACTTAACAATGTTTTACCTCGTAGGTAACTGGTTACAAAGAACACTTCACAGTGACAAGGCACTACTGTGGCCTATATTGACGGCGTTTGAACTTATTTGAAATGACGATTTGAAAAATAAACGAGCGAGTGCGAATCGGAATCGTGCACGAATGTTCGGTCTCCCAGCCCTCGGTGAACGAGTCCGACTCGCTCTTCTCCGTTTATTTAGTTGAAAAAACAAATCTCGAGGAAATAAAGCTGAACTCGTTAATAGCCAGCCGGATTCGGCAAGAACTACACAATGACAAGGCACTACGGTGACCTATACATAACACATTCATAGGGTTCGTGCTTATTTGACATGACGATTTGAAAAAAAAAACTGGCGAGAGTGAGTTGGAATCGCCCACAAAGACTCGGTATCCCAGCCCTCGGTGAACGAATCTGACTCGCTCTTCTCCGTTTATTTAGTTTAAAAAAACAAATCTAATAAAGCTTACCTCGTTAACAGCCAACCGGTTACGATGAGCACTACACAATGACAAGGCACTACGGTGACCTATACATAACACGTTCATAGGGTTAGAGCTTATTGGACATGACGATTTGAAAAAAAAAACTGGCGAGTGTGAGTTGGAATCGCCCACGAATGCTCGGCATCTTAGACCTCGGTCTATGAGTCCTGCTCTTTTCTGTTAATTTAGTTAAAAAAACACAAATCTAATAAAGCTTACCTCGTTAACAGCCAACCGGTTACGACGAGCACTACACAATGACAAGGCACTACGGTGACCTATACATAACACATTCATAGGGTTCGAGCCAATTGACTTGAAGTAAAGATTTAATTACCCGTGCGATACCTACCAACACAATCACACTATTGGCTTGTTTATTATGTTTGATGTACAGTCAACAAAAAAAATATTAGTAGCGCCCATACAAGGTGTAACGTTAATAGTGGACGTACCTTAAGGAGCGCTGTCCATGAATCTGAATAACACATAATATATTAGATCAACTTGCAATATACATATAAAAATATCAATTATTTGTTATGTTATCATCTTTTCCACCATCAGAAAGTCTCGCTCCTGCAACCCAACATTGAAGATATATATAGAATAGAAACGCGGTGCTGTAACACAAACCATGGGGCACCTAATATCATGTCTCACGTGTACAACTGCACGCTCGAAGATCTAAGGGACAATACTGACAATGCGGTTCGCGTAGCCAATGTCCGGGCAGACACAACTTTGATTGCCATCGACTCATTAAGAAGAAGATAGTTCCAGACAAATAGTATTTGTAATGTAAATAAATAGTGATATTTTCTACCGCTTTTGTAGTAGCCTCTGTGATAAATATATCGACACCTCTGTGCCCCACGGTTTAACCAGCGTTAAACTTTATTAATTATAGCCTACGTGTTAATCCAGGGTGTCAGCTAACTCCATACCAAATTTTATTAAAATCGCTCCAGCCATTTAGACGTGAAGAAGTAATAAACTCACAAACTTCCGCCAACAAAAAAAATATTAGTAGCGCCCATACAAGGTGTAACGTTAATAGTGGACGTACCTTAAGGAGCGCTGTCCATGAATCTGAATAACACATAATATATTAGATCAACTTGCAATATACATATAAAAATATCAATTATTTGTTATGTTATCATCTTTTCCACCATCAGAAAGTCTCGCTCCTGCAACCCAACATTGAAGATATATATAGAATAGAAACGCGGTGCTGTAACACAAACCATGGGGCACCTAATATCATGTCTCACGTGTACAACTGCACGCTCGAAGATCTAAGGGACAATACTGACAATGCGGTTCGCGTAGCCAATGTCCGGGCAGACACAACTTTGATTGCCATCGACTCATTAAGAAGAAGATAGTTCCAGACAAATAGTATTTGTAATGTAAATAAATAGTGATATTTTCTACCGCTTTTGTAGTAGCCTCTGTGATAAATATATCGACACCTCTGTGCCCCACGGTTTAACCAGCGTTAAACTTTATTAATTATAGCCTATGTGTTAATCCAGGGTGTCAGCTAACTCCATACCAAATTTTATTAAAATCGCTCCAGCCATTTAAACGTGAAGAAGTAATAAACTCACAAACTTCCGCCTTTATAATATTAGTGTGATTGAAGAACTAAGTTAATCTTGCTTTCCAAACCAATATAATAGATACCTAGATAGTATAATTTAATACTTAGTTGTATTAATAAGTTATGGTTCCACTGGTCCGAACTCCTGACCTGATTAGACCAGTGTTAATGAATTTATTCCAACCTCAGTAAAGGACCTAGGATTCTTCATAGGTATTAACAATATAAATATACGTGTTTACAACCACTTAACTACAACTATTAACAAGCAGGAAGGAAAAAAGATTAAAAAATTAACAAAAAAGTGACTCATAAATATCATACGCTTCCTCAACTAAACGAGTTTTATGTCAAAAATCCTTCAATTTATGCATTTTGAGACTATTATCAAATTGAATATTGACGAAATTGTTGTTATTTTATTATGCAAGTAGTTAAAATTAGCATTCTAGATTATTAGCAATATGATTGCATTTCCGACATTGGTAACTTATGGAACCAAAACAAATTATAACACCTCACATGTAGATTTAAGCAATATTGAATTCTGTCTTTAAAATGTAAACAGGATGGATTTATGCTTAATCATCATCGTAACAGCTGAAAAGAGGTCACAGCTGAACAAAAGCCTCCTCGAAAAATCAACTGGGGGGGCATGCCATAATCGCCACGCTTGGCGATCGCAGTATGATAGTCATACTCAGAAAGAAGCTGCTGCCCGTCTTCTGGACCAGAAGGACCTAAAGTCGACCGCAGGAAATATCTACCAGAACTTCTGGTAGATATTTCCTCTAGTCGACTTCTACGCTTTCCACGAGTTAGGAAGTGGTGATGATATTCTGATAGTTATAATGTCCATCTAGCTGAATTTCGGCCAGTCTCAATAGAGATTAGCCATCTGTGCGGGACATATTACTGTTCACAAGTGCGCAAACACAGGAGCAATTTCTATTCTATCACTCTCAAGGTCCGATGGGATGCCTAGTGACACGACCGGGGGTCAGGTACAGGACCGATGGCTTCACGTGCTCTCCGAGGCATAATACCGCCAACTGCCAGACTTCGGGCTGATGCTGAGAAATTTTTTTTTTGCAGATAAGATAATTCCTTAATAATAACATTAATAATTTAATGTTGTGTTTCTGAGTGTAAGTAAGGTCGCCAGAGCTCATCGGGGTGGGGGGGAAGGGTCAGCAACACTTGTTTGCTGACTCCTAAAGGCCGGCAACGCACCCGCGACTCCTCTGGTGTTGCGAGTGTCCATGGGCGGCGGTGATCACTTACCATCAGGTGACACATTTGCTCGTTTGTCGACCTCTATCATAAAAAAAATATGTCCCAAAATCACTTTTGGCCCGACCCGGGATGTGAACCCAGAACCTCGTTCTCTGCGGGTGAACACGCTACCGCTAGACCAACCGCCGTCACCACCAGCTTAATTTATTTGAATTTATGATTACCGTAATGAAACAATTTAGTTTGTTATTAGTTTAAACTTGATTTGCATACCATATTTAAGGCTAAGTGTGATTGGACATGAGATAACACTTATAACTAATATAACGATCGATTAATATTGTCTATCAAGATATTTGTGTTCTCGTGAATAGGAGACGGAACTAAATTCAAAATACAAAATGGTTTTGTTTTGTATGAGAGTAATTAAAGCATATAACATAATTATCTAATTTGGTATTTAAATACATATAATAATTTGGTATTTACATTAATTTTAATTGTCTTCTTTTGATAAAATAATGTTTGTGTAGTCTAAAATAGTCGGACCAAATTTTTTTTTTCAGCGATCAGTATCTTAATTAAATATAAAAAAATGTGAGCCGTCACGGGACGCCTGGCAGATGTGAAACATCGACATTATTTTGTAAAAGTAATATGCAGAAAAGAACATATTGTGTTAGGAACTAAATATGTATGTCATAATGATAAAATAAAAAGTCAATTGCGCATGGCGACGCGTCGCCACGGCATGTGTCGCCACGCCAGAAATCTGTTTTACGTGCGGCTATAGATGTTTCACATCAAAAAAACGGTTTCCTTTTCTTTTTTGTTATTACTATAAATAAAGTACTCTGAATAATTTGGAATATTACATACTCACGCCTGTTTCTTGGACGGGTAGGTAGAGAGAACAGATTTCCATTTGTCATGATCCTTGCACACCTCTTTTGCCTCGTATACTATCATTATATTCTTCATTCAGATAAAACTCGCATGTGAAGTCTGGTCTAACGGCTGGCGTAGTTGGTGGATCCTTGCTTTCCATGCCGCAGGTCGTGAGCACGATTCTCACCCAGGACAGATATTTGGGTGCATGAACATGTCTGTTTGTCCTGAGTTTTGGGTGTATTTATCTATATAAGTAGATATGTATTTACAAGAGAAAAGTAGTATTCATATATCAGTTATCTGGTATCCATAGTACAAGCTCTACTTACTTTGGGATCAGAAGGCCGTGTGTGAATAATGTCCCAGGATATTATTAATCACCGTTTTGGGGTTAAGTGTACTATATAACAGTTTTATCTCTGTTGGAAAGCCAAAATTCATTTACTGACAACACCGTGTATGTTTTCCGTCGTTGATATATTTTATTGACTGTCCCTATTTAAATATATAAGCATTTCAGTGAATAATTTCACCTCGTCACGTCGAGCAATATCGTGTGTCAGGAAATTTTGTTAAGTCAGCGAATTGGTTACAAAAGCGTTGTTCAGCGTGACGCAGCATTCTGCTGATGTACTACCTACGTCATTTCGGTGGATACACTCTGTCTTTCGCAGTGTCTCTTTTATTAACGTAGTAAGGGTTGTTTTCGCATTGAATGTGTATCCACTGACGTGGAAAATGGGGCAATGATTGCATGAAAGTCGAAGACCATTTATATCGGTAGGTTAGTACGGGAAATATATTCCGAATGGGGGTGTAGCGCCGTGCGTTCTGCATTTAGCCTACAAATGTTTTGTGTAATATTTGGTGGATGAGTTTTGCGGGGGCCCTGTTACGGGCTGCGTGAGTCCTAGAGCCGAATCAGTTGTGATTTTTTCCGCTCGTTTACTATATTTAGTGAAATATATTTTATCATCCACCACACGCACTCGCAGTAGGGTTCATCCGTACCACCTAGAAACGATCTTTCGACGGACGCGACGGTTCGCTTACAGCGTTTATACGGTCACCGTAGCCTAGTTGGTAGTGCTCCAGCCTACGAAGTTGATGGTCCTGGGTTCGAATCCCGGTAAGTGCAAATATTTGTGTGATGAGCACGAATATTTGTTTCTAAGTCATGGATGTTTTCTATGTATTTAAGTATTTATCTATCTATATAAGTATGTATATCGTCGCCTGGTATCCAAAGTAGTTACAAGCTTTGCTTGGTTTGGGGCTAGGATGATCTGTGTGACATTGTCCCCAGATATTATTATTATTATACATCCACGAATTACCTGCTGCGGTGTTTCCTCAGCGCTACGAATGTTCTTCTTTAAACGAGATTTAAAAAGAGTATTGAACACATGGTAGACAGCGGTTTGCTGTGTCCCCTGGCATTGTGAATGTCCATGAGTAGCGGTTACCACTTACCATCAGGTGAGCCGCCAGTTCGTCTGCCTACAAAAGCAAGAAGAAGAAGAAAATATGTGCAAGGTTAGAATCAATATTGATCTGTCCATTAATTTTTATAGCCTTTGAGCCATACGCATTTCGGTTTACGGGCAGGAACAACAATATTGGGTGTTGTCAGCTTTTTAAGCAACATTGGACTAAGGAACTCATTGCCGTTGAACGTCATGCAAGCCCTATATACTATTATCGTGAAATGATGTACCTGCCACGATAGATCCCGTTGCCCACGCCCTCCACCGCTATCTAATGATTGCAATCGTAGAACAATACCTGAACACAACTTTAGCTGAAATCCTAGTTCAGTATTATTACACTGTAGGCGAGCAGTGGCAGGTCATTGACACTTGTTTTTAAGTTAAGCTTTATGTATTATTGTTTACTGTATTGTATACGAGACTGTGTGTGTGACCATCGCATCGCCAACCCGTATAGGGATATACGAGTATCATAAGCGCCGTGGCTTTCTGTGTCAAGAAAAATCTTCTGTACAAGCTGACCGTAATCAGGAGTTATCCGTGTTGTTACCGGCCCAGAAATAATAATAGAACTCCCCATACCATAACGTAAGTGACGTAAAAGGCAACTAATTGATATCCAGGTAGTTGTTCAGCAACGCCACCTATGTACTACTTATAACTAAAGTGCGGTCGGCCACTCGTATGCCAAAAGCGGTGACTGCGCCATACAGGAGTATGTCGCAGTCACCGCTTTTGGCATGATGTTGGCACCACAATCTTGTGGAAACTTTTGGGGAAGGTGTATGTCCAGCAGTGGACAACATCTGGCTGTTAATTTGCCTAGCTGTTCCATAGCAGTTTTAGATTGACGGATTAAACTCTGCACCACTGCATTTAAAATACTTATTTCCCGCGCAAATAGTTGGTCAACTTGCGAAATTTATCCGGAAGGATATTGCATGAATATTTTTCATAAGATCTTATTTCATAAGGGCACGTTAAGCTTTCGGTCTCGGTTGTAGTCATTAGATAACAGTCGTTAAACCACGTCAGAGGCCTACTGGGCAGCTTGAGCAACTCTGACACTAGGGTTACCACTAGAGATGAGACGTATATACTGGTAGAGGTATATATACCAAGTATGTGCTTCCCAGTACATAGACCGGGTACGGACCGAAATACTGCGTAAATACCTTGAAGGTATGACGTCAGACGCATAGTACGATACGAACCGCTACCACAAGGTAGCGCCCAGTTTTATCGGTAGTTCGGTACGCCGAAGCAACCCGACAGCTTACGAAGGGACCCGAAACGTCATTCGTGCTTTATGAACATTCGGTTGATTTAATTTAGTTAGACAAAATGGGTACTTATTTTTACGTGCATAAGGAACATAATAGCATAATTACATTTTTTGTCACGACGTGAAAGAGTTCCTTAGTTTGTTTATGTTAGGGAATATTATTACGTGTTTGAATGTTTACGTTGTCTAGTGGTACCTAGGTCGACAATGTTTTGATTTTTTGCGTCAGTTGTGATTGCGATTTCGTTACACCTGTTTGTTTTTATCTAGAAAAGTGTATAGTAGACACGTATAATTATTCAATAATAATAGCTTTTATTTATGTGTAACAACTTTGTGGTGTAAATATATTCAAGAAAGTGTAAATATTAGTTGGATAGTACTTAGGTTAGGTATTCTTCTTAGTAGGTATATTAGAGGACTTATAATTTATAAATTAGTAATAATGGCTCCTAAAAAAAGTGTGGCATGGGATCACTTTACCGATAAAGGTGATTTTAAAGCAGAGTGTAAAATGTGTAAAGCTGTTTTCTCTTACAAATCCGGAGTCACAAATCTCACAAAACATATCCAGAGGAAACATCTTGCTGTAAATTTAGTAAGGAGGGATAATAATTTGAACCAACTAGAAAATCAACCTATTCAAGAAGCACAGATGAATGCCCCACCAATGTCACAAACTACTGCAACCGGTATTTCCTCTCAAACTGCGACGACGTCGAGTATGGTACGAACTCACCCGCCCAGCATATCAGCATTTCTTAGACGCGATTGTAATAAAATAAAAAAGGAAATTGATGATCACTTAATGAATCTTTTTGTATGTGACATGCAGCCGTTTTCCATAATAGAAGATAAAGGATTTCGTGAATTGATCAAGTTTGCATTCCCGAATTATGTAATACCATCAAGAAAATATTTTGCAAACAATTTATTGCCAGGGCTGTATGAAGAAGTAAAAACTGCCACTAAAATTTCTGTAAGTGAAGATGCAAGCAGTATATGCTTAACCACCGATATTTGGACGTCGAGAAATAATGACTCCTATCTGGCGATCACGGGTCATTACATTGACAGGAATTTTATTCTACAATCTGTACTTCTCGAATGTAAAGTTTTAGAAAAAAGTCACACTGGTGTACATTTGGCCGAGGAGATAAAAAATGTAACTCAGGATTGGTCTATTCCATCTGAAAAAGTGCTTCTTGTAGTTTCCGATAATGGTGCGAACATAACGAATGCTGTAAAGCAAATATTAGGGTGGAAACATTTTAGCTGTTATGCGCACACATTAAATCTAGCGGTACAAAAGATATTAGGAAACTCCTACATTAAAGACACTTTAAGTAAAGTAAAATCAATAGTGTCATATTTTAAGCGTAGTAATGTGGCTTGGAACAAATTGAAGACTTACCAAGAGCAAGCCAATAAGGTGGTGAAGAGGCCCCTTCAAGACGTCCCTACACGGTGGAATTCCACATTTTATATGTTGTCACGATTTGTCGAGTTAAAAGATGAAATTAATTGCGCAATGAGCAATTTAGATGTAGTGAATTGCACTCGTTAACAAGTTACGATTGGGATGTATGTCAATCATTAATTTGGGTGTTGCGTCCATGTGAGGAAGTTACCAGAGAAATGAGCGGTCAAAAATATGTTAGTGGTAGCTCGGTGATTCCCATAACGGTTGGCCTTACCAATGCTCTGCAGGAAATTGCTACTGAGACATACCGACAAGAAAACAATATAAGTATATTTCCAGACGAAGTTGAAATGTGCCGCCAGGATTTACTCTCCGAAATTAATAGTCGATTTCAAAATTTAGAAAGGAGCCGTACCTTAACTATCTCTACATTTTTAGATCCAAGATTTAAATTATATTTCCAAAATGCAACCGTAGCAGAAAATACTAAACATCACGTTGTGGGTTTAGTAACATCTATGATCCAACAAACAGAAACTAATCAACCTACAACTACAATCTCTGAAGCACCACAAGATGTCCAAGAAAAAAAATCAAATAGTTTAATTTGGCAACATTATATTAAAACCATGAAAAATGTACGGCCAACTGGTACAGCCAACAGTAGGGCTATCATAGAAGTACAAAAATATATAGATGACAGTGTGTTACCACCAGACATGGACCCTTTGACATGGTGGCGAGCTAACCAAGGTATTTACCCTAACTTAGTCAAACTGGCCAAATTAAAATTAAACGCAATGGCCACCAGCGTTCCATGTGAACGGTTATTTTCCGTTGCCGGAAATATATTGACAGAAAGAAGATCGCGGCTTGGTAGTTGAAAAGTCCAGCAATTAATATTCCTACAGCAAAATAAAAAGCACTAAAAACCGTACAAAAAAAAAAAACAAAAAACCTGACAAAACTAAAAAAAAATATTGCAAATTAAAATTACGATTGTAAATAAATTGATTTGAAATCTTTTAACTACGCCGGCTAGTTAGTCAGTTTAAATATAATTAATGTTATTTTGCATTAATTTATATAAAAATAACTAGAATTCATTAATAACCTTCGTCATACTCTTAGCCGACAGTCCTAAGCCTGGTAAAGTAGGAAGGAAAGATTTCATATCTCATAATGCATAATTACGTATAGGTACTTGAAACATCGTACCTACATTATATTGGAGGCATACCATACTTATCGCATACGTTTACTTATCCAAATCCTACCACACCCAAATACTTAGAAGTATTTTGATACCTGGTATTTGTACCAGGTATTTAGTGATACCCATACCTTAAAGGCCGGGTATGGAGAATAGCAGGTATATCTCATCTCTAGTTACCACTACCCATACGATAAGCAAGCATAAGATTGTGGAAGTGCTCCCTATTTACACAACATAAAATATTTTAAAGAGACTAAGTAACTTACATTAATTACCGAACCGAAAAGTCGATTCAAAAGCGACCAAGGTCGGATTCATAGTTTACAGTTAACGATGCGGAAATAATGATGATGGCGGGCCGGTTGGCTTGTTAATAAATACTTGCCTTTCATGCCGCAGGTCGTGGGTTCGATTCCCACATGTCTGTTTGTCCCGAGTCTGTTGTAATTATCTATATAAGTATGTATTTACAAAAGAAAAGTAGTCTAGTATATCAGTTATCTGGTTTCCATAGTACAAGCTCTGCATAGTTTGAGATCAAATTGCTGTGTGTAGATAATGTCCAAGGTTGTTATTATTACTATTAATGTTCATAAATCGTCACCTATCAAGCAGAGAGCTAATTCGCAAGTCATAATGGCATCTGAAACCCCTATATTCTTCCGTTACGCATCGCTAGCTACATATTACCAGTTTCGACCATAGCAATGACATGTGTGGGATGTCAAAAAGGTATCGGCTGCTTTAATTTTAGCAGAATTTATCTACCTTTGACGTTGTAATAAGTATTGACGTAATCGTCAAATTTTAGCGCCGGGACGCTTTCAGACACCATGGTCCTGCAAGCTTAGTACGAGCCTATAGAAAACGAAAACTAAGAACGAATTCGATCTCTTGATAGGAAATAGCATTTTGATTAGCAAAACTTATCACAACTGAAACCAATCGTAGCGGTGCAAAGCTGTTTAGATTTTTTGCAAACTTATACTATACCTCTGGTCGTCAAATTTAGACTAACTCATCTCAACGATTTCTAAATAGCTTGGCGTAACAGAATAACACAAGTGTCTGCGGAAATACAGGTGCACCCTAATACTGCCATCTTATAATCCGATGAGACGGGCTAGTAGACATGAACCTAAAGAAGTAGCTGACCGAAAACCTTACGCGCTCTTCGAAATGCTCGTACAGCCACTTTTCAGACTCCGGGGCTGCTACTGAGAATATTTCTATCCAAAATATCCGAATAACACGTTTGAACTGTGTGACATGGCAACATCCTGCATATAAGTTGCTTTTTCAGCATCATCTCACCATCCAATAATGGAATACATCTTTCATTATTACTCAGTACGTATACTTAAATATTCGTCATTCCTTTCTCGAGTGGGCTCTAATGCCAATGTTCTGCGGTGCAGCCCGGCTTTAGTCGACTTCGTAATTTGTATACGTATTAATTAAAGGTTATTTTATTGTTCTTAGAGTACATACATACATACATAGACTCACGCCTGTTTCCCAGAGGGGTAGGCAGAGATAACGAACTTCTTAGAGTACCCGTGAATAAATTAAATGTACAGACGCCAGCACATCAAGCTACCCCAATCTGTCCACGTCTGTACCACAAATATATCTTGTTAAAGGAGCACTTATTTGTGTACACCGTTTAAGTAAGATTTTAGTTTAAATCGGTAGATACTTTGGTTGGACTAGTTCCAAAATTACAAATTATTTACATTCGTTTTGTTTTTAAATAGTTTACATTTACTCGTTTTCAATAATTTAACAAATAACATTGCTTACATACTTACATTGCTAATTTAGTAGTTTAGGCGCTAAGTGCAAATTACTGTTTGAAATCATTTTCTGTTTACGTAAGCCTTTCTTTTGGTATACTCCATTGAAAAATATATTTTTTTTATCTTTATTATTTAATTGGGGTCTTTTTCCCAATGGTTACGCCAACCCTATCATGCCTTATACTAACTACTACAAAAAATGCCTTAAAGTTAATTTAAAAGGAGAATTTTAATCAATATGATACACCAACGCGCTAAATCTTATCGCCACATCTGTCTTTGGTTGTGCTAAAATTATTTGAATGAAACCTACCTGTAACATATTTAAATTGAACTTATTGATTAAAATTATCCTTAAATATAAAAATGTTAAAGGAACCTTTTTATTATACACTAGCTGACCCGACAGACCTTGTCCTGTAACGATGACTATTAACGCACGCTATCTGTCAATACTATGTCAAATAAAAAAAAGTTACATTAAAAAAGGTTATATTGTCCAAAGCGCTAAGGTTAGATTAGAAATAATATTTGGTTGTGAAGTATTCTTAAATTTTCTTATTTTCCGCGCAATTTTAAATTCTTTTTTTTACATAAGTACCTTCTCCTGACAATAACAAACACAATAAAAAAAGAAAAAGTGAAATCGGTCCAGCCGTTCACCCGTGATTTCGTGACAACGGAAAACGGGTTTCATTTTTATATATATAGATTAATATATATTACATTTTGACAGATTCGGAGCATTCTACCACAAAATATACCTACCTACTACACGTAGCCAGGCTGCAACTGATTGTGATACATTTAATTTTATAATTGGTAAGAGCCCACCAGGCTTAATATCGTCTTCGGCAGCCAGTCTCAATGCTGACTAGCCAACTGCGCCGGACATATTATAGTGCAGAAGTGTGTGCGCAAACACAGGGGCACTTTCTATTCCATCACTCTCATGATCCGATGGGACGACTAGTGATACGACCGGAAAGAGTTCAGGTAGAGGACCCACCGCTTTACGTGCTCTCTGAGGCACGGGGGTACCTCTAACTAGCAGTCTTCGGGCTGGTACTGAGTGAACCAATCGCCACGAGTGCCTCAAAATTATTGAAATATGAAATTTCAAAGTTAACAAGTTAGAGTAAGATCAATATTATATTTGAAAAACTATTGAATTGTGAAAATTCAATAATTACTTCTCCTAGACAAGTTGGAAGGACTTATGTATATCGCTAATGTCATGCTTTCGTTTATTCATATGAATAAACGAAAATAAAAAATGAGCAGCGAGCGGCGTGACAAACTGAATATAAATCCACTCTCGATCTATCTTGTCGCATCAGGTTTTGGGCCGTTTGCACCAAAACAGTTTTACATAAAGACAAATTGGATTTTTTTCATTCCCTTAGAATAGATTTAACACATTTCGAATATTTTGGATACTAAATTTTATTTCCGTTCTAGTTACTTTATACAATAAAAGAGAACTTTTCTATTTATCAATCATATAAATCTATAATTAACGTTAAAGGCCTGAAAAGTAAAATACATAACGTACTTTTATTTTACTTATTTGACTGCACGTGTGACGCAGTTGCTTTGCTCCTTCGTGTCCCGGGTATGATTCCCGCGTAAGATAACTATTTGTGTCACCCATAAATTGTTGTTCTGAGTCTGGGTGTACCATGTGTCCGCCACGACATAATCTTCTGACAAGATTTATCGGCTGTTGTCTATGACAGTCCGAATCAAGAACTCGTTTTAAGTTTTCGCATCATCGCAGAAAAAAACATATCGAGGCATTGTTTTACTTTCTAAAACTAATGTAGATTCAAGTTATTATATGTAAATATGCTGGATTTCTAAACATAATGTCTTCGGCAACACAAGTAGAGGTAAGTGGCATATTACTCCTAAGTCAGTTATATCGCCTGTACCATGGGCTGTGTTGAGAGGAGCTGTTTGATTTGATGCCCATGGTTACTTTGTACCATCGCACCCCTCACCATCGGCAGGACTTTCTTCCTACATACTCGAACTTTTAACTGATTTAAAGTCTCGTGCGATTTGGTTTCAACATAACTTCCTTCCACGTACGCTGAGACTGTGGCATGAACTTTCCACCACGGTTTAACTACAGGACTACAACATGGGGCCCTTCAAATAAGGGATAATAAGGTACCTGAAAGATTGGCAACGCGCGAGTGATACCTCAGATGTTGTAAGTATCCGTAAGCTACAGTGATTGCTTTCTATCAAAGTCGTAAGCTTTTGTGTAGATTTAGTTGCATAAAATAACACTCATTCTTCCTGTTTGACAGTCAGGCAAGGTTAAACGTAATCAAGCCATGTTAAAACCACACACACACACACACACACAGAAAGAGAGAAATAAAACAATAGATTGATCAAACCTACCCTTTTATTTTAAAATTCGTAGCTCACAAGGATTGTAGATCATAATTTGTATTTGGATGAACTGTAGACACGACACCAGTGAGTGGTGACACTTGCGGTAAGAAGCCACTCCCATTAACTATGTAATAACGTTGATGTGAAGGTAGAAGTGTTCAACCCAAGCAGCGTCTACTGTACATCTTTAATGAGCTTTCTGGATATAAATATTATAGGTAACTGTTTATTGCCTGCTATTGTACAGGACAATTTTGTTCCCTCTTCTCAAGGGCTCAGTGACAGCTAGCTATGCCAAAAGAATTCCTTCTGAAAACGCTTTATATTGGTCCTGATCTACAATTTGGGGTTAAACAGTGTTGATCTATGCTCCTGTAATATATATATGAAAAAAAAAACTTAGTTTAGTACTTGTACTATTTTTACTATTTATCTACACACTAGCTGTGCCCCGCGGTTTACCCGCGTTAAACTTTATAAATTATGCCTATGTGTCATTCGGATATATAAGCTATATTACTACAAAGTCATCAAAATCCGTCCGGTAGTTTTTGCGTGAAGCAGTAACACACAAACTTTCGCTTTTATAATATTAGTATGATATTTATGTAAGGAAAATATATTTTATATTTTTTTATAATTATTTAATATTTATCTTTGAAATATGATTCTCTGAAACTTTCTTTATCTTATATAAGACTAGCTTGCGCCCACGCATTCGCCGCGTCTTTACTTAGGAAAGTCCTTAGGTTTAGTAAGTTTAGACTCGAGTGAACTAATACGACCCTTTTTGTGACCTTATTATATTGCAAGATCAGTTTTAAGCTGATAAAATTTAAGATTCTCTTTCATGAGTTTTATGTAAATATCCTTACTGATTTTACAAATGCGAAAGTAACTCCTCCTGTCTGTCTGTCGCACTTTTACGCCAAAATTACTGAGCCGATTTAAATGAAATCTGGTACACAAATTGTCTAGAGCCTGAAAAAGGTCATAGGCTACTTCTTAATGCCTAAAAAAGCTTGTAATGGGTTGAAAGGGGGGGGGGGGGGGGGAGGAAATGCTGTATGAAAGTATCGTATTTTTTAGCTAGAGCTAGAAGATTGCAACTTTTTCTTTTAAGCTATTCATTCCATATGACATTCATAGTTTGTAAAATTTTACCCTCAATAACAATATGGAATAGGGGATGAAAGTTTGTATGGAATATGTACAGTTTGTGTGAATGTTTTATAAGTTTGCGACACGAGACAAATTAAATTAAAATATTGGAGTTATTCTGATGTAACATTTACGGAGTTGTAAGAAAATGTACGAATGAAGTCGCGGGCACAGCTAGTTCTATAATATATTTTATTACAGTAGCAAAGAAATTCGCAAAATATATTAAAATCATAAATTAAAATAAATAACATATATATGAACTATGATTTGGGGTTGAATAGCGCTTCTCTATAAACACGTTTTCATTAGAAAATAATTACGACTCTCCTTAAAGCTGAAGCTTTCACTGAGCCCTACATTAATATAACATAACAAGTTAATATCTGTTTTCAAAACTCCATTCTTCATACGTGATTATTTATGACTATTGTATGTACAGATGCCAGCACATCAAGCTACCCCAATCTGTCAAATTTCCCCAATTGAAAGTGAACCTTATGCTTATGTGATAAAGTTGAACATCTGTAAAAGAAATTTGACAGATTGGGGTAGCTGGATTTGCTGGTGTCTGTACAATAAGGAATTCAAAAAATGGTTTGTTTTTTGGTTTCATAGAATAATGTACTTTCCACAAATATGCAACAAAAATAATTTCACTTATGTATATTAATTACCTTTTTACCCGGCTCCAACAAATATTTTTAAACAACCATTATTTAATAAGCTATTTTAAACATTTATTGTATGTACATTTTTGTTAACAGGTAAACATGATTAAAATTAAATCGATAAAACATTCGCAGACTACTAACTCTGTGGGATTTTATTTAATAAACTACCTTCGGTAAATAAAAATGTAATAATTGGGTCGTTGGTGTAATAAAAATAAACCCTTCAGTTTGATTGACGCACGACGTTGACGTTACAACTAGGGAAACAATATTATTGTAGGATAAATGAAAATACATGCAGAACTTAAAATGTTTTTATTATTATTATTTTTTTTTTTTTTATTATTATAAGAGGGCGACAAACAAGCAAGTGCGTCACCTGATGATAAGCGATCACCGCCACCCATGGACACTCGCAACACCAGAGGGGTCGCGGGTGCATTGCCGGCCTTTAAAAGAGTCAGCAAACCAGTGTTGCCGTCCTTTAAAAGTGTTCCCGGTTTTCTGACTATTTTACTACTATACTTAAATTAATAAAAAAAGTTATAAGTCAGACAGAGTGTGTCACCTTAATTAGTCGTATGACATGAAACATCAGTTTAAAGTTAGTAATCTGTGAAGGCTTTTATAGAGAAATATACGATATACAATATCAATTTTGTATTAGGTATTTTTAATCTCAGTCTTACAATTAGGACTCCAAGCGACGTCCTTCGCTTATCACTAACAACGTAATGAAAATATATTATTAACATTTAACTTCTCTTAAAGATACTTACACATAAAATAACAGTACATTGGAACATAATACTTCTCGAAAAATGAGAAAATAAAATACATTTACCTTAAAAATAAAACATAAAATTCTTGCCTTCGTGTTCATTGCACCCCACAACATTTTATTAGAATGGTGATATTATTATTATTTATTTAAGTAAAAAAGTTTATTTCAGTTAAGGTTTACATTAGGTAATTGATTGGACCCTTCCTTTAAGCATGCAATGCCTGTGTTGGAATTGTAATTGTGTATTGTTGTATTGTATTATTTATTACAAATATAACTATCTTTATTAATATTACATTATTGAATTGCATACTAATCGTAGGTATATTAGTATTAAAATATAAATATATAGGTACAGTGTTCCTTAGTCGTATAAAAGTAGGTACCGTAAAACGGTGACGAATAGAAACTCGAATAATTGTTGAAGTGAAAACTTCTTTTGCGGCGAAAACGATATCACAATTTAATTAAATTGAAGGGGAAAAATTAATAGAAGAATAAATAATAAAAAATATATATATTATTTTAATGGGGGTTGTGCACAAATAATGACTGAATTTTTTTAGACCTTGTGTAATATGATAATAATTTTGTGTTACTTGCTGATAATACAAGCTGTATTATCAGCAAGTAACACATACCTACAATACAAGTGAATTTTTAAAATCAGTTAATTTGTTAAGGGTTTAGGCGTGATAAACAAACATCCAAACATAAAATCTTTCTCTTTATGATATTAGTTAAGATCTTTTTAAAGTATGTATGATTCTATGGAAACTGCATTTTTCATGCGTGATTATTTATGCCACTATTTATTTACTATTGTATGTACAATACGGCATTAAAAAAATAAGTTATTTTTTATTTATGCATTGCACAGTTAAGTTGTCACAAGTTTATGCATTACAAACAAACACATAGAAAAAATGTTTCTGTTTACGATATTAGTTTCATTATGATATTAGATAGGAGGGTAATCTGGAAACAAATCATATAAAAGTGAAAGTGTGTATAGTAGTGAGTAAATAATTATGTCACTAACTACGATTAATGTAACTACCGTGGAGCCGTAGTAGTCGTCCCGAGAGAATACCAGAGAACGGATAGCAGCGTCTCTCTGTGGCCTATGACCATTTTACTACGATCGCGAACCCGTCGGCAAGCGTGGCTATTATGACATATCCCCCAAAATTAGGCAAAATTCCTGTGTCAGATCTTTCATAATGCCGATAGTGAAGTGTATATTCCGATAAAAAGACAAACGTCTGATTTTAAAATCCAGGACAATGAGGGAATTCGTTTGGAAAAATAAAAACTATTTATGTATATATCTTGTTTAATATACATGGTGTATAAGTAACATTACTTAGTAAGTAGGTACGGGACAACTGGATCTGTTCTCGTGTACGCACAGTGAATTCACAAAGGCTATAAATATACTTATAGGCAATAAAGCTTTTTAATTTTGTTTAATATTGTGTAAGTAGTTATAAGTATAATTTGAGTTTGTTATGTTTAACCTTTTTGTCATGTTCCACTATTGCATAGTGTGTAATTTAGAAATAAATAAATATTTCATAATAACTTACTTAAATATTTTGATTAAGCCATTTGAACCTCCATTGAAGGGTTAAAAGGTTGTGATCGTTATAAAGGGAAAACTCATTGGAATTAACTCAATTCTTCTAATGACGTCACCGAATGTTTAACAAAAGTCGAACACATTTCTCTAAAATAACCAATTTAAACTTTGGGTCGGTATTAAGGGACTTAAGGGATTATTCATGCATCTGTCGCTCCACGCGAATACTCAGACCACTCGTCCGATTGAGGTACGAAGGGAGCATTATATCAATATGAGTTCAAACTACGGGCCAAGGGTCTAATTGCAAATACGATAATGCCGTTGGTTTTCCATAATATGTTAATATCATATTATAAATTCAACATAAAATAGTAGTCGCATTGATGTAAATAATCCAATAGTAAGACTCGTTCAACGAGGGAATAAGGAAACATTGTTAAGATATAATAGACATATTTATTGATGAGATAGCAATTATAATCAAATTACGTATACTCGTAGGTGTATTGTATCTGTATATTCAGTGCATAAACTTGCATCGCAGAAACCGTATGTGTAACTTACGTAATAATAATGAATATCTAATATGTAGCGACTGGTATCAGTGCATAAGGAAGCAGCTTTGTATAATAAAAAATAATTATGCACATACTTCGATAAAACACTCAATAACAAGTTCGACATTTCTGAATATAGCTACTGTGTTACAAACATAAAATCTACTTCAACTGTTTTAATGCTTTATTCTGTTATATGAATGTACTCAGATTAGTATAAAATTTATTTGCGACCATAGTAAAAATTATTATTAAAACCGGTTTGAAATCCCTGAGAAATCGCATAATATTACAGATGCGAAAATATGCGACAGTCACTCTGTCTGTCTGTCTGTCGAGCTTTCATGGCAAAACTACTGACCGAATTAATTTTTTTTTACACAAATAGTCTAGAGCTGAGAAAGGCTACTCTTTAATGCAAGAACGGGTTGTAAGGGGTTGAAGGAGGGATGACAATTTGTACAGAAGTATCGTTATTTTTAGAGATAAAAGCTAGAAACTTATTATAAGGCTGATGTTTCGAAATAAATAAAAATATTTATTTTTTATCGAATGTACCCATTATGTATTATTTTTTATCGAATGTAATAAATCCTTTTCTTTGTTAATACACTCAATACGGCTTTGTGAATTCTTGTTAGTATAGTAATAAGCTTAAATTAAGTATCCTGTATTTCTCAGATAAATGAATGTATTCTTTATGAGAAATAAATGTCTTAAACCATAATATGACTAAACTAAGACTAAAGAAAACTAAAGAAATATGAGGGTATAAAATAACATTACAAAATGAAAGTTTGTATTGAAATGTATGATTTATGTGAATGTTTTATAAGTTTGCGATAAGGGACAATCTATTAGAGATATTCTGATGTAACATTTACGGAGTCATTACAAAATGTGCAGACAAAGTCGCGGGCACAGCTGGTATATAATATTTGTATTCCGTCGGTGGTTTATGCAATATCAAAATTGTTATCATAGGTACCGTTATTATATCGCTTGTTTATTGCAAGAGTGACATATCTCAAAAACACGGAATTTTCGGATTATGTGATAAAAATACCCTTTGATTAGTATATTTTTTGGTACTAGAATGTCGTAAAGATCCTTCCACTCGAATCCGCTAGGTGGCTACACATGTCGTTTTTGCACGCTCATGGCGGCGCTATTCGTTTGTTTCAATATAGTGCTATCTCAGTTACTCAAAAGTTGTCGACGCACACGCACGCATCGTGTTCCTCAAGGACGTTATATTTGGAGTTAATACGTTCTTGCAACATATGGTAAGAGCTATTTTCGCATTAATCATTTTGAACAATATGGAATTATTTTGTATTATGACACTATTCCAACATAAACTGAGTTAAATTGTTTTGTATTATTAAACAAAATGACGCTATTGCACGTAAAATTAAGGGTGTTTTTTTAGTATTTATCGTTAGTTCGTTATTGCAATAATAACAATGCATTACAACATGGAAAACTAAAAGTCATATTTTGAGTTATACTGTTCTTACAGAAAACATTCAGAATTTTTAAGTATTATTATAAGTTATGTTAGTATTGCAACAAACAAAATATTATTTTGATGTTAATTGTTTCTCTCCTATTTGTTTTCGGCGTCGCGTTATTAGTTAATCTTATTGAGGCAAAAAAAAAGCGCAGACATGGAGAAATAAATTCCATTACCGGAAGTTACAATACCAAACTGCCCAGACATTGGCGTAATCCTCTGTTTCGTACAGCCCTAATTCTTCAAGTTTATCTAATTCATCTAGTACATCAAGCGAAGACGAAACGGAGTTTGAGAACAGAAGCACTCAAAAGCAAATTCTGTCATTGCAGGGTAAGGGCACAGTCATCGCCAACAATTTATACAAATTACTTTATAGGATAATTTCTTACTTTTACCATTTTATCTTTTTTGACAGCTTCTACTAGTAAACCACCTTTATTTAAGCCTGAAGAAGAATGTGATGATTCTGACAGAGATATCGATTACGTACCTGATACAGAAG
The DNA here is from genome assembly GCA_951640165.1 of Pseudoips prasinana. NCBI lineage: Eukaryota > Metazoa > Arthropoda > Insecta > Lepidoptera > Nolidae > Pseudoips > Pseudoips prasinana. The sequence goes on along the minus strand of OX621243.1, from coordinate 31,413,221 downwards.
GCAAAAGTTCTAATGACTAGTTACTTCGCATTTTTTAAGAAAATTCAAAAACAAAATTTACATAGTTTACTACATAACTAAAGTATGTAGTTACCATTTTGTTCGATAACTTTTTGCCATCTTGTAGGTAGGGACTTCTGATCAAAATACTGCGACAAGTGGTTTTGGCAGTCCTCTCGTGATTTTAACCTGACACTGCCTAAAGAATTCTGAAGAGACTGAAACGGGTGGAAGTCTAAAGGTGCAAGGTCAGGACTATACGGCGGATGCATTAACACCTCCCAGCCAAACCCTTAATTTTTGCTGAGTGGCTAAAGATGTGCGAGGTCTAGCGTTATCATGATGAAAAACCACACCCCTTCTGTTGATTCATTCCGGCCGCTTTCTCTCAACTTCTTGCTTTAATCTCATCAGTTGTTCGCAGTAAAGTTCAGAATCAATGGTCCTGCCTGGTGGTAACAGCTGATAATGAATAATGCCCTTTCAATCCCACTACACACCCAGCATCACCTTGTTGTGAGTTAACCCGGGTTTCGTCACAGTCTGTGAAGCCTGACCGGCCTTTCACCACGACCTTTTTCGCACGTTCTTGTCGTACGTGATCAACTTTTCATCACCAGTTATCAGCTTCTTTAAAAATGGTTCGGTTCCATTCACATCTTAATAAATAATCACAAATGAGACCACGGTTCATTAGGTTTCTTTCAGTGAGCTCATGAGGTACCCAAATATCGAGCTTTTGTGTGTACCCAGTTTTTTTCAAATGCGCCAAAACTGTTTTGTGGTCAATTTCCAGTTTCCATCTTATCCGTAATAAGGCGACCAGAGCGACGTGCATCTTTGACATCAACATTTCCGGATTGAAAACGCTTAAATCAAAATTGTGCTACTCTCACAGATACTGCACTAGGTCCATAAACATAGCAAAGGTTTTTCGGGGCTTGCGTTGCATATTTACCTTTTTTGTAGTAAAATTTTAAAATGTATCGAATTTCTCCATTACATTCACTCATCTTGTTCAGTACGAAAAACAAATGAAAACACACATTTTCCTAATTTGTTTTTGGAATTATGCTCTTTAAAATTTGAACTTTCAAGGATACCAAAACCAGCCAGATACGAATAAGTATAGTCAAAGAGATTTTATGACAAGTTCATATATACTATAATGGGAAAAGACTTTTTCCCCAACCTAATATTTTTCTAATAACGTTTATAATAAGTACGTAGGTAAAATACAAAAAGATTTATATAAAGTTGATTATTTTTCTTTATTTTGCAACTAAAGAATAACTAAACAACTAAAGAATAAAGGTAGAAACTGTTTTATTTCTTTAAAGTGAATTCAACCTTTTCTGCAATAGTGTCATTATTTGTTTTACTAACGATTTTTCGCATATGTTTGTAGTGTAAGAATGACCTATTTTGGGAAAATACTTTTAAAATGTATTTAAATTCTGCAACAAAGACACAAGTGGTGACTACTAGTTGTTTTTTATTTATTACTAGACAAAGACAATATTTATATATTTTTTAGTACATGCCTTTACAAGTACAGTAATGGACAAATATATGACATACGGTTTGCCAGTACTTTATTAGTAATTTAAATGTGTAACTCAAATTAAATCTTTAAAATCGCTCTCCTGTAAAATTAGGTTTTTTTAGTTATGACAGTCTTGCAACAAACAAGCGATATCTAGGTAGATATAATACCTATCCTAATAACAATATATCGAGTGTTGTTAGTATCTTCTAACAACAGTCGGTACATGGAGTAAAACAATATATCTCATCAAAAACATAAATTTGAGAGGAGAGTCAAGTTTAATATTCAATAATACGTCTTTCACGACTTCGCCGACAAAAGAATCAAAATCTGTATGGGTGCCTAGTTCTGTGTTCACACGGGATGTTATTCAAACTCAAGATTGGAGTCGGCTATTTTCTACATACAGGCTATATTATATTTGCAAGTTAGTGTACTTCCTGTTTGTGCTGGACTAGGTTTTAATTAGGTTTGTTATTAAAAACTACCTTGGTTTCAAATATCAAGTTTCTAGGTCATCTAGAAGTCAGTCAGGTTTTGATAAGTCAGTGACTCAGTCAAAACTATGCCGCTTTTTGCCGTTAAAATATAGATAACCGTTTGAGATATATTAAAGAAATTTTAATATCTTTAGAAACCGGGTGGCTTTAATAAATGTGCCTTTAATATATAATCATCATCATATCAGCCGAAATACGTCCACTGCTGGACAAAGGCCTCCCCCAAAGATCTCAACACAATTGACAATTGCCAGTCTTGCGCTATTCGCATCCAGCAGTTTCCAGCGACCAGCACAATTTATATGTATGTATATATATTAAAAAGTTGTGAACGATTCAAAATTGTATGTATGTAAGTATGTATGTATGTATATATATTAAAAAGTTGTGAACGATTCAAAATTAGCTCGAAATGGTTTTCTGCGTTGCCAGTTCCTTTTCTTTAAGCTTTGGTGGAAACACTACCATGTGTAGTATACGTATTTCACGAGCGCGAAGTGATCTGACTACTGTCCATAAAACTGATTGTGTGTCTATAAAACATAAGGCGTATGCACACGGTGACGCATTTGCCACGTAAAAACGCTCTGTAACCGCAAATATATTTTTATCTATCTACATACAAAATGTCACGTTAATAGTGGAGGAAATTAAAGGGGCGAAATTTACTGACTATATAAGGCAAATTAAGGAATTTTAATTTTATAAATGTCTCTATTCTTGTCATCGTCTTCATCATGTTAGCAGAAATACGTCCACTAGACAAATGCCTCCCACAAGAATCTTGTACTACCCGCATCCAGCAGCTTCCAGAGAAACTCACGAGATAATCTGTCCACCGTGTGGGAGACCTGCCCACGCTGTGTCTTCCATTACGTGGTCGCCATGTGAGAATATTTCTACCTTAGGGGCCATCAATTCTACGATATATATGCCCTGCCCACTGCAATGGCACACCTTCGGATTTAAAATAGGAATTCGGAAAAATTCCGACCATAAAACTGCCCTTTGCTCTTTGGACGACATATTAGGTCTTTACCTATGAAATTGCCGTTCTGCAGTACTGGCCATTTCAAATCAAAATAATTTTTGTTTGGCTAAGAATTCTAATTGCAAATTAATTTTATTTTAAAAACATGGATTCTTTTTTCCAAAAGTAGTCATTTCTTTATTGATTAGTGTTACATTTTCATCGCATTTCAATCTTTTTCGTCATCATGGATACGTTAAAAATTCGAGTAATTATGGAATATGAGTACCGTCGTGGCAGCAACGCGGCACAAGCGGCACGCAACATCAACGACGTTTACGGAGCTAACACTACAAACCAACGCACCACCTGTTATTGGTTTGCTCGCTTCCGTTCTGGAAATTTCGACCTGAAAAATGAACCTCGCGGTCGTCCGAAGACTTTGGTCGACAATGACGAATTAAAGGCGGTTGTGGAAGCTGATGATACACAATCTACGGCTGAATTAGCAGCAGCTTTCGACGTTAGCGTCAAAACAATATTGGTCCATTTGCGTCAAATTGGCAAGGTAAAAAAGCTTGACAAATGGGTGCCCCACGAACTCAATGATCGCCAGCGCGAAGTACGCGTCGAGACGTGCCTTGCACTGCTCAACAGACACACAAATGAAGGAATTTTGAACCGCATTGTTACCTGCGATGAAAAATGGATTCTGTTTGATAACCGCAAGCGCTCAGCAAGTTGGTTGGATCCTGGTTCAGCACCTAAACAATGCCCTAAACGAAAACTTACCCCTAGAAAAGTGATGGTCACTGTTTGGTGGTCTAGCGCCGGTGTGATTCATCACAGCTTCTTACCAAACGGGGTGAGCATTACTGCAGATGTGTACTGTGAAGAACTGAGCACAATGATGGAGAAGCTGGCGCATCTCCAACCAGCATTGGTCAATCGCTCGTCTCCGCTGCTCCTGCACGACAACGCGCGACCTCATACTGCACAGCAGACGGTCTCCAAGTTGCAAGAACTGGGGTTGGAAGCTCTCCGTCATCCGCCCTACTCACCAGACCTTGCGCCTACAGACTACTACTTTTTCCAGAATTTGGATAACTTCTTGGCGGGAAAAAAATTCAATACCCGAGAGGCAGTACAAAATGCCTTTGAAGAATTTGTTGCCTCCCGTCCAGCTGATTTCTTTAAGAAGGGCATCAATAAACTGCCACTGCGATGGCAAAGATGCATTGATTGCATGGGTGATTACTTCGATTAATACAAATAAAAAAATTCATGAAAAAAATTCGTTTAAATTTTTTCATACAAAACGGCAATTTCATAGGTAAAGACCTATTATTTGAGCCTTCTTATGAGGTCCATAGTAGGTAAGCGACCATATCTCTGAAGATATTTGAGAATACTTCTTAAATTTCTTCCACTATTTACGTAACTACTAGGTAAATATAAAAATTTGAAAGTTCTCGACCTGTTTGAAAGATTTGATTTTGGTTGTTATGTATTTTTAATTTTATTTCATGCCTTTACCAGGCAATAGTTGTTTTAGTTGTATTCGTAAAGACAAAAACGGTAAAGAACTAAATTTTCCAGGCCATCTTGTGCGAAGCAGGAGCAGCTAGTCTCTTTCATTCCTTATTTGTTCAAGCCGCCCAGTAGGCCTCTGACTTGGTGTAACGACCGTTATCTAATGACTACAACCGGGAGCGGCAGCTTAACTCTCAGAGACGCTGAGAATTTAAACCACTTTGGCGGTAACCCATCTATAGTCTGACCGTGAGCCCAGTCACTTAACCTCGCCGATCGCTTATGGACCGGTGAGAGCTTTAAGCAACTTATTATACAATGTCACCGCAACCGTAGATTTGCTATACATAGTCCAGTAACTCTCCGCATGGACCACTTACGATCACGTAGATCATATGCTTGTTTCTCTATAGGGTAGTATGCCTCGTTGGTCTAGCGGTAGCGTGTTCAACCGCAGAAATCGAGGTCCTGGGTTCAAATCCCGGGTCGGACCAAAAAGTGATTTTGGGATTTTTCCGTATAGAGAAATTTCTAAGTATCAGCCCGAAGTCTGGGAGTTGGCGGTATTATACCTCCGTGCCTCGGAGAGCACGTAAAGCCGTCGGTCCTGTGCCTGACCTCTTTCCGGTCGTGTCGCTAGTCGTCCCATCGGATCATGAGTGTGATGGAATAGAAAGTGCCCCTGTGTATGCGCACACACTTGTGCTCTATAATATGTCCTGCGCAATTAGCTAATCTCCAATGAGACTGTCCGCCGTGGTCGAAATTCAGCCGGGAGGAAAAAAATCAATCAGTATACAAAAGTGCAAGATAGTTTAAACCATCTTTCCCATGGCGCGTCGTCAGCGCGGAAATATGGGGTGTACATAAACACTAAGCGTATCGATTTGAAATAAAAATATATGAGTTGGGAATGGCAAGAATTTTATTGTAGTATAGACACAAATACTTATTATGGACATGAAACCTCCTATAAACAGAACCTGTCGTTACATCTCTATATTTGGGCAAATGTACAGGCGCCAGTACATCTACCCCGATCTGTCAAATTTCCCCAATTGAAAGTCAACCTTATGTTTATGTGATAAAGTTGAAAATCTATAAAAGAAAATTGCCAGATTGGGGTAGCTGGATGTGCTGGTGTCTGGACATAAAACTGAAAACCAATTGAACTATACACGTGAATTGTGCCCTTTTGACATTTTTGCCATTCTTAGCTCGAGTTGTTAGCATTCCTAGTAAGAAAAGCTATGTGAATGTTACTTAATTCGGCTATTAACTTACTGACCGGGACCTGTCCCGGTGTACCGGGATGTAAGCCAGCCCAATACTAGTACCCACTATCGCGGCTATTGCCGCGTGACACATCCGCTACCGTGGTTACAAAATCAACCTTAGTGCCAACAAAATATGGTACACATTTAATTATCAAACTCTGTGATAACAAAGTCATGTAATTATTCATTAAAATTGACAAAAATGTTGGCTTACCCGACAGCGGTTAGAATAATATTCTAGTTCTTATTTTTTATATGTTTTAAATACTTTGTACATGAATATTATAAATATTTTGGAAAAATATTTAATTTGAATTCTAACTTCTGAACATCTCTAATGTATTCGTAATACCTATTTACAGTATATCAATCCGCTAGGGCCTTAACCAAGCAGCTAAACGATTTTATTCTAAATGCCACCAAACTCCAAGAAGCCAACAATTCACATTAGATTTCATTATTGATACCTTTACGAACAATGGTACATACGCCACTACATCAAGCTACCTCAAAATTTCTCCAATTAAAACTGAACCTTATGCTTATGCGATACAGTTGAAAATCGATAAAAGAAATTTGACAGATTGGGGTAGGTGGATGTGCTGGCGTCTGTACAACGCTAAGGAAGGTCATCTAGAGCAATCCAGATTACCTGACTTAGCAAGAACAAGATAAATTGTGTTTACAAGCCATAAACTATAACTACGAACAAATATTGACGTAGAAGTAGGAAATTAGGATAGGAAATTGCAGTTTTGCAGTATCTAAGAATCAAAATTTTACAGTATTTGCATTAAAAATACCTGTAAAAGTAATATTAAACTATATATATTAATAAAAATATATGTACAGACGCCAGCACATCAAGCTACTCCAAACTCTCAAATCTCCCCGATTGAAAGTGAACCTTACGCTTTTAGGATAAAGTTGAAAATCTATAAAAGAAATTTGACAGGTTGTAGTAGCTCAATGTGCTGGCGTCTGAAATACAATAATAAAATATGTACAGTCAGCACCAAAAGTCGATGAACAGAATGTATATTTAACAGTACAGTTTCGGCGTCGAATCAGGGTAATCTAATGATAATATTTAATGGATAAAAAGTCTGTATAGACGCCAGCACATCCATTAAATATATCATTAGATTACCCTGATTTGACGCCGTAACTGTACTGTTAAATATACATTGTGTTCATCAACTTTTGGAGCTGACTGTACAATAATAAATTATATAATCTAAGTGACACACGATAGAAAGCATCAAAAACCTTGACAGGGGACACTTAATAACGGGATCATGTCCTTTATAAATCTTTAATGCCTTTGGCCAGTGAAATCTCAGAAGATTCACTTTAAAATCACGGGATACAGCAATTGAATTAGGGCATTGGTCGAACGTCGTAGAGACTTGAGTCTATTCTGCAAAGCTATATATAGGAACAGGTTTTATATTTTTTTCGTTTTATGAGACCGTCCAAACCCTCTTAACTAGGTATATTTATATATACTGGCTGAGTGATGAGGTCCAAGCACGTTTAACGAGAGAAATAAACAATGAAAAGTTAGAAAAAATAGTTTCTCTTATTTCCAGAGCAAAGTGGGAAATATAATGATATAACGAGAAATGAAACTAGAGAGGCCGGCTGCAATAGCACACAAGGATATAGGGTCTTATATGTTAAGTGTCCTATCAAGTTAGCTCGTGCTTATCTGTAGTAATTACATGGTATAAGGCTTTGACACTTTTTGCGTATGATTCTATTTAGCAAAATAATCAAATCACTAATAACAACTTACCTATTGTAACAAACCGACCAAATAAAGTGTTAGTAATAAATCTCAGGATCTAAAAGTGTTGATATTGGCCCTGATGAAACCAATAGCGATTTTATTCGACTCCCGTAGTCACCTGGCTAAGGCCCCTAGCGAGTTAATACATTTAACCGCCAGCTTAAAATTACACAGGCGTAAATTTATAATTATTACCCATACTCCTTTTCTCGCTGTATAATACGTAATTTTATTTCTTTTAAATAGATTTCGGGTTCATCGTCTAGGTAGTCTTTTTTATCGATAGTAATGTCTCCTATATCACTCACTATAGCTACCGGAGTGACTGCAAGGGTCTCCGTGGGGGTGGACGGATAAGTGCAGCACACAGGAGAACACGGTCTCGTTTTCTCGCGCACAGAACTGTCTAGATGCGCGAGTCTGGAGTGTCTTAGTTCCTCCAAGTGCAGACTATATTTGCTGCAGTTCCTGTAGTCCGGAATGGGTGGCGACACGATGGTCTTTCCGTTGTGACAGACATGTACCGTGGGATAGTTTATCTCTCTACTGTTTTGTCCTCTCGCCTGGTTGGCAACACTCGTGTTATTCTGTAGCGAATTTCTGATAGAGTTACCTGTAATAAAGAAAATAAAATTACGTGAAGATTATGTACATAATTTAATTGCGGGATGCTTGAGCCTCAGCGCTCAGTGTCATTTCATTGTGTGCCATTGTTCTGACTCACAGAAGTTGCAGCGTTGGGTAAGAGGGATAATAAAATAAATGTGTGGATACCATTGACCTATATGTATTCTACTAGAAGCGTAATCCCATATTGAGAATTTGCTCACTGAGTTGCAGCGCCCGCGCTGTTTACTGTCATTATATTCTTCACACATCCTCGCCGGTTTAGGGTACTTCTGACCTGGCCTTTCTTGAGACCGTCTCCGATTTGATCAGAGAATGTTACGAGGTCTTCCTCATCCGGTTGTACCATTCACACAGGGCAAGTATACTTCTTTTGTCAATCTTATGTCTTATGTGTTCTTTTGTCATTAGCATATAATTTATTTATTGCACTTCAAAAGAGAGTACAATGGTGGAGTATTAGGTTAGTCACATCTGTTTTACTGATGAACAGCATGCGAAATATTTGGTTGTTATTTGTCAAATTTACACAAATTTCATAATTCGCCAATGATGAGAATGATTTTTCTAGGAGCCACAGTCTATGATGGTTTTTGAACTTTACCATTGAAAAATGTCTAATATTTTGCTTTCAACCACATAGCATAGGAACTTTTTTGAAATAGTGTTGTATTAGGCTTACAATTAATGACAAGTCTATCACCATGTCTTGTGTTGCGAGGAAAAACATCTTTAGCTCTAGTAAATAAGTGGCTGCGTTTTCACAAATACACCAATTTCAAAAATGTACAAACATACTAGAGTCATTATTTTGAGTCTTTTGAATAATAATAATAAATAATAATAATATCTCGGGAAAATGTCACACAGATCATTCTAGCCCCAAGCTAAGCAAAGCTTGTTCTATGGGTACCAGGCGACGATATACATATTTATATAGATAGATAAATACTTATATACATAGAAAACATCCATGACTCAGAAACAAATATTCGTGCTCATCACACAAATATTTGCACTTACCGGGATTCGAACCCAGGACCACCAGCTTCGTAGGCAGGAGAACTACCAACTAGGCTACGGTGACCGTCAATGGTTTACATGAGACGTAAGGAGGAGTACATGTACAAGAAGTATAATTTAAATGTACTATACCGCTGTAAGTGGGGTTCCTTGCGAAGGCCATTGCAGTGTAGGAGCAGCGCTTGGCGGCTGCCCGCTCGCTGTGACGGCAGCACCACTGCATCATGGTATTCTGCAACAGAGCGTCTATAAAATTCAATTTTAAAGAATCTCTTCATAAAGGATTTAAAATTTAATCGAACAGAACAGAAAAAGCTTTCGTCTACTTGATAAAGAATATTTACTGATTGCTATTGTCATTAGTTCTTTCGTATGTATGTATTGTTTTCATTATTTTACATTTATGTTTTTGGTTATGTAGAATCAATTGACGTATGTATTGTTTTGATTATTTTATATTAATGTTTTTGGTTATGTTGGCTTATTAGAGAAATTAGATAATATTGATAATTGTACGAATATTTTTTTACGAGAATTTAGATAATATTGATAATTGAATTGAATTGAATATGACTATGGGTAGTAGTAAGTAGTGGTAGAGTAGTTAAATCGTCTATGATATGACTTTACGACCGTTACCTGAAGACTAAAGATGATACAGTCACCTAAAAACCTTCCGAAGAGTGGGGGCGTTCAGAAATTTAACGCCTACGTACTTCATCTCCCTAATTGCATTCAGACTGGTGAGAGCTACTGCCTATAGAATATTCCAAAACAAAAATAGCCACGTTTTCTTACAGATCTTACTCAGTGATTACGGCACCTCTAGGAATTATTAGTTCTGGATATTTCTATAATAATTTTGTTTAAAAAATACGCCGATATTTTGTAATTTGTAGTAATATTGTTAGAATTAGTATTGAAGCACGTACTTGTGACACTTTGATTATGAACAACTGTTTTTGAAGAGCGAAGTCTCCTAACGCAGGCATTATATGCTTAAAAGGAGGCTTTCGATACTTGTAATATTATTTTATACTGTTTGAAGCTAATAAATTATTATTATTATTAGCAAAAACATGTTATATTATAAATGGATAAAATAGTCTTTATTAGAAGGCTGTATGTTAGCTGAATAATTGCATTTAAGTTGTTCATTATTAGAGGACAGTAAGTAATTTACCCTCTACTGTTATGTAAAGGTTTGTTTCTTGCACAAACTAGTTACTAGTTGGTTAATCGCAGATGCAGAACAGTTGTGTCGCGGAAGCGTCAACCGCACACCCATTTCTCCAGCCAGCCGACTTAATACCAGCCGGCCATGTTTCTTGCTACAAATTCGATGGATAGCATTAGGTACAGACGCCAGCACATCCAGCTACTCCAATCTGTCAAATTTATTTTATAGATTTTCAACTTTATCATAATATATCATAAGGTTCACTTTCAATTGGGGAAATTTGACAGATTGGGATAGCTGGATGTGCTGGCGTCTGTACATCCTACTTAATAATGTTAGTAAGGGAATCCTAAGTCTGATTTGGTGCATTTCAACGTGTTATGTTTGTAGCTCCAGTAGAGATAGATTAAGTAAATTTATTTTATGCCACTTTTGGTTTACAATAACAAATACATATTTATAATTAGATGTTGTAAAGTTAACTTAAATTACGTAATTAAATATAATAACTGTTTTAGAATCATATAACCGACATCTACTTTGATATATGACAACTGATTTGAACAAGATTTATATGGGAATATTGAGATCAAAATCGGAGAAATCACGTTACTAAAAACATCGTCCGAATTGGTAACCTTCTTCTTTTGAAGTAGGTTAATACAAGTTTTGGTTGGAAATACTGTCCCAAGACTTAAAACCATTGTAGTGATTGACTTCAAATTTGAGGTGATGAACAAACTAAAAAAATAAATAAAATAAAAATAAAAATAGTTTATTTCGGTATCTTATACTACTACAATTTATCTTACATAGGGGTCTCCTTTTAAGTATATTAAATACTTGTGATAGGAGACCCCGCTCTTCACAGATCGTTCAGATGTAGAAGTGAGAAAACATAGCAAAAAGAAAATAATGAATTTTTTGAGATTGTGGCAGTATGGTGTTTAAGTAAGTCTGTGTGTGTGTATGTATGTGTGTGTGTGTGTGTGTGTGTGTGTTTGTGTGTGTGTGTGTGTGTAGGTGAGTGAAGGACGTTTTAGTATAGTTAGGCAATAGTATGCAGTAAGGCATCTACCTCATCATAGGTCCTAAGTTTTAGCCATTCGGTTAAGCACTTTTACAGTCACGATATGTCAGAGGGTGCAAGTGTACGGTTTTATTAATTTTATTATAAAGGTAGGCGGATTGTCTTTTGTACTGTTTGTTTGCGTATGTTGTATGCGTAAGGGTAGGTGGTACTACATTTGGTGTTCTTCTCGTTTTGCGAGTACTGGGTGCAAATTGTGTACTTTCAGCACAATTTGGAGAACATATAGTTTTCTGATTGTAAGGTGACCGCTTTGGGAATAAAGACTTTCAGTGGGAAACTATGTATATACACCAGCTTTACAAGAGTAACTTTTGAAACGGCTTCGGATTGTGTTTGTATAAACAATCTATGTATCAATATATAAATTTTGTATTAAAAATTATTATTAAGTACAAGTCGTTCCCGCAAGATTCAAACGTTTACATAACAATGGAGGGTAAATTTCTTATTTCCCTCCAATAATGAACAACTTAAATGCAAAACCAACAATGCTTATGTCAATTATGCCTCACCATTCATTACAAAAAGATAGGTAATTAAGGCCAGGTTCTACATTAATCTTCCTTTATTTATTCTCAAAAACGTTTCCGACACTTTTGGTAAAATTTCACTTTAGCAACGCAATCTACTATTGTCAACCTGGTTGAATTTTAACTATGGCGGTAATTCACAACTCTCACGGCTATTACTTATTTATCATATAGGCAGTGGTTACCCTAGTGTCAGAGTTGTTGAAGCCGCCCATTAGGCCTCGGACTTGACGGCTGTTGCTTAATGGCTACAACCGGGACTGACAGTTTAACATGCCCTCCGAAGCACGGAGACGCTCAGGAATTAAACCACTTTGGCGGCCACCTATCTATGGAATGACAGTGAGCAAACTTGCTTAACCTCGCCAATCACGGTTCGGTGAGAGCATCTGGCTATAGGCGAGTGATGAAGACGTGATTGCAATTGGATTAATCAATATGGACTCTAAGTCAACCCGCTAATGTGCAGTTTTGAGTTAATAACTGGCACCTTAGCGGGTATAGCTGTGGACCCAGGATGATTTTATAGGTAAACTGGCCTCAGCTTCCAGCAAATTCTGTCCGATTGCATTTTTATTTCTTTTTTGAACAAGAAAAATGTTTGGGTGTTCCCATTGACAATAAGTTAATTGGTAAAGCATATTTGACATAGTCGTAAGGTTTTTATTACTGCAGGTTATATGTAAATTTCTACCAACGGCCACAAAAATAAAGCTAATTCTCTCCTCCTTCCTATTCTTGACTATGCCAATATCAGATTCTTTTATCTTGCTGAAGTGCAACTGAACAAATTTGAGCGTCTTCATAACGTCTTTCGCTTTTTGGAACACTCATAGCCATTATTCAAGGTGTTACATAAGTATTGGACGTAAGTTAAATTATCCTATGAAATTGAATAACGTGTAGCATATCAATATGTAAAATACACAAAATAAAATATAAACTCTTCATATAAGAATAACGATCAGCGTAGGTATGCACTTTCAATCACACTCACAAACTTTCATCTTTATCATATATAAAGTCGAAAGTTTGTGAGTGTGCAAGTGTGTATGTTTATTAGTCTTTCAAGTAAAACTACCAGACGGGTTTTGATGAAACTTTGTAGTAATATAGCTTATTATCCGAATAACACATAGGCTGCAATTTAAAGTTTAACGCGGGTAAAACCGCGGGGCACAGCTATAATAACAAATAATACATTAATAATTATTACACATACGGGCATTACTCACACACGACCATCTGATCCCAAATTAATCAGAGCTTGTACTATACAATTCTCTCTATATCTACTACTACTCTCTATATCTATATCTAATACTCTTATTAATTTGGGATCAGATGGTCGTGTGTGAGTAATGCCCGTATGTGTAATACCAGATAACTGATATATTTACACATACTTTTTTTCTTTTGTAAATACATAGTTACAAACATAATTACACCCAGACTCAGGACAAATAGACATGTTCAAGCACAAAAATATCTGTCCTGGGTGGGAATCGAATCCACGAACTGCGGCATGATAGGCAAGAATATACCAAGCACGCCAACCGAGGGCAGCCCGTTGGTATTTTTTTTTTCCTAATTTAACTAATTGGTTTTGTTTATTTAGTTTGGTTTTTAGGTTAAGTTATGTCCACTATTTGTGTTAGTACCTTGTATGTAATATTTTGTTTAAACCTTATACCCCATCTTATCCTTAAATAACGTTTCTGGTTTCTACGTGCCACACATTTCAGATGCTTGAGGTCGTCAGAAATCTTTTGATTTAAATTGCGAAGTCATTCGGAAAATTATTACCACAAATCTTTTACGGTTCAGGTTGTGCGCTTGTGGAACGCGTTGCCAATAACAACAAGGCAAGCTCTATCGTTGAAAGCATTGAACTTTATTTATTTATTTTGTAAAAATATGGGTACAAACCATTGACCTATATGTATACATATAAGTTAATGGTATAGACAGATGAATGGAGCGTCTTAAATAAATTCTTAATTCCGTTTTTCGTCGTACTGACATGCAAAAAATTTGTTTGCATAACAACTTAGCTACGTTCAAATATGTGGTAACACTATTGTATTTTATACAATAACTAAGTATGATATTTTAATTCAAAAATCCTTTATTTCTTACTTTCTTATCCTTTATATTTAAATAGGAATTCTTTATTTGTCCAAAAGTGTGATGCTTATAGGTATTATAAAACTTACTGCTGTATTGTATCTAATAAATAAATTGTTTTTAATACTCAAAATTTTTTGACCCCGAGCTTCTTATGTCTTCGAGAATACTTATCAGTACATTGCTTTATCTCTTACACATTGCCGTCTCTCCCGCCATAGAGGTCATGAAATAGAGGGGGTATCTGTATAATAATAATATTAGGTCTTTACCTATGAAATTGCCGTTCTGCAGTACTGGCCATTTCAAATCAAAATAATTTTTGTTTGGCTAAGAATTCTAATTTCAAATTAATTTTATTTTAAAAACATGGATTCTTTTTTCCAAAAGTAGTCATTTCTTTATTGATTAGTGTTACATTTTCATCGCATTTCAATCTTTTTCGTCATCATGGATACGTTAAAAATTCGAGTAATTATGGAATATGAGTACCGTCGTGGCAGCAACGCGGCACAAGCGGCACGCAACATCAACGACGTTTACGGAGCTAACACTACAAACCAACGCACCACCTGTTATTGGTTTGCTCGCTTCCGTTCTGGAAATTTCGACCTGAAAAATGAACCTCGCGGTCGTCCGAAAACTTTGGTCGACAATGACGAATTAAAGGCGGTTGTGGAAGCTGATGATACACAATCTACGGCTGAATTAGCAGCAGCTTTCGACGTTAGCGTCAAAACAATATTGGTCCATTTGCGTCAAATTGGCAAGGTAAAAAAGCTTGACAAATGGGTGCCCCACGAACTCAATGATCGCCAGCGCGAAGTACGCGTCGAGACGTGCCTTGCACTGCTCAACAGACACACAAATGAAGGAATTTTGAACCGCATTGTTACCTGCGATGAAAAATGGATTCTGTTTGATAACCGCAAGCGCTCAGCAAGTTGGTTGGATCCTGGTTCAGCACCTAAACAATGCCCTAAACGAAAACTTACCCCTAGAAAAGTGATGGTCACTGTTTGGTGGTCTAGCGCCGGTGTGATTCATCACAGCTTCTTACCAAACGGGGTGAGCATTACTGCAGATGTGTACTGTGAAGAACTGAGCACAATGATGGAGAAGCTGGCGCATCTCCAACCAGCATTGGTCAATCGCTCGTCTCCGCTGCTCCTGCACGACAACGCGCGACCTCATACTGCACAGCAGACGGTCTCCAAGTTGCAAGAACTGGGGTTGGAAGCTCTCCGTCATCCGCACTACTCACCAGACCTTGCGCCTACAGACTACTACTTTTTCCAGAATTTGGATAACTTCTTGGCGGGAAAAAAATTCAATACCCGAGAGGCAGTACAAAATGCCTTTGAAGAATTTGTTGCCTCCCGTCCAGCTGATTTCTTTAAGAAGGGCATCAATAAACTGCCACTGCGATGGCAAAGATGCATTGATTGCATGGGTGATTACTTCGATTAATACAAATAAAAAAATTCATGAAAAAAATTCGTTTAAATTTTTTCATACAAAACGGCAATTACATAGGTAAAGACCTATTATAATATAAATGGTTTATTTCATCTCCACAAATTACATTCTTAGGTATTAGCAAATACTTACAGTTGACAAAGGGTTTGACAAAATTTGTAACTTGTGGGAGATCTGGAGTCTAAGCTAAGCCTAGGCCTGTATTTTAGCATTCCAGGCCATACATATATGAATATACATGTACATATATATTCACTGACATGCCCACTAAATTATATTTCATGTGAGTTGGATTATCTCTGCCGAAATTGGTTAGGAGAATATAATTAGTTAAAGAATATTTCTGTTCCTCTTTATGTAAGCAATTTTGTTTCTCATTACTACCTACGCTTTCCCGAAATATGTTTCACTGAAGAAATTTTTTCGCATTGAATTTCTTGTGGGTTATTGACCTAGGATTTGATTTGAATTGATATTTCTTTTAAACTCATGACAGGGATGGACTGGTAGTTAAATTTACAAGTTTCTTTGCAAACATCCTCACGAGGGTTGCAGCTGTTATCCATCGGCTTGGTCTCCAGAAACATGACCGACTGATATGTTAAGTTAACAGTTGCATGTGAAAGACGATCATATTGATATAACAACATTTTTTTTGTTTTACAGGAATTGAAATTGTGAATAACGTGAAATATGTTCTATTGTCGCCAAAGAAAATCACAATAGCTTGTAAATTTTACGATATCGGATTGGTATTATTCCAAAATAAAATATTGTTATAAATAAAATAAATATATTTAAGAAAACGCTGCTATTTATAGGGTAATAAATGTAATATTCTATAGAATTACAACGTCCGAAAACCATCCGTTCGTCTTTCCATCTAATCAACAAGAATATCAGATTTATTCCGTAAAAGGCAAGCAGGTACCAACCAGGCCATTATATTATAGTCATGTTAAGCGTCTTATCCGCAAATTTCATTTTTGTGGAATCTTAGATGTAAATTTTATATGCTTGTAAGTTCGTTACCATGGACCCGGTAATGGGTTAAGCCACCGGGACTACGGGTAAACGTCTCATGAGTTTCAGTATTGTTATTTTTTTGTACAGACTCTTATTTAAAACAGCCGTTGTTACTTATAGTTAGAAGTATTATGCTTTCCATATGATTAAGAACTTTTAAATTCAGTCAAGTTGTTTTAAAGTTTATCCATAATTTAATAACTTCGTGTTATAATATTAGTTTAAAAATATTTGTTAGAAGGTACAAAACTATTGGATCAATGATGGAATATAAAATAGTTTGCAACCAAATTTAAATAATATTACAGTAGTAACAAATATGTACCTACCTTGAAAGCATCTCTAAATTTGTTCGACATGATGTGGTAGAAGATGGGGTTGATGCACGTGGACATGTAGTAGAACACTCCAGAGATGTACGTGAGAAAGGAGTACACGGAGAGAAGGATTGGGGATCTGGCCAGGTGGTTCTCCGTGGTCCCGTAGATATAGACCAGCCGTTGTGCGTGGAATGGTGCCCAACAGATGAAAAATGCGACCACCACAGCAACTGTAAATAAAAGATCAGATTAGATTACTTACTTATCGTATGGGCAGTGATTACCATGGTGACAGAGTTGTTCAAGCCGCCCAGTAGGCCTCTGACATGGCTACAACCGGGGCCGTCAGCTTAACGTGCCCTCTGAAGCAAGGAGACGCTCACAAGTTAAACCACTTTGGGGGTCTATGGACTGACCGTGAGCCTAGTTGCTTAACCTCGTCAATCACTTGCGGACCGGTGAGAGCATCTGGAGATTTAATAGTAGATACTTCAGAAGAATTGAATATAGCTATTTAGTGATTGATTAGATAATCCATACTAATATTATTAATAATACTGACGTGAGGAGCTAACATAATGAAAAATAGTAAAGGCTAACTCACGTAATTAAGAAAGCATTTGTTCCACTTAAGGTACGTGAGGCCATAGAAATAAGCAGACGCCCAAACTTCAACTGTGATAGCGGCTGGCCCAGTCCTGCTACTTGGAAATTGGTACTACCAAAAAGACCCTACATTGACGACAGTCTCACACAAAGCACCGACATCATCAGCTCATACCACACAGCTATGCGTGTTCTCCAACTAGATGAAGATACGCAGATACACATAGGAACTTCCATCTTCCACTAATGCACCCTCCACCCGCCCTGTCGCAACGAGCCGCGGGCGCCCTCGCACCTAGTCGACGTCATGCGAGTCGCATTCGCCCTGAAGAAGACTTCCCGATGAAGTCGGAACGGTTGGCCGAATCCAACATAAAATTAATTACGTGAGTTACCCGTTACTATTTTTCATTAATTCTTACTAATATTATAAATGCCAAAATAACTCTGTCTGTCTGTCACGCTTTCATTCCAAAACTACTGAGCTGATTTAAATGAAATTTGGTACACAGTCTAGAACCTGAGATAGGATATTTGGCTACTATTTAATACAGGTTTGGAAATTTCTCAAATCCAACGGAATTGGTAAATTTCCCACCACGGCTTGTAAAGATATCGATCTGAATGGTCTTAACATTCATTTTTCTAACCCCCACGTTTCTCTGGACTCTCAAATTAAATTGGCTACTTTACAAGATCTTTCCCTTTTACCAGTACCGCATTGTTCTCCCTTTAATTTATCTCCTGTAACTGAGGAGGACGTCAAAAAATCAACAGCTTCAATATCTTCTTCTGCAGTTGGACATGATAACATATGTTCAAGGATGATTCATCCTATTCTGCCAACTATACTTCCTGTTCTAACTCACATTTTCAACTTTTCCTTATTCTCATCTACTTTTCCTACAGCTTGGAAACAAGCACACATAATACCACTTCCCAAAATACGTAATCCAGCTACTCCATCCCAGTTTCGTCCTATTTCCATTCTGCCTTTCCTGTCTAAGGTCCTTGAGCATATAGTTCATCGTCAGCTTTCTTCTTTCCTGTCTAATAACCACCTTCTTAGCTCCTTCCAATCTGGATTCCGTACTGGCCACAGCACTGTCACTGCTCTGCTGAAAGTGACCGACGATATCCGCTGGGCCATGGAAAACGAATCCCTTTCTCTTCTAGTGCTATTGAATTTTAGCAGCGCTTTCAACTCTGTTGATTTTGATGTCCTTCTCGGTATTCTGGTGTCTCTTAACTTCTCTTCTGAAAAATCCCAGGCCATGATTATTGGTAGTACATATATGCGTAACTATCTTGACTTCTCATCACTCCCTACGGTATGTTTAAATGGTCATCCTGTAGCATATACTGATACTGCAAAAAATCTGGGCATAATTCTTGATAGCACTTTTTCTTGGAAAGCTCAGGTATCGGAAGTTAGCAGAAAGGTTCACATTACCTTCCACTCTTTCAAATGCCTCCGAAACTTCTTACCCCTGAAAACGAAAATCTCACTAGCTCAGACACTCATACAACCCATTCTGGACTACGCGGACTGCTGCTATCTTGATGCTACTGAGGGGCTGCTAAATAAACTTGAGCGCTTGCAAAACTTATGCATTCGTTTTATATTTGGTCTCAAGAAATATGATCATGTCTCTAACTTTCGCAAGGATCTCAAGTGGCTCCCTATCCGTCTTCGTAGGAATGCTCGCATATTGTATCTCTTATTTAATGTCCTTCACAATCCCTCATACCCCGCCTACCTACGGGAGCGTTTCTCCTTTATTCATTCACCTGATGACTCCTGTAGGTCACACCTCAGATCCCTCCTTAAATTTCCTATCCATAAAACCGATTTTTACGACTCCTCTTTTACGGTACATGCGGTCCGGTTGTGGAATTCTCTTCCACCTAACATCCGCAATAGCAATACAATAAAGTTATTTAAAAAACGAGTGAAAGAACATTTTCTCTTAACCTCATCCTGATAATAGTATGTATATGTAGTATATTATATTGCCCTTATATATATATATATATATATATTCCCCTTATAGGTATCTGTGTATTATTAGTATGTAGTGTATACATACAACTTTGTATGTCGTATATAGTAGCGTAAACTACACATAATATGCTCTTTTCTAGTTAGTTTCTCCTCTTGCGGGTCTGCTGGAAGAGATTTCTATTGAAATAAGCAGTACCTTTGTACAATCTTTTCCTTGTATTATTTATTGTTATTATGTTTTATTTATGTGTACATAAATTGTTAAATAAAAAAAAAAAAAAAAAAAACCGAAAAGGGTTGTACGGGGTGGAGAGGGGGATGAAAAGTTATATGGAAGTACCGTCATTTTAAGAGCTAGAAGCTTGAAACTTATTTTTTAAGCTATTGATTCGATATAAATAAATACGACATTTAATGTTTATAAAGTTTTTAAACTCAAGGGTGTAAAATAACAATAGGGAATATATAATGAAAGTTTGTATAGAATTAAGTCAGGTTTATGTGTGTTTTATAAGTTTGCGACAAAGGTAAAATATTAGAGATATTCTGTGTCACCCCCATGCGAATAATGATTTTCCACCTTTAAACACTATTCCACGCGGACGAAGTCGCGGGCGCAGCTAGTATCTTATAAAAACGAATAACTAGATTAACAACTTAACTATGAGTAGAAAAAATTTAACTAAAAACTTGGGTTAATTTTGAGTTTTAATTATTCAAATGTTAGTTAAGTTGTTCAAATAGCCATTGTTATTGTAAGATATTATCTAATTAATAAATAAATAATTGCTATAAAAAATAAAAATAAATACATGGCATGAAAAGTATTGATGGATTTCCAAATGGCCACAGGAGAAGACGTTCACTCATCAGAAAATTTGTGTTTCGGTGAAATAATATACACTGCTGATAACACCATTACAATCAAGCACGATTGCATAGAGCATGTTTGCTTTCACGCAGGTATAAAAAGAAGTTTTAATAAGTAAAAAGTTCTAGGTACTTAGTATACAAAATTAATTAACTATCAACTGAATGATGGTATTTTTAATATAAATTTTAACCCTATTAAGTAATTTAAGTATACAATATCGTTTACGTTGTAGACGACATAATAAAATATGCATACTGTTTTAATTTGCGTGTTAAAAATAGATTTTTTATTAGTAGTATTAGTGTTACTAGTACATTGAGGATACGAAATATTTTTTATTCCTACTGAACAATGTGGTTAGGCAAGCAAAAGACAGCTCAGACATGTTTCACTTGTACTTTATATTGGATTTTATCAAGAATAGGCAAGTAGGATATGCGCCAAATATACAGACTTTTTCGGTATCCACAGAACAATAAGTAGAACTGTTTCAGGGGGATCGACTTAAGACAATGTATGATAGTTTAAGTACATTTTGCATCACGCGTATTTCATCAGTATGAAGAGAGGAAGTATAATGATACATTAGTTCCTATAGGTCAATGTCGTGCCATAGCCATCAATATCAGCCCGCCAAGGCATTAAAAATACTTCAGCAACAGCATATGCTACCAAAAGGCTCGATGCCCAGAAGGCTGGCAGTATTGCACAGCTGGATACCAATGTTTCATTTTTATCTAGATATTGCTCTAAACATGGTGTAGCGTTGTCTTGTTGTTGTAAAACCTTACTGCGTAACACCCACGCTAGATATTGCTCTAAACATGGTTTAGCGTCATCTTGTAGTTGTAAAATCTTACTGCGTAACACCCATGCTAGATATTGTTCTAAACACGGCGTAGCGTTGTCTTGTAGTTGTAAAACCTTATTGCTTAAATAATCTCTTTCAAGGTCTGAACTCAGGAGGCTAATATTATTGTATTCTTTAAATTATATTATTAAAAAATATAACTTGTTTCTGAAAAAAAAATCACGCCCTTGAAAACAATTACCCACGCTCAAGCATTGAAGGTTAGTGATAAATCGTAAATGTATGTTAATAAGTTTTATGCTAAATGCTATTTAAAAACTTGTTTGTAGTGCGAGTTTCAAATAATATTTTCCTAGATTCATTACTTATTCTGAATTTAACACAATAGTCATTACTATAGATCGCACTTGTTCCAAGTTCGACCATTAATGTTGATTGTCAAAGACTATAGACATTAAGGGCGGCTTGCACCATAGCACTTAATACTATTAAAATCCAATTTAAATTAAAATTCACGTTTTAGTCATTGCAACGCCTTGCACCATGCTAAATAAGTCGCTAAACGCGTTTAGAGAGCTGTCAAAGTTAAATACCCATTAATAGCTATTTAGCGCAGCTAGATGTGTTTAGCAAAAATTGACATTTATTTTGAATGGTTATGTTTCCATGACATGGAGGATTCAATTTACGCACACTTTCGCGCAGAAAAACGTAATTTTTGTTTAAAAAATAGTGGCATTTGTTACTTACTTATAACGAAATGTGGGGGAACTGCTATACCGACACGATAAACGCATTTAGTTAAATGAGTTTCGAAACGGCTTTGTGCAAGAGGTCATTAAACTTAATCATGTTAAACACATTTATCGATTTAAACGGATTCAGTTAAATTTGTTTAAGATATATTTAAACTAAATTTCGTGCAAGCCGCCCTAAAGATAAATAATATTAATCTGTTCTTAGTTTTGACACTAAGAATGTCATTTGTGTGCGTAATGTTTTTTTTAATTAAAATAATTTACTTCAAATGCCTACTTATTACAAAAAATATTAGCTTTCTGCAATCCTCCATATAACCTTTAATTGTTCCAAATTACATACTCCCCTGTCCGCGCAAATTTCGTAAAAAAGGTACTAAGCTTCTGCTCCACAAATTAATATATTGCTGAAGATGATAACTAGCAAAAAATTAAATTTTAAGTATCGTTTTAAGTGATTAATATTTTTTTCTAATAATAGAAATATTTAATTTGTGCTGAATTCACCAAAGAAATTTTATTTAAAATATCTATAACTACGGATATAAATAAATATTTTTTGAAATTATGGTATTATAGTTACATATATTAAGTTTTTTGTGTACATTAACCAGGCAATAAATGGCTCAGCTTTCTTTCAAACTGTTCATTTATATAAAAAATATTTCATTAAAACAAGTAAAAATTGTCATATTGTTCTATGTCAAAGTATATACGAATAAATACACCACGAGAGTTTATCACCATTCAAAACATTAACACCGATTAAACAATTTAATGTTAATCGTTTTATTAATTGACATAATAATGATGGATGGTTGAATTAAGTATGATTTATTAGGTTTTGCTCTGTACAAAGTAACATAATTCTAGGTTTTGACACAATTTCATGTTAATTTAGGTCACACAAAGCAATTACAGTACAGGATGTTTACTAAGTCGTTTAACAGCCTTAAACAAAGTAATCTACTACTGTTATAGGATTATGCTTGATGGAATTTTCATTTATAGTAATCATAAAATCCTGGGACATTATTTACACACGGCCATCTGATCCCAGACTAAGCGGAGCTTTTATCATGGAAACCAGATAATTGATATGCTACATATACTACTTTTCTTTTGTAAATATATACTTCTATAGATAATTATACTCAGACTCAGGAGAAACAGACATGTTTATGCACACAGATATCTGTCCTGGATGAGAATCGAACCCACCACCTCCGGCGTGAAACGCAAGCATTTGCCAACCACGTCAATAAGCCCGTATTTTCGGACAACTATCACACTGCCCTCTTATCACAAACTAAGCAACGCCTGCTTCCTTCAAGAATCTTGGGGAGGATATGAAATGAAATGAAATAATGATGATGATGAAATAATGAAATTTATTCAGCACTTGGGTATTTACATACACTTGTACTTGTCAAGCTCACAATGTGTTACATAAACACAGTTTAAAAACAGTAATTGAAGCAACAAATTTTTTGAATTAGTCCGTCCGTGCGGTCTGTGATATAATCGCTACGCTTTGTGGCGAATTGGCGATCGCAGTAAGATGTTCATAGTACTCAGAAAGAAGCTGCTGTCCGTCCTCTGTTAGATATTCCCTCAGGTCGACTACTATGCCCCCCACAGGATGACATGGGGTGATGATATTCTGATATTCGCCGCCGTCACCACACAGAAAAATATATTTTATCATCAAATATTTTTATCGTTAAAATACATACATATTCTAGATAAATTAAACCCAGACACAAAACAAATAATCGTGCTAATCATCTAAAGATTTGTCTTGTATGGGGATCGAACCCACGACCTTTGGCTTAGCAGTAAGGGTCACGAACCACTAGGCCAATAAGTCAGTTAAAAAAGTAAGCTATTTTGTTATGGCATATAGAGAGTTAAATTTAATTATTTTTAAATTCGTAAGCAAGTTTTCTGTACAACCAGAGACGGTAACCATAGTACATACGTATGGTGCAGCGGTGAACACAGTTGCCTTGTCACTTCGTGTAACGGGTTCGATTTGCGCAAGGACAACTAATAAATAGATGTTCTGAGTCTGGATTTACTAAGTGTCCATCAATTATCTGTTTGGAAAGTATGACGCGACCCCGCTGCGGGGATGTCTTAAAAAAAAAACCGCAATTTTACGAACTCTGAATCGGCGACTTTCTTGCAAACATTTTTTACCCAACACAGGAATAGACCGGACTCAATAACTGCAGTTGAACATTCTAGAAATGGGCTAGCATGGCAGTTAAATTACATTGTTCAAATTATAAGGTGAGATATACGATGAGATATACAGATGCCAGCACATCAAGCTACCCCAATCTGTAAAATTTCCCCAATTGAAAGCGAACCTTAGGCTTATGTTATAAAGTAGAAAATCTATAAAAGAAATTTGACAGATTGAGGGAACGGGATGTGCTGGTAAATAAAAATAAAAAGTATTCAATAATATCTTACCCAACATCTTCACAACCCTCCTCGTGGACTGGCTATGTTTTCTTCGTATCTTATGCGTGCACCTCATACTCCTCTCAAATTCCTTTTGGTTTTGTTCTTTGGTTATATTTGTTTCTTTTAGTCTTAACCCTATTAACGAGTACAGCACCGTGATCAGTACCATCGGCGCAAAGAAGAAGAAAAACGTAGATATTTCAAACGAATGCTCGATTATGACTCTTGTTTGTAGACACATAACGACCCCACTGTGTTCTTTGATGCCAAACTGCAGAGCTTGCGGCAATGCTAATCCTACTGCTACCACCCATAGTAATATCACATGCTTCGTCGCCCGAGAGAGCTTTGACATTTTATGTGATACAAACGGGTGACATATAGCCAAATATCTCTCTATCGTAAACAAGGTAATAGTTAATACGCTGGCATTTGTCGAAGCTTCGGCCGCTAAGCCTCTTATCACACAAAAAGTGTGCCCGAAAACGTACGGCCACTTGGACCAGATAGAATACATCTCTTGAGGCATTCCACTGATAAGTAAAAGGAGATCTGACATCGCTAAACTGAATAAATAATAATTTGTAGCTGTGTGCATACTCTTGTTCCTCACAATCACTAAGCATGTAAATATATTGCCAAGTACTCCTGTTATGAATATGAGTGAATATATTATCGTAATTGGTAAAACAATGAACAGGGAGTCTCTTTGTGGTCCGAATATAGTCGTCGGGTCGACCGGCGCCGTACTGATAGTTGAATTAGAGTCTATGTCCATGGTGTCCAACACACTCATGTTGTGTTGGATGTTCATTAACTTTAGTCGATGCATTTATACGGCTTTTGTTTCTCCTTTTTGAAGCACATCTGAAACAAAAAAGAGTTTCATTATTGTGTGAATCAAAATCCTTCCCTTCCTATGCTCAATTAATAAAACCCTTGAGCGAGTTCCAACTGCGGCGGCCAACTTCAAGGGAGACTTGCTACGTATTTAAGACATATTGTAATGTAGGATTGTGTCATAGCCATATGCTCTCACCGGTCTGTAAGTGATCGGCGAGGTCAAGCAACTAGGCTCGCGGTCAGTCCATAGATGGGTAACCGCTAAAGTGCTTTAATTTGACGGGCCTGTTGGCGTGGTTGTATATACTATAATACGCTGTATGCGATTGCTTTCATGCCGCAGGTTTTACCTGAGTCTGGGTGGAAATTATCTACAAAAGTATGTCCTTACAAAAGAAAAATAGTATATGTAGTATATCAGTTATCTGGTTTCCATAGTACAAACTCTGCTTAGTTTGGGAACAGATGACCACGTGTGAATAATGTCCCAGGATATTCTTATTACTGAGCGTATCCGTGCTTCGGTGAGCCCGTTAACCTGTCGGTCCCGGTTGTCGCCATTAGGCAACAGTCGGTAAGCCATGTCAGATACCTACTGGACGGCTTGAACAACTCTGACCTTAGGGTAGGTGGTATACGATACGTAAGCAAGTAACTATCTATAACTCACAGTCCGATGGGACGGCTCTCCAAATAGACTTGGGAGAGAACAAGCGCAGGACTAACAGCTTTAAGTGCTCTCCGAGGTACGGGCGTCTATTACCGTCAACTTCCAGACTATGGGCTGCTGCTCGCTTTATTTGTCAGAAAATTCCCAATAACACTAGGATGTTAAACCAGGACC
The DNA here is from genome assembly GCA_951640165.1 of Pseudoips prasinana. NCBI lineage: Eukaryota > Metazoa > Arthropoda > Insecta > Lepidoptera > Nolidae > Pseudoips > Pseudoips prasinana. Next base: position 31,386,979 of record OX621243.1, on the reverse strand, counting down.
TCATTAATTTCAGTCGAACGCGAACCTAACACGAGGAAGTCATTTAATTTTTGAATTAGATATATATTTTTTTGCAATGGATAACCCGTATTTTTTTAGATAACATTACGTCATTGATGTTTGCAAAATATACACGTACTATAATTATAAATACTTGAACACTTGTACAAATTTATACTGTCCCTAATAAAACTAGTTATCTAAATTCATGTATGCATAATTTACTGCGATAAATGTTAATATCATCAAACGAAACTTATTTGAGAAGTTTGATAGATATTCTATAGACAATTTGTCAAAGAAGAAATTACACAGCAAATATATTTTGTTACAAAAATGTTCTAAGGATATAATACCATAAAGCTACATACAATATAATAAACAAAAATGCATACATGATTTAAAAAAAACATCCAAGCCCTATATACCCAGGAGCCGAATACTCCAACATCATCATCTCAGCATAATGACGTCCACTGCTGGAAAAAAGACTCCTCAGAGAATGAGCGGATATGCCATAATCGCCACGCTTGGCAGACGGGTTGGCGACACGGTCATAGTTCACAGAAAAACGTTGCTGCCAGTTCTCTGGTAGGTATTCCCTGGGTCGATTTCTACGCCCTCCACGGGATGAGATGGGGTGATGATATTCATCGCCGTCACCACCCAGCGAGTGGGTCCAACATAGTCTTAAATATTTGAAATATAAAGTTTAACCATAATGTCATTATTGGTAAGATAGATTGCTGGAGTGGACAACGCCATTCGCTCAAACTAAGTTTTTTATAAGTCTAGCTTCACACTTTCATTGAATTAACTGCTTAATTATAAGTTTGACACCTGCAAGTGTAGGTAATTACCCAACTATGTACAACTATGTCCGTCAATTATCTATTTGAAAAGTATCCAGCGACACCGCTGCGGGGGATGTTTTAAAAAAGGACCGCAATTTTACGAACTCTGAATCGGCGATTTTCTTGCAAACATTTTTTACCCAACACAGGAATATACAGGACTCATTAACTGCAGTTGCACTTACTAGAAATTGGCTAGCATGGTAGTTAGTTTACATCGTTCAAATTACAAGGCGAGATATACGATGACGCCAAGCGCCAGCACATCAATCTACCCCAATCTGTCAAGTTTCCCCAATTGAAAGTGAACCTTATGCTTATGTGTTAAAGATGAAAATCTATAAAATAAATTTGACAGATTGGGGTAGCTGGATGTGCTGGCGTTTGTACCTTTAATTAACCATGTTTAAGGAAATAAATAAATGTTCTGTGAACACAGAGACGCGCTGCCACCAGTTCTCTGGTAAGTATTCCTACGGGATGAGCTCTACGCCCAGCCTCCCACGGTATGCATCTCATATCGGGTGATTATCTTTACTACCTTTACCACAAAGCTTACACCCAGCTCTGACATCCTACAAAATTTGTTGTTTAAATACATTTAATATATTTTTAATAAAACACTAGCTCAATTTGTAGCGACAAAATTGGCGTGCACAAACATTATTTGCTTCACTATTTTCACAGAATAAAAGGTGAGTAATTGAGAATATATTGAACTATTTTTCCCCTGCATAGATATGTATATCTGCTAGACGAAGCAATACATTATCCGAGATCAATATTCTTGTATATTAATATGTTAGTCTTTACTAGTATTGACATTAGTTCCTTATTTCAGGCATATGCCTAAATGGTCGAGGTTGGCCCGTATCAACCTGAACACATTAATGAATACTTTAGCAATTAAAATATTATCTATACATAATATAATAAAATCGTAGGAAAGTCAAAACTGTACGTTGAATATTTTTTAAAAAGGATACTTGGGGCGTGATCTACATTCGATATTGAAGCCAAAAAATATAGTTTTTAGAATTTTTGTCTGTTTGTCTGTATGTATGTCCGGGCTACACTCAAAAAGTACTGCATGGATTTACTTCAAATTTTGCATGAATATATATATGATACTAAGAGGTCGGGTCAACATATAGGCGGCATATTATCACGCTATCACCTACGGGGGAGGAGCTGTCATAATTTATAAAATTAAACGCGGGTAAAACCGCGGAGCACAGCTAGTTATGTATAAAAATATACAGGGACATTAAGCAGAGCTTTTACTATGGAAACCAGATAACTGATATTTTACAAATATTACTTTGCTTTTGTAAATACATACTTATATAGATAACATTACACCCAGACTGGGTCCTGGGTGGCAATCGGCATTTACCACCCACGCCAACCGTCCCCTCGAATTACATTACTTGGGTATTGCCCCAAATATAAGCCAATACAATAATTATATGCCTCTTCGCTTGTTACTGTGAATATATCTGTCACCATGATTCTGGAAAGGGTAGAACCTGCAACCTTCTTAATGATGATAGAATGGAATCTACCGATGGGTGTCCTTAGGTTTAAAGATTCTTTATTCTCAATAAAAACAAATAAGTCACTTACTTGAGAACAATAAATAATAACTTATAATAAATTACATAAGGTCGAGTTCGTAGTTTCCCTAAGTACATACATTATTCTTATGATAAGGTGTGGTACTCATCTAATGTACCCACTTTCCCGAGGTTAAGATATTGAGTACCTACCACGGATTGGTAAAGTTCATTTGAAGGTTTCCTAGTTTCGAGTATAACAAATAAATAAATATCTTGGGACTACTGACACACTGCCATCTGATCCCAAACTAGGCAGAGCCTGTACTGTGGCAACCAGATAACTAATAAACTACTTATACAACATGTAACGTAATTAACGCACACCCTCAAACACCCCGATTAGAATATTATGTTGTAATCATAATACATACACTTAATCTTTAATTTAACATGTATATGCATTGTTATTTACTAAATTTGTTTCTTGGAATAAAGTTTATTTTGTTTTATTTTGTATTTATATTGCAAATAAAACTGCGATATTAGAAGTCTTATTACTTTGACTAACGGTCCATTTCAATTTGTTTTGACTGTACAGGGTTAATATGACAATAATTTCCGTAGTTTTAATTATCGTGGAAAAAAAATACCTATATTAAAAATGATATAAATCGTTTCAGTAAACGATTCTGAACAAACTATTCTCAGGATGTGCGTTAATTAAGTTACATGTTGTATATTTCTAAATACATACATATTATAGATAAATTACACCCTGACACAGAACAAATAATCGTGTTCATCACACAAAAATTTGTTCCGGGTGGGAATTGAACCCACAACTTAGCTTAGCAACATAGCTTAGCTTTACTTTAGTTTTAATTCGTATTTCAGTGAATACAAAATAAAGCCACCGCATTAGGCATTTGCAGTGGTCGTGTCAGCGAAGCGTACTGTAACAAGTTCGCACACACGGCACCTCTGACAACGTCGACGGTAAACTACTGACATCCACCTGACTCATCCGTGACAAATAAGTACAAAGAGAATAGCATCCTTTGAAACAAATAGGTAGCAAATGCAACCTCCTATTTGTTTCTATTTTATTCCAGCCCGTTGAATAAATAGAGTAACATACATCAACAATAAAAAACAAATTAAATTATTCTAGAGTGTTGGCGTGGTTGGCAAATGCTTGCTTTTCACGCCGGAGGTCGTGGGTTCGATTCCCACCCAGGACAGATATTTGTGTGCATGAACATGTCTGTCCTGGGTCTGGGTGTAATTATGTATAAAAGTATGTATTTGCAAAAGAAAAGTAAGTACAAATCCGATTTTGTCTGCGGTGATATATGATTGCATGATGTGATCTCATATAATTAAAGGAGGACATGGAAAAATGTATAATAACTGTATTATTAGTACCTATGTAAGGTGTATTCTTTGTTGGAGATCCAAGTATAGAATTAAAAAAAGGAGTAGTAGGTATATGTAGTATATCAGTTATCTGGTTTCCATAGTACAAGCTCTGCTTAGTTTGGGATCGGATGGCCGTGTGTAGACTCCAAGTTACATTCAAAATGACTTTACCTAAACTTTTAACAATGCCTATAGAGCTTTGATATTTATAATCAAAGACCTAATCTGAGCCTTTTAACAAACGTGGATAACGTGATTTATGAAGATATTATCAGCGCTAAAACCAATTACCAAGTCCTTGACCGGAGTGACAACCTGCAGTAGTTCCCACTCCCCCATAAGGCCGCCCTGCGTGACTGAATTGTGGCACACAGACACGCAGTATTGTTTAGTTTGAACATATATTTGTCTAATCTACTAACATATTTTTGTTTGTACGTTACATACATTGCCACGTGATTAAAAACACACGCTGTTAGGGGTACAGAAAAGGCATAGGGTATCTAGCTTTCACCCCGAAAAAGATAATTTCCCGAGGGATAGAAAATTAACTTTTATGGAATCGAATATTTTAGGTCTTTACTATGGACTACATTTACCACCCGGATAGTGGCTTTGCCTTCAAATGAAACTGGCTCTGGGCAATGTTGTGGACAACGAAACTTAAAGTAAAAATATTAAGCTACACCTCTTTCTATTACAGTTGGTTTGAAAATAATAGAGCATACATAGAACCGTCAAAATAATAAAACGTCTAGTCTGGACCAATAAGTTTTAGCGTGACTTTTATTTTCCCGCGGCATGCGGCACCGCTTAAACTAATAAGGATTTCTCGATCAGAGCTTCGGCCTACGGGTCCAATATATTTTTTTTATTCAGTGTTTCGTCCGATTGAATTTATTTTAACGAATTCTACGTTTTAAGTACGGTCAGCGACGCAATCTTAAGTTGTTCAATAAAACAAAATTTAGTAGGTAAATGATTTGTTTATTTAAAATAAAATCAACTGACACTGTTCGATTTATATTCTATGCTTTTTATAAAACCTTTTTTCTTATATCGCACGCAACATTGGTACAAAATCACATTTATTAGCATCAGATCATAAATATAATTTTCCTAGATAATAGAGTCTGGGTGTAATTATGTATATAAGTATGTATTTTCAAAAGAAAAGTAGTATATGTAGTATATAAGTTATTTGGTTTCCATAGTACAATTCCCAGGATATATTATTATTATTATTTTCCGCCGGGTCGACTTCTACGCCCCCCACGGGATGAAATGGGGTAGTAATATTCTTTACCGTCATCCATACAATATTAAAGCAAAGTAAATAAATAATAATTAATAAAAGACTCAAGAGAATGCGCAGAGAATGTAAATAAAACGAATAAAAAGAATGTAAAATCGAATTACCCGATTATTCTGGAATTGCCTGAATAAACGAGCACATTGTTGGTAAATATTTTTATGTGACGGTATTATACGAAACGTGTATACAACGACATATAATTATAATTGTAAATATGAGAAACAAACAGGGTAATACAAAACGCTTGCATTAGAATAGGTTATGGGCATGGGATTTTTAAGTAATTGGATTGTTTACATTATCCATATTAGTCCAATGAATTGGATTGTTGGAATGGTAAACAAATAATACCTGCTTAACATTCCAGCGAACCAATTTACTGGATGTGGATGTATTTATCGATATTGTGTTTGGTGAATATCAATCTGCTTTTAAATTGGTTTTTGCATACAGATGACGTATTGTATTATCCTATCCTATACCTACTTAAATATATCAATTATAGAAGCGAGATTCATTTGCTCGATTTGAAAAAGTTAAAGGAGAAGGATACGTGTTCATACAATATTAGGCCCGGATGTAAAAAGATAAAAGTGGTGTCAATTAATGGGTCTATAAATTATCAGCCAATCACAAAAAATTCCATGATTTTTTCAATCTGTGAGCAGAGATATAAAAGATTTAGTACTTAATAGAGAGGTTATGTACCAACCTATACTAAACAGCTTATTTTAAGGGCGATTGCTATTTAATAGTTATCCGTGTCCAGTATGTTAGGAAAAGTCGTTCACGTTAAGGAATATCAGAAGTCCGTACAGAGAATGCAGCCGTCGAGGAATATATAAACAAAACAATAAAAAATACTCAAATCACACACACACTAAACGATACGAGAACCGAGTGACCGATCATAGATTAGGATTCAAAATCTGTCACCAGTCACTGTCAGCATAGATTAAAAATATAGTTGCCATACTATTTACCGATATTATGATTTCTATTTATTTTGTTGATATTTTATTTTTTGCTGTTGACATTATGTTAATGTATTTAATTTAATAATTATTATGATTAAATCGGTTGTCTGGTGCAAGACTTTTTATATTACATTATTTGAAGTCATTAACGTTAATCGATTATAGTAATCAACAACTAATCTAATTCGTGACTTAAACTTATTTTGAGATTTCTCGTTTTCCAGATTGTAAATTGGGTAAATTTTTTACAGTTTGAAATAGTAAAATATAACGCTTTTTTAAACCATATCTCAACTTATTACAATCAGGCCCAGAAATCCCCATCTCCTTTTGAGCATAATGCGCGGTCGTGGCAGTTTTTGATCCCTCAAATATAATTAAGAATATAAATGGGGAATGATAATTTCGAATCGAATAATAATCATGCAGTGGGATTCAAACCAGCACCTTACCACTTACCAGCACTCTACCACTACGGGGTAAGCTACGAACGAAACACACTGGCACATCAAATTTAAGATTTCGGCTTGTCTAGAAACATGGCCCATTGATATGTTCACAGTTATGTGATTTCATATTTGAGATTAATTTACGCTTTGCTATAAAATGTTATAATTTCAAATTGTTCTTCTATATGGGCTGTAGGTTGAATTAGTATACTCAAATTTAATACTAATTGTATGAAGAAGAATATTTTGTTTTTGCTAACCTACATGTAACTAATTAGCTAGTTTAGTTTTAGTTAAAAACAATGCCGATGCAATTAAATGATGTAATTTATTTAGCACAAGAGTATTAACATACACTTGTACAACTTACAATGCAACAGTATAGTTTACTACAATATTTAAGTAACAAGAAGAAGAAATACACTTTATTGCAAAAGGAATATAAACAGAACAATATGCATAGAACAATATTTTGCAATTGGCGGCCTTATCACCAAAAGCGATCTATTCCATGCAACCTATTTGTGTTGAATTGACTAGATTTTTTTATCAATGGATAAAGGTTTGTTAGTAAGGCTTAACTAACTAACCTTTATCCATCTGTGACTCAGACCACACGGATGGACTAGTACTAAACTACTAATTTGAAAAAATTTGAAAAAATAAAAAAAAATAATAATAAATTTAAAAATAGTACCAATACAAATTTTAAATTTAGTACTATTATATTAAAACTTGAAGACGCCTAATAATTTTATTAGAAGGCTCGCAACTAGTCGCTTAACTTTAGCGTCAAATACTTGATACATAGGGTTCGGGGCACAGATCCAGAATTCTAGAAAGACTGTATCACTGGCACGGAATACAGGCACAGGATCACGGATAGCCCTAGCTAAACCGCGGCTTTCTCTAGTTACTTATGTATATGGACGACCCGCAGAAAAAAGAAACTCTACCGCATAATTTCGAGTAGGTATTAAAATTTAAATAAATTTGTTTTGTGAACAAAGGTATTACAGGTTGTTACATATATATCAATAGTTCATTCCGTGTTCCACCTGTAGGCATACAAATTTATTCAAATATCATGAAGAATACAATGTCAATATAAAAGAAAAAAAATGTAAAGAAAAAAATGTCACAAAATTTATCATTTAGAAATAAAAATAAATACCAACAATGTCAAAAAAATATATTATTACTACTACTACCAAAATAATATGGTGTAATTGTATAATATAATTAAAACTGCAAGTAAAATATATCATTTACATTATTACTAATGTATGATACTTATGTATGATATATTTTTGACGGTCACCATAGCCTAGTTGGTAGTGCTCCTGCCTACGAAGCTGGTGGTCCTGGGTTCGAATCCCGGTAAGTGCAAATATTTGTGTGATGAGCACGAATATTTGTTTCTGAGTCATGGATATTTTCTATGTATATAAGTATTTATCTATCTATATAAGTATGTATATCGTCGCCTGGTACCCATAGTACAAGCTTTGCTTAGTTTGGGGCTAGGATGATTTGTGTGACATTGTCCCCAGATATTATTATTATTACTGAAAAATAATAATAATGCAATGTTTGATTATAATTTATTTATAATCTACATTGCAAATAATAAATATGTTTGTTTATAAATTTTGATAGTATGTATCGCCTCATTTAGCAGATGGATTGCCGAAAGCCTTCTGATAGTCATAGAGTACTCAGCGAGATGCTGCTGCCCGTTCTTCGTTAAATAGGTTATTGTACTGTGGGGGCACGGTCGGTACACAATGGGGTGTTGATATTTGTCCCCTTAGACACACAGCCCAATAAGGCAGACCAATGACCTTGTGAGGGTCGAGTGAGGACAGCGGAAGAAATCACTGAGAGAAGCCTGTGTCTATTGTCCAACTGTGAACAACGTAGCAGTGACTGTACATCAGGTGTGTGTGTATAGGCTTTCCTTGTTTTTCAAATTTGATTCTTTTACAGGACTACTATTCTCTGGGTCTGCTTTGTATCAGTGAAATGCATGCGTTTAAAGAAATAAACATCATGATTAATATATATATATATAAAAAAAAAAAAATATATATATATATATATATATATATATATATATATATATATATATATATATATATATATATATATATATATATATTTCTTAGAATAAATAACTAAAGATACACAAATTTATATTCTAGTTATAATAGTTTTAATGTGATTGCTTTTTTCCCAAAGCTTCTCCCTGTCATGACCTAATATCGATAAGTCCCGCAAAAACCAAGCTGTTTACTTAAGACCCTACTCTTAGCAAACGACCTTGATGTTTGCGTCCTTGTGCGTACATCGGAATTTCGCGTTTCTTAGGATATTACGCAGACATCTCGCACATATATTTTAGATGTAAAATAATTGTATGCACATTCTAAGTGATTCAGTTATGTAAAATTAATACACTCGGGCCATAAAGTGATTTTGATATTTTTCTGTTAAGTAAATCTCTCAGTTTAGCCCGAAGTCTGGGAGTTGGTGGCATTACGTCATCCTGCCCCGGAGAGCACGTTATTCTGTCGGTTTTTTACCTGACCTCTGTTTGGTCGTGTTGCTAGCCATCCCATCCCATCAATATTAATACTCTCAGAATCAAAATTTACGGACCTATCTTGGATGTACGATATGCTACGGCTCGCCTGTGTGGGCTGACAGGGCTACCATCGGGGTTGCTTGCCGTAAATTGCTACAAAGCCAACGATTGGCGTTGAAATTTTTGTAAAAAGCGTGTAGAACAGTCAGTAGAGAGGCCCTACCTATACTAGCGGGTGTACTTCCGGTTGATCTTGAAGTACAAATATGTGCTTTTATCTAGGCGTGATAACTTTGAAAATAATTATCACCACGCGACGTTAATGACGAAATGTTTAATTAATGGAAATGAAGAAGGAATATATCAACTAAGAGTCGCTACTTGCATAAATTTTTCCCGAACGTTCGCGAATGGTTAAATAAAATTGGCAAATCATAGATCACCACGTGGCACAATTTATTACTGGACAAATATGGAAATTTTAAAGTAAATTGTTTAGTTTCAAATTTATACCTACACCAATCTGTATTTACTCAACTTCTTATTGCGAATATGAACGAACCGTCACTTTGGGAGTGTGATCTCTGGCAAAAGAAGTGTGATATTATGTTAAACAGCTTACCACCACAATGTCAGGAGTAGTTTATTATACAGGTCTTGTAACAACAAAGAACGACTTCCGTGCGCTCAATGCGCAGAAAAACATTATTAAGATAAATATTCTAAAATATACAAAATATTTTTTGTAAAGACCACTAAATATGGAAAACCAGTTTTACTGACGTGTAAACTTTTGGTAGTTTAAACTTAATCCCACATAATGACCGCTGCGCATTCTGTGAAAGTACCAACAATGATTTTAAATAGTATAAAATATTTAAATGCAAGATCAATAGCTGGATTCTGGGCCTTAAGAGCATTTTAAAAAAGGGCCGTATCAAAAAGCTTATAAAACACGCAATATTCACATATTTAAATTATGTATAAGTTATTGCAGGTTACCTACATACTAAACGGAAGTCTGTTATTATTATTTTGAGAGGAAATGATTGAAAACTCAAATTATTTCTATATTTGGACCTGTTTTATTGAAATTGTTGCGCATAGTCGAATAAATATAATACAAAAGTCCGTTTCATAATGAACATTTATATGACTTTCGAAATTGGCCTTTTCTTTCGGACAGCAACTAAATATAGCTTCGAGAAAAAACGTGCCTCAGTTGAAATCACGGCGGGAAACCTTACAATGTAATCAATAAACTTACAATCCCATAAAAACGTCGTTTAGATATGAACCATTCCGAAACTGATAGGACATTTGATACACGTACCTTAGCTCAAGGATGACAAATTGGAGATAATATATTGTACTATCACTCTGGACCTATTCTCATATGTTCTTCATAGATCCACTTGTACAACAGTGGCGATGAGTAATTCGTCTTATAAGTAAGGCCGATTTATTACAAGAAGAAGAATGCTATATATGATTCAGAATTTAATGAATTGGGGTAGAAACCTTAGGACCATGGGGCCCAAGCGCACATTTAATATTTCAGGAAATAGCTAAACGTTTGATCAACGCTTCCCATGATCAGAGGGCTGGACTATTCTTGGGTCAGAGGATCAGCATTGCCATCCAAGGTGGCAATGCGGCCAGCCTTCTGGGCACTTTTCCCATAAGCGATGCGGAGGGATTATTGGACGCCTTTTAGGGTAAATAGTGTATCTGTAGTTTATCTGATTTTTAGCTTATAATTTGATTTTATTTAATTTAATTATTTACTATTGAATAAATACAGTTATATAATTAATAACTTTCAATGAGTCGCCGAAGCGTAATGAATGCTGATATAAAAACGATGATAAACTTTTTTTGATATATTTTTATGTCATAGGCACTAACGAGCAAGCATGTTACTTGATGGTAAGTGATCACCGGCGCCCACAATCGGTACAGTCTACACCATGTAGAAGTAAAAAAAAATTGCCTTAGTAATAAATAGTCTCAATAGAGATTAGCCTGCGCGGTACATATTATAGTGCACAAGTGTGTGCGCAATCACAGGAGCACTTTCTATTCTATCACTCTCATGATTCGACACGACTGCAAAGAAGTCATGTCCAGGACCGATGGCGTTACGTGCTCTCCGAGGCACAGGGGTATATTATCGACACCTCCCAGACTTCGGGCTGATGCAGAGAAATTTTTCTTTTTAGAGAAATGTCGTAAGCCACTTCGTTTTTCTTTTTTATACCACACCGTCACCTCATGGTAAGTGATCACCGCCGCCCATGGACACTCGCAACACCAGAGGAGTCACGGGTGCATTGTCGGCCTTTAAAAGAGTCAGCTAGCCAGTCTTGTAGACCCTTCTCTCCACCCCGATGAGCTCTGGCGACCTTACTCACACGCAGAAACACAACATTACGTTATTAATGTTATTATTATTACGGAATGTCTTCTGTAAGGTGTACTACCACAGTCAGGCTGCTATTTGATCGAATGAACGCTGTGCCCTACTTCTCTTTGAGTGTGCCGACTATGGTTTTATATAGATATTAGATACGTTGATATCTACGGTAACAGACAGAGTAGATATACGTATTTTTCCTGTTATAGTATATGACGGCGTTTACGTCAAACGTCAGGTTGACAGGACTGTCAATGTCAACCTAGCGAAGCGTCATTATCGATGGTAGTGTGGGCGGCCATCTTGAAGTCACTTTTGAACGAGACGGCGCCCGCGCACCACCCTTGTGACGAATCGCTGAGAATCATCGCCATCACGATATTTTAAGATTTAGTTTGATTGATTTTACGTTGTAGTAATCACTAAACATCTAATTAAATCGTGATTCTTGTGAATTACGTTGATTGTAATTTGAAGTAATTTATTTCTGTTCCGCCCTCACCTACCCATAAAATTATAAGAGGATGAGTTGTGGTGAAGAGCCTTCAAGCCGTCCTGCCTCCACATCAGGCGTGGGATCAAGAACCGAAGATAAGCCACATGGTTAAGATATTTTTCGAAAAATGTTTGAGCTAGAAAATAGCCGGATGTTGAGTCTGATGGAAGCGATTTAAAATCAAGTGAGCGCCCACAATATAAAGCAACTCAAATTAGACCCCAAACTGACACAAACGCACGTGCTTGGGCATACTGTTGACCTTTGTTTCGGTGAAAATCATTTATAATAGCTATGGTGCGCTGAAAAGCACGGCGTCTCAGTGGCTATCACAAATATCGTTCCTTGAGATGCGGTGGTTGCAGATTCGAGTTATTTACTCCACGGAATGATAGTGTTGAATCACCCGCGACTGACCTCATTAACCTGCAAAATAGCAAACGCAAGGAAAACGAATATCTGTGCGTGACCATACATAAAATGGACAAATATGAGCGAAGACTACATTGCTGTCCACTGCACTGTCACATTCGTCAAAATTCCACAACCACCTGCAACGATTAGCCTTCAATACGGAGATCATTACGAGAAAGAAGCTGCAGCGAGAATTGAAAACGTCTACTTTAGGAAAGGAATGCGCCTCAAGTAGCTGAATATAATTGTGTACACGCAAAATGATCCGAAACTGTATCGTTCTTAATGTGGTTTTATAGTGTTTTTAAATTGTTTTTTAAAGTGCTCTTAAAGTGTTTTCAGTGCGGCAAGCTAGGACATGGTGCATGTGAGTGTCGTCCGAAAAAGAGTAGGTCAACAACGCCGGCAGCGATGACGTCTTCTGCGACCAGAAACCAGACATCGCTGCTGTTTACGCTGTGGCCATTTAGCTTCGAAGTGCAACCGTGGGAATAAACAACGTGATCACAAGAGAAGCCCGTTAACGTCTACGTCGTTAACACACCAGAGAGGACATTTTGGTGAGTAGTTCCATTTTTATACGTTTCTAGAGCTGATTGCTCACTCATGACTCATGAGCTACAGACGGCTTATAAATTTCTAGCAAAACTGTTTTATAATGTTGTTAACTATTCTTGTAGCTTACAAATTTCAACACAGATGGAGATCGATAATATTTCATTGTTTTTCATGGACAACCAAATCGTCGTTTACGTTATGATATCATGATTTAACGCGAGACTTAAAAAAACGGCCACACGTGCCGGCCACGGCGGCCAGTCTTAGTGGAGATTGGCCAGTTTAGTAGGACGTATTATGGTGCACGGGTGTCCGTGCGGGAATGGGGGGCGCTTTATGTTCCATGACTCTCGTGATCCGATGGGTCAACTTACGGCGCGACCGATGAGGGGTCGGACTCGGGACTTACGGATTTGCGTGCTCTCCGAGGCACGGGGGTGTAATGCTGCCAGCTCCTGAGAAGTTTCTTTTTGCGGATAAGTCCCAAAATCATTTTTTTTGGCCCGAACCGTGTTCGAACCCAGCACCTCATTGACGGCTACCGCTGGACCAACGAGGTGGGCAAATACGACCTGTAATAAACTGACATTTTATCTGTCTTAAATAGTAAACCTTTGTGACGCGACTGAATTCAATATTGATTTGGTTTCTCTCAATAATTATGTAGTTCGTAGTGCTCTTGCAATTATTTGATAGTCCGTTTGCCACCGGAGTACCTACTACTTTGCTAATAATACCCCTATGACGACGTTCCGATGTCCTAATAGATTAAGTCCAAACTGCGCTAGTTTAGTGTGATGTGATAAAAAGTAAACTAATTGCATGAGGCAAATTTTATTCGAGCTAGTTTGTCACTATTCTCCTCTCCTTACCTTCTGGTAAAGGAAGGCACTGAAGCGATAGAATGTGTGTCAACTACCGTATGCTTGATGATAATATAGTGTCCGATAGGTTTCCGCTACCCCTCATATCTGACCAGATTGATCGATTACATGGTGCGCGATATTCACATTGAAATCTTTGATTTGCCTGACGTAGACAACCCCGACGTGAACCCTTACGACATAGACTTAGACTTACAAGTAATGACAAAGGGGATGGACGTTCGTGTTAATGTGTCATTATGTGGTATGAAGGTCGCTCAGACCGCTGGTACCTCCATGGTATTCGTAGGCTTAGGTGGAACATCGGGCTTCATTTCCCGTCTCAGTGCGTTTGGCGGCCGAGGTGTCAGCGATCTCTGAATGGGTACCGGATGGAGGTAGCCCACGCGATGACGATAGAGGCTTGTGTGTTGAGATGTAGAGTATTACATACCGAATTATAGCTCACGAAAATGATTTAAGTGTTTTTCATTTAGTGGAAATTTGTGTGGGAATGTGAGTGAAGGTGTGATTTGACTGATCGTTTATACTTTGTTAAATGTTTGCGACTACAGCTAAGATTATTTATTTGGAATAAAATGTTTGATCATCCCGGCCGTTGAGTCCGTAGTCCATATTGACTTTTCGAGAATGCTTAGCGGGAAGAACGACCGGAAGTAGAATTAAAACTGACGGTTTTACGAAATACGTTTTACTCGCACATACCACGTCTGTTAAATGCAACGCGTGCACTCCAAAAAGGAGTTTACCTTTTTGGCTCGCCAAAAAGAATCATCGCAGATCAAGGTCGTCAGAGCTCATCGGGGTCGGGGGAAGGGTCAGCAACACTTGTTTGCTGACTCTTAAAGGCCGGCAACGCACCCGCGACGCCTCTGGTGTTGCGAGTGTACATGGACGGCGGTGCTCACTTACCGTCAGGTGACCCACTTGCTCGTTCAAGTCAAGTCAAAAATTATTAATTCCGTAAAAATTTAACATTTATGTGTTGTCGCTGCCCATATAAAAGAAAATCGCGTCTAACGTTTTAAATGAAGTAGAGGCCGAGACGGCGTCTGATCACGTAGAAAATACTTCGTGCTCAGATAATAATAACGAGTTATTAGACTATCACGACACCTTGGCCGTATGCCCAGACACTGGATCGGCTGACTTAAACACTGTCACTGCAAACTCAGATACCCCGAGCGTATACTCAGAACCTGATACATGGGAGGCCCTTCATGAAGTTGAAGTGCACATTTAACAGGACAATACTACAAACTATCGTTACATTATTGTAACCTTCATATTATTATGATAAATTGTTACAATGGTTGATCCTGGGCGAAGAAGCGTTGTCCTGACCATTCCAGGTGAGTAGTTAGAGGGTACACCTCACTCGTCATAGACGATAGACGAAATGCGTCGTCTGATTCATTTCTGGTTGACTTGTTACATTGATTTATTTAGCGTCATCTGACGAAATTTGTCGTCCAAGTCGAGTCCCTCGAGAGGGTAGACTTGTCCTGGATGATCGCTTGTTATATCCGAGACGAATTGTGTCGTCCGAGTCAGTTGCCTTGAGAGGGCTGACTTGTCATGGATGATCGCTTGTTATATCCGAGACGAATTGTGTCGTCCGAGTCAGTTGCCTTGAGAGGGCTGACTTGTCATGGATGATCGCTTGTTATATCCGAGACGAATTGTGTCGTCCGAGTCAGTTGCCTTGAGAGGGCTGACTTGTCATAGATGATCGCTTGTTATATCCGAGACGAATTGTGTCGTCCGAGTCAGTTACCTTGAGAGGGCTGACTTGTCATCGATGATCGCTAGTTATATCCGAGACGAATTGTGTCGTCCGAGTCAGTTGCTTTGAGAGGACTGACTTGTCATGGATAATCGCTTGTTATATCCGAGACGAGTTGTGTCGTCCGAGTCGGTTCCCTCGGGAGGGCTGACTTGTTCTGGATGCTTGCCTGCTAAGTGTAAGACGAATTGTGTCGTCCGGGTCACATCCTTGTTAGGATTGGCTTGTCTAGATGTTCACAAGAACGAAAATGTGCTGTATTGGCTAATCATAACTGGCTAAATTCTAGCGAGTTATGATATCTAATGCGTTTGTCGACTGGTCTTACTGAAGTGTAGTCCGAGTCACACCTCACGGTTGGCTAAGCGATACACTTGCCTGGTTAGTCAAAGTCATTAAATGTTTTTAGTGTTTGTATACTGATGAAAATGATTAAGTCAGGATGAGCGAACGGACTATGCAGTTATCTTTGTTTGTTTCAGATAAATCGCCCGAGGATGGTCGTACGTCAGTCCGGCCGTGACGGCGTTTACGTCAAACGTCAGGTTGACAGGACTGTCAATGTCAACCTAGCGAAGCGTCATTATCGATGGTAGTGTGGGCGGCCATCTTGAAGTCACTTTTGAACGAGACGGCGCCCGCTCACCACCCTTGTGACGAATCGCTGAGAATCATCGCCATCACGATATTTTAAGATTTAGTTTGATTGATTTTACGTTGTAGTAATCACTAAACATCTAATTAAATCGTGATTCTTGTGAATTACGTTGATTGTAATTTGAAGTAATTTATTTCTGTTCCGCCCTCACCTACCCATAAAATTATAAGAGGATGAGTTGTGGTGAAGAGCCTTCAAGCCGTCCTGCCTCCACATATATATTACATAAATTCCCGTTCAATGAAACATAAGTGTTGTAGGTAAGCTTTGTAGGTTGGAGATGACATTTTTTTTAAAGTCAACGCCTGCACAAGGTAATCTAATCCTTGTGTTGCAGGGTACATAACAAACATATAGTAGACGGACACAAATTACATGCAGACTCAGAACAACTATATATGGGTCACACAAATAGTTGTCCGGCGCGGGACTCGAACCTGCGACACGAAGAGGCGAGGCGATTGTCTTTCCGCCGCTGTGCTAGCGCTACACGTGCAGTCGACATCTATCAATGGTTTTTGTAACAGGGCCACATTATATGGGTTCAAAGAAGACCCACGCGGGGTAAGGCCCCCCACGTACTAGGCAGCCAGGCTGCGGCAGCAAGTAAAAAATATAACGTTGTATGGGAGCCGGCGCACTAGTCAGCCAATAATTCCCGGCTGCCAATACAACGTGCCTGTTTGCACGGCAGCCAGAGCGTGTGTAGGCGAATGTATGTGGGCGCCGTCAGTTCCAGCGCACTAGTTGTAGCAGCCAGACGTATTTTGGGTTCAGAATCCACATCCACGGAATGATCTCGAATAGTCGTCGATTGGCTGCGCAAATACACTGGCTGCGTAGCCAGGCTGCGGCAGCAAGTACAACATATAACGTTGTATGGGAGCCCGAGCACTAGGCAGCCAATGATTTCGGGCTGCCAATACAACGCGCCTGTTTGCATGGCAGCCAGAGCGTGTGTAGGCAAATGTATGTGGCCGCCGTCAATCCTGGCGCATTAGTTGTAGCAGCCAGACGTATTTTGGGTTTCCGAATCCATGTCCACGGAAGGATCTCGAATGGTCGTCAATAGGTTCCGCAAATACACTGGCTGCGTAGCCAGGCTGCGGCAGCAAGTACAACATATAACGTTGTATGGGAGCCCGCGCAATAGGCAGCCAATGAATCCCGGCTACCAATACAACGCGCCTGTTTGCATGGCAGCCAGAGCGTGTGTAGGCAAATGTATGTGGCCGCCGTCAATCCTGGCGCATTAGTTGTAGCAGCCAGACGTATTTTGGGTTTCCGAATCCATGTCCACGGAAGGATCTCGAATGGTCGTCAATAGGTTCCGCAAATACACTGGCTGCGTAGCCAGGCTGCGGCAGCAAGTACAACATATAACGTTGTATGGGAGCCCGCGCAATAGGCAGCCAATGAATCCCGGCTACCAATACAACGCGCCTGTTTGCATGGCAGCCAGAGCGTGTGTAGGCGAATGTATGTGGCCGCCGTCAAACCTGGCGCATTAGTTGTAGCAGCCAGACGTATTTTGGGTTCAGAATCCACATCCACGGAATGATCTCGAATAGTCGTCGATTGGCTGCGCAAATACACTGGCTGCGTAGCCAGGCTG
Organism: Pseudoips prasinana; assembly: GCA_951640165.1. Lineage (NCBI taxonomy): Eukaryota > Metazoa > Arthropoda > Insecta > Lepidoptera > Nolidae > Pseudoips > Pseudoips prasinana. The sequence continues at coordinate 31,368,992 of OX621243.1, read as the reverse complement.
CGGCAGCAAGTACGACATATAACGTTGTATGGGAGCCCGCGCAATAGGCAGCCAATGAATCCCGGCTACCAATACAACGCGCCTGTTTGCATGGCAGCCAGAGCGTGTGTAGGCGAATGTATGTGGCCGCCGTCAAACCTGGCGCATTAGTTGTAGCAGCCAGACGTATTTTGGGTTCAGAATCCACATCCACGGAATGATCTCGAATAGTCGTCGATTGGCTGCGCAAATACACTGGCTGCGTAGCCAGGCTGCGGCAGCAAGTACGACATATAACGTTGTATGGGAGCCCGCGCAATAGGCAGCCAATGAATCCCGGCTACCAATACAACGCGCCTGTTTGCATGGCAGCCAGAGCGTGTGTAGGCGAATGTATGTGGCCGCCGTCAAACCTGGCGCATTAGTTGTAACAGCCAGACGTATTTTGGGTTTCCAAATCCATATACACGGAAGGATCTCGAATGGTCGTCAATAGGCTGCGCAAATACCCCGGCTGCCGCTTGTAAATCATATGCTAAATTAAGTTTAGATTAAACACGTGCTTGTTTCAGAATATTGATGCAATATCAACATAAATTTCGGGAACCTTCTATTAAGGCCTTGTCGCCAGAAATGTAATATTACCGGGGAAATGACAAAGCCGACGTGACTAGCCAACAATGCACGATTCGTTAGCGGAATTGTTGGCGTTATAAGATGGACGATTTATCTTCCAGCCATATCTTGTCACGCAAGATTTGATGACGATGGCCAACTATGCCTTAGTTTCCACCCTTTTACCAATGCCTAACCTTTATCTTGAACCAAAGTTAAATAAATATATAAGTGTCTCATTATTATTTAAAATAATGAATGGTTCAACGGATGTCACTGAGCTGGTGAACAAAATAGGCTTTCGCGTACCCTCAGCATTCCTATGACAACATAATATATTGCATCCCTACCACCTAAAATAACTATAGACAAAAATCTTTTTTAAAGATAGACAAGCGCAGAGTCGACATCGATATAATTCCCACAAGTGTCTCAAACCTAAAAAGGACTATGTGCAACAATTTCTTTGAGTCACAGTGGTTTTAGAAGATTGTTTAGATTTTTATATAGTAATTTAGTAATATGATGTTTATTAACTTTTAACTGGCCATATTTTATATAATCTCCGGAATTTGTGTAACTAATTAGCTGTAAGTTTTCGAAATTGATAGGTTAAATAAAATGGTACTCCGGTCCAGATTAAATTAATTCAATGTATCAATGTATGATCAATTGATCAGGTTCTATGATTCAGATAAAGCACTAATAGACGTTTTGAAAAGACGCAGGAAGTTTTTAACAGTCTTATTTTTCTTCTAGGACGTACCTGGTACCTTATCATTTAAATCTGAGGTATTCCTCGAAGCGCTATCATTTTGAGGCGCTACTAATGAGGCGCTCCTGTTTTATTCCTCGGAGCGCTACTTTTAGTAGCGCTCCGAGGAAAACATTGAGCTTGCTTTGGCATTGCTTTCGGCACTATAATGAAATAATGACCAATGTTATTGTGTATTCAAAGAGTAAATGTTATTCAAAGAAGATGATATTATATATATATATATATATAATGATGATAATATGATATTTAATAATTTTTATAATTATTTTCTGTAAAATAAACACTCCATTTAAAAGACACGAAATAAAGGATAAATGTTCGTTCTTTTATATTTTACAGGTGAGTGAATAGTTTGATTTATTATTTTTAATGGATAAAGTAAATGCCTTTGTAAATAAATATTTTATATTTACCAGAAAAACGCAAATAGGTTTTTATTTACATTTCCCTAATCCATATATAAGGAAATAATATTTCTAGATACAGACGCTAACACATCCAGCTATATCATGATTTTCAGCTTTATCACATAAGTATAAGGTTCACTTACAATTGGGGAAATTTGTCAGTTTGGGGTAGCTTGATGTGCTGGCGTATATATAAATATTTAGATATGCGGCTTGTATGAAAACATTTAGAAATATAATTTAAGATGTATCTAAATATTAATCTTGGCTAGCTTATTTAATTTAATATCAAAGAGATTATTTTATATGTAGGTTTAATAATCGAAATTTAAATATTGACATATATTTTACTACATCTTGTCCAAATGGTAGCCATTATTAGATGTCGTATATAAGAAAGAAAACAAGTTATAATGGAAACACGCACTTTGACCACCAGACTCCCAGGATGAAAATCTCGCAATCTCTTTTGAATAGAATACAACAATAACATCTTATTGTATATACCGAATAGATATTAATGTTGGTAAAATGTACAATATTTTCTTTGATGAAAGGCTGAAAGCCTACATCTATGTATGATAAAAAATGCGAATAGAATCTTTACACAGAAGTCTAATACTGTGTGCCATTGAATTCAATTTAAGGAGGTTTAGCGGATTACAGTACAAACGGCTAGTCCAGACATCGAGTTAACTGTAGGGAATAAGTTGTTTCACAAAACTGTATGCTTAGTATACAAGATTTGCCCAAAGCCTAAGCTCCAAAATATAAACCCTTACTTATCCCCTACTTATTCCCTTTATTTTCAGATAAATATTAAATCGATTGTAAGTATCAAATATATGGAAATAAATTCACTTTTTGTAAAGCTAATTCTGTTCTTGAGTAAACTTGGCAAGATATAAATTTGGAAGTGTGTTCTCTTGCATAACGAGTGTGATATTATGTAAAACTAGCTGTGTCCCGCGGTTTTACCCGCGTTAAATTTTATAAATTATCGCAGCTCCTCCCCCGTAGGTGATAGCGTGATATTATGTAGCGTATATGTTGACCCGACCTCTTAGTAATATTCATGCAAAATTTTAAGTAAATCCATGCAGTACTTTTTGGGTTTAGCCCGGACATACATACAGACAAACAGACACACAGACAAAAATTCTAAAAACTATATTTTTGGCTTTGATATCCATTGTAGATCACGCCCCAAGTATCCTTTAAAAAAAATATTCAATGTACAGTTTTGACTTTCCTACGATTTTATTATATGTATATATATAACTTGCAACCGATATCTGGAGTAATTATCTGTATTATAAACTTGGTCGTAAACTCACTATCTTATCTTCTTTATATGTTTAGTGTTATGACGATGTATCTATTATAATAAATTAGGAGTGACGTTGTTAACATAGGTCAAATTACAACATGTTGTGAGATGTTACAGACAGGCAGATGTTATGCCGAGAGGCGTACAAATACTGTATGTAATTAACATTAATGAATACTTTAACTTATAATATTACAGACACATTAGTTACAATAATTAAATTAAATATAAAAATGTCAAAATATGTATTGCATGTCATATTAATTTTAAAGTCTAATAAATCAATAATTGTCAACGTAGGTGAGTTGATAACCAATTCTTTGAGGCAGTAATTGTAGAATTGTGGTCCAAATAATCATTTAATTTGTAGTTACATTTACTTATCAAAATTTTAAATAATTCTTTTTTGAAATTGTCGAGATTTAATGATTTTATTTTTTCAGGTTTTTTATTAAATATTATTTTGGTCGTACAAAAGGTACTTTTACTCATCAGCTTAGTTTTACCATATATGACTTCCAGTTTTGATTTTATTATTTATTATTTCTGACTCCTTGTTTCTTTCAGATTAAATTATGTGCGGGATCCACAGTTGTAGTGATTTTTGGAAGCATGCTTGTGTCATTTCACTATGTGACACTGTTGATCCTGACTAACTGGAGTTACAGTGATAGGTAAGAGGGTGCCACTACTCCCAGACTAAGAATTAAACATTTATAAATTCACGAAGAACCGGAAACGAACCAAACGTATTACGCGAATTTACATATAAATCGTGAGGTACCCCATTGTTTCAAACCGGAATATACAATATATTCTGGTATAAAACAATGGAATATTTGATGGTTAAATATTTTTAAATTAGATGCTTTTAATTTTATTCAGATTTATTTTATTACCATTTTAAATAATTATAAAATTATATATAAATAATTATAGTGATTTTGCTGAATTCTGGCTATGGCTGCCAAATAAAATTTAGACTAGTTATACAACACATATCATAGTACACTAATATTAAACACAGATGCACTGTCTATTCCACAACTCGCATTATGATATCTGACGCAGAATTGAAGGCTATCGGCGTGTTGACAAACTATTATTTTCTACCATGTTATATTTTTATCATGATCCAATAAGGAACCTGAACAATTTATTGGTCAAGTTATCAAATTTTCTAGTTCTCAAAAATTATAGTAAAAATACTTGAGAGGTGTCAAGGGACACCCGGATGGAACGAAGTTATTTCTTATTATTTATTATGTACAAAAAACCTGTATACACCCAACAAAAATAATCGTCGCGACACCACACTATTCAATGCGAAATAGAAATGAAAATATTTGGCTTGCTTTCTATAAGAGTGAGAGAGAGAGACAGACAGAGAAACATGCGCACGCCGCACAGCTGCAAAAAGTGTCGCGACAACTTTTCGTAAGAATTTTTTCCGTCTAGCCCCCTTTCACAACGCGCGGTAAGGAACTTCGTTCCAAAAATTATAATCATAAAATTATAGTATCTTCATAATCATCCTCATTACAGCTGAAAGAAGTCCAATGCTGGACAAGCCTCCCCGAAGATTCAGCTTAGAGATAAAGCCACGCTTTGCAGATGGGTTGACGATCGCAGTAAGATGGTCATTGTACTCAGAAAGAAGCTGCTGCCCGTCCTCTGGTAGATATTCTTCCGGGTCGACTTCTACGCCCCCCCACGGAATGAGATGGGCGATAATGTTCCGATATTCATCGCCGTTACCACAAAGTTCTCGCTATTTATTTCATTCGCTAGCAAGTTCGAAACATTACATTTTTCCCGTGTTCAATGCGTGTTTTGTTATTCCGTAATCGTTCACTTAGTTAGTTGAGTTTGACCTACTTCGATATGTAACTCGGTAACTTTGTAGCGATAAAGTATACACTTAAATCCTAATATTTTTCCGACCATCAGAATACGAATCTGTCGGGACATATTTTGGTAGAATAGTCATATAGGTCAAGCAAGCTATAGTAACATATAATATGAAATTAACAAAAATATTGAGCATAGCTTAAGAAACTTTATATGTCTATCAAACTGAAATACGCGTAGAATATGAAGTTATAAAATAGATTAATTAATCATTAACATGTTCTTTTAAATCTGACGGGTTAAGATGGAATGGTAATATCATTACATCTATGATATTACCATTCCATCTTAACCCGTCAGAGGAATACCTAGCATCTCGCTGTGAACGCGTGTGCAAGTGTGGCGCAGCGGCTAAGACACTCGCCTCGCCGCTTCGTGTCGCAGGTTCGAGTCCCGCGCCGGACAACTATTTGTCTGACCCATAAATAGTTGTTCTGAGTCTGGATGTAATTTGTGTCCGTCTATTATATGTTTGTAAAGTACCCCGCGACACAGGGATTAGATTCCCTAGTGCGGGCGTTGTCTTAAACATAAAAAACGAACACTACTAAAACGTTAAACTACAGCTAAAATATACTTATTCAATGTTGTATGTTACAATGTGTACCCACTTAATATGAATAACATCACATTACTATTCATATCTGTTACCTCCCAAAATTATGACATATATATATTTTTTAACTGGAATAATTATAAATGCAATTAGTGGATATTTATTATACATACAGCAGACGCCACGTCAATTTATACACTTTGGCTTTGACACTGTCTTGATTGCTGCCTTTGATTGCCTCGTTGGTCTAGCGGTAGCGTGTTCAACCGCAGATAACAAGGTTCAAATCCCGGGTCGGGCCAAAAGTGATTTTGAGATTTTGCTGTAAAAAGAAAAAATTCTCAGTATCAGCCCGAAGTCTGAAAGTTGTCGGTCTTGTACTTGACCTCTTTCCGGTTGAGTTGCTAGTCATCCTATCAGAGGAAGTGCCTCAGTGTTTGCGTACACACTTGTGCACTATAATATGTCCCACGCAGATGGCTAGCCTCCATTGAGATTGGCCGCCGTGGCCGCAAGGCCGTGGCCGTGGCTAGGCGGATATGGAGTATGTGGCGTCACCGCGCTGATTGTACAAGACTTATTTGATACTAACCGCCATAGGGTATTCCTATTTGTAACCTATTTCAAAATGGATTAATTCTGTATTCATATTGTTCACTTATCAATTTGCCGAAACTAATCTAGTTTTATTTTATTTACGTAACAATGTCTCTGTTGTTTTCGAACAGATTTTCATAATTTTTTTGAAGGGCAAACTTATATGCACGGCACGGCTCAAGGCTCTGTATTAGGACCCCTTTTTTTTCTGTCGTACGCAAATGACTTGAGCACCTGTATCAGCCACTGTTCTTGTTACCAATTCGCAGATCTCAGGAAGCTTGTGATATGTTGCAATCTGATTTTAACATGCTCTCGAAATGGTGTCATGATGCTGGCTTGGTACTTAATTCGAATAAAACCAAATTGCTAATTATAAAATCTCCGCACCTTAAAGTTAATCTTCCAAATAAGCTACTTGCACACAGTCACAGCTGCTTGCATAGTAAATATAATGGGAAATGTAACTGCCCCAGTATAGAAGTTGTAGCATCTCAAAGGTATCTCGGTCTAGAAATTAATAATAAATTTAATTGGAGTAATCATGTTGAACATGTTTGTAATACATTGAGACAGTTCCTAGCCAATATTGTAATACTGAAAAACCGGATACCGTTCAAAATAAAACTTATGTTATATAACTCCTTAGCTGAATCGCATATTCAATACGGGCTGAGTAGTTATGGTCGAACATTCAAAACTTATCTTAATCAAATTTATAAATTGCAAATAAAAATTCTTAAAAATATCGTATCAAATAAAATTAAAATCCAATTCCATAATAATGATCATCAACTATTTAAACACTGTAAAATATTACCCATCCATACACAATTTAAATATGCATTTTTAAAAGAACAATTCTTTAATGAGAAATTAAAGGATAGAATTCAACACCCTGTATACACGCGTGCCGTCGTCGCACAAAACCGGCTTCGCACAGTCCGGGCAAACAATACGTACGGTGAACGCACATCTGGTTATTTAGTTCCTCGACTAATTAATGAGCTACCCTCCAATCTGCGTGATAAAATTACTATACATAATATTAAAGTAAGACTCAAGTCTTACTTCTTACAAATATTCTGACCAATCGGTGAAATGTACATGCCAAACTCCTGTAGATATCTGAGAATTGTATCGGCGTAGATTACCTGTAGCAGTAAGTACAAACCTTTGTGGTTTAAACATGCTATGTGCACTAAACAATTATCCTGTATTTTAAATAAATAAATAAAAAAAAGAAAAAAATAATATATACGTGCATTGATCACTTTTTGGTTGAGCAAAACCATGGAACTCGCGTCATAGTCACGTCACGCTTCCTATGAGCTATATGTGTACTGTCTATAGGTATGTGTGCTTTTTGGGTAAACAAAAAGCGTAAAACTCGCGTCATCGTCACACCACGCTCCCTATGAGCTATATGTGTACTGTCTATATTTATGTGTGCTTTTTGGGTAAACAAAAAGCGTAAAACTCGCGTCATCGTCACGCCACGCTCCCTATGAGCTATATTTGTACTGTCTATATGTATGTGTGCTTTTTGGGTAAACAAAAAGCGTGAAACTCGCGTCATCGTCACGTCACTCTACCCATGAGTTATATGTATTACTATTATATTGTAGATTATTTAAATTAGATGTGTAAAAAATAGTTTTCACTTCTATTGACAAAAGTAGTATATAGTTTCATGTAACTGGTTCAGTAGTTAGGGCGTGAAATTTTTAGGTGAAAACTTTGCTAAGCCTGCCTTTACCTTTCGTTTTTTTTCGTTTTCGTCCTTTAAAGTTTTGCTTACACGTTACCTTTACGTGAGAATTTTTCTTAATAATTGAGTGGGCAGTTTTTAATTGTTATTACTAACATTAGTTATTAAGATGTATCACTAACAAATAATATAGACTGTGTCTGAAATAAATGAATTATTATTTATTATTTAAAATTTTGCGTAGGTAGCAGTTAGTTTCAAATTTTTTATAATTGTCTAGCACTGTTTTTATATATCAGAGCGCGACAAACGAGCAAGTGGGTCACCTGATGGTAAATGATCACCGCCGCCCATGGACACTCGCAACTCCAGAGAAGTCGCGGGTGCGTTGCCGGCCTTTAAGAGTCAGCAAACAAGTGTTGCTGACCCCAATGAGCATTGGCGACCTTACTCACACTCGGAAACACAACATTAAATTATTAATGTTATTACTAACGAATGTCTTCTGTATGGTGGAGATAGTCCCCCAGTCGGGCTGCTCTTTGAACGAATGAACGCTGTGCCCTGCCTCTCTAAAACCTTATCAAACATTTATTTGGTTTTATTATTAGTGTTCCAATATACGAGGTTCAACATAATCTCCCCCTTGGAGCGGGCAAATGGTTTAATAATGAATTATTCTAGCCTAATGTTGGTATTATTATTTGAGGTATCTGATATCAGCCTTCTGACATAGTTTAACGGCTGTTGTCTATGGTGGCGGCGTGGTTTAATGACTATGGACAGTTTAACGTTGCCTTGGAAAAACGGACACGCTTTACAATTACGGGCACCAATCTAGAGATTCTCGTTAATCATTTACAGACAAGCGGTAGCGGTGATAGCATTTGTCTATCCGTTAAGGCGGTATGAGGCAAATCCCAAAAAATGTGTGAGTCTCTTGATAGAGACTCCGACAGTTTTTTTTGGGATGGTCCCCTATAGATTATATTTTCTATGTAACCGAACATAAAATATAATTATTCAAAATTTTCTTTTTCTTTCTATATTTACTCAAACACAGTAATAAAAACACAAATATCTTAACATTTTGGTTATGGTTGGAAAATTATGAAAGTATTATAAATGCAGTGGAAATGAAAGTCATGAGAAGTATAAAAAGGAAAAACTGACGTAAGAGAGCGTTGTACTGTGAAAGAGAATATAGTAAAAAATAAATAAAAAAAGGTATGTTGAGATGGGTTTGGAATTTAAAATGGGTAAATGATAATTAACAACAAAACTAAACCTGTGTGAATGGTACAACTGGAAGGGGAAGATCACGTTGATCACGTCGTTTCTGACGAAATCGGAAATGTTCTCAAGAAAGACCAGGTGAGGAGTATCCTAAACCAGCGCGCATGTATGAAGAATATAATGACAGTAAATGAAACATAATAGGATACAAGAATCGAGACAAATGGAAATCCGTTGTCTCTTCTTATTCTTTTTTTTTCTCCTCCTCCTCTTCATACCAAATGCATCAGCTGTTAACTATTGTTATATTTATTAATTTAGCATGAGGATATATATTTTTTTTACTATGCCTGCGCTATGGAATGTAATCCCTGTGTTGCGTAGTACTTTATAAATAAATAATAGACGGATACAAATTACTCCCAGACTCGGAATAAATATTTATGGGTCACACAAATAGTTTTCTGGCGCAGGAATCGAACCCGGTACACGAAGTCTTAGGAAGAGGCTTGATTCTATGTATATAGTTACTAAACTCTTCAATCCTTTACAATACCTGTATACATTAATATAACCTTAATAAGTACAGTGACCTAAGTTAAATAAAAAAGTCCAGTCAATACCATTGTAAATCATTGTCATCATTAGTAATTAAACCTAGCAATTATAGTGCAATGATCTATTGATGTCTTTAATTAACAAAAAAATTGCCTCACAAAGTAAAGTTATAAATAATGAAACTATTTCCTTCACAAACTCTACATCTGCATATGCTTCAGAAATATAAACCTAAGTTTAATAAAAATCCGGCCAAGTGCGAGTCGGACTCGCGCACCGAAGGTTCCTTACAAACCTGTAGGTATATGAGTAAATCACGCACCCCCATGGTCATGGTTATTTTTATTTTCACAGCTTAAAGGCAATTAGACCTAAATATTTGATATGAATTCCAACTTGATATCTCTATGTCTACATGGGAAAATGGGTATTAAGTTTATAATATTTAAAAAGAATTATGTAATATTGTTTAAAAATTAAGGTTACGGAATTTTTCCTTTCTATGTGCAATAAAATATTTCTTCATGACAAATTTCAAGATTTTAGGTCGACTGGAAGAACCCTTAAGGTTTTGATTACCTTGGGAGTAGTTGCGAGTTTGAAAGTACTTAAATTGCTGTTTCTTTTGATGGCGTTGACATAGAAGTTTGATTTATTTACAGCTGAAAATACGAACGTTAAGAAAATAAGTATTTACCCACCCAAATTAAAATGTTACAGGAGTTTCATTATTTCTGAACTGTACATTCCGCCCACCACGGACAGAAAGTTCAATGTTTCCGCCCACCAGGGACCCACATTCAGCTAAAATACTTGTCTGTATACAATTTGCTCGCATTAAGCTCAAAGACTATGCGAAGAATGGTTACTTGAAGCATAGTCATGTGAAGACTTACGAAAAATCATAAATGAAAGTAATATCCTGGGACATTATTCACAGACGGCGGCCATCTGATCCTAAACTAAGCAGAGCTTGTACTATGGGAACCAGATAACTGATTCGAAACTAAGCAGAGCTTGTACTGTGGGAACCATATACTACCTTTCTTTTGTAAATACATACTTATATAGATTATTACACCTAGACTCAGGACAAACAGACATGTTCATGCACAAAAATATCTGTCCTGGGTGGGAATCGAACCCAGGAAAATAGGAGTAAATATGAATAAGGATAAACTCCATAAATTAGCTTCATTTAGTTCCTATTTTTATTCAGTTGTAACAAACAATATACTCAACAATTCAAATTTAAAATAATAGGTAATAAGCAATTGTTCAGGTAGGGGGAAAACTAGATTTTGATTAATTACGGTAAACGATTCTAAAGATAATTTTAATAAGGATGAACAAATTAGAATGAATTACCTTTACTGAATATAACAAACGGTAGCTCGGGACCTTAGGAAAGAATATCGATTATAACTTCCGCAAAAAGTAAGAAACAAGGACTGTTTAATAGAAATACAGAAAAGTTAACTTTTCCTTAATAATCAAAAGAGCGTAATGTGATTTGAAGCAACATTATACGCCAATAACTTGGAAGCCTTCCTTATTATTTATCTTGGAATTAGTTTACTAACAACGGATAAATCGCGTAACATATATAGGTACAGACGCCAGCACATCAATCTACCCCAATGTGTCGAATTTCAAAGTGAACCTTATAATTTTGTGATAAAGTTGAAAATCTATAAAATAAATTTGTCAGATTGGGAAGCCTGCTCAGATTGGGATCCTGATCTGCTGGCATCTGTACATAAAAAAATCTAATAGATGAATTCATAACCTTTGATTTTTGAAATCTCTATGGGAATGAGAAAATAATACAATTATTTCTCATTTTATATTTGTTTAAAGCGATATTCCGATGTTAGAGTTGCTCAATATGTATAAAACTTAAGAATCGTTTGATAAAGAAGAAAAATACCCGAGCACAATAGCGTATAATTATAATATTAAATAGTGAATAAAATATTATTAATTTTTCCGCAATAGCTAAAGAATGGGAAAAAAATAGATAACTCATTGGAAAATTCAACTGTATATTTCAACTATTGGACATTGCTAGCGATTCTGTATTTTTCACCACTCAACCAATTTAAACGACATTATTTCTCCCTTTAATATAACCCGTGTGAAATGATCAGGGCATACTACTCTCATACTATTAATATTGCTTATACAGGGTGGCCGAGGAGTTGACGTTCAAACGCCTAATTTAGATACTTTATGATAATTAAGGAGTATCCAAATCACCCCCATGTATATTCTACGATTTTGCGTTTTTTATAATTTGAAAATGTATGAGTCCAGAGCTCAAATCCTAATTTTGAACTTTCGAATAAATTCTATGTCAGTCTTACAATGATTAGATAAACCATACTTTTTAAGGTGTTAGGTTAAACTATGCTAATTAGTTATCACAAAAAAAAACTGAACCAGAAATGTTCAACGGAACGAGAAAAAAACGAAAACTGATGTTAGGTGAAATTTACGAAAAAAATTATAAAATAAATTCTATCTCGTAAACTGGGGGTGATTCGGATACTCCTCATCATAAAGTATCTAAAGGTGATTGCCCATTTCTGTCTCCCTTAAATTAAACCGAGTATGATCATGAAATAAAATCCATTATTCATAACCTATTTTTATAATTATTATTTATTTGTTACGCACAAAAACTTTGTGGGGTTTAAGTTTTCATGTTTATTGGTTATTTATTTGACTAATTTTTATTTTGAGTACATTTGCAAAGACAGTTAAAGACTGAAATCATTACGATCACATTAATCACTTGCAGTAAATATCAAACTAGAGGTCTTGTAATTTTAATAACTTACATTATATTAAGTTGTTCATTATTTAAATGTATTAATATCGTTAATTAATAGATAGATATTAAAAAGTGAGTTTTACAAGAGCAACTGACACTTGACAGTATGCGTAACGATCCCCGCAAACGGTAAAAAAAAAGAACTGTCAATGTCTATCTGGCTGTCATGTTTACTTGGTGAAAAACAAGCATGGTATTCGGATGTTTTTATTGTTTGTTGCCACTGTTTTTGTTTTAATTAAGTGTGTCGCCGCCGTTCGTTGTTAGGTCAGGCTATAGTTAGCGTAATTCTACTGTTGTTAATGTTCAATTAAAGAATAACATGCCAAAGCTTATTCTTTCTCTTTCATATTGAGTGTCATTATTGTTATTGCTTGATAGTTCTAGCATCATCTTACCTGTAAAAAACTATTTAGTTAAAGGGGACATATTTCATATTATTCTTACATTGTTGCAGAGCCCATCTTTCAATTTACCAATATTTTTTGAGTAGGTACTCATCTACACCTAACCTCAAAACTGAACTTTGATTTATATTATTAAGAAAACCCCACAAAATATTTCTATATTTTTTAACTTTATTATATGTTATGATATCACTCCTCTTTTACCTACAATTTTGGTAATCATACAAAATTATTTACAGAGGGACGAAGCTCTATAGAAGAATGGGCAATTTCCTTTTGCGTTTAAATGTCAACTCCTCGGCCAGCCTGTATACTTAATATGGCACCCCAATTATGTGCACTGGGCACATAAGGTTCTCGCGTGTCGCTTATTTACTCTCAGCATTTTGCGCCAAAAGTTACCTAATTGTCACAACTAACGATATTCTGTCCCTCTCATTAGAACCTGTGTTTAGTTGGCATTGAACTGGGAGTATTGTACGCTAGATATAGGCAGATTGTTTGAAATTAATCTTATATATAAAATTCTCGTGTCACAATGTTAGTTACGTTACTCCTCTGAAACTGTGTCCGACTGGGTTGTTAACCCTTAATATTTTATTTTTGGACATAATTTTATGTATTTATTTTTCTATAATGTGACATTAAAAATCACATGCAACCGTAAATCTTTACCCTTTTATCACCAACCCCTATTTTTTAATAACCATTTTAGTAATTGAATCATTTCATTAATTCCGCTCGATAACTGATCAATTATCGTATTTTTTGTAAATGTTTTTCACTCTATTTCGATTAAAATTTCCCTATATATTACGTCATTAGTGAATCTATACTTATATTATAAAGAGGCTATGACTCATCATCATAGTTTTTATTTATCCCGAACTTTTAACCCGAAGTATTACGCGGGACAAACGGGCAGGGACAAAAATATTTATAACGCGGAACGAAGTCCGCGGTTCGCTAATATATTATAAAAATAATGGAGTAAATTATATCCTAGATATTATTCTCAATTATTTGGAATACCTACGTAAAACGAAGAAAAATGTAAATCTAAAACTTCTGTACAGTATTTCAATACTTTTTTTCATAAGGACATTATATAGGTTGATTCTTTGACTGACTCACAAAATTGATTGTAATCCCAATTTAGACTTCGCCCCTGGCACAAACTTCGCGCTAAAACTAACTCTAATTTATTAATCGAAACAACACATCTTAAAGTCACAGTGATTACAAATTAGAGTAACAGAAACAAATTTTTATTTGGCAAGAGGTAAAACCCACTTCGAAAAGGAATAAATCACGACACTAATGGGTTAGGAGCGCATGCGATCTTTCGAGGTGCCATTTTTTATGCTCTGAGTTGTATCTTGTCAATAATTCGGCTGTGAATTATCAAAACCCAGTATCTGCATAAAACTAAATTTTACAGAAGAGCCGAAAAACGATTTCATAGCTTTGACAGCGTGCCGTTTCAATAATATTAGTCGTACCTTCTTGGGAGTGATTGCAAAATTTGAGGTATATAACAGGCTTTATAAAAAAGTAGTTTTAATGCGTCTATCACAGATAATGTACGTAGAGAAGCAGTTACTAATAAAAACACAAACATTTTCTTAGACCAAACTTTTTGAGTGTGTCAATTTCAAAACCTAGTAAGATCACTTGCTTTGTTTTCATTTAGGTCTGAATTTACTGAGTTGGAACTAAATGCAATTTTATAAACCTAGTAAGAAACAACAGAATAAAACAACATAAACAATTGGCCAGTAATAAGCAGTATTAATAAAAAAAAACCGATAATAGGAAATTTATTGTTCTCCTTTGTATGTTTTTTATTGCAATACATTTATTTAAAAACTGTCTTCGTAAAGCATAATTCATTTATTCATTGTTCCAATAATTATTCCATATGACTTTTCTTTCATCCACAGTAAAAAAAAAATCGTCACAACCATTTTGTATAAAAGAGTATTTAGCTTTATGACGGGTTATTCTTTTTTTTTAATATTTGCACGATTAGAACTTAGGGACGCTTTTTGTTGATCTTTTCCATCGCTATAATTATTTATAACTCTAGAGTTGTTGTTATTGCAATTTAAAGCTGTGTTTGTATAAATGGGTTCTGGATAATTACAAATAAAATATACTGTTTTTGTGTACGTTGCTTGTATATACGATGCAGCAGGTTCCTGATTAGTAAATATAAGTGAATTTGGGTAAGTTGCTATGAATACTGAATGTTGTGGTACGTTACATGGAAGAGCCGGAATGTTATTCGAAAATGAAGGGTTGCAATTAGTATCGTTATCAGATTCACTAGTTTCTTCTATGTAGAGTGGGTATTTTTTAATATTTAGATACTTTTAAATTGAGAGTTGGATCCGCTACCGAATCATCACCGTCCAAAAAAATTTCAATAAACTTTTCCATTGCTGGAAGAACACGGTATCGGATTGTCCTAGATGACGAATGGAGCATCTTCAGTTTCCAAAAGACTGCCATCAGTTGAGTTAGTAAGCAAAAAGTTGTTGCAGGGTATACCAGTGTGTGAAAATGCATTTGATGATGGTGTTGTTAGGGTCTAAGGGTTGTAATCATGATTTTTCTTGTATTTGATTACTGCTAACTAATGAAGGCAAACTTGAGGCGTTTTCCTTTAATCTGAAATGAAATGTTTTATAAAGCCATGCTATCACCAAAACATTGCTATACTACTACTATGTAAACTATTCTGTGTTTTAATCACTACTCTCATGCTACTAAAAACGTATGAAACCGTAGGCAGTAGATTAAAGTACATAACATAGCTATAACAGAAATGTTTTGTGCAAAATGAATTGAAATAAAGTATATTTGTGCTTAAGCAAGATGTAATACCCAGTTTCTAAACATTAAATACTGTATTTGAATGGATAACGGTAAATTTCTTCTCGGTATCTTTAAACTTTAGTTATAGAAAAAAATATTGCAAATACCATACAATCACGTGTTCATTAAAACAAAACGAGACACAAAACAAAATCTCGCCAGTTACCAACAAATCTTACATGCTTGTGTAATTATTTTGAAGTTAGGCCTTTTATTCTTAAAAACCTTGGAAAACAAAAAACCTTGACAATATTATACACTGAAGCGTACTTACATTTCACCATGTTGTTCTTTTAAAGCACTCAAGATCAATTTTGACCTATAAAACTGATTTTTACTCGTTTTTAAAGACAAAAACACGCACGTGCAATGACTTCTTCTCACATAGTAAAGTTACGCGGGAGTTTTGACATTTATTTCAACCATTTCATTGACTTAGTATCTACATAAACTATTTTATATCCAAGTAACTACAAGTACTTACTAGGTTTTTAAAATGGTTGATGTTAGATACTATGTTTTAATCTTGTAATTTTTGCATTTTGTAATCGTTTACTGTAGATACTAGGTTTTCGACTTTGTGTAACTTCGCTTTTGACACATTTTTAGGAGTTTTTGCTATCCTAGTATGTTGAGAGTGGTCTAAAAGGTCGAAAAATTCAAAAAAAAACTTTTTGTTTCATTTGTCAGATACTAGGTTTTAAAATTGGACAGCCGAATTAATACATGTTGGTAAATTACTTTTTGTATATTGTTCAGCACATTGACAATATTGTTAGTTTTGAAACAATGTAATGGCAATGTTAACATCATAGAGCATGTGATGGAAATTGCATTATTAGTTTAAAAGATTACTTTTGCGAGGCAAGTTATTCTTTACTTAGTCAACAAAATCAGTATATAAAAACATCATTGTACTATGATTGCTAGGCGAGCTAATTACTTATGATGGCATTGATTTCGTAATGTTATTCGGTGTTTTTTTTTATCACAGTTATTAAACATACATATTTGATAATCCATTTCAAAATACATTTATTCCGTAAACATTTTACATTTATGTAAAATCGTCATGTTAAATCCCTACCGTGCAGTGCGTGACGTGGCAGCTACTGAGACTGAGAAACATTGCCAGAAAACTTAAAACTGATTTTTTTTTTAGTTTACCAAGGCAGTGTCCTCATTTTGCTTTCATCTCGTTATTTAATGGTCAAGGTGAATTAAAAATGTCACATCATTAAACTTCAGCATACAATACATTGGGACTTTAATTTTATTATTGCGGCAATACACCTAAAATAAAACATGTAAACTGAATTGAGAAAAAGATCGTGACAAATAGAAATCCATTGTTTCTGCCTACCCCTCCGGGAAACAGGCGTGAGTCTATGTATGTTAACTGAATTGTATAAATTTAAGCGCGGGTGGGAATGAACCCACGACCACGGGGTATCCAACCCCATGTGCGTGAACCGCTCCGCCACCGGACCGTGGTTCTGACACTCGAATTTATACAGTCCAATCGATATTTCTTAACGTACTTAAGACGCTTTAAAATTATGAAAGAAAACTAAAAAAACCGGCCAAGTGCGAGTCGGACTCGCCCATGAAGGGTTCCGTAGCAGCAATTATTTCAGTTGATTAAATTAAAGGAAAATTGCGGTTTACTATTTATGACGTATTAAAAAAAAAACTACTTACTGGTTATCGTTCAAACCAATTTTCGTTGTTAGATTGCATGGTAATGTACAGACGCCAGCACATCCAGCTATCCCAATCTGTCAAATTTATTTTATAGATTTTCAACTTTATCACATATCATAAGGTTCACTTTCAATTGGGGAGATTTGAAAGGTTGGGGTAGCTTGATGTGCTGGCGTCTGTACATCACTTTTTTTTTAGTTTAGTCACTTTCTTAGTTCAGAAGTTACAGGGGACACTCATTTTACCATTTTGGAAGTGTCTCTCGCGCAAACTATTCAGTTTAGAAATATATGATATTAGAAACCTCAATATCATTTTTGAAGACCTATCCATAGATAGGTAACAACATAGATAGGTAGTTTCATCGTAACTTATGGGTACGATGAAAAAAAGATTTGAGTTTAGTTCCATATATGGGGAACCCCCAAAATTATTGTTTCTTTTTCTATTTTTGTGAGAAAATCTTAATGCGGTTCACAGAATACATCTACTTACCAAGTTTCAACAGTACAGCTCTTATAGTTTCCAAAAAAGTGGCTGTGACATACTTATGGACAGACAGACAGACATGACTCATCTATAAGGGTTCCGTTTTATGCCATTTGGCTACGGAACCCTAAAAAGACGTCAAAATATCCAAATACACATGTCATTAAGTATATTTAGTGATTTCATGCCTCTTAAAATAGAGTTTACAATAACCCATAGATAATTTAATTATCTAATTCTATGTGTTAAAATGTTGTTACGGTATTTTTTATGAATATCCTCAAAAAAAATCAATAAAGTGCGATATTTATGTAAGCGCGGAGCAGCGACAATAAGAGGCGAGGTTGTATCTATATAAGTATGTATTTACAAAAGAAGAGTAATATATGTAATATATCAGTTATCTAGTTTCCATAAAATACAATACAAATACTCTTTATTGTACACTAAGATTTATATATAAAGTATACAAATTATAGTAGGTACAATGGGCGGTCTTATCGCTAACTGCGATCTCTTCCAGACTACTAGCTCTGCTTAGTTTGGGATCAGATGGCCGTGTTTGAATAATGTTACAGGATATTATTATTAAATTCGTAAAGAATTCTTATTTTGTTAACGTAAAAATTTTAGTGTGATGGCGCATACGATGGCAATATAACCATCTCACGACACTCGCTCATAAAGTATTATGTAATTATCTGCTCGGTACACACGTTTAACTTGCAGCTTCATTTGCTATGTAAGTTTCTAACTCAGTCAATTTCGAGCTCTATGATAAAATAAATAAAATAATAAAATAAAAAAGGTTTTATTCACGTAGACTTTAAAAAAGCGCTTGTAAATAGTCAGAACATGTTTGTAGTAATATAGTTGTATACATTAGATATTATTTCTAGTAACATAGATATTTAGGTACATCTTGTATGAAAACATTTATAAAATTTATTTTATTACAGAAATGATATTTAGCTAGCTCGTATCAAGTTATTGTCAAGAGATTATGTTTAATTATCTAGTTTAAGTCTAATATTTTTACTACATATTGTCAATGGTTCTGTCTATATTAAAGGTATTATTATTATGTATCGCCAAACAACTTACTTGGTACTATTTACTCGTGGATCTCTTGTGTGCTACCGTCTTGTTACTTACGCTGTTCTGAAACGGTGTTAGTACGAGTTGATTACATAAATTGCATATAATTATTAATCACTGTAATTTCATAAAAACTACAACATTGAAGTTCCGTCCTTCCTATAGAGGTAATGACCAAGAACATAATATCTATACATATAATAAAATCGTAGGAAAGTCAAAACTGTACATTGAATATATTTTTTAAAGTATACGTGGAGCATGATCTACAATCGATATCCCAAACAAAAATATAGTTTTTAGAATTTTTGTCTGTGAGTCTGTTTATTTGTATGTATGACGGGGCTAAACTCAAAGAGTACTGCATGGATTTACGTAAAACTCTGCATGAGTATTACTAAGAGGTCGGGTCAACATATACGCTACATATTATCACGCTATCACCTACGGGGGAGGAGCTGTGATAATTTATGAAACTTAACGCGGGTAAAACCGCGGGGCACAGCTAGTTAGGTAATAAAAGAACGGAAAACCTTTGTCATAATCCTCTCGACATTTAATTTATTATCCTCAGTTATTAAACGAACAATAAATAAATATCTTGGGACAACTAACACACTACAATCTGATCCCAAAGTAATAATAATGGATTTATTCCCACGAGGTCGAGTCCCACTATGTCGAGTTCCCGCTATGTCTACTTTGAAAATTCTCGCTTTTATTCCCATCTAGTCGAGTCGCTGAAAACGTCGATTTTAGTACCGCCACGACTACTTTAAATTTTTTAATTGTACAGTCGCGGTCAACGCTTTGATTGAAAGGTGTTGCCGGAGCGTCTTTCTCGGCTCTAGTTAGTCATCTGCGAAGGGGACGGGTATAAAGGTATATAAATGATTTAGACCTTGACTATAACAATAATACTTAGTAGTTGTTATTTGCCCGTGTGGACCCGGACTAGAATAGGCCACCCCATATCTTCCCATGGGTGTCGTAAAAGGCGACTAAGGGATTCACCAGAGAATGGGCAGCAGCGCTCTCTGAGTTAGATGAATATCCTTACTGCGATCGCCAACCCGCCTGCCAAGCGTGGCGATTACGGCAAAACGCCCCCCATTGGGGAGACCATGTCCAGTAGTGGACGTTTTAGGGTTGTTATGATGAGTTGTTATTTGAAATTATAGACCAACACGAAGGGGGGACACTTTAGCGCGTTAACCCAGTACCTAGGTACGAAAAAAAAAAGAGTTCAGTCAAAATGACTATAATTACAGTGCATGCCAGAATGCAGTATTGCCAATTAATTAGAGTGTGGTTCATTCGTATTTTTTGTGAATTATTAATAAAAAAAATAAGATTGGTGGTGTGTTATACCGATTGTATTGTTGAAAAAAAGCTTTTACAAGCAAAAATATAGAAAAGAGTGAGATTCCGTGTAATAGTACAAATAATATTTACGTTTAAACGTAAATATTATTTGTACTATTGTTACCACCTAATTTTTTCCCACCTTTATTCCATATCTAGTCAATATTTTAAGTACAAATGTTAAAGATTTTTTTAATCTGGCAACATTACACAAAATAATTTTCAAGGTGGCAACACTACCACAAATTCAGTTAAATAATTCGTTTCAAATGGTTGTGTGAGCATGTTAACTGTGTTGTGAAAGTTTAACTAAAAAGGATAAGGTAAGTCATTTTGTTAATTCAGTGTCAAAATATATTTAAGAATACTTAGATTATAAAAAAAATCTAAAATACTAGCTTGTTTTGCACTTGTGTCAAGCGATTTAGAATTTAGAAAGATTTAGATTTACACAATCTTGAAATTCAATTGATGTATTGACATGCTATGCATATTAGCAGATATTTATTATGACAAATATGTAGATAGGTATACATCCGTGTTGACCTTATAGATTATGTAGTTGTAAACTACTAAGTACTAATGAAGTAATTACTTTTACCCATACAATTGAGATAACGTTATAGGTACGTCTTTTGTCAAAACAAAATGGCCGACTTACGATCCTATAATTAGTTAGATTAGTAAAGTTATAGTTCTATCTTCCGTATATTTATTGCTATTAGAAAATGAAAAATGAAAGTGCAAAATACTTGTAAACCCCGTTTATCTACTACTTACCTATAATACAAACTAACCTAAGAAATGTATTCCAGCAATGGATTTGGTCCGAATAACAGAAATTTTACAAGGGACTAACAATGAAAATGTGGTTGATGAAGCAGCACAACAAAACGCTGTTCAAAATAGTCCAAGTAAGTTTTATGCAAAAAATATTGATTTTTTTTTCTTGATTAGTTAATATATGAATCTATAAGTGTTAGTTATATCATTTGTGAAACCGTGTAAATTTAAATATAAAATATTTAAACCTACACGGTTTTGCCATTATTTGAAATAAATTGTATTATTATTTTTTAATGCTAATTGTCAAACTTATTTATTTATTTACCAACTTAAACTAACAGTAACACCACACGCTTGAACTAAACATACCTACTACCAACACTCGCGTTAGTAAATGCGTTTTTATTTTTTTCTAGTGGAATTGGATAATTTAATTGAAGTTTTACAAGGGGAAACTGACGCCCAGCCTTCTACAACCACTAATATATGTGAGCAGTCATATATTATATACGACATGGATACACCGGTAGCGTCGACAAGTTCGAATAATTTAACTAATTACATCAACCCTGTGCCATCTACATCAATACAAGTTTTACAAGGGGAAACTGACGCCCAGCCTTCTACAACCACTAATATATGTGAGCAGTCATATATTATATACGACATGGATACACCGGTAGCGTCGACAAGTTCGAATAATTTAACTAATTACATCAACCCTGTGCCATCTACATCGTTCACTGATGTTACAATCAATGAAGGCTCTTTGACTATAATTGAGAGCAATAAAGGTGGAAAATTGTTGCTCAAAGCAGGACATAGATACCGGAAAAATAAAGGAAATGCAGACGGCTCTTCCATTTGGAAGTGTACCAGCAACGATTGTTCTGCAAGTATAAGCGTTGACCAAAATTTAAAAAATGTATTACGAGACACAAATCACAGTTGCCTGCCTGACTTTAAAAGAAACTTATTTGAAAAGTATTTTGATGATATAAAGCAACAAGTAAAAACAAGCTTAAGACCGATACCCGCTTTATATGAAGAGGGGCTCGCTAAATTGAGATGTGATGATTTCGCTGACTACCTGCCAGAATTTAAATCTCGAAAAAGTTCTTTGTATAGATTACGTTATAAAACACTTAACAGTAATAGAACAACTTTTTCTAAACTGTGTGATGTGAAAGTTCCCGATGCTCTAGCTAATGATTTTTTATTAGTGGACGATGGGAGCGATGACAAGATTTTAATTTTTGTATCAAATAAAGCAAAGGCGGAAATTACTAGTTTCAAAAATATCATACTGGACGGTACCTTTAAAGCTTGTTCGAAGCCATTCAAACAATTATATACTCTCCATGTGGACATTGCTAAGGAAACTGACGATCCAAATGTTGTTCCGGTAATATTTGCCTTACTCCCCGATAAAAAACAAAGCACATACCAAAGATTGTTTTCCATTATTAAGACAAAATTGCCAGATTTCAATCCAGTAAAATTTTATATAGACTGTGAAATTGCAGCTATCAATGCAATAACTAGTGTTTTTCCTCACGCATGTATAAAACTATGTTTTTTTCATTTTTGTAAAAACATTTGGGATAAAGCTAAAGAACTATCTCTAACCAAAACCTACGAAAGCCGTAAATACATTAAAATGTGCATTAGTTTAGCACATCTTCCTAACGAGAAAATACCTAGTGCTTGGCAATATTTGTTAGAGTTCACTCAATCTCTGAATATAGACACTACGGCATTTAATAAATACATGTCTTTTCAATGGTTAACTTCAAACATTAAATACATAAGTAACTATGGAGAAAAAATCAAGACCACAAATCATGCCGAAGGGTGGCATAGCCGTCTTAATAAAAAAATCATAAAACGACCAACCCTTTGTCTTTTAATTGATGTTTTAAAAGAAGAATCCAAAAAAAGTGATTTAAGAATTGAACAAAATCTAATAGGCCTACAAAGCAAAAAAAAAAAAATTGATTCCGCCAATGATCAAAAAGTAACAAAAATTGTTGGTGATTTCTTGAAAAGCAAAATTAACATTGATGTATGTTTGTCTCGACTGGGAAATGTTAAAGCTTAACAAAATCATCTCAAGCCAATTAATCAAATCAGTTAATCACTGTAAATATGTGAAATATCTATGTACTACGAAATGTCTAGATAACATCAAAACATGATTATAATTTAATTATTTTATTGAACATTTAAAAACACTGTGATTATTAATTTTAGAATAGATAGAAGTAGATACTGTTAATACCTACAACATAATTATATTTCATAAAGGTATATGTCGTAGTATACCTATCTACTTATAACCTGATCTGTGATTTACTGTGCTCCTAAATTAAAAGAATTAATGTTAAGTAAATTTTTTACAACTGTTGTCAAAAATAAATAAGAAGATTTATTCTATTGCTCATTATTTAATGAAACATTAAAAAAAACACTGTGATTATTATTTTTAGAATAGATATAAGTTGTTCTTGTTATCTTATTATTAAGTGTGAGTTATTGATCTGTGATTTACTATGTACTCATTATAGAAGAATTAATGTCAAGTATATTTTGTACAATTGATGTCAGAATAAGAATATTACGATTTGAATCATTTGTTTTATTCACTGTACATTTCGTTAACGTTCGACATGGTGGCACCAGACAAAAGAGATTTTCAACGACTCGACTAGATGGGAATAAAAGCGAGAATTTTCAAAGTAGACATAGCGGGAACTCGACATAGTGGGACTCGACCTCGTGGGAATAAATCAATAATGTCCTCCTAGCCGAATTTCGGCCTCGGCGGCCAGTCTCAATATAGATTACCCATCTGCTCGTGACATATTATAGTGCGCAAACACAGGAGCACTTTCTATTCCATCAATCTCGTGATCCGATGGGACGCCTAGCGACACGACCGGAAAGAGTTCAGGTACGGGACCGGCGGCTTTACGTGGTCTGCGAGGCACGGGGGTATAGTACCGTAACTCCCAGACTTCGGGTTGATGCTGAGAAATATTCTTTTTACCTAAAAAGCCCTAAAATCGCTTTTGGCCCGACCTGGGCTTTGAACCCAGGATCTCGTTCTCTGCGGCTGATTACGCTACCACTACCTATATTATGAAGTTGCGGCCGAATGAGAAGTCGACGGATGTTTCGGCCTCTTGCCCTAGTGCGAAGAACAGCGGTGGGTATTATTGATAGTTGGTATTTGTAGATTTGTCTATATTAATTAGATACGCATACTCCAGATTAGGGCAATACAAAGTGCTACCGGTTCGAACTGTGGTGGACGAATAAAGCGCAGAAGTCCCAAAATCACTTTTGGCCCGACAAAGGATTTGAACCCAGGACCTCGTTCTCTGCGGGTTAACACACTACCGCTAGGCCAACGACGCAGTCAAAATAGACAGAGCCTGTATTAAGGCAACCAGACAACTTATAAACATACTTATATATTTCTAAAGACATAGATACACAGAAAAACTAATCGTATTCATCACACCAAGATTTGTCACGGATAGCAATCGAACCCACGACCTTAAGGCGGCTCAGCAGACTAACCACTAGACCAACAGGTCAGTCAAATAATAAAAAATATTATTTTAATATACTGAAGAATATATTAAAACAATTTTGATGAAATATGACTAAATAGAGGTTAACATATTTGCAAGAACTTTTTTTTAAGTGTCAGAAATAAATCGAGCAGCTGGTCAATTCTGAGTTTGGTCGCTCCCGTAGTTATTAATTATATATACTAATAGGGTAGAGATACTAAGCAAAAAAATAGAGATTAGAATGTTTTATCTTATTAAAACTCCATTAAAAAAAAGTTATTTAGAAATTTCACATTAATCAATTTTAGCCAAAATTTTATTCCAAAAGTGACCATGAAACGTTGCATTTCAATAATCTGAAAACTGAGTAAAACCTAAAAAAGAAAAATCAAAAAAAAAATAAGTTAAAATAAATAATATAAGTTAAAAAAATGTAAGGCCAAAAAATGTAACTATTTTCCTCAAATATCATACTTAAATTTGTAAGGTATTAAAAACTGGCATGATATACGGTGCTCATGAAATTTTTCATAATAATATCCTGGGACATTATTCACACATGGCCATATGATCCTAAACTCAACAGATCTTGTACTATGGAAACCAGATAATAGATATATTATATATACTACTGTTCTTTTGTAAATGTATACTTACTTACGTAGCAGTTCGTGGGTTCTTTTCGATTCCCATCCAGGACAGATATTTGGATGTATGTCTGTTTGTCCTGAGTCTGGGTGTAATTGTTTATATAACTATATACTTCCAAAAGAAAAGTAGTATATGTATATCAGTTATCTGGTTCCCATAGTACGAGTAGGTACAAGCTCTGCATAGTTTGGGGTTAGAGTAACAATAATGCCCCATAATATTATTTATAATTATTTATTATATAGATTACACCCAGACTAAGGACAAACAGACATATTCATGCACACATATATATGTCCTGGGTGGGAATCAAACCCGCGTGAAATGCAAATAATTTCCAACCTCACCAACGGGTCTGTCAAACTGCACGTTTGTAGGTGTAGAAATACGATTTAACAAAGCCTTAAACCTCAGAGAAAACATGTTTTCGCTACTTAGAATTTATAATAGAAGCAAAGGTCAGGTGCTCTGATATAATACTTTTAAAGGTTTAGTATTTGTTCATATAAATGTCTCACTGCCTTTGGTTTAGTGGTTAGCGAACCTGACTGCTAAGCGAGAGGCTAGAGGTTGTGGGTTCCATCCCAATCGAGGACAAATTTTTTGGGTGATGAGCACGACTATGTGTTCTATGTCTGGGTATTATATATCCTTAATATATTATATAGGTACATCATGCTTTGTAATTATTTAAGTAAGTTTCAGGTATCTTTAAAATCACACTAATATTATAAAGGCGAAAGTTTGTGAGTGTGTATGTTTGTCACTTCTTCACGTCTAAACGGCTGGGGCGATTTTAATAATTTTGGGATGAAGTTAGTGACACCTTGGATTAACACATAGGCTATAATTTATAAAGTTTAACGTGGGTAAAACCACAGGGCACAGAAAGTGTATTGTATAAATTTAAGTGCGGGTGGGAATCGAACCCGCGAATTACGGGGTATCTGGCCCTATGTGCGATAACCTCACCGCCACCGCACCGTGGTTCTCAGAATCCATTTCAATATTTAAGTACGTTTATCAGTTGTCTATTTTGCTTTGCATAATTTGGGACCAGATGGCAGTGTGTGAGTTGTCCCAGCAATATATATATTTACTAATTAAGGTGTACAGCCAAACGATCAACGATCCTGGATCGTTGATTGTTTGGCTCAGTTCACTTTTTACTCAGTTTTCAGATTATTGAAATGCAACGTTTCATGGTCACTTTTGGAATATAACATTTGGCTAAAATTGATTAATGTGAAATTTCTAAATAACTTTTTTTTAATGGAGTTTTAATAAGATAAAACATTCTAATCTCTATTTTTTTGCTTAGTATCTCTACCCTATTAGTATATATAATTAATAACTACGGGAGCGACCAAACTCAGAATTGACCAGCTGCTCGATTTATTTCTGACACTTAAAAAAAAGTTCTTGCGAATTACGGGGTATCTGGCCCTATGTGCGATAACCTCACCGCCACCGCACCGTGGTTCTCAGAATCCATTTCAATATTTAAGTACGTTTATCAGTTGTCTATTTTGCTTTGCATAATTTGGGACCAGATGGCAGTGTGTGAGTTGTCCCAGCAATATATATATTTACTAATTAAGGTGTACAGCCAAACGATCAACGATCCTGGATCGTTGATTGTTTGGCTGTACACCTTACATTTCTTCTTCTCTTCCTTACATTTACACGATTTGGATAAAATCTCTAGGATATGGGATTTCAGTGGCAAAACATCCTGGTAACGTACATTCCGAGCAAAACGAGCGGTATTTCGTCGCCCAGATATCATGTATTTGATATTTTAATCTTCATCAGTTCCTCTCATCAGACCGTAAGTGATCAGTGAGCGTCAAGGCTGGCGATCTTTATAGGTGGTGATAACCCTAATGGAATCCATGACAATCGTTATAGGTAGGTAGATGCTTTATAAGACTCTACACCTGGTCTAACGTTCCTGGTTTCTAGTCCCCTATAGGTTCTGAGGTGAGATGGTAGTCACTCGTATAAATAATGTAGCTAGCAGCAACGGCTAGCAGCAATGGGTTAGATCCCAATATAAATGGGAACAAGGCAAGGCTAAAGATGAATCTAAGTAATTAGATTTCTCTTAAAGAATCTAAGTAATTCGATTTCTCATTAAGTATCCAATTACTTAGATTCATCTGTAGCTTGGCCTTGTTCCTGTTTATATCGGGATCTAACCCATTGTCATTAAACCATAGGGGACTAGAAACCAAGAAAGTTAGATCAGGGGTAGGATCCTAATAACCTATAACTATTGCCACCAGCATTGTTACTAACAAGATTTATTTATTTATATGGAAAACCAGTAGTTGTTAAATAGTATAGTTTCTTAGGTCTAGATTATTAAACATAGAAAGATATACACAACATTTTAAGGTGTCACAGCATGCACATAATTTGTATATAGCAAAACTTAAAAAAATTAAAATTATTATAAAATGTATGTATGGAAACTATTATCTTATTTTATTATATTTTACATATTGCCTGGGTGGAAAGAATACGGCATAGAAGTACTGGCAGTGTTCTAAAACTGTTACTACAATACGCTCGTCGATTATACATACCGGGCACATAATAGGTAGGTATTCCCACATCGCCGCGGTACCTAATTTTCTTCAGTATTTTCTGCCAAAACTAAATTGACACAACTTAGATATGGTATCTTTTTATAAAAATTATCTTAAAAGGAAATGGAATTGTAGTTAAATTGGTTTAGTTGATATTACAGGGAATGGGGGGCATTACACCCTCGTGTCGCAGGTTCGACCCCCGTGTAGGTCACAAAATATAGAACATGTATGTATGGGTAACAAAAATAGTTTTTTTTTTGTAACCGGAAGGGGAAGACCTCTAGAACATTCTCTGGTCGAATCGGAGACGTTCTCAAGAAAGGCCAGGTCAGAAGTACCCTAAACTTGCGAGTATGTATAAAGAATATAATGACAGTATAGTACAGTAAACAAGGCAAAAGAGGTGTGCAAAGATCGTGACAAGTGGAAATCCGTTGTCTCTGCCTACCCCTCTGGGAAACAGGCGTGATGTAAATTACACGTTAGTAAAAACCCCTGCGATTCAATGATTTATTTTCACATGTCTTGTCTTATCGTGTTAAGTAAGTTAATTATCCTTTTTTTTCCAAACAAAATAAATATAAAATGTCTATTAATACAGCCGCGCAAGAACGTTCTAACAGAAACAAAAGAACGTGGTGTACTTTTTTAATTCGGATAAATCAGCAGCAAATATTTAAATGACAGCCAAAGTTTTCCTTTATTGCGTTGGTAGTTTACTAAAAATTGGTATAGACGGACAAATTATTATTATTATTATTTTTTACCACAGTATTATAATTTTTAGTTAGGTATTTCTATATTTGTTAACTAGAGGGAGGAATGTAACGTATATACTGGCTGTTTGGCATAATGACATGAGACCTTTGCCTGTAAATGATTGACATGAATAAACGTCAGTGCGATAATGCCTTGTATTTTTCTGGACTTGTGTTTTAATATTAAGGAAACAATAAATAAATAATAATAAACTAATAAGCCAATAACAAAGGAAAAACGGAAAAACATTGAGACGACCGAATAAAGTGTTAACAATTTAGCGAGCTTTTTTGTTCACTTGACGTTTAGAGTTTCAGTTCTACAATGCTTTACTAGACAATAGAAGTGAACTTGAGCTCAAGCCGCCTTCCAAATAAGACTACAAAATAGCTAAGTCTCGCCAGTGGGGGCCCCTTTTGGGGCCTGAACATCTACCTGGGGCGGTTACTCACGGCAAGATGAATGCAAGGGTTAGATATATGTATTTTAAGTGCTGTGTGGTAACGGCATAAAATATCATCACCCGATCTCATCCCGTGGGGGAGGTAGAAATCGTCCGAGGGAATACCTACTAGAGAACGCGTTTTCGGCAGCAGCGTTTTTGGGTTGGCAAGTTGGCGAGGATGATGAACATAATATAAAAAAATACACTTATACATGTGTATTTTTATATATGTACATCATCCTACACACTCATACTTTCCTCAAAATCTCCTCATGCAGGTCTATTGGAAGAGATTTCTTGAGAAATAAGTACAATCCTTTGTGCAATGTCATGTCTAGTATTCTATTCTTCCTTTCTTTTTGTTCTTTTGGTTTATACATAAATTAGAAATTAATAAATAAAATAAAGGGTTGGTTATAGAGACGTATTGACGACGGCGGTTAACATTTTGTTACTGAAACTTGATGCTTCTATAGATACACTGATACAACATCTATACGGCTCAACAACGCGCGACCACCAATTTCTCTCATATTAAGATTGAATCTTACATACTTGGCATATATTTCATTATGCTATGTTAATTTCCGTTGCAAAAATTCGCTTCCATTCCATTCCGCGGCGGTGTAAATTGAGCTTATCCTACAAACAAAATTTCAACTTACACTGCCGCAGAATGGAATAGAAACGAACTTATGCAACAACATTTTACCGTTTTACCATTTTAGAATAAGACCGAGGCGAATGCTCGAAAGCGCGAGAATTCCCCGAGAAACGCGCGACCACTAATTTTTGCTCATATTAAGATTTAAAATTACGTAATTGACATATGTAGATTTCATGTAAATTTCCGTTGCAAAAATTCGCTTCCATTCCATTCCCCGGCGGTGTTAATTGAGCTTAATCCCTAGATACTACAAATAATTTATTACACGATACTTTATTTCAGAAACAAATAGATCTATTCGAGAATAGTTATTAGAAATACATACAGATATTTTATACCTACCAGTCTGCCTCTTTAGTCTAACGGATAACGAGGTGCTGGGTTCAACTCCCGGGTCGGACCTAAAGTGGTTTTAGGATTTTTCTGTAAAAAGAAAAAATCTCAGTATCAGCTCAAGTCTGGGAGTTGGCGGTATTATACCCCCTTGCCTCGGAGCACGTAAAGCCGTCGGTCCTGTACCTGATCTCTTTCTAGTCGTATAGTTCGCTGTCCCATCGAATCATGAGAGTCATGGAATAGAAAATACCCATCTGTTTGTGCACACACTAGTGCACGGTAATATGTCCCGCGCAGATGGCTAGTCACCATTAAGACTGCCAGCCGTGGCCGAAATTCGGCTAGAAGATCATTATTACTACGGAAGGAAATAAAATGTTTCTGTAATAGAATTCTCTCTCTAAAAATCATTTTTAATAGCAACGCACGTATTACGAAAAGATTTCGCTACATCGCGGGGAACTATAAATATTAAATATTTTGTGTTCGTGAATTTTAGAACAGTTATGGGAATGGATGACACTAATAGTTGTTGCGGGGATCGAACCCATAACATTAGTGCATCGAAGGGTGCAGATGAAATAATAATAATAAAAATAATAAATAATAATTAAATAATAATAATAAAACGACCATCTGATCCCAAAGTAAGCAAGCTAAATAAGCTTATACTATGGAAACCAGATAACTGATATATTACATAAACTACTTTTCTTTTGTTAATACATAATGATATAGATAATTACACCCAGACTTAAGAGAAACAGACATGTTCATGCACACAAATATCTGTCCAGGGTGGAAATCGAACCCACGACCTGCTGCGTGAAATGCAAGCATCTACCAACCACGCCAAAGCCAATACTAATCTCACAAGATAACCGAAGCATCAACCGAAGGTCTCGTGTGAGCTGTTTAGATTTTTGGAGATTTTAAGGCCTTATCCCGCTTTGTGGCTGACGGCCATAAAGTATATCGCCACCCCCCTCATCCTGTGGGGGGACGTAGAAGTCATCCCGAAGGAATATACATATACCAGAGAACGGGCAGCAGCGTTTCTCTGAGTAATAATAATAATGTCCTCCTAGCCGAATTTTGGCCTCGGCGGCCAGTCTCAATAGAGATTAGCCATCTGCGCGGGACATATAAAAGTGCTCAAGGAGCACTTTCTATTCGATCACTCTCATGATCCGCTGGACGGCTTTACGTGCTCTCCGAGGCACGGGGGTATAATAATACCGCCAACTCCCAGACTTCGGGCTGATGTTGAGAAATTTTTCTTTTTGCCGAAAATTCCCAAAATCACTTTTGGCTCGACCCGGGATTTGAACCCACGACCACGTTTTCTGCGGGTGAACACGCTTACCGCTAGACCAACGAGGCAGTCAGTCCTCTGAGTACTATGACATTCATACTGCAATCGCCAACCCGTCTGCCAAGCGTGGCTATTATGACAAAACCCCTCAAAATGATGAGATCTTTGGGGGAGGCCTTTGCCCAGCAGTGGACGTCTTTCCGCTGATATGATGATGATGATGATCCAGCTATGAATGGTATGGTTTTTCGGTTGGCATGGCGATGATGAAGTAAAACATGTTTGAGAGCCAATTCGGGGCCTTAAGCTGACATCATGACAAAAAAAACCGGCCAAGTGCGATCGGACTCGCCCATGAAGGGTTCCGCAACAGCAAATATTTCAGTTGATTAAATGAAAGGTAAATTACGGTTTACGATTTATGACGCATTAAAAAAATGTGAGCCGTCACGGGACGCCTGGCAGATGTGAAACATCGACATTATTTTGTAAAAGTAATATCCAGAAAAGAACATATTGTGATAGGAACTAAATATGTCATAATTATAAAATAAAAAGTCGATTGCGCATGGCGGCGCGTCGCCACACCGTACACACTACTATCGTATAGCGTGGCGACGCGTCGCCACGGCATGCGTCGCCACGCCAGAAATCTGTTTTACGTGCGGCTATAGATGTTTCACATCAAAAGAAAATACTTACTAGATTTCGTTCAAACCAATTTTCGTTGTTAGTTTACATGTACATTATATATTTTTTTTAGTTTTATCATTCTCTTATTTTAGAAGTTACGGGGGGGGGGGGGACACTCATTTTTCCACTTTGGAAGCGTCTCTGGCGCAAACTATTCAGTTTAGAAAAATATTATAGTAGGAACCTCAATATCATTTTTGAAGACCTATCCATAGATGCCCCACATGTATGGGTACAATGAAAAAAAAAACGGCTGTGACATACGGACAGACAGACAGACAGACAGACATGACGAATCTATAAGGGTTCCGTTTTTTGCCATTTGGCTACGGAACCCTAAAAAGCAGACGCCATTACTAAACAATTGCGTCCGTAATCTGCGCTGCTTATCATTTTAATGAAGATAAAGTAATAGTGAAATCTGCTTGTAAAAAAACTGAAGCGTGCTATGATAGTTAATGATCAATTATAAATACAGTTTACCGGTCAATAAAATAATCCGATCGACCTTAGAGTACAGCCACTTTACTGAGTCACGCCATGACTAATTACGAATAATTGTTAATAGATTGTGATTACACTTTGTTATCTTTAGACAAAAGAAATAATTAATTAATATCTTGGGGATACTAACACATTGCCATCAGATTTCAAACTATGGCAACCAGACAGCTGATAAATATACTTTTATATAAATAAAAATAATTTTATATACACATAAATACATAATATAGAAATATTAAACCCAGATACAGAACAAATAATCGTGCTCACAACACAAAGATATGTACTCTGGAAATAAATTCCTACACACATTCTCGAACATGCAGCTTGCCATAAGACCGCCCATTGTACAAGACTGTATTATTTGTGTCTAATGTATTTATCCTCTTTGAGTATGTACAGACGCCAGCACATCAAGCTATCCCAATCTGTCAAATTTCCTCAATAGAAAGTGAACCTTATGTTTATGTGATAAAGTTGAAAATCTATAAAAGAATGAATGGCCCCCAACCCCACGGTGTTTCCACAACTACCATTAGTTTAGGTCACGGGATCCGCGCAAGCATGCACCGCAGCCTAAACAGGTTTTGACCCATCTGCACGTAGATAGGCCCCGTCGAACAGAGTCCGTCCCCCCTTTTAACTAAGAGACGCGCGAAAAACACGAGCGCCACTTTCTCGGGCCTGTTCTGATCAGGCGGCAGACTGCCCTAAGTCTGTCGCCCGCAGGTCATACCTCAATGTGGATGAAGATCCACCACGAATGCTCTCCGACGCATTCGAGGTCTTATACAAGACGAATGGAGTTCTCCTCCTCAAAACGCCAGCGGTCCCAGGCGCGGCGCCCAGATGGGGAGACGCCAGCTTCGTAGGCAGGAGCACTACCAACTAGGCTACGGTGAAGTATGTACTATTACAATTTAGGATCCTGGAATACCGGTGTCATGTCTATAATTAATATGTACGTATGAAATCTTAAGCTCTAAATAGCTCTACCCACTCCGATAACTAGATATTACACCTGTAATAACCTGCCAAGTAGATACTTGGCAGTTTATGAACGAAGGTAAATTATGATTAGCCTAGCCGGTGCTTTCCTCCTATAGAAGTTATAAAAACGAAGGTAAAAATTACTTTACAGTTATCGAGCAGCAAAATCATCGATAAATCAATTTCTATGGGGCTCCCATTCAAGAACCCTTTTTTATTTCATTTATTATAGAATATCAACATTACATACACTGAGATATTAATGACAGTAAGTTATTTAAATATACATTCCTGGTGTTGTAACAATTACAGATATCCACAGCATTTAAATAATAAGTTCTAGAAAAAGTTTATAGAAACAGAATTAGGAAAAATAAATGACTGGACAAAATTTTAACAAATTATGAAATGATTTTTTCAGGTCTTGGGTATTTACATACACTTGTACTTGTCAAGCTCACAATGTATTACATAAACACAGTTTAAAAACAGTAATCAAAGCAACAAAATATTTAGAATTAGTCCGTCCCCGTGCGGTCTAATTCATAATTTTCTGTTTTAATATTCTTAAATAAAAAATAAATAGCAAGTTACTAAGCTATATGTGTCCATTAATATCTATGAGTGGACACATAATTTGTTAAAATTTTGTTTAACTAACTGTAATAGACATTCATAATGTAATAATAATATTTTTTTGTTATAGCGGCAAATATATACAGATTGGTGTAGCTGGATGTGCTGGAGTCTGTACTCCAGCACATCCAGCTACACCAATCTGTCTAATTTCTTTTATAGATTTACAACTTTATCACATAAACATAAGGTTCACTTATTGGAGAAATTTGACAGATTGGGGTAGCTTGATGTGCTGGCGTCTGTACATATTCCGCAAAAACTTCGGTTGTCTACGATACCCTAAAACACTGAACGTTGTAGGATGAACGCTACAAGAAAGACTAAACAATCTCACCCTCATTCACTTTGGTAACCGAGTTTCTAACCCCAATAGGGATGGATTCTGGCGTAGTTTACTTAGTTTCTAGTCTTATTTGCCATACAGTTTGCGCTCACCGTGGAGCAGTGAAAGCCTTCAGATAATTGTAAACTTAAAAATAAAATATGTAGTCTAAAGGTAGATTGGAGAACTAAATACATACATTGGCTATCAGGTAAATTAGATGTGACTAAAGATTAAAACACTTTTCCTTTCCTTAATATTGCGGGGCATATATTTTTTATTTTAAAAAGACAACGCCCACACTAGGGAATCTAATCCCTGTGTCGCGGGGTACTTTACAAACATATAATAGACGGACACAAATTACATCCAGACTCAGAACAACTATTTATGGGTCACACAAATAGTTGTCCGGCGCGGAACTCGAACCCACGACACGAAGAAGCGAGGCGACTGTCTTAGCCGCTGCGCCACCCGTGCAGTCAAATTTCATTATATATTAATGTAACAATAAATATATATAAATAAAAAAATAATATATTGCGACAGCTAACACACTGCCATCTGATCCCAAACAAGGCAGTGCCTGTGCTATGGCAACCAGATTACTGATAAACATACTTTATATATTTCTAAATACATAAATATTATTTTTTTCTAAATCCATACATACATAGACTCACGCCTGTTTCCCAGAGGGGTAGGCAGAGACAACGGATTTCCATTTGTCACGATCTTTGCACACGTCTTTTGCCTCGATTACTGTCATTATATTCTTCATACATGCTCGCCGGTTTAGGGTACTTCTTACCTGTCCTTTCTTGTGAACGTCTCCGATTTGGTCAGAGAAAATAAATACATAAATTATAAATTAGGTACACCTACAATTACAATTGTATTAATTATGTAGATAATATTCTTGGTTACCAAAACATAATGATAAAAACATTTACGGCACTTAAAAATACATTGGCGATTTTATTATTTGAACATTTGTACTCTAAAGGGCTCAGCAACTAGAATTAAAATGAATGACAAAATTAAACCACTCTCAGCGTACGTAAGAATGGTTTAAATTAACCGTAAAAAAAGTAACTTATTTGAATCATTATCTCAAAACACTCGATTCAAGTCGTATTAAACTAGAAAGTTATTTATAGACCGCATCGAGTTTTTAGAACTGTCCGTCTGACAGATTACAAATGCATTACAAAACAAACGTATTACATAGGTACCGCAAAGGACAACACTTTACGAAACCAATTTATAGTTGTTTTGAGTAGGGTGTGCTTCGTGTCCATGGATTCTAAATACTTTGCAAACCAGATAACTTTTCTTTTGTAAATACGCACTTATACAGATAGTTACATCCAGACTCAGGACAAACAGACATGTTGATGCACACAAATATCTCTCTTGGTGGGAATAGAACCCACGATCTGCGGCGTGAAAGGCAAGCATTTTCCAACCACCTAAATCGGCCCGACAATTGAATGTTTGTAAAGTACGCCGCGATAAAGCGCTCCACTAGACAAGTGCGTGCGTGTTAATTTGGATTAATTGGTTAATTTTCATGCTAACCGATATATAACATGTAACTTAATTAACGCACATCCTGAAAATAGTTTGTTTAGAATCGTTTACTGAATCGATTTATATCATTTCTAATATAGGTAATTTTTTTACAAAAATAATTAAAAGTACGGAAATTATTGTCATATTAACCCTGTACAAAACAAATTGAAATGGACGTAAGTCAAAGTGATAAGACTTTTAAAATCGCAGTTTTATTAGTATTCATATAAACTCTATCAGACAATACAAAATAAAGAAAAATAAATTTATTCCAAGATACCAATTTAGTAAATAAACATGCATATACATGTTAAATGAAAAATTCAGTGTATGTATTATGATTACAACATAATATTCTAATTGGGGTGTTTGAGGGTGTGCGTTTATTACGTTACATGTTGTATATTATATTTAACTTTCTATGGTTTAGGAACCGGTTCTGATATTTTTTTAATAATTTAAATAGGGAATGCTTTTGAAATTTATTACCTCTCCTGCCCAGCAATGGGACAGTAACAGCACAGTATAAATATGGACAGTAAGGTAACTAAGCCTAGTTGATGAAATAATTACCTACGCTCTATTGAAGCTGAAGGGTTGTAAATTTTAATATTTTAGATACCTATTATATTTTTTTATTAAAACACTAGCTGTGCCCCGCGGTTTTACCCGCGTTAAACTTTATAAATTATCACAGCTCCTCCCCCGTAAGTGTTAGCGTGATAATATGTAGCCTATATGTTGACCCGACCTCTCAGTAATATTCATGCTAAATTTTAAGTAAATCCATGCAGTACTTTTTGAGTTTAGCCCGGACATACATACAGACAAAAATTCTAAAAACTATATTTTTGTCTTCGATTTCGATAGTAGATCACGCCCCAAGTATCATTTAAAAAAATATTCAATGTACAGTTTTGACTTTCCTAAGATTTTATTATATGTATAGATATCTCTCTAAGACCTCATTTACGGAGACGCGGGGCGTCTCGCGTCGCGTGTGGAGTGGCGTCTCGCGGCGCGTAGGACGTTTTTTTCTGTTTACGGTGGGGCGGCGCGTGAAGCGGCACGCATCATCGCACGCGTAAACACAAACTTATAGCAATATACGACCATGTTTATAGAGAAGCGAGACGGGAAGCGTGGCGGTGCCCGCCGCGGCGCCCGCGGCGAATCCTCTAGCGTGTAGCGAAGCACGCGGCGAGCATCGCGGCGTCGCACGCTCGCCTCGATCAAATAACTAAAAGTGTAACTAAAGGGACTAAAAGTGTAACTATTTAAATTATTTATTGTGAAATAATTAATAAAAAAATAATAAAAAAAAAAAAATCGACTTGTTTTATGTTGGCGAGAGATGGGAGCGCACGAGAATTGCTGCTGCGTGCGCCGTCGCGATAAACGCCGCGTGGGACGCGTCGGTGCCATCCGCGGGCTCGGCCGCAAAAAACGCCCTAATTCAAACAAACGCATCTAAAATCGCTTCTCCGTAAACGCACTCATACAACGCCATATATTTGAATTCAGTGCGGGCCGCGCCGCTCAACGCAACGCGCAACGCCCGGCGTCTCCGTAAATGAGGCCTTAGTGAATTCACACGGGCAGCTTATTATGTAACAACACTATTGAATTAAGTGTAACCTGTAATGATAGTTGTTGGTTGTTAATAAATAAATAAATAAATACTTGTTTTATAAATCAGCAGGATGGTTAAAATACGAAAGCTCCCATTGTGATGAAGCCGAGTTCAAACAGCTGTATATTACGATAAGTTTGAGTTCATACGCGACCACTCGTTTTGACGCGGCACTTAGTACTGACAGCATCGTGACAACCGCTTAGGGGATTTGTCGATGCGCATGTTTGTGTGAGTGTGCCGTTTTGACCGTTTGTAGGTAGTTTCCGTACTGTATATTTTTATACTGAGGTAATAGGCTGCATATTCTTATTTAATTTGTCTGTTATTAACCAGCTGGTTAAGCTAGACAAGAAAAGACTAAGGCCTCATTTGCGGAGACGCGGGGCGTCGCGCGTTGCGTTGAGCGGCGCGGCCCGCACTGAATTCAAATATATGGCGTTGTATGAGTGCGTTTACGGAGAAGCGATTTTAGACGCGTTTGTTTGAGTTAGGGCGTTTTTTGCGGCCGAGCCCGCGGATGGCACCGACGCGTCCCACGCGGCATTTATCGCGGCGGCGCACGCAGCGGCAATTCTCGATGAAGCTTTGTCCGCCGCGTGCTTCGCTACACGCTAGAGGATTCGCCGCGGGCACCGCCACGCTTCCCGTCTCGCTTCTCTATGAACATGGTCGTATATTGCTACAAGTTTATGTTTACGCGTGCGATGATGCGTGCCGCTTCATGCGCCGCCCCACCGTAAACAGAAAAAACGTCCGACGCGCCGCGAGACGCCACGCCACACGCGACGCGAGACGCCCCGCGTCTCCGTAAATGAGGCCTAAGAAGACAACCGATCAAGCAGATATTGTGTTTGTCAACTAAATAATTATTTCAAGTGGACCAAATCCCGTGTTCATGCCCGCTTGATTATGTTTCGCCGGACCGTCTCAACTGGGTCGTGTTGAAACCCGTAGTAGATGAACCTGAAATTGTTTCGTTGGGTCTTCTCAGTTGGGGCGCATTGGATCCGGTGGTAGCATTAAAGCGCGACCGTCGTTATAAACACAAGGTCCGCCATAATAATAATACCTTAATATAGACAGAACCATTCACAACACAAGTATAAATTATGATAATAAAACTTAATCATTATCTCTTTGTCAATAACTTAATACAAGCTAGCTAACTATCATTGCTATTATAAAATAAATTTTATAAATGTTTTCTTACAATCCGTGTATCTAAATATCTATGTAACTAGAAATAATAATATGTACTACAAACATGTTCTGACTATTTACAAGCACATTTTTAAAGTCTCCGTGAATAAAAACCTTTTTTATTTTTATTTTATTTTATCCTCATATTGAGGTCGTTAAAATAATAAATATAAAAAAGGATTTTATTCACGTAGACTTTAAAAAAGCGCTGTTGAATAGTCAGATCATGTTTGTAGTAATACAGTTATTATTTCTAGTAACTTATTACAGATATTTAGGTACACGGAATGTTAAAACATTTATACAATTTATTTTATAATAGTCGTGATATTTAGCTAGCTTGTATTAAGTTATTGTCAATCTATGTTGTTTGTCAATATCTAACCATCATCTACGAGACGTTTGTAAATTGCATGAAGGCGATGTATTATATAAAATTACCGATAAGTAGATAAATAAAATAAAATGAAAATAAAAAATATAGCTATGATTCTAGCTGTTCTATGTTATATAACACAGACATTACGGACCACATGTGCTCTACTTAGTAACAAGCTAGTTAAGTTAAGTGTACCAAGCAAGTATTCTGCTTAGTAACCTGTCATCTTGTAGAATAAAAATAAAATAAAATAAAATAAAAAAGGTTTTTATTCACGTAGACTTTAAAAAAGCGCTTGTAAATAGTCAGAACATGTTTGTAGTAATATAGTTGTATACATTAGATATTATTTCTAGTAACATAGGTATTTAGGTACATCTTGTATGAAAACATTTATAAAATGTATTTTATTACAGAAATGATATTTAGCTAGCTCGTATCAAGTTATTGTCAAGAGATTATGTTTAATTATCTAGTTTAAGTCTAATATTTTTACTACATAATGTCAATGGTTCTGTCTATATTAAAGGTATTATTATTACGACGGACCTTGTGTTAATAACGACGGTCGCGCTTTAATGCTACCACCGGATCCAATGCGCCCCAACTGAGAAGACCCAGCGAAACAAACTCAGTGGGTTCATCTACTACCGGTTTCAACACGACCCAGTTGAGACGGTCCGGCGAAACATACTCAAGCGGGCATGAACACGGGATTTGGTCCAATTAGATTAATTATTTAGTAGGCAAACACAATATATGCTCGATCGGTTGTCTGAATGCTTATTATTTTAGATTATATTTAGGTATACAAAAGAAAAACTTCGAAACAATAACATTATTCATTTTGAGACAGAGTCAATAATTTTAAATTAAGTATATGATAGCAATCATTTACAGATAGTTCACGTAACACAGCAGATCAGTCATGTCTATATGGCTACAAGATCTCCAGCGAGCAATGTGCAGGTAGGAAGTGAGAGCCAGACGTCTTTGTCATCGATGTACTCTTTAGTGGTGTAATAACCCCTAGCCATAAGTACACGTTTAATATGTGTTTTAAAACTTGTGTCAGGCAGATCAGTAATTTGAGTAGGAAGCTTGTTATAAAACCTAATACAATTTCCTAAAAATGATTTATTAGTTTTGCTTACTCTAAAGCCTGGCATGGCTAGTTTGTTTTTATTCCTAGTATTTATATTATGCAGTTCACTTTTCTTTTTATAATTATGAATATTTTTTCTAACAAACATTATATTCTGATATATATATTCCGATGGCACAGTAAGTATATTTATTTCTTTAAACAAATTTCGCAAAGAATCGCGACTGCCTAAACCATAAATGGCTCTGACTGCTCTTTTCTGCAATACAAAAATAGTACCTATGTCAGCCGCCGAACCCCACAGCAGAATGCCATACGACATAATGCTATGAAAGTACGCGAAATACACTAATCTAGCAGTTTGTTCATCTGACAATTGCCTTATTTTCCAGACAGCATAGGAAGCCGAACTTAATTTACCTGCTAACTTTTCAATCTGAAATGCAATTTTGAATCAAGTGTCAATCCTAAAAATACGGTCGATGGGACTAAATCTAATATTTTCGCATTAAGTGCAACTGTTGGTACAATTTGAGTCACATTCGGCAATGAGAACCTGATGCATTTAGTTTTCCCTGCATTTAACAAGAGATTATTTGCCGAAAACCATTCTGATATAAAGCTGAGTGTTTTATTATGCTCAATAAGATCTTTATCCTTTCTATTTACTTTAAATATGAGCGACGTATCATCAGCGAACAAAACTATGTCTGATACTTTCTCTACCAGATAAGGGAGATCATTTATATAAACTAGAAATAAAAATGGGCCCAATATAGACTCCTGGGGCACCCCCATTTTCACAGGATGACGTGCCGAAGTGACACCGCCTATCGAAACCATCTGTTGTCGCCCCGATAAATAGGACATCACAAGATCAAGAGATGTG
This sequence comes from Pseudoips prasinana, assembly GCA_951640165.1. Classification (NCBI taxonomy): domain Eukaryota; kingdom Metazoa; phylum Arthropoda; class Insecta; order Lepidoptera; family Nolidae; genus Pseudoips; species Pseudoips prasinana. Next base: position 31,327,466 of record OX621243.1, on the reverse strand, counting down.
CCAGATATTCCATAGTACTTCAGTTTAACAACGAGCGTACGATGATCAACGCAATCGAAAGCCTTAGAGAGATCACAGAAAACTCCCAGCGCATCCTGTGATCCCTCCCAAGCCTCCAATATTGACCTAATTAATGTGCAACCTGCATCCTGAGTAGAGCGGCCCCTTGTAAACCCGAACTGCTTGTTATGCAATATCTCATTCACGTTAAAGTGCGACAACATTTGGCTGAGCATCAGCTTTTCAAATATTTTACTTAAAGCTGGCAGTATTGAGATAGGCCTATAATTCGTGGCATTTTTTGAACAACCTGCCTTGAAAATGGGTATTATCTTACTTATTTTCATTAAATCGGGAAAGACACCATCACTTATTGATTGAAGATGGCTGCAAGGATTGTAGCAATGTTTAGTATGATTGATTCAATTGCTTTAACAGACAGTCCCCACAAATCTTCTGTGCCTTTCCTTTTAATACTCTTAAAAGCTTTTATAATATCATCACTTGTTACGGATTTAAAACTAAAGTTAGGTACAGTTTGTTTTACGCTTTGATTTAAAAAGAGTTCAGCCACATCTGGTGATGATGCGAGACACTTAGTAATATCCACGGGTATATTTGCAAAAAAAGCAGCTAAAAAATTGGCAATGGTAAGCTTGTCTGAAACCAGTTCATCACCAATATTCAATACTAATGTTTGATCTCTTGATCTACTTTTACCAGTTTCAGTATTAATTATTTGCCAAGCTGATTTTATTTTATTATCAGATTTTTTAATTTTATCTCTTATATATAAAGATTTAGCTTGAATGCAAACCTTTTTAAAAATTTTTGAATAATTTCTAACATAATTAATAAAATTGACATCAGGGTTATAGGACCTTCTGTCATACAACTCATATAAAAAATCTCTACTCAGTCTAATGCCTTGAGTTGCCCAAGAACTAAATTTTATCTTATTACTGTCAACCGTTATGTTTTTTATTTTACAAGCTTTATTAAACTCTTTGCAAATACAGTGGAATAATGTAGTGTACATATCGCTAGGGTTACTTTTGTTTGGCAATAGATGGCACAAACTATTCTCCAGGTTGTTACTAAACTTTCCCAAATTAGATTTTGTTAAAAGTCTTAAACTAATTTTTTGTTTATTTATATTTATCTCATTTTTTATCTTTACTTTTTGGCATTTATGGTCAGAGCGAACACCAGCCACCAAACACTTCTCAGAGACATCAAAGTTGGTAATTATGTTATCAATGCAAGTAGCAGATGTGGGTGTGACTCTCGTGGCCTCAGAGAACAAGCATTTAAGGTTAAAGGACCGAAATACAGATAGAAATATGTTTATTTCAGGTGAATCTGCTAAAATGTTCATATTAAAATCACCACATACAAGGATTTTTTTTTTACTTTTAATTTTCCTAAGAATGTCTTCTATTGTTGCTGTAAAAAGCTTTAAATTGGATGCTGGTGGTCTATACACACATATTATACAATAAAACTGCGTCTCTACACATGCCACCTCACACACACGCTCAATAGATAGTTGGCATATATCTTTACGTTCTTTAAATTTAATTTGGTCTCGAAGTAGTATCAGTACTCCACCACCCTCTGCCGAAACCCTATTATAAAAGCTGGCGACCCTATAGCCACAGACACTAAAAGCCATCTTGTGTGCCTTCAGCCATGTTTCTGTAAAACAAAGGATATCTATTTTTCATTAAAAAGTTCTATGTCTAGAATTTTGCCAGAGAAGCGGTTTATATTTTGATGTGATAGAATTAGAAAGTTATCACACTTCTCTATTGTCATGCTTACATGTTTAAACTACTAACTAAATTGATTTTAATAACATTACTAAAAGATGGTATAAAAAGTGACTTCATCATACTACTTATGACTGAGTTAATATGTGCCGCTACTAAACTTGCAAGTATGTTCAAAAATTTTCTTGAGACAGTAACTGTACTCATGGTTACCCTACAAGAATCTATAAAACTATTTGTGTCCAAAAATATAAATTTATCACTATAATGGCTAACCAAAAACTGTAGGTGCATATTTAGCTTGTGGATATAATTATTTGTACTATCAGGCACATTGGACACATAGGGGAAGGCACACAATATTATCTTATTACAGTCTAATTCTAACATCTCAGTGAAACTATCTGTAATGTCTTTTTTCTTTAAGTTTTTACAATTTCCTACCATTAGAGTTATACATGATTTGGCACTGTGTTTATTCTGAATTAATTTATGTATTATATCTTTATAATGTAATCCTGGCATACAATAGTTGACAAAGGAACAACTCAGCTTATTACAAAGCAAGGTACCAAGGTCCTTACCCATTGCATCGGAATACAGTATGTACAGCTGGCTCTATGTAAGATATTCCCAACATTACGTAGAACATGAGCTTTCCTTTAGATAATCTTTTGTCCTTTATAAAATACAAAGTAACAATCGGATTAAGCTGAACTTCTGCGTACGAACAACAGCTCATCAAGCTACCCCAATCTGTCAAATTTCCCCAATTGAAAGTGAACCTTATGCTTATGTAATAAAGTTGAAACCAATAAAAGAAATTTGAAAGATTGGGGTAGCTTGATGTGCTGTAGTACGTTCTTCCATAAAGAAAGCCATTTATATTATCGCAGATGTAATGCTTCTAGGGTGCGGTGTTTATGACGGGTGGAGTGGTACCGTTCGTTTATAAACCAACCCCTTTTACGTTATTTCATCATAAAATCAGTAAGCTTCTTATCAATAAGTATATAAAAGATGTTCATTTGAAACTCTGCCTACATCCTATACGGAGAAAAATATCTAGTTTTGCTAACTAGAATTATGTTAATTTCACTAGAATATTTTGTAATAAATGTGACAACTAGACTGTTTGTAATTGCTGCAAGAAAAATCTAGTATTTAATGACATGAAAATTATGGTAGTTACGTTTTAAGAACAAATGTTTGCATTTTACAATTTCCCGTCTGTGCCCGTTAGGTACTTAGCATAATTTAACTTGACTAAACTGGGTTTTAAGAAACACTGAACGAATATGTTCTGTTTACAATATTTGTGTGAAGATTACCAGAAATTTTTAGTAGCCAGAAATGGAAATTTGTAAGATTTACTAGAATATACCGGGTGTTTTTGACAGCCCTCCGCAAACTGATAGGGTGGCTTCAGTACATCATATTAAGATGACCGGTACATAAAATTCTTTCAGGAACATTAAGGGTATCCAAAAAAACAGATTTGTTTTATTACCTCACACGCAATGTATCGTTACCGTGGCAAAACGCACGTAGCGGACGGCAGCGCAGCGAGCTTGAGCGAAGCTGCCCCCGCCCCCCGCGCGCTCCCCGGCGCACCTGGGCCACGTCTTTTATTACGTTACTAAAGAGAACAGCTGATTTCAAGAGCGTCGTTCGTTTTAGATTTAAACATCCATTGCTGTTTTTTTTAATTCAGCTGTTTTATTAACATAAATGGAGTGTTGCATACAGAGAATGTAATTTAACATTGAAATAAAAGAATATCAGCAGAAAAAACAGCAAAAAAAATAAAAAAATTCCTGAGAAAATTTCCAGTGGAATATGATTCAGAATAAGGAGCTGAATCAATCCTGTGTTTTTGTGGAGGGCTGTCAATAACACCCGGTATTATTGACTGTATTGTTACTTGTGTTAACTGAACAAATATTATTTTACTGTTAAATTTTTTGTACAAAATAAAAAATGTTTTTTATTTTACGGTAATTTTAGTTGCATCTAAAATTACTTATAAAATTTGGAATCTTACTCTTTCTTCTTTATCTATACCGTATACACAAATATAACTATGTACGCTGATCCAAAAAATATTTTTCTGTACAATGTGACCCTATTAAATAATAAAAAGAGTATATTTAGTCTCCACAGGATTATCTTTATATTTACTGATATTTTCTGGTCAAAGCAATCAGATATCCAGACTCAGGACAAACAGACATGTTCATGGACACAAATATATGTCCTGGGTGGGAATCGAACCTACGACCACCGGCGTGAAAAGCAAGCATTTGCCAACCACGCCAACAGGCCCGTCAAATAATAGAATGATGAATCATATAATGTTAATGGAGATATGACATATTATATTGCAGGAGTGTGTGCGATAACAAAAGTGCACTCTCTTTTCCCTTACTCTCATAATCTGCTGGATGGGCTCCGGGCTATTACTGTGTGTTTTTCTTGCCTAACAACAGTTTATCCCAATAACAGTTTTGAGCCGAACCGGGATTTGAACCCAGGACTTCAATACCTGCGTTTGAACATGCTACCGCAAGACTAACGAGGCTGCCTTTGATTGTCTCGTTGTAAAGAATCTCGGCTCGGTATTGAATATTAGTTATTGTTCATAGCTTTGCGTGGGTAGCAGTTTCTCTTCTATTAATATACAACATGTAACTTAATTAACGCACGTCCAGAAAATAGTTTGTTCAGAATCGTTTACTGAATCGATTTATATCATTTTTAATATTGGTAATTTTTTTCCCAAAAATAAATAAATCTACGAAAATTATTGTCATATTAAACCTGTACAGTCAAAACAAAGTGAAATGGACCGTAAGTCAAAGCAATAAGAATTTAAAATACCAGTTTTATTTGTATTCATACAATATCATCATTCAATTAGAAAAAAGAAAAATAAACTTCATTCCAAGAAACTAATTTAGTAAATAACAATGAATATACGTGTTAAATTAAAAATTCAGTGTATGTATGATGATTATAACGTAATATTCTAATTGGGGTGTTTGAGGGTGTGCGTTAATTACGTTACATGTTGTATAGAGTTAATATCACGATCGTTTTGACAAGTTATGAGTGTTTGGTAGTGGTCTGTTCATATTTGCAAAAAGACGTTGAGCAGAGACAAAATGTTGAAGGTGCATGGGAAACTAACCAATTTACTTTTTATTTAAACACAACGCTCCCATTTAAAAATGAAACTCTGTGTCGCAGGGTACTTTATAAAGTACATCCAGAGTCAAAATAATTATTCAGTGCGGGAATCGAACCCTGGTCACGAAGACACTGTCTTAAACGCTACGCCCTAAAATTTTTAACGGTTTGAGGGCAATACCGTTTGAAGTTTTTGTGCTGGTAAGAAGTTGTGCCATATATATATAATAATAATAATACCCTGGGACATTATTTACACACGGCCATCTGATCCCAAACTAAGCAGAGCTTGTACTATGGAAATCAGATAACTATACATACATATAATATTTTTCTTTTGTAAATACATACTTATATATGTAATTTACACCCAGACTCAGGACAAACAGACATGTTCATGCACACAAATATTTGTCCCGGGTGGGAATTGAACCCACGACCTGCGGCGTGAAAGGCAGCGTATCTACCAACCATGCCAACTGGCTCGTCCGTATATGTTCTTATTTATATATTTATTGTTTATGTTTTATTATCATGTTCAATGAGGTATTCGCGTCTCACATTTTCAAAACTATACTGAATTTAAATTATGACGACATTCTTGACGTTAATTGTAAAATTACGTGATACGCCGTCAATATGACGACATGTTGACGGGCCAGTTGGCGTGGTTGGCTTTCACGTCTCAGGTCCTGGGTTCGATTCCCAGCCAGAACAGATATTTGTGTACGTATATCTGTTTGTCCTTGTTCCATAGTACAAGCTCTGCTTAGTTTGGGTTCAGATCGCCGTGTGGGAATGATGTCTCAGGATATTATAATATTTGTCTGGATACGAATTAATTTGTTTTATATTCTAATAAAATTATGGTGGAAATAATGGCATTCCTCGTTCATAATGCTTAACGGCCTGAATACAAATAAATAGAGTCAAGGATATTACAATACTAAGATGTTATTCACGACCATGACAAACATTCAAGGCATGATATGGGTCTGTTGTCACTTGAAGTATGGTAAAGGAAAAAGCAATTTCAAAAGAACATTTGAAATTTATTGACAGTAGCTTATGTGAGGAACCACATAAGTGTACTGTCAATTAACCCAAGATGTAAAAGACCTGTGGCCACCGAACCAACCAACCAAAAACAACCTTATACCTTTTTGTATAATAGCAAGGCGGTGACCGCTTTCCATCAGGTAACCTACTTGTTCGTTTAAGTGGGTTACCTGATGGTAAGGGGTAACCGCCGTCCGTGGAGAGTCGGAACACCCGAAGAGCCGCAAGTTAGTTGCTGGCCTTTAGGAATTCAATAGGATCACTTCTTGAAGGTTGTCTTGTCATACCGGATCGGAAGCACCAAGTGCGCGGTAAAAAGTTTCTTGAGAAATGCACGGTGGTAGGTGACCATTTCCACTTTTGGCGAGTGGCTCTGTGGCGGAATGTGGCGGCAGGTACATATAAGCTAAAACAATTCCTCTGTACACTCCCCGTGATAAATGCGCTAGAGGGCACATAAAGACGCCACGATGCGGTAGAAAACAAATAGAGACGCCACGTCACTTGAAGTTTGGGAAAGGAAAAATTAATTTCAAAACTACAGTAGAAATTTATTCACAGTACGCTTATGTGAGGAACCACATAAGTGAACTGTCAAATAAGGAAAGATGTGAAAAAACCGTAACCAACCAACACAGCCTTATACCTTTTTTTATGTAATAGCAAGGCAAACGAGCAAATGGATCACCTGATGGTAAGGTCCCATGGGCACTCGGAACACCCGAGGTGCCGCAAATGAGTTGCCGGCCTTTAAGAAATGAATAGGCTTGTTCCTTGATATGCTATGTCATAGCGGATCGACAGCACTTTCGTAGATAATTAATTCTACAGTGACAGTGCGCGGTAAAAAGTTTCTTGGACATCGTATAGTCGACCGTTCATCCAGGCAACATTGAAACTATTTAGCTAAATCTAAACCTTTTTTTATTGATTTAGATAAAAAAGAGAAAAAAAAAAATGATAATATCCTGGGTCATTATTCAATAACGCCCATCTGATCCCAAACTAAGCAGAGCTTTAAATATGGAAACCAGATAACTCATATATACTACATATGTATACTACATTCCTTTTGTACGTATACTTGTATAGATTATTACACCCAGACTCCTGAGTCTGAGTGTAATTATCTATATACATATATTAAAGTATGGCTCGTAGAAAAAAAAAAACTATACTTACAATAAACGATTTGTTCATTGACAATGAAAGAAGAATTAACATTCAACTTGTTTAATTTATTATATCTATATAATAATAGCTTTTATTTATTCTCTCACACAGAAAATACATGAAAAATGTCTTATTAACTAATTAATTCATTAATTAATGCTTAACATTGAAGAGGTGAAATCTGTGTGAGAGACTGGTATCCGTACTAGGTGGAAAACCTGTATGACAGATGACCAGCCTCTCCTAACTCTAGACATGAAGGTGTAATTTGTTATTCAATGATTGAGTTGTGATGTTATTTTATTTGTGATGAGGAAGTATATCAGTATTCGAGATGTGTGTGTGTGTGGTGTGTGTGTGTGTGTGTGTGTGTGTGTGTGTGTGTGTGTGTGTGTGTTGTGTGTGTATGTTGTGTGGTGTGTGTGTGTGTGTGTATGTGTGTGTGATTGTGGTGTAGTGCGATCTTAGATATGAAATAACTATGATGGGATAAATAGTAGATTTTCAGTTTCTTCATAGGTCAGAGATTTTAGCCAATTAGAAATTTTTTGTTTGCATTTATAATTAGTCAGGGAGTAAATATGTAATTTTTGATTAATTTTATTATATAGGTATCGTCCCCGAAAACTGAAGAATTTGCGTGCAAGTTCTGTGTGCCAACGATTGTCAGTTGAAGCGCAAACCCTATACTTACGACGTTTGTTAATTATGGAAGAGTCATATTTATTTATTTATTTATTTATTTAAGGATCTCCAACAAAGAATAAACACAATACATTCGATAAAATAGTGCATGCAAAAAGATAGTAAGCAGTGTTCTTCTTCACTTATAGGAGACCACAGCTTGCGTAAATTAGCTTATAAGTAAACAAAAATGTATACACTAATAAAATATACCTAAATAAATTTATAAGAATGCCTACTAGATATTAATAACATTAAAACGAATATTCTACAAAAAAAAGGAATCTTAAAACTAGAACAAATCACAAAATTGAAAACTTAAATAAAAATATAAACAATTAATTGCAATTATTATTGAATGTAGTTAGAAGTATCTTCTTTAGGTCCTTCCGGAATAGTGTCAACTTGGAGCAGATATCAATAGCTTCGGATTTTGATAGCATGTTGTACTGCCTACAGAGCCTCGGCACGGCAGCAAAATGCCCAAGATTTGATTTAGATACGGGCACACTTAGCAAACCGTATTTGTTCTGCCGCGGTAATCGATTAGGTACATTGATATGGATTGATGCTAACAGATTTGCACAATTGATACCACATACATATAGAAGAAGAGAGTGTTGCTTTAGGACAATATATAGAATATATAGTTGGCGCACTGTAAGAACATCCGACATTTTATAAAGGTCAACGGTTGGGTGTAAAAGAGGTAAAAAGTGGCTAACCTTAAGTACTGCCCTTTGAGCTCTTTCCACCTTTATTAAATTAGTCTTACAGGCGCCACCCCATATAGAAATACAGTAGGATATAATGGGTTGGCATAGCGAGATATAGACCATTTTAATGATCTTCTTATCAGCTATGTGGCGCAGATTTTTAAAGATGAATATGAGTTTGCGTATTCGGGCTGAAAGAAGATCTATATGGTAGTTGAAGCATAGGGAACTATCCAGTATGACGCCGAGGTATTTAATATTGGTTGTTCTTTTTAGATGGCTACAAGCACAGGAGTGATACTCTAGGCAGGTATGGGCTACAATGACGCCATCATTTGGTAGGTTTGTTGGAGTATTTTTTATCGCGAAACAAATGTAATTGGTTTTGTCGACATTTAGTGTTAGTCCATTATTCCTGAGCCATAATGAGACTGCATTGAAACCCATCTGTGCAAAAGAAAAGGTGTCACTCCAACTATCTCCGTGAAATACTAGTGCAGTGTCATCCGCGAAGGTTACGATCTTGCCATTTTTTAGCTGTAACTCACATAAGTCATTTAGGTATGTAAGAAAGAGCGTAGGGCCGAGTACGCTGCCCTGGGGGACTCCAAATGTAATTGGCAGATCATTGCTAGTGATATCACCATCTCTTACTCTTTGGTATCTATCACTGAGGTAATCCGCCAACATCCATCCGTATCTCTTGACATTGTTACGTTAATTGTAGGTAATCTTCATTATTATTGTATTTTATGTCTTTATTTTGATTGCAGTTTATATATTTAAATTATTTATGTATCGAATATTTATTCAATCTCTTATACTGTTTTACTTAGTGCACCTACCTACTGATTAATCTCTGCACATCCCCAAGGTCGACTGGGAGATAATGTCTACGGCATTAAGTCCACCTCTGTACAAAAGAGAATGGCAGAATTCGTATCGCATACTTCCTTTGTTGTTCAGCTATATAATTTGTACCACTTATTAAGACAACTAAGGTATTCATTTTAATGTAAGTATAATATTTTTAGAACTTGGGATTAATTAATTAAATCAATAAGAATATTTCAATAATTTTCAATAAATAAACGTAATAAAATCTTTAACTAAACGCAGTTACGTTTACAGAAATTGCCATGTGTAAAATAATACAAATGTCGCAATTATAATTAATTATTTATAAAAGGGAACAACATTACATATAAATCATATAATTATAGACTTATTTATTATACCTAAGAAAGCACAGTAGTTCCATTAAAACGTAATAATTAATGATTTAGAATAGGAACGATTTTCGTCGTCACTATTTTTTTGTTCATGGCAATTATTTATTGACAGGCAAAGACAATCTGTCAGGTATTTATTGCTGTTGTTTTGATGTTTTGATACATGTCATCAATTTAGCAAATTATCTTGCAGATTTTACGTGTTAAGCATCAGTTCCTCCGTACTATAATATATATCTGGTGACAATGGATTCACGAAAGGACGCTGTATCATTTAATTAAAATGACGAGTTTGCAATGTGTTAATTGCAACATTCGCTTGCCCAGACTAAGCAGACCTGCATTATCCGATGGGAGTGAAGTTCTCAATAAACCCAATGTTGCTTTGTGCTATGTGATAATTATTGTTTGGTACTTAAGGTAGTGTCTTACCCGACCTGCAAATATATGTAGGATATATGCAGGATAAATTAATAATAATATCAATAAAATAAATGTAGTTACAAAAAACAAAGAACCTATTTTACTTTTATTTTATTTACCTCCACTCAAAAGCTCATATAAAACCCCTCGCAACTTCACACAAATGTACACTGGGTTATGAACTTTGTAATAAATGGAAATAAAGAACTTTTCATTATTTGTTGAAATAATATTATTTGCATATTCCTAACCTAACTCGCGACCCGGTTAGGGTTTTCGGGGCAGGTTCGGAATAAGTCCATGTAAAAGACTACAAAAATCGCTCTTCAACATCTACTTTATCACCATAACAATGTTTATGTAAATATGATATGTAACAATCTTCATTGGTACACTAGTTAACACTAGCATTTCATTGCCACATCAGTAGACACAATTTGATATTTACAGTATCTTTATTACTTAGGCAGTAAGAGTGATTTTCGAACTGAAATGTATCCACGGTCATGGGGTTGACCCACAGATTACCAAACGTAACCTTGAAATAAAACTGGCTATAACTTTTATATCCCAAGTTCTAAAAATCTAAGAAATTCAAAATGCCTTTTCTATCACATTAACTACCAATTAAAACATAAAATATCCCGAAACACGAAATTTACTACCGGTACAAAAGTCCCATATAAAGTTGCCGTTTGCCTTTGTGCATAAAGTTTTGAAATAAATAAAAATAAATAAAAATATCTTCAGTATCGTAGTAATTTGATAATATGTACTTAATAATTTAACGTGTCTTTACCATAGACATGCATTTTCTTAATAAAGACCTATATGTACCCTATTTATCGTGAAATAAATGATTTCTGTAGTCTAGAATTGAGCTGTATTATACGTAAATAAAGCAGTCGGTCCTAATGGCCTAATTATTTCTTATTCAGATGTCTTTATTATTTGAAAATAGAGTGTTACAATTAGTGTTATCTACTTATATAACTATCTTTGTTGCACCGTCGTCGTTTTGGATAACCGTACAATATGATGTTGAGAGAGAGGGGGAAGAGATGATGTACCCGTCTACAATATGCCCCGTTTAGTTGGCTTTAGAAATTATTGCTGTAACCAAAATTCAGACTGGAGTCCAATACGAAGAACAATTTGTATCATGCTGGCTTTTTAATTAACTTGTATATTATATAGTGTTCAATAGAATAATGACTATTAAATATTTAAATAAAAAAATATTATGAAATGTTTGTGGAAACTAACTTTAAATATGAAATAGACTTGCACTGTACAAGTATCGAGGACGATGTGTGTTGAACGGAAGTCGGAAAGGGCTTCGTTTCAGTAAGAGACAGTGTAAAGAGAAAGCGACCAGCGTTTATATGGAATTGTGAACAATAGTGTAAAATTTAGTTAAATAACCAAAATTGAAGACGATGAAAAGACACAGTATTTAATAGGTGTAAAAAAGACGAATGACAAATATGAGTACCCTATCTCATCCCGTTGGGGGCATCGAGGGAATACTTACCATAGAATTGGTTGAAGCGTCTCTCTGTGATATATACTAACATACTGCGATCGCGCAACCTGCCTGGCAAGCATGGTGATTATGGCATGTCCCACATTCCTGGGGAAGTCTTTGTATAAACGATAAGCCATAGAAGGTTGACAAAATTTTGATAGATTTTTAATAGACCGTAAGAATAGCCAGTAAATTTTTTATTATGTGTATAATAAATAGATGCGATGGATGGTGTGACACAACGCCCATTTACCACATTTAGCCACATGACCATTTCTTTTTCTATAGGTCTACAGGGGCCTTTCTCTTCAATATTTTACATTTGAGTACTACTTAGCTCTCTTTCTCTTTCTTTCAACTTCATATTTTTCTCCTGTGTAATATGACGAAAGGTGACGCGTCCTTAAAGTTGCCAAAAAATATCGATTATACTGTTACGTAAGACCTATTTAAAAGTAATAATATAACCATGATCCCCACAATAACGTTCACACAATCTCCAAAATAATATATCCATAACAACTAGAATAATATACCCATAAAGTCCGGAAAAATGTACCGATAAACTTCGGAACAACATCTCAATAGATTAAGAAGTTGGCGCTTTAAGTGAGAAAATAACATTCAATGATATTGGTCACGCACAATTTTTGCAGCGTTAGGACAGTATGAGGACGAGTAAGAATTATTTTTTATTTGCAATGGGATCGCTTTTGACCGCAATTTCGAAGATGCGGTGTAAGGGGGACATGAAGTAAATGTTTGGCAACTATGGTTTTAGTAACACGACAGAGACTCAGAGTACAAAAACGATGTGGTACCCTTAAAGAGTAAATATGTACAATTCATAATTCCGCTAAATTGTTTGATGTCTTCCCAGACGTATCCGTCGACGGCGACACCCTTAGCTTGTGTTAGCTTGGGCCCTTGCATGGGCGCGAGCATGACTAGCAAAGCCAAACTTGGTTTTGAAAGTCCTGTTGCAGGAAGCACAGTAAAGAGACTTGAATCGTATGTATAATTGTAGGAGGGCTTAGGCTGGGTTTTCCGGAACTGGCGTTTGGCATCAAGAGTTTCCAGACGCGCATGCTCAAAGTTTTCTAGGCTTGATTTAACAGCAGCTTGCCATTCTCTCCTCTGAGTAGCAAGCCTCTCCCATGCGTTGCTGGATATGGTGGTAGCAGTCAGATGGCGCTTCAGGACATCCTTATAACGCATACTTGTTTAGGCAGCCTAGTAGAATCCATGCGCACAACGTGTCAGCACCAGCGAAGTTGGCTCTTCATTAAAAGACTCCCAATTCCAGACATCTTGGTTCAACGCAAAACAACCGAATTTGGTACACGATCCTGCCATCTGAGCCGAAGAATGACCCGAAGACATTTAAGGTGGAAAGCGTCAAGACGTTTGATGTCTCCTTTGTACAGACACCATGTCTCCGAGGCATAGAGCAACAAAGGCAGAATTATCGCTCCATAAACAGCAAGTTTAGTGTAGAGTTTTAAATCGTGTGACTTCCAGACTCGTTGGCTCAGGCCACCAAAAGCCGCCGCAGCTTTAGCGATGCGTGCAGAGATCTCTGAAGCGAGAGTAAAGCAGAGCGTTCATTCGCTCAAAGAGCTGGGGAACTGGGGAAGTACTTACACTTTCTAGAAGACATTCCTTCATAATAACATTAATAATTTTAATGTTGTTTTTTCGTGTGTGTAAGGTCGTCACTGCACATCGGGGTGGGGGGAAGGGTCAGCAACTCTCGTTTGCTGACTCTTAAAGGCCGGCAACGCACCCGCGACTCCTCTGGTGTTGCGTACGAGTGTACATGGGCGGCGGTGATAGCTTAGGCAACAGGTGACCCACTTGCTTCTTTGTCGCCCTCTGATATAAAGAAAATCTCTTTAATTTAATTGATGATTTCGTTTTAATTAAATTTAGTAATTCTCGTAGCCAAGTTCTGGGCAATTTAGATTACCATTAACTCTGTAAGAAGAATTAATCTTTTTATTTTTTACGTAATTGGTGAGTGGGTACTTACTGATTTAATGTTTCGTTTCAAGAACCATAGACTATTTTTAGCGGGAACTTTGTATGTTTATAGATTACTAGCCGGGGACCGCGGTTTTACCCGCATTAAACTTTCTAAATTATAGCTTATGTGTTATTCAGATATACCAGAGTAATTTGTGGGCTTATGTACAACACTTTGCTGAGGATCATCACAAGATCAAATGCATTGTTTTCGATTCTATAAAAGACATACAGACAAACATTCATTTTTATATATAGATAGATTATTATGTCATTGTTTGAGAGAGCATTTCAAAAGTTGGCCTTATGTTTGTTTGTTTGGATGTTAGCTTCTCAGTCAAGCAAAAACAGAATGTTTTTGATTTGGTTGAAATTTAGTATGGAGATAGATTGTTCTGAATACAGACATAGGTTACGATAAATTGCAGATTCCAGATTCCAGATCTCCCACAAGTTGCAACTTCTTACATTTTGTCAACTTTATTTCATTCATGTTAATATCATGTAATTTGTGGAGATGAAATAAATCATTTTTGTATTTTTGTATTTGTATTGTACACTTTTTCGAGATACGGTTTCGCAAGTTTCAATTGGAATTAAGAATTATGCTGATGGCCCCGTATCAACCATGATAATAACGCCGTTCCGAGGCTATCTGTGAAGTCTTCGTCGGCAATGTTTCTAGAAACAAAGCCCATATATAACCTTTATAAGAGAACTAATAAATTGATATTGTATGTGTATCGTTCACAGATTGACGCCATCCTCTACCAGTGCGGGGTAGGCATCCCGCACTGGTAGAGTGTTGGTTTGATCGCTGTCGGACGATTTAATTTGTTTTAAATTCTCTAACTACCCCTAGTTTCCAATAATAAAAAAATATCTTGGGATAACTAACAAACTGTTATCAATCCCAAACTATTAAGAGCCTAAATTATGGCATCCTGACAATCGATAAACATACTTCATGTTTATTATTCCTCTACAGTCTCTCGGTTCTACGAGCTATGTCAGTTACTTCGATTCCTCTGCGGATTTAAATATTTCTGATTCGATCACTGGATCGTAAGTGGGAAAATTAAAAAGAAATACTATTTATCGAGACAGAAGAAATAAAATACCAAGAAAATTTATTACTAAGCTCTGTGCTTCCGGTTTTGCGTTTATAAGTCAGCCAGTCATGGTTTTTTCTTTATTTATTAGTATAGATTGTAGCAAGAAATGCTCTTTTACGACTATTATAAGATTAAGAGAATCTGAGCGCGTTTTATAACAGTTATAACTAATAATATTCACCAGCTTCTAGTTTAATCTTGGTTTGAAGCGTCTGTACGATAATTTCATCTACAAACTTGGAAACTATCCAACGAGAGGAATAATAACTCAATTTCAAGTCAGTTACGAAGAAGACCTTCAGTATTGTAGACTTAGCTACGTTCTGTGTAGAGGCAGCTGTACCAATATGTACAGTTTCACATAATTTGACTGCAAATGTCGCGCTGCGGTCAAGTTGGTCGCCTTTCAGTACAGACTTCCAGTATAAGCTGATCTCGCTTTGTAAAGGATTTCCATACAATGAGAGGTCAGCTTATACTGGGAATTGATAGCTTGATATGTAGCCGTGTGTACGTTCATCTTGTTTCGGGTTCGATTCCCGCGTAGGATAACTATTTGTGTGACCGTTTCACTTAACACGTTACATCTCGGCATATCTTTTATCAATGAAATAAAGTATTGATATATATTTGGTACTTGGCAGAGAAATATATATATCTACAATGATAATAATATCCTGGGACATTATTTACACATGGCCATCTGATCCCAAACTAAGCAGAGCTTGTACTTTGGAAACCAGATAACTGATATTTACATATAGGTACTATTTTTTTTTCAAATCCATACTTATATAGATAATTACAACCAGACATGTTCATGCACACAAATATCTGTCCTGCGTGGGAATCGAACCCACCTGCGGCGTGAAAGGAAGCATTTACCAACCACACCAACCGGCCCCTTTAATCAGCAAATGGATAGGCTTTCCCATCCAGGGGCTCTACTGGCTAAGTCGCCAAACATCGATTTCTTAAATGGCATTCTAATAAATAAAGTTTAAAAATTACTTAATCAACCGTTAAATCGGCTTCCATGAGCACAATGTGACATCATAAATGGTCCGGAATCGATTGTCAACGTTGAAACTGATTTAACGATTGATTAAGGCATTTTTAACCTTTATTTATTTGAACGCCATTTAAGAAATCGATGTTCGGCAACTTAGCCGGTAGAGCCCCAGGGGGAACCTGTGTCGTATACATTACTGTGTCACTTCATTCTAACAGCTGAAAGACGTCCACTGCTGCTGCACTGCAAGGATCTCCACAATAGCCGGTCCTGCTGCCCACATCCAGCGGCTTCCCGCGGCCCCTGCAAGATCGTCGGTCCACCTTGTAGGAGGCCTGCCCACGCTGCGTCTTCCAGTTCGTGGTCGACACTCGAGAACCTTTCTGCCCCATCGGCCGTCCGTCCTACGAGCTATGTGTCCTGCCCACTGCCACTTCAGTTTGGCAATTCAACTTATACCACTAATATGCTATCTTTAAAAGGTGATTTTGGGACTTTTATGTAAAAAGAAAAATTTCTCAGCATCAGCCCGAATTATGGGAGCTGGCGGTATTATACCCCCGTGCCTCGGAGAGCACGTAAAGCCGTCGGTCCTGTGCCTGATCTCTTTCAGGTCGTGTCGCTGTGCGTCCCATCGTATCATGAGAGTGATGGAATAGAAAGTGCTCCTGTGTTTGTGCACACACTTGAGCACTATAATATGTCCCGCGCAGATGGCTAATCTCTGTTGAGAATGGCCGCCGTGGCCGAAATTCGGCTAGGAGGACATTATCTTTAACATTGTTAACCTGTGAAGTTATGAACTGTGTTATGGCTATCACATAATATTAATACGATGATTATTGGGAAAGGAACGGCGATAAGTATTAATAAATATGTAAGGGTCTGCATAAATGGGATCAGGTGTCAGGGCGGGGGTTTATCGGGTCTAGACTTCTGGTTATGACGTATTAATACAATGCGTACGATATGAAATATCTGAAAAGTATTAGACGACAGCCTTCAAAAGCTATTCTCGGATTTCTTAGGATTTTATATTTATTAAAATAAAATAAAAAAGGTTTTTATTCACGTAGACTTTAAAAAAGCGCTTGTAAATAGTCAGAACATGTTTGTAGTAATACAGTTATTATTTCTAGTTGCTTATTACAGATATTTAGGTGGAATTGAATGTTAAAACATTTATACAATTTATTTTATAATAGTAGTGATATTTAGCTAGCTTGTATTAAGTTATTGTCCATGTTTACTTCCTTATATAAAACCTTTATACTAGGTAATAGAAATAGAAATTTAAGGTGAAAGTTTTGTTTGTCGCAGGATATTAAGTATTTTTCTAGTATCATTATATTGTAACGATTGTGGTAGTGTACAAATGTATACTAGGGAAACCTTTCACACCACAGGTCGTGGGTTCGATTCCCAGCCCGGGTAGATATTTGTGTGATTGAACATGTCTGTTTGTCCTGAGTATGGGTGTAATTATCTACGTAAGTATGTATTTTAAAAACAATAAGTAATAAATGTAGTATACCATTTATCTGGTTTCCATAAGCTTTACCCCGTTTTTGTTTGAGGTCAGATGGACCATAAGACTGAAGTAAAACTTAAAAACGAAACGTAATTGGATATGCTCGCACCTCTATCTTTTACCCCTACAGTAATAAACGGAACGTTACTCAGAGAGAGTTTCTTTCTCAGAGTCCTCTTTCCATCTTCACTAACTGATATCTTCCTCTCAACTTCCGTTCGCCTCGCCAGATCACAATTTTCGTAACGCTCGCACGTAAGCGAGAGAACAGAAGATTTTCTTCAATAAATTTTATAAAATATTCATGATAATTACGTAGAAGTGATACTATAGAATACTATAGGTATTGTACAGACGCCAGCACATCAAGCTACCCCATCTGTCAAATTTCCCCAATTGAAAGTGAACTTTATGCTTTTGAGATAAAGTTAAAAATCTATAAAAGAAAAAAAAAAAAAATATCAAGTTCAGGCGAGGGTAGATACCGAAACCCGAGCTTCACGGAGACGACGCTGCCGAGCCACACCAGTCGACCCGTGACCACGGCTGGTGCAATCCATGCCGAAACGTCGGGTAACCAATGTAATGATTTACCTAAATATTTATCGCGATGAGACCCGTGTCCACAGTAGGTATATAAAAAATCTATAAAAGAAATTTGATAGACTGGGGTAGCTGGATGTGCTGGCGTCTGTACAATACCTAGGTAATATGGTTTTGTGGGACATGTGCATAAACCGTTAAAAATATTTGTTACATTAATAAAAAAAATACTCGCTGGCCAAGAGAACAACCAAAACCGCCCTGCAACTATCATTGACCTCCATAACCCTTGCCCTTGCATTCGTTACATTATTTGGGCATTTGGGGCATTTCAGCCCCTTCCAATACTGAATCGGACCAGTGGCCGGTGGTTTTGCGCTTAGACTTAGTCGTGATTAGAACTCCGAACCCTCAGTAACCTGACGCCTTCTTTATCTAGTTTGTAGTCTTAGAGCCGATTTCACCATTCGATTTATACTATACCCCATATCAAAGATTTCAGCTTGATTTTGAAGATGTCATCATATTTTTGTGTTAGCTTTATTTTGACCACGAGGCCCTCATAGCCATAATCTCTCTATGGTCCGTAAGTGAAAAGCGATGTGTAGGTACGTGGTCCACCTCTAGCTGAGCGACTTCCACATTGGGTTTTTGAGCGTCTCGGCGCTTCGGAGGGCACGTTGAGCTTGGTTTCAGTTGTAGTTATTAGACAACAGTCGTTAAACCATATCAGAGGCCTACTAAACGACTTGAACAGGTTCGACACCAACGTAACTACTGCCCTTACGATAAGTCAGTAAGATGTTGACTACTATATTATTTCAGAAAAAAAGTAAAATATAACATTAGGTCTTATCAACCTCTTCACAATAGTAATTGCACTAATATTATAAAGGCGAAAGTTTGTGAGTGTGTGACTGTGTGAGTGTGTAATGTTTGTTACCTCTTCACGTCTAAATAGCAGGAGCGATTTCAATAAAATTTTGCATGAAGTTAGCTGACACCCTAGATTAACACATAGGCTATAATTTATAAAGTTTAACGCGAGTAAAACCGCGGGGCACAGCTAGTATGTTTATAAACCTCTTTTCCGTTTGTCTTGTGATATAGACGATGTGCGAATTAATTATTAATGTCATGTCTATTTGATGATCTTATTAGGGTGTGAGTCCATGAACCCAGTATTTAAATTAAAGGGCTACCAGTGCTGCGGTGTTATTATGGTGCACCTTGATAAAAAATTCTAGAACAAACTAGAGACCCGACATAAGAAAAACTTGCTGTTAACTTTTTATTTATTATATAATAATAAAATAATTTTGAATCACATGGTTGACACATTAATTATCACAAGGGTATATATATTTGATACTTACTTAAGTAAGCCTTTCAAACAAAAATATAATACAAGCTTTTAAAAATTATAAGCCTATGTGTTATTCAGATATATAACTATATTGCCACAGAGTTACATCAAATTCTGTTCGGTAGTTTTTGTGTGAAATTGTAACAAACATACAGACTCACACACTTACAAACTTTCGCCTTTATTATATTAGTGTGATTATCTCATAATACCTATGATGAAGAACAGTAATATAATAATTAAAATACATGTTAGGATTATTTATTTTATTTTAATGACTGTCAGTCAGTGACTGAAATCGTAATAAAAACAGAAATGAACGAGTTTGATTTGCAGATAATAATTGACATCAGCTTAGTATTCTAGAAAAAAATTAACTAAGAACTCACAATAAACTTATACAATTTAATGGTACCCATACTACACTAACTGTACTATAATAGTACAGTTATTCTTAAAAATATGTCTGTCTTATGGCTAGTTCGTTTATTCCCGAAATGTGTGTAGAAAAGCATGTTTTCAATTACAAAAACAAGTTGTCGCACTGGTGCCCGTCACTTGTGAAATGATCGTGCAATTTTTATATTTTATATTTGTCACTGTTAATATTACTTTCACAAAATTAATAAACATTATCAAATATGGCATCTTATTTTAACAGTATTCCAATAAGAAAAAAATCGTCCATACACTCCGTCTTAATTTAGGCTAACGCTTAAGGAAAATTTGAGTTACTAAGGAAAATTGGGGGGTAAATTAGAAATATGTAAATGTGGAATGAGGAGGCAAAACAAAACTTTAGCTACGTTCTAATTTTATTAATATACTCTTTGTTTTATTAATAACTGTGCCCCGCGGTTTTACCGTTAAACTTAATAAATTGGCTACGTACCCGTAGGACCTCCTAGTTTGGACCTCGTCTAAAAAGATGACCCTTTGGACCCCTTTGTACCGTTTGGACCTTCAAACTTGGATGTTGTCTATACTTGATTACCCGTTAGACCCTCTATTAAGTAACGAGTTCTGTTGGACCTCATTCACATGTCTTCCTGTAAAAAGTTAAAATACACTCGTGCACAAAAGTGACACACCTTAATAAAAATAAAACACTACAATATAAATCAATGTTATTAATCAAAAATATAAAAGATCACAACGTTATGTAACAAATAAAACCACATATTCCAGTTACATTTTTCTAATTTGACAAATCTTCAAGACCGTAGGTATACATAAAAATGCATACTATATATTAATTTTCAATGTTTATATCACATTTTAAAAGAAAGAAACACTGATATAATAATGTAAGTAAATCTAAATCTAAATTGTATGCCGTAGCAACTGAATTTGTGAAGATTGGTTTTACATGGCCGAATGGTCTTGACCAGATGAAAGATGAATTATAAACCCATGCTGTAACTTTGTATTTCTGTGTAAGGAAATTATTGTAAATTCTTTTAGAGAAATGTAAAAATGTCTTTAAACGTAAAACGTAAATAATACAGTTTGAACCAGTATCTACTTGGTTTTAATGTTATAAAAAGGAATTGTACCGTCTCGTACAAGGTCTAACCTCGGTATACTCATTGCATAAATTGAAGCCCTAAAGCGTAAGTCGCTGGCTAAAATTACACGCCTGTCAAGGAAGATGTACCTACCAGTTCAAGTAAGGTAAGTAAATTGTATAATAAATTACTCGGAATCGACTGAATTCATATTAAATGGGAGGTCACAGTGACAAACGGAATTGTACTGACTTAGGTGGGCGGCAGATATTTTGTGTACTTAATTTCCGCAGTTGAATCACTACCTGTATATTTTATGGTGGGAACTTTATGTCCGAGCGGCGTGAGTCGGCTACGTACCCGTAGGACCTCCTAGTTTGGACCTCGTCTAAAAAGATGACCCTTTGGATCCCTTTGTACCGTTTGGACCTTCAAACTTGGATGTTGTCTATACTTGATTACCCGTTAGACCCTCTATTAAGTAACGAGTTCTGCTGGACCTCATTCACATGTCTTCGTGTAAAAAGTTAAAATACACTCGTGCACAAAAGTGACACACCTTAATAAAAATAAAACACTACAATATAAATCAATGTTATTAATCAAAAATATAAAAGATCACAACGTTATGTAACAAATAAAAACACATATTCCAGTTACATTTTTCTAATTTGACAAATCCTCAAGACCGTAGGTATACATAAAAATGCATACTATATATTAATTTTCAATGTTTATATCACATTTTAAAAGAAAGAAACACTGATATAATAATGTAAGTAAATCTAAATCTAAATTGTATGCCGTAGCAACTGAATTTGTGAAGATTGGTTTTACAGGCAGCAACTTAATTAAATTTGTAAATATAAGATATCTTTGTATTTTACATATTTGCAAATAACTTTTCAAGTAATCACAGTCTTATTCTCGTAGATTTGTTGTAAATTTAAAATAATGTATATAAGTAAAATAAAGTATATAAATCACAGATCAAATGTTAAAATCAGTCTTATTTTTACTTATGTAAACTAAGTACACTTAATAAAAATATCATAATACATACATAGTTTTCTATCATAAATCTCGCAGATAATTATAATAAAGTACCGTATTGCCTAACATTAAGATAAGCTTTTCAAAAACAAAAACAATTATGTTATTAGCTATAAATCACAGATCAATCATTATAATCACAGTATTATCCTACAATTTTCCTAAAAAAAAATTGTTACTTTAACCTAAGAAAACTGAACCCTATCTAATACATAATAGATCACAAATATCAGGTCAAGTTTATGCAAGTTTAGTCAAATTCTTTAAATAAATTAGTGGAAAAACATTAAGTTATGTCAAATAAAAAATCTAAAACACATATGTAAGTAACTTTTCTAAGCAATGACCTACACTGTGCCTGTATTCGCTTATGCTATTTCGCCTAATTATTAGAATTCTGGTTAAACATTTTCATCACAACTGTACCTTTTTTTACTAAAATAACGCCGGGCTAATACTAAATAAAAACATATATTATTAAGGTCCAAAAGGTACTAGAATAGAGGTCCAACAGGTTCATCTTTAGTAGTTTTAATCTTGAAGGTCCAAAGGGTACTTAAAAAGAGGTCCAATGGGCACATTGATTATTATATTTTAAAGAAGGTCCAAAGGGACTTAAAATGAGGTCGAACGGGTACTTTTGCGATAGAGGGTCTAAACTTGTAGGTCCAACGGGTACGTAGCCAATAAATTATAGCCCATGTGTTATTCGGATATATAAGCTATATTTCATTTATTATTATTATTTACTAGCTGTGCCCCGCGGTTTTACCCGCGTTAAATTTTATAAATTATCATAGCTCCTGCCCCGTAGGTGATGGCGTGATAATATGTAGCCTATATGTTGACCCGACCTCTTAGTAATATTCATGCAAAATTTTAAGTAAATCCATGCAGTACTTTTTGAGTTTATCCCGGACATACATACAGACAAACAGACACACAGACAAAAATTCTAAAAACTATATTTTTGGCTTCGATATCGATTGTAGATCACGCCCCAATTTTCCTTTTTAAAAAATATTCAATGTACAGTTTTGACTTTCCTACGATTTTATTATTATTATTTATAATATTATATATATTATATTTAATATTATTATTATTATTGTATCCTTTTTTATTTTCTCCTCTTTTGCGAGGTTAGTAAACAATATCTATCACGCGGGCCTAAGCCACGGGTGAAGGCAGATTAAATAGAATACGCTGATGTTAACGTGGATGATGTGAGGAATTTTCGTGTGATGCGACAAGTATTTAAGACTGTTATTATTATTATTATACAACTGTATAGATGTATGGATAGAAATGAGAGTGTTTGTGAATATGGATGTATATCCATAGTCATAAACTTTCGCATTTATTGATTAAGTATAAACGTTTTAAGTTATACCACTGATTATTTAATATTTGCCTATATGTTCACTGGAAGCCGTTGGGTGCGGGAAGTGTAAGATCGATAACTAGGGAATGCAATCTCGATGCCACGACGTCCCGATCATCCGAGATGTAACCTCATTTTTCGAGATCAATCTCGAAGCATAACATGACGAGATTTCGCCGTGATTAACGTACAATAATGACGCGAGCCGCTAATTGGCGATGGAAAGTGTCGGGTGGGTTGCTTACGCAAACTATCCCGACTACTCACGATATCGGGCGACAACAGCTTCCTAACGCTGATACCAACTAGCGTTGAATTTGAGAGAGCCTTTTCAGCTGCTGGCTACATAACCACTGACATAAGATGCCGTTAATTTTAAAGCATTCTAAGCAATATTTGTTTTTAAGAAACTATATCCAAAATCACTTTTAACTTAAGAGTAATCACGCGCAATCACTCCTAGTACTTATACGAGGAGTGATATTTTGGAAATAGCAGTTGTTTTATATGTTTGTTTTCACTATCATTATATATAATTATGGCCTTTGCATCTATTACAGACAATTTACGGCGCATTGTGTGAGAGACATTTCTTTTTGTGGCTAAACAAACCGATGCGAGAGCGACATAGCCTGCCGCAGGCTAGACAAGGGAAGTTTGCGGTGGTTGGTGCCGAGCCGCTTTCATGTCGCTTCTATCTCTTATCAGCAAGTACTCCGAACCAGGCTTCATCACAGATCTTACGAGATATTTGACAGATTGGGGTAGCTTGATGTGCTGGCGTCTGTACTTACATAAGTGTGGGCTCAATTAGGTCCTAGCCTTGTTAAGCACCTTTAAAACGAGTACAAGACTAAAAGAGAAGAATGAGTACAATATTCTAATAATAAATACATTTTAAAATTTTACTGCCTCGTTGGTCTAGCGGTAACGTGTTCAACCGCATATAATTAGGTCCTGGGTTGAAATCCCGGGTCGTGCCAAAAAGTGATTTTGGGATTTTTCCGTAAAAAGAAATTTCTCAGTATCAGCCCCAAGTCTGGGAGTTGGCGGCAGCACACCCCCGTGCCTCGGAGAGCACGTAAAGCTGTCAGTCCTGTACCTGACTTCTTTCTGGTTGTGTCGCTAGTCGTACCATCGGATCATAAGAGTGATGGAATAAAAAATGTCCCTGTGTTTGCGCACACACTTGTGCACTACAATATGTCGTCCGCAATAGGCTAGTCTCCATTGATACTAGCCGCCGTGGCCGATATTCGGTCGAGAGGACATTAGTTAATGAATAAATTTGTAAGAATACACGAATCCTCCTGCCTAATTAGCATTATGAAATACAGATATAAGAACACTTTTCAATAACCCGACACAATTAGAGGTCACAGAGACATTTATAATTCTGAATTTAATTATAAATGTCTCTGTGACCTCTAATTGTGTTGGGTAATATCTATATATATAAAAATCAATGCCACTTTTCGTTGTAATTTTATAACTCAACAACGCCATTACCGATTTGGCTAATTTTGGTCTTGAATTATTCGTGGTAGTCCAGGGAAGGTTTGTACGTAGAGAAAATTTAAAAAAAGTCTTGAATAAGTGTAAAATCAACATCTTTTAGCAATTTAAAATATTTTTTTGTTTGAATAAATGAACTTAATAATATATTTTTTTATTACTATACCTTATACGTAGCGAAGCACGTACCGGGCCGCTAGTATTATATAGAATAGAATAATCTTTATTGTACTCACTCAAACAATACCTACATAGAAAACAAATATCACAATCTTGTACAAAGGGCAGGGACAACATAAAATATACTTTTATGTAATAAAGTTGTTATTTCTGCACTCATCCCTACTAATTACTAAACTAAAGGTTAGTTTAGTAATTAGTATGGATTAAGATCTCACATTTTTTTAAATAAAGGCAATTGTTATAGGTATCCAAAAACGCAAAGATATAGAGTTTAATACTTGTTCATAATGATATTTTTTCCTATAAATACATATTTGGATTTTGCATAGAACTTGGCACTCATTTAGATCTCCATTCTTTTTGTGGCAAAGCCCTCAGCCAAGCATAATTTTTGTATTGAACTTGGCTCTCCTTTTTTACATGTATGTTTTTGTTGGGATTAACTAACATTAAAGTTCTAGAAGTTAAATAGAATGTGTATGACGCATTCAATAACTTCATTAACATGTCTAGTACACGCAAACAGTTATTATTGGCAAATTTTATGCCCGAAATTACAATTGATTACTATTCAAAATGTTGAAACTATGCGAAACTTATACTTATGCATTAACGTTCGCAGACACCGATTAAGTTATGTTGAATCTAATTAAATATATTATTATTCAAAACTTTAGCACAGAATATATTTATATAGATATAAATTAAATAAAAATTATATCCTGGGACATTATTCACACACGGCCATCTTATCCCAAACTAAGCAGAGTTTGTACTATGGAAACCACATAACTTTACTTTTATTTTGTAAATACATACTAACATAGACAATTACACCCAGGCTCAGGACAAACAGACATTTTTATGAACACTAATATATTTAGGTACTGGGTAGGAAACAAACCCTCGATCTGCGGCGTGAAAATAACCTACCAACCGACCCGTCAAAAACAATAAATATAAATAAAATAACATAATTTTTATTTTAGACCAATTACGTCCATAGTGGATTAGTGAAACAAAGAGATCTTATACCAAATGTTAGTATTTGATAACCATGTAGGAGAGATAAAACTGCCAGTAACATATTTTAAGTGCCTTCTTTAAAAACAAATAGCGGTTTTTAGACATCCTTATTTCGGTTGTCGTTAAAAAGTAGATTGGTTGGGAAAAAAGATGAATAAAGAATGTCAGTAGGTACGGTGAGAATGACATTATAGAAGACGAGCTATGCCCCGTGGTTTCACCCGCGTTAAAGTAGTTTTGGCGTAAAAGAGTAACAAACATACATCCATACATCTGTAGGTACTCACAAACTTTCGCATTTATAATATTAGTAGGATGTGTACCTCTCGTGGTTATGGCAGTGCACGCCGGAATAGCTCGCAGATGGTAGATTTTTTCCTACTTACTTGATACTTATCTATGTGATATTCTGATGTACCTATATTATAGTAAAGTTTCATTAAAATCTATTCAGTAGTTTTAACGTGAAAGAGTAACAAACATCTATCCATCCATACTTACAAAGTTTCGCGTTTATAATATTAGTAGGATGATTATGGGGTGAATGAAGAGTTCATTATTAGTTATAATAATATGACCGTGTAAATGTATGATTTATTTTATTTATTTATTGAACCAATTTTAATTTTTCTATATATATATATATATTATTATTATTATTATTTTGTGTAACACACTAGCAGCTAGTTAGCTGATGCGTGAGTATCAAATAGCTTGGAGATGTTTTCCTTGTCCAATCTGTTCTTGAAGGAATTTAATGTCGGAGCCATGACTACTCTTTCTGGTAATTTGTTCCATGCTTTTACAACACTGTTAGGCAAGAAATGCTTCATTGGTTTCTTTTATATGAGTTTTCCCAAAGTTTCAATGGATGGCCTCGTAGATGTTTATTATCATTCAGCTTATACATGTATTTAAGGCTAGGCACATCATAATGATTAGTGAGGATTTTGTAAGTTTCGATTAAACTTCCCCTCTGTCTACGCTGTTTAAGTGTGGTGAGTCCAAGGAACTTGAGACGTTGCTCATATGGTAAGTTGCGCATTGAACGAACCATCTTTGTAGCCCTTCTCTGTACATTGTCAATGAGTTTAATGTCTTTTTTAAAGTATGGGTCCCAGATTACATAGGCATGTTCAAGGAGAGGTCTTACATATGTCTTGTATAATTTTATAAAGGTATTAGCTGTGAGACATTTAAATGCCTTACGAATAATGTAGAGTATCGAATTTGTTTTCTTTACAATGTTATGTATATGTGTTTCCCATTTCAGGTCAGTACATAGTAACTCCCAAATCCCTTTGTGATTCAACTGGTGTTAATTGTTGATGTCCAAGATAATAAACTTTTCTGGGATTATTTTTACTGATGTGCAGCACAGTGCATTTATCAACATTTAATGTTAAAAGCCACACTTGAGTCCAGTTAAATATGGCATCCAGATCATTTTGGATAGCTTGCGAATGAGTTTGGGGATTTGCAAAGAATTTAGTGTCATCAGCAAAAAGCGAAAATGGTAGCTTCAGAGTATTTTTGAGATCTGTGAGGTAAAGGATGAAGAGCAATGGGCCTAGCACCGATCCTTGAGGCACGCCACTGAGTACTTTTTGAGGTTTCGATAAGATATTCCCGATACGCACACGAAATGTTCGACCTGAAATAAAGTCACTTATCCAGGCTAGTAATCTTCCACGTATGCCAAGATATTCTAATTTGTGTATAAGGCGTTTTAAGGGGACTCTGTCGAATGCCTTTTCATAGTCTAAATAAATAACATCAGTTGGCTGTCCATTATTTTGATTCAGTGTCCACTCATTTAGGCAGTTTAGTAAATTTGTGGTAACGGAACGTCTTGGAACGAACCCATGTTGCTCATCCAGGATTATAAGCTCTTGTTTCAGGAAATGTCTCATATGATTTGCTATTATTTTTTCCATGGTTTTGCATATAACGCTGGTCAAACTTATGGGCCTGTAATTGACAGGTAATAATTTATTGCCTTTTTTATAAATCGGCACTACAGTAGCCATTTTCCAATCAGTTGGTAATATTCCATCGTTCAATGATTTATTCATGATTTTCGTTATTTTGTCGATTAAAGCTCCAGAGCATTTTCTGAGAATTATTGATGGAATGTCGTCAGGACCTGTTGCAGTAGTATCGTTGAAGCTCAACAACGCCTTTCTTGCCAGCTCTTCAGTAATATTAAGCTCTTCAATAATATTAAGCTCTTCAATAGTGTTTGTAATTCTAGCAAGATTGATGTTAGGCATAGGTCCATCAGGTTCGTTAATATAACTTAATTTGAATTGATCCGCAAAGGCTTCTGCAATTTCCTCTGGCTTCATAACAAGACCGTTTGATCCATTTTTTATTGCATTTGGGATGCATATTTTAGAGTTTAATTGTTTTCTAATATAACCATAAAAAGCCTTGGAACCTGTATCTATAATCGTAGATTCAAAAGCGGATCTTCTGCTTCTGGAAAGTTTGATGATTTTATTGTTAACTTTTCTATACTCTAAATAGTTATAATCACTTGGATTGATTCTGTAATGAACCCAAAGTTCTTTTTTCTTTTTAGTTAAGTCAGCTATTTCCTTATTAATCCAGGGTTTGTTCGTGTACCGGTTTTTGTTTGTGGTCTTCTTTGGTATAAAATTCTCTATCGATGAGTGGATTTGGTGTTTAAAGGTGAACCACATATCATCTATAGATTCTTCGTCCATACTTCTGTAGTTGGCTAGGTCCTGATTAATTTTGTTGTAGTCTGCCTTGAAGAAATCGTATTGGATGACACTTCGATTTCCATTATATTTATTATTGGTACTAATGACTTGCAGTATCGCTGTTATATATATATATTTAGAAAAATAAAACACGATCGTGGACCGGTGGGACAGCCCAATACTGGAACATTGGATGCGCAAACATACCCCAGTGGGGTGATATTTGAATGTTTAGCTTTAAGGTATTAACTAACAATAGTGTTTAAGTTTATAAATTATTTACTAACAAAAATGGATTCTAATTATCTGAAATAAATAAATTATTATCATATTTAAAGTACTAAGAAATACTATATATTGCCCAAATATTCTTAGTCATATCCGATTCCGAGCTCCAGGTAGATACCCTAGGCATGACATTACACCCCTATGCCCACCATTGCGAAGTACAGTGCTGGGTGCAAACTCGCCAGTGGCGAGGTTATGTAAAACCCTCAATGGTTGCAGTGACTTGGTAGATGTTTATCATGATACTTTGGGTAAATATATAAAAGCCTTCATAAATAATGAAACGGGTCAAATGTGATTTCATTGGTTTCCCTATTTTAATAAGTTTTACATATTGTTGATGTTAACAATCATAATAAATACTTATAATTTTTGTAATGATGAATGTCATATACTTCAATTTATAATAATATTTAATTTTAATTTCTTTTTTTTATATTTGTTATTAGATATAATGTTCTAGTCTTAATTAATTCTAAGCTGTAACTAGTGCATGCGGTGTTAACCTATAATTAATTGTTGCACCTGATAATGTGCCTGTATTTAATGTAATTTATTAATGTATCGTGGAAACAATTGTTGGTGGACCTTAAATAAATAAATAATAATTATATTATATAGCCTGCGCGGAGGCTGCAATAGTGCTGCCGAGCGCACTGGCCAAGCACCTTTTTAGGGTTCCGTAGCCAAATGGCAAAAAATGTAACCCTTATAGATTCGTCATGTCTGTCTGTCCGTCCGTATGTCACAGCCACTTTTTTCCGAAACTATAAGAGCTGTACTGTTGAAACTTGGTAAATAGATGTATTCTGTGAACCTCATTAAGATTTTCACACAAAAATAGAAAAAGAATAATAATTTTTGGGGTTCCCCATACATAGAACTGAAACTCAAAAAACATTTTTTCATCGTACCCATACATGTGGGGTATCTATAGATGGGTCTTCAAAAATTCCTAAAATCATTTTTTTCTAAACTGAATAGTTTGCGCGAGAGACACTTCCAAAGTGGAAAAATTAGTCCCCCCCCCTGTAACTTCTAAAATAAGAGAATAATGCTGCTGCGGAACCCTTAATGGGCGAGTCCGACTCGCACTTGGCCGGTTTTTTTTTTCTGACAGATAGAGACTTTTGTCATTGTTATTGTGGTACCTTAATTTTATATTTATGATCCTATTTTTATATTTTAAATATTATAAGCCATAATTGTTTTAAGTAGTTGAATTAAGCGTGTTTGATATTTATTTATAAAAAAAAAACCCTATTTCTATGCCGATCCATAATAGTACACACACATCAAGCCACCCCAATCTGTCAAATTTGCCCAATTGAAAGTGAACCTTATGTTGGGATAAAGTTGGAAATCTATAAAAGAAAGCTGACAGATTCGGGTAGCTGAATGTGGTGGCGTCTGTACATATAAATATAAACGGTATTTCAACGAACTATTTACAAAAAAGTCAAAATATATCATGACGACAATGATTCAATTATTTATTGTATTAAAAAAAATAAGGCTATAAGCCCATCGAATTGATAGCGGCCTTAAAATAAAATAAAGTTCGTGAAGTAATTAACGAAATCGACCCATCGTTTTGCCAAAAAGTCATTAAAAACTTTGATTAAACAATTGATATCTGTGACCGTGGGCGCGGTGGATATTTATTAGGACTGTAATACTGTATTTCGAAGTTCAAAATAGCGATGAACTGTAGCCCTAAAGTACTGAAACGTGACTCACGTTAGTGCGAAAGTGCGCCGAATCGATTCACACATTGTCGAATGTATTCCAGCGCGATGCACGTTATTGCGAAAGTCCAGTAAATGCGAAGGCATGCCATTATGGAGATATCCATGGTTAATGTTTTTCTAGCGCTCGGCGGCCGCTGCCGCGGCACGCTCGCTACGCTCGCTCGACCAAATGGTCACCGTTCTAACCTAACCTAACCCAAACGATTTCGCACTAACGTGCATCGCGGTGGAAAACATTCGAAATTATGTGTATCGATGTGGCGCACTTTCGCACTAACGTGAGTCGCGTTTCAGTACTTTAGGGCTACAGTTCATCGCTATTTTGAACTTCGAAATACAGTATTACAGTGAATATATATATCATTATTATTTTATTCATTCATATTGCCAAACCTTACTTTCTGTAATATAATAAAAATATTAATATTTGATTGGAAAATGCTTGCCTTTCACGCCGCAAGTTGAGGGTCTGATGCCCACCTAGGACAGATATTTGTGTGCATGAACATGTCTGCTTGTCCTGAGTCTGTATGTAAGTATTTTCAAAAGAAAAGTAGTATTATGTAATATCAGTTATCTGGTTTCCATAGTACAAGCTCTGCTTAATTTGGGATCAGATGACCGTGTGTGAATAATGTCCCAGGATATTTATATAATACTAGCTGTGCCCCGCAGTTTTACCCGCGTTAAATTTTAGAAATTATCACAGCTCATCCCCCGTACGTGATAGAGTGATAATATGTAGCCTATATGTTGACCCGACCTCTTAGTATTATTCATGCAAAATTTGAAGTAAATCCATGCAGTACTTTTTGAGTTTAGCCCGGACATACATACAGACAAACAGACACACAGACAAAAATTCTAAAAACTATATTTTTGCCTTCGATTTCGATTGCAGATGACGCCCGAAGTATCCTTTTTAAAAAAATATTCAATGCACAGTTTTAACTTTCCTACGATTTTATTATATGTATAGATACCCCCTCTCATCCCGTGGGGGGACGTAAAAGTCGTCCCGAGGGAAATATATACACCAGAGAACGGGCAGCAGCGTTCTCCTGAGTACCATGTCCACCTTACTGCGATCGCCAACCCGTCTGCCAAGCGTGGCGATTATGGCAAATCCCCTCAAATGATGGACACAACTAAACCGCGGCCCCCAGTCCCCGGCAGCCCTGCTATTCCCAGCCGTGGTTACAGCCGTGGTTACGGCAGGGCAGGGGGTGCTAAGAATCCCCGGCAGATTCCGCGTTACCAACACCGACGACCTCTGGCCCTGGCAACATATAACACACGTACACTGCGGTCCGACGAGAAGATAACCGAACTGGAGGAAGAATTGAGCAGGTTACATTGGGATATTGTAGGATTATCTGAAGTCCGAAGAGAGGGGGAGGACTCGATAATACTGAAATCCGGAAACCTGCTCTATTACCGGGAGGGTGACCAAATATCCCAAGGTGGTGTCGGGTTCATAGTCCACAAGTCCCTCGTGAACAACCTAGTGAAAATCGAGAGTGTGTCGACGAGGGTTGCGTACCTTATACTCAGAATCACCAAGCGGTATTCGTTGAAGGTTATACAGGTATATGCACCCACTTCGACACACTCCGACGATGAAGTCGAGGTTATGTATGAGGACATATCCAGAGCCATACATATCTCTAACTCCTATTTCACTGTGGTCATGGGGGACTTTAACGCGAAGCTGGGCAAACGATTCGGTAATGAGCTGAGAGTGGGGCAATTTGGAACTGGAGACCGGAACCCCCGGGGCCAAGTGTTGGCCGACTTCATGGAGAAGGAGGGACTCTTTATGATGAATTCCTTCTACAGGAAGCCGGATCACCGCAAATGGACCTGGGTGAGCCCCGATGGTAAAACTAAAAATGAGATAGACTTTATCTTGTCGACGAGACGACAGATGTTCAATGATGTCTCCGTGATCAATGCGGTTAAAACCGGGAGCGATCACAGACTGGTCAGAGGCTCATTGAACCTTAATGTCAAACTCCAGAGGTCCCGACTGATAAAGTCTACGCTCCGACCTTTACCTATCCACGTCCAAAACCCCGAACCATTTCAGCTCGAACTGCAAAACCGTTTCGAATGCCTAGCAGACTGCGAGGAAGTGGACTCATACTATGACAGGCTCGTAGAAGCTGTCCATACGGCTAGGTCTAAGGTCTTCAAGGCCCGTCGTACAAACAGAACTAAAAAGATCTCTGACTTTACCCTGCAACTTATGGAAGATAGACGGAAAATGGTTCTGACATCCTCAGATTATGCTACCAGATATCGGCAGCTCAACAGACAGATCTCAAAGTCTTTGACTCGCGACCCGCGGCAATTTAATACAATTAGTATTAAAGAGGCTATCGAGCGGAACAAAGGCTCTAAAGTGTTCGCAAGAGCTCTGTCTGTTGGACAGAGCCAACTGACGAAGCTGAAGACTGAGGATGGTAGAATCATCACGTCTAAGCCTGAGTTGCTGGGAGAGATCGAGAAGTTCTATGGACAGTTATATACGACAACACAGCCACCTGTCAAAAGTCATGCCTCAGATCCCAGAGCACGACTAACCCGACACTACACCGAAGACATCCCGGACGTCAGCCTGTACGAGATTAGAATGGCTCTCAAACAACTCAAGAACAACAAGGCGCCTGGTGATGATGGAGTTACAGCAGAGCTTCTGAAGGCGGGTGGTACACCAATCCTACGGGCCCTTCAGAAGTTATTTAACTCCGTCATACTAGATGGTCAAACGCCACAAGCATGGCACAGAAGTGTGGTGGTGCTCTTCTTCAAAAAGGGCGACAAGACCCTATTGAAGAATTATAGACCCATCACACTGCTGAGCCATGTTTACAAGTTGTTTTCGAGGGTCGTTACGAACCGTCTCGCGCGCAGGTTTGACGACTTCCAGCCTCCCGAACAAGCCGGTTTCCGAAAAGGCTTTAGCACCATAGACCACATACATACGCTGCGGCAAGTTATACAGAAGACCGAAGAGTATAACAAGCCACTGTGCTTAGCGTTTGTGGACTATGAGAAAGCCTTTGATTCTATCGAAACATGGGCCGTGCTGAGGTCTCTCATAAGGTGCCAAATTGACTACCGGTATATCGAGGTGATAAAGTGTTTGTATGAAAACGCCAATATGTCAGTGCAACTCCAGGACCAGATCTTGAAACCTATCCACTTGCAGCGAGGCGTGAGACAGGGAGATGTTATATCTCCGAAACTGTTCACCGCTGCATTGGAAGACGTCTTCAAGCTTCTGGACTGGAAAGGCTTTGGCATCAATGTCAATGGCGAGTACATCACTCACCTTCGATTTGCCGATGATATCGTAGTCATGGCTGAGACCATGGAAGACCTCGGTACAATGCTCGGTGACCTCAGCAGAGTCTCTCAACAAGTGGGTCTGAAAATGAACATGGATAAGACGAAAATCATGTCAAACGTCCATGTTGCACCCACTCAATTGAAAGTTGGTGACTCTGCACTCGAAGTTGTAGAGAACTATATTTACCTAGGACAGACCATCCAACTAGGTAGGTCCAACTTCGAGAAGGAGGTCAATTGTAGAATCCAACTCGGCTGGGCAGCGTTCGGGAAGCTACGTAACATCTTCTCGTCCAAAATACCACAGTGTCTCAAGTCGAAAGTCTTCGACCAGTGTGTGTTGCCAGTGATGACATACGGAACAGAGACATGGTCGCTCACTATGGGCCTTATTAGAAGGCTCAAGGTCACCCAAAGAGCAATGGAGAGGGCTATGCTCGGAGTTTCCCTGCGGGATCGCATCAGAAATGTCGAAATCCGCAGGCGAACCAAAGTCACCGACATAGCCCGAAGAATTGCCAAGTTGAAGTGGCAGTGGGCAGGGCACATAGCTCGTAGAGCCGACGGCCGTTGGGGCAGAAAAGTTCTCGAGTGGCGACCACGAACCGGAAGACGCAGCGTGGGCAGGCCCCCTACAAGATGGACCGATGATCTTGTGCGGGTCGCTGGAAAATGCTGGATGCGAATAGCACAAGACCGGCAATTGTGGAGATCTATGGGGGAGGCCTTTGTCCAGCAGTGGACGTCTTTCGGCTGATATGATGATAGATAATAGATATATACTCTGTAATGTAAATAATTGACCTGTTGGTCTAGTGGTTAGTGATCCTGACTGCTAAGCCAGAGGTCGTGGGTTCAATTCATATCCGGGACAAATCTTTGTGTAATGAATGAATGAAATAATTTGTTCTGTGTCTGGCTGAAATTCATCTATACATATAATAAAATCGTAGGAAAGTCAAAATTGTACATTGAACATTTCTTAAAAGGATACTTGGGGCGTGATTTATCTACTATCGATATCGAAGCCAAAAGAATAGTTTTTAGAATTTTTGTCTGTTTGTCTGTGTGTCCGGGCTAAACACAAAAAGTACTGCATGGATTTACTTCAAATTTTGCATGAATATTACTAAGAGGTCGGGTCAACATATAAGCTACATATTATCACGCTATCACCTACTGGGGAGGAGCTATGATAATTTGTAAATTTGAACGCGGGTAAAACCACGGGGCACAGCTAGTATGTAATATGAATGTTGCAGGCCGGTTGGTCGTGGATTAGATTCCCATCCAGGACAAATATTTATGTGCAGGAACATATATGTTTGTCCTGAGTCTGGGTGTAGGTATCTTTCATCATCATCATCAAAACAGCTGAATGAGGTTCACTGTAGAACAAGCCTCCTCCAAGAATCATCTTGGGGGTATATGCCATAATCGCCACGCTTGGCAGACGGGTTGGCGCTCGCAGTAAGATTCACTCAGAAGGAAGGTTCCCTTGGCGATCGCACTAAGATTCACTCAGAAGGAAGGTTCCATTGGCAATCGCACTAAGATTCACTCAGAAGGAAGGTTCCCTTGGCGATCGCACTAAGATTCACTCAGAAGGAAGGTTCCCTTGGCGATCGCACTAAGATTCACTCAGAAGGAAGGTTCCCTTGGCGATCGCACTAAGATTCACTCAGAAGGAAGGTTCCCTTGGCGATCGCACTAAGATTCACTCAGAAGGAAGCTTCCCTTGGCGATCGCACTAAGATTCACTCAGAAGAAAGGTTCCCTCGGGTCAACTTCTACGCTCCCCATTAGCTAGGGATTGGATGCCGTGATGATATTCTGATATTTGCCGCCGTCACCACACAGCATAATCTTTATAATTATATATTTACAAAAGAAAAGGTCACCGTAGCCTAGTTGGTAGTGCTCCTGCCTACGAAGCTGGTGGTCCTGGGTTCGAATCCCGGTAAGTGCAAATATTTGTGTGATGAGGACGAATATTTGTTTCTGAGTCATGGATGTTTTCTATGTATATAAGTATTTATCTATCCATATAAGTATGTATATCGTCGCCTCGTAACCATAGTACAAGCTTTGCTTAGTTTGGGGCTAGGAAGATCTGTGTGACATTGTCCCTAGATATTATTATTATTATTATATTATTATTATTATCTGGTTTCCATAGTACAGACGCCAGCACATCAAGCTACGCTAATGTGTCAAATTTCCCCAATTGAAAGTGAACCTTATGCTTATGCAATAAAGTTGATAATCTATAATTGACAGATTGGGTTAGCTGGACGTGCTGGCATCTGTACAAGCTCTGCTTAGTTTGGGATCAGATAGTCAGTGACGAATGAATGCCAGTGTGTGAATAATTTCCCAGGATATTATTTATATCAGGATATTTTTTTTTAAATATACAAGTAAGTTTTCAGTCCTCTGGTTGCCATAGAACCGGCTTAAGCCCAAAATATTTATTACTAGCCGTGCCCCGCGGTTTTACCCACGTTAAATTTTAGAAATTATCATAACTCCTCCCCCGTAGGCGATAGCGTGATAATATTGTGAAGCCTATATGTTGAACCGACCTCTTAGTAATATTCATGCAAAATTTAAAGTAAATCCATGCAGTACTTTTTGAGTTTAGCCCGGACATACATACAGACAAACAGACACACAGATAAAAATTCTAAAATCTATATTTTTGGCTTCGATATCGAATGTAGGTCACGCCCCAAGTATCCTTTAAAAAAAATATTCAATGTACAGTTTTGACTTTCCTACGATTTTATTATATGTTTGTATGTATGTATTATTTTTATATTAACTTATTTGTAGTATTTGAATTTGTCGAATTTATTCCATACCTACCTATATTATTTATACAGACTGTTCACGAAAAACGTGTCATTATGTACGTCCGTGACACTAAGGGACCTTGTCTTTCAGTAACATTCATTTTATGGACAATAAAATGTAATGGCTTTTAGAATGGCGATTCGCGCGTTAGCTCTATATTAGGATATTTTTTGTAAGCAAAATTAGAACAGAATCTTACTAGACGATGTAATATTTGAACAGTAAAAGACTATAGACAAGCAAATTTTAGTTTTATGTTTATATGATGTTGTCTACTTTAGTTTGACATTGTGTTTCGGAATTAAAATCCGCTTAGTCAAAAAAAAACAACTGAATCGTCTAAACAACAACTACGTTTTCATAGCGACGTATTCTCTAGGCGACTCAGTTGACAGTGAATCTGCCTTCTTATGCTGGGAATTGTTTGATAGCAATTAATTAAAGATTAATATTAGGTTATAGTACAGAAAAAATGATGGTAATAATTTATTTTTATTTTCTCTTTCCACCTTGGTCGGACATTTTGGTTCGTTACGTTAACCCTGGGGTGATTTATGCAAAATAAAATTTTCTTCGCCTTAGAATTGTCTATAATATTTTGGTTGGGCGTATTTAATCCATACCGCACACTGGTACACTGGCTATGGGCGACTCTTATTAATAAGTAAGTAACACTTTATTGTACACCATTTCGACTGCACGTGTCGCGCAGCGGCTAATACAGCCTAGCCGCTTCGTGTCTCGGGTTCGATTCCCGTGCCGGACCCTGTGTGACCCATAAAAAGTTTTTCTGAATCTAGATGTAATTTGTGTCCGTCGATTATATGTATTTTTGTAAAGTTACCCGCGACACAAGGATTAGAATACCTAATGTGGGCGTTATTAAAAAAAAAATAACATACAATAAAATATAAACGCATTTGACAAAATTGTAAAAATCGCTAGTTGCAATATCTTCTAGGCAACCTTTTAATTTTTACGTAACATCTAGTAAGGCTATTAGTTTGTAAAGATGACATATTATTATTTACGTCGCGACGAGTGAACGAATACGTCACGTTCTGGTGAACATGTAAACATACCCATGTTGGAAAAGTGGATTATTCTTCTAGTATATTTTCATGATGGCATCCCATATGAGCTCTTAAAAAGGAAAAATTACTCTTTCAAGGTCTGTTACTCGATTCGAATATTTACATGGAACCATTTCGAAAACATTCCCAATAGAATAAAATTTTATATATATATTTTCAGGCGAATGACGTCCGCACTGGGCAAAGGCACCAAAAGATTTTTACAATGTAGTTGTGTCCATCTTTTGGTGCGATATGCCATAATCACCACGCTTGGCAGACGGGTTAGTGTTCGCATTATGATGGACATAATTCACAGAGAGACACTGCGGCCCGTTGCTGATAGATTACCCTCCGGATCACTTTAACGCCTCCCACGGGATGAGATGCGGTGGCTAATATTTTATGCCATCAGCCACACATCACACACATATCACATAAAGAAATTGTTATAATATTGTAATACTCATGGCTTACGAAAACATGTCATTACGGGCGTGTGATACTAACGGACCATGTATTTCACTAAAATTCATTTTATAGATAATGGCCATCCATAATATCAAAGTTAAAATATAAGAAATATGGTATTAAACTCTCGATAATTCAATTAGACAATTTTCCTTTTTGTTTTGTTTTGAACCGGAGCGTAACTGAATTAGTTTTTGAGTATTGCTGCGTGGCAGCGAATACCAGAATTTACCTACATCTCATCCCACGGGGGGCGTAGAAGTCGACCCCAGGGAATATCTAACAGAGGACGGGCAGCAGCTTCTTTCTGAGTACTATGACCATCATACTGCGTTCGCTAACCCGTCTGCCAAGCGTGGCGATTATGGCATATCCCCAAGATGATTTTTGGGGGAGACTTTTGTCCAGCAGTGGACTAATTAGAGTTGTTATGATGTCCTGCAAAATGTTGTCTAAGTTGTTGTCTGTGTAAGAACTATCATGGCCGCAGTTTTGATGTAATAAATTCGAAGCGCGCGTGAGTTGGCATATTTCTTGTATGTAGCATATTCGCAATGGAGACCGTAAATCTAACTCAAAAAAATGTGATCATATATTTAATTTCCGGCGATTAAATTTATGATCTCCCATTTTTGAATATTAATTCTTTTCGAAAAAAGTGGTTAGAGCACATTTATGAATATTAATTCTTTTCGAAAAAAAGTGGTTAGAGCGTGATAATTCGCCTTGATCCGGTTTCGGTTTTTGGTACCCGTGACCCGTGACTGCGTCACGGTGCAGACGCCAGCACACTCATCTACCCCAATTTGTCAAATTTCTGTTAAAGATTTTCAACTTTATCACAAAAGCATAAGGTTCACTTTCAATTGGGGAAATTTGACAGATTGAGGAAGCTTGATGTGCTGGCGTCTGTACATGCGTAGTCAATTACTTGGTGTCACTGCCAATGGACGTAGTACGTTTTTAACCTCACTCTATTGTTGGTGCGAAAACCAGTCTTTTGGAAGGATACATCGCTTGGAGCGAGTGAAAAGTGTACGGCAGGGAGGGTATTGAGAACCAAAAGGTAAAAGAAGCTTATATTTGACCAATTGAGGTAAAAGTTTCGTTGAATCTATTAAGAAAACGTTTTGCTTGGTAAAGCGGTAAGTATTTATAAGTGATTATTTCTAGAATCATAGAAAATTTATCAGCAAAACGCAGGTTAATTAATCTAATTGAGAGCGTTTTCAGTGTTTTTTTAAGGCCAAGTTAAAGAAAGGGCACTCATAGATCTCAATCTAGTAAATTTTATATTTTAATTTTGTATTAGCAAAGAAATAGGCTAAGAAATAGGTAAATTCATTTCCTGTTCTTCCTACAATGTATAGCATAAAAATCTTACTGCATGGTTATCAATTATATATTTACTGCCATAAAGTTCTGGCATACATAAAAGTCCTAGTAAAGTTTAATGTTATTATTTCAACAGACTGCCTCGTCGGTCCAGCGGTAGCGGTCATCCATCACAGAGGAGGTTCTGGGTTCAAATCGCCGATTGGGCAAAAAGACTTTTAGACTTTTCTGGCAAGTATATCTTTGGTATTTACTAATGAAATTGGTATAAACCTACGCAGTCAAAATAACTATGAGACTTTTCTCGTTTTTTGTTTATTTGTTGACGGTCACCGTAGCCTAGTTGGTAGTGATCCTGCCTACGAAGCTGATGGTCCTGGGTTCGAATCCCGGTAAGTGCAAATATTTGTGTGATGAGCACGAATATTTGTTTCTGAGTCATGGATGTTTTCTATGTATATAAGTATTTATCTATCTATATAAGTATGTATATCGTCGCCTGGTACCCATAGTACAAGCTTTGCTTAGTTTGGGGCTAGGATGATCTGTGTGACATTGTCCCCAGATATTATGTCCCCAGATATTGTTCTGTAGTAATAAAGAAGTTTTCTTAGACACAAGTGGGTCCGTGGTGTTTTTTCTTTTCTAATCATTTTAGATGTTTAAATTATGGCGTACTGTTTGAGATTTGCTTATCACTTAAAACTATGCGCTAATAAGTCCCTGAATGAACTTCATTACTATGTATTAATCTAAATGGAATTAGCATTATTTCCTTGTGTATTTGAACTTTCACAACTTACTACAGCTATTTAATTCATATGGTTAATTAGCATTATGCCTATTCAATATTCATGATTCGAATGTTAAATCATGAATATTGATTCCATCGTGTACGAAGTTCTACTTAATAACCGATTTACCTATATACCTACAAGGTTTAAAAGTGTATAAAAGTGGACGAACACTAAGTAAATTAAGTAACCGATTCAATGTGAATGGTGCCCGGGAGGCGCCATGGAATTTTTTTACGTGTGGCGTATGATTTACATTCAATATCGCAGATATAATAACGCAAAAAGACAACGCAGCAATTCACAATTCACGGTGGAAGGCGCCTTAAGGGCACCATCACATTTCCTGGCGCTTGGCTCCTCAAAGGCGCCACGAAATATTAGGTAGCCTACCGCATTGAACCGGTTAGTATGTTTGTAAAATTGAACTGTAAACGTAACACACTTTAAAGTTGCTAAAATTATGTGGGGTTGAATTGGTCCCCTTTAAAAATTCTAAAAAAAGTCTGTGACAGCATGTCTACCTTTTAAGGTTGGCTCACTATAACCTTGTTATGACATAAGCTCGGTAGTTATTAATTAATTAAAACTAATATGTAAGTGTATATATTAAACCAGTTAAACATACATCACAAATGAAGTTACAAAGACTTTAACAATAGTGTACAGACGTCAGCACATCCAGCTACCCCAATCTGTCATATTGCTTTAATATATTTTCACCTTTATCACAAAAACATAAGGTACACTTTCAATTGGGGAAACTTGACAGATTGGGGTAGCTTGATGTGCTGGCGTCTGTACCATAATAACTTATAAACCGCCTGTTATAAACCAAATTTGTACTAAAATTATGCATTATTTGCGAAGGTGTTTTTTTATAAATATGATTTTACTCCTTATCCAAATAAATATTTGCATAGTTATTCATCACAAGTATTTAATTTAAAACATTATTTCCATTTACATAATTCCATTTAAATGAATATCTTAGGAGATATCGCTGTTTTAAAATAACATCGCAGCAAAATAATGATTAAGTATTGCGCGCGCATTTATGATGTACAAGACCAGCGGGCAGTCATGGGGAGGAAGGGGTGTGAACCCAGTTATATAAACCCATTTTCACCTTCTACGTAACGAAAGGCGCGGCTTTATTTTTTATTTATTTATTTATCACTTTATGCACATACAATTGTACATAGCTAGATTCTCTCACTGGTGCGTAAACGATCGGCGAGGTTAAGTAAATAGGCTCGCGGTCACTCCATAGATGGGTGACCGCCAAAGTGGTTTTAATTTCTGAGCGTCTCCGTGCTTCGGAGGGAACGTTAAGGTGTCGGTCCCGGTTGTAGTCATTAGACAACAGTCGTTAAGCCATGTCAGAGGCCTA
Source organism: Pseudoips prasinana (assembly GCA_951640165.1). Classification (NCBI taxonomy): domain Eukaryota; kingdom Metazoa; phylum Arthropoda; class Insecta; order Lepidoptera; family Nolidae; genus Pseudoips; species Pseudoips prasinana. The sequence continues at coordinate 31,285,385 of OX621243.1, read as the reverse complement.
CTGGGTGGCTTGAATAACTCTGACACTTGGGTAACTACTGCCCATACGATAAGTAAGTAATTGTACTAAGGCGGACTTAATGACCTAGGCATTTTCTGCCAGTCAACCTTAGGGTGGTGCAGAGAGCATGGTAGGTGCACAGATCATAAAGTAAACATTAATAGCCAAAAAAACTGAATTATACAATACTATAAAATATTATACAATGCAATACATACGATACTATATTATATAGCACAATACTATATAATAATGTGATACCAAAAGTGTAAATGTTTACCTTAAAATACCATAGGTACTTATACTATTCAATCATAAATTTTGAATCGATGGGTTTCTGCTGAGAACTTCCGAAGGATATGCTCTCGAACTTTTAAAAAGTTTAAAGAACGTGTTAACCCAAAGTAACTATTTCTCGCGGACGAAGTCGCGGGCAGAAGCTAGTTTGTATATAAATCTATGATATGTTGGTAGCTTTATAACTTATAACTCAAGATCATCCGAACGTCTTTGAAACTTGCACTATCACTTTCCTAATCGGCCCCATGACGTTATTAAGGTCAGCTGAGTGAAGCCGGGACTCGGTCGTTATACATACATATAAGTACAAGGTAGTGACGTCATCCCTTGTTTAAATGGGCCATTAGAGCGCGGATCGCAATAACTATTGTCAGGTTTCTTTGAATTTACAGCTTCTACTAAGAAAAGCACTCGCTGTACATTGTAACAGTTTTATACATGCCATTACACCACTCCATTCAAGACCAATATAGACAAAATTCTGGACACATTTTAGACTGCACGTGTGTTCAATAATATTAAATTCGATTTTTTGGATTTGTCGTGTGTCATAATAAAAAAAAAATAAGTTTATTTATTTTTAACTCTTTTTCTTATATCTTAAAATAGTATTAGTAAGTAATATAAAATCCAACAGCTCAAGTTGGAGTTATATAAGTAAATAAGATTAGAAACAAATTTTCAGGAACCTGAGATCGTTGCTGTATACAATAACTTCAAAAGGTATTAAGTTTTCCTTTGTATTTCAACTTAAGAAAGTAAGGTATCTTCTTTATTTCCTGCCTTTTCCCCGTTTTGATAAGGGTCGGCTTTCATTTGAACCCCTTACTAGCTAATCGCACTAATATTATAAAGGTGAAAGTTTGTGAGTGTGTGAATGTGTACGTTTGTTACTTCTTCACGTCTGAACGGCTGGAGCGATTTCAATAAAATTTTGTATGGAGTTAGGTGACGCCCTAGATTAACACATAGGCTATCATTCATAAAGTTTAACGCGGGTTAAACCGCGGGGCGCCGCTACTATAATATATACAAGATATACCATTATATATAAAAATACTTCGAAAAGCTAATATAAATATTCGTTTTCTTACACCAGAGGTTTAAAAACAAATTACATTATACAAAATAATAATATAAATAAAAAATAACTATCTTGGGACATTTAACACATAGCTATAATTCCAAAACTAAGTAGAGCCTGTACTATGGTAACCATGCAACTGATAAACATACTTATATATTACTAAATACATACATGTTATAGACACATGACACCCAGACGTATACCAAATAATCATCGACACACAAAGATTTTTCCTGAGTGATGATCGAACCCACGACCTCTGGGTGAGCAGTCAGGGTCACTAACCAATACACCAGCAGGCCATTTAACATGTACACACGGCTACACATCAAGCTATACTTTTGCAGTATAAGCTGATCCCGCGTTGTATAGGATTTCCATACAATGAGAGGTCAACTTATATTGGAGCTTGTTATGTAGCCATGTGTACAGTAGGCGGTCTTATCGCAGTAACTAAACCCTCCCAGAGAACCTTAGGATGGAGTAGGGAGCATGAGTATATCACAAAATGAAAGAGGAGTAAAGTACGTATATAGCAAAAGGTACATGGAAAATGAAAAGGACATGAAATAATATATTAAAGGAATAAATATTCAAAATCTTTTTATGATGTTCCTTTGTCGATATCGACTCAAAATCCCTTACAGTTCTACGAATTACTTAGACCTATGTAAGAAGTTCCTCTAATAAATCGAAGGCGTTTGGCCGATTGCACGTTTTTATTAAAGCTATTGTCTAATGAGATTGACTGTCCCCATATTTTACAGAAACTGCACTTTAACGTTCCCCAAAGATCACCTAGATTTAATACACCTATATCTATTGCATTTTCGTCGACTAATAGGTAAAATTCATATATAGTGGGAGTAAGCAATGATTTTAATAAATTATGTAAAAAGTTTGATTTTGACCCAATACCAAGAGCGAGGTGGCACGCAGGCAGCTGAACCTTATTTTTTTTCCAATAACTTTTAACATATGTCTTCAGCTACTCTGTTTAAGAGAAAAATCGGAAGCATTGTATGTGTGTATCAGTCGCTATCCGTGGAAACCTGTAATTGGCTTTATGTTTCCTATTATAGCAGTAATATTTTTTTATGTATAGCTGTTGGTTTTCCAAACAATAAATTAATAATCAATGTATACGAGTAACGCTGCTGTTGTGTCTCCAAATCACTACTCAAGTTTCTCAAGTACTCGAGTTTCTCAAGCTGAGTGAAAGTCCCTGTTGTTCTTGAAATATTCATGAAAATATATTGTGCTAAGAATTGGCGTAACACAATTTCGTAGCACACAAAAATAGTACCGTTTCTATTATCTGTAATTGGTTAATTTGCCAAATATTATACATACAATACAAATTGTAATGGAATATTAAAATCGATGAGTACATGATAAGTGGAAGATAATATTTCACTTGACTTTGTTCCCTTAAAATTATGAAAAGTATATTTTTACTAACTCTTATAATTTTCTGTTCAAATTCGTCACAGGATTTAATACTTTAAGGTGCCCCGGGATCTGCCTGAGCCTTGCAGGTAAGGAGCGTTTTAACTGTGGGCCACTGTCGCTTCTGGCTCAGAGGACGGGCGATCAGTAGAGCTTAATAAAATATGCTTATTAAGCTCTCCTGATCGCCCGTCCTCTGAGCCAGAAGCGACAGTGGCCTACAGTTAAAACGCTCCTTAAAAGGGCAAACTATGTACTTATACAATATAATTTTGTATTTTGCTCGTGTACGTTATTTATTTATCTTCATATTTAGAAATACGACAGGACTCCATGGAATCGACTAACTGCGGAGGTATTTCCGATCTAGTATGACATGGCAACCTTCAAGAAGCAAGCCTATTCCTTTCTTAAAGGCCGGCAACGCACTTGTGGCTCCTCTGGGGTGTCTATGGGCAGCGGTGATCACTTACCATCAGTGACCCCCTTGCTTGTTTGCCATCCTATTTTATATAGAAAAAAGAGGTGTAGACAGCTTTACAGAATCAGTGTACAAGAATAAATATAACTTGTAATAAATAATAGATATTAAAAAGGCAAGCATTGTAATCACACACAAAGGAATGAAGAAAATAGAATTCCTATCGTGTGTATCACATTAGGAAACAATACTTCTTGTGTTTTTGTATTGTAAAATATGCCCGATCTCAACTAGAATAAGAGCTGTAACTTTTTAATAGCTTTAAATCAGGATAAGCATTAACCGCCTGGAAAATAAGCTTTTGACTGTCTCATTTAAATTTAATAATTATTTAGTGTTGTGTTTATTTAGCCAATACACGATTTTTTTATTTATATTATTTATTTATATTTTATATTATTATTATTTTATATTATTTATAAATATCTCCCGCACTTAATCTTTGTGTCACAATCAATTTGACGGGCACAAATTACATCCAGACACAGAACAAATATTTATGGGCCACACAAATAGTTGTTCTGTGCGGGAATCGAACCCTGAACACGAAGTGGTGAAGTGACTGTTTTAACCGCTGCGCTACACGTGTATGAATTAATCAAGTTTTTCCGACAAACCTGCCGATTTTGTTTATTAATTAAATAACACACTTACGCACTCCACTAAGAGGGTTTAATAGAGCAGTTAATGCTAGCGATTCTGTTTTTACAACCCTAGACTAATTCAAATGCCATTACATCTCTGAACGAAATGAAGAAATATATAATATGAATAACGAAAGAAGAGGGTACTTATACATAGAATTGTCAAACAACTAAAACTGCGGATTTAGCTTATACGCACACCGGTCACGTAATAAGTCGACAGGTCTTAACATATGGCTTATTTTACTCAGTACTCCGCGCAAAAACTAAAATCCTAATAAAAAGAAGAACAATGATATTAGAAGTGGTTTTGTTAGCCATTATATTTTTTACACCGCTTTTAATTAAAATGTCACTAGGTTCACCTTTATCTAATATGAAAAGAAAAGAGTATACATAGAATTCTCAAACAACTAAAACTGCAGCCTTATGTATAGACGCCAGCACCTCAAGCGACCCCAGTCTGTCAAATTTCTCCAATTGAAAGTGAACCTTATGCTTTTCTGATAAAATTGAAAATCTATAAAATAAATTTGACAGATTGGGGTAGCTGGATATGGGGTAGCTGGGGTAGCCCGGTAAGTGCTGGAAGTGCTCTATATATATGGCGTCGTCATATACGCACACCGGACACATATAGTCGACAGATCTTAATAAGTCGCTTATTTTTACTCTGTATTTCGCGCCAAAACTAAAATGTCCCAACTTAAAGAAGAACAATGATATTAAAATTGATTTAGTTGATTTATCTATTCTGTAGCATAGAATCGGGGGCAATGTCTACAATAAAAAGAAACGATTATTATCAAAGAATAATAGATGGCGCTCGTATACAAACTAAAGAAATTAAAGTCGGTATTTGTATTGTTATTTCGGGGAGGCGCCATGGAATTTTTTTACGTGTGGCGTATGATTTACATTCAATATCGCAGATATAATAACGCAAAAAGACAACGCAGCAATTCACAATTCACGGTGGAAGGCGCCTTAAGGGCACCATCACATTTCCTGGCGCTTGGCTCCTCAAAGGCGCCACGAAATATTAGGTAGCCTACCGCATTGAACCGGTTAGTATGTTTGTAAAATTGAACTGTAAACGTAACACACTTTAAAGTTGCTAAAATTATGTGGGGTTGAATTGGTCCCCTTTAAAAATTCTAAAAAAAGTCTGTGACAGCATGTCTACCTTTTAAGGTTGGCTCACTATAACCTTGTTATGACATAAGCTCGGTAGTTATTAATTAATTAAAACTAATATGTAAGTGTATATATTAAACCAGTTAAACATACATCACAAATGAAGTTACAAAGACTTTAACAATAGTGTACAGACGTCAGCACATCCAGCTACCCCAATCTGTCATATTGCTTTAATATATTTTCACCTTTATCACAAAAACATAAGGTACACTTTCAATTGGGGAAACTTGACAGATTGGGGTAGCTTGATGTGCTGGCGTCTGTACCATAATAACTTATAAACCGCCTGTTATAAACCAAATTTGTACTAAAATTATGCATTATTTGCGAAGGTGTTTTTTTATAAATATGATTTTACTCCTTATCCAAATAAATATTTGCATAGTTATTCATCACAAGTATTTAATTTAAAACATTATTTCCATTTACATAATTCCATTTAAATGAATATCTTAGGAGATATCGCTGTTTTAAAATAACATCGCAGCAAAATAATGATTAAGTATTGCGCGCGCATTTATGATGTACAAGACCAGCGGGCAGTCATGGGGAGGAAGGGGTGTGAACCCAGTTATATAAACCCATTTTCACCTTCTACGTAACGAAAGGCGCGGCTTTATTTTTTATTTATTTATTTATCACTTTATGCACATACAATTGTACATAGCTAGATTCTCTCACTGGTGCGTAAACGATCGGCGAGGTTAAGTAAATAGGCTCGCGGTCACTCCATAGATGGGTGACCGCCAAAGTGGTTTTAATTTCTGAGCGTCTCCGTGCTTCGGAGGGAACGTTAAGGTGTCGGTCCCGGTTGTAGTCATTAGACAACAGTCGTTAAGCCATGTCAGAGGCCTACTGGGTGGCTTGAATAACTCTGACACTTGGGTAACTACTGCCCATACGATAAGTAAGTAATTGTACTAAGGCGGACTTAATGACCTAGGCATTTTCTGCCAGTCAACCTTAGGGTGGTGCAGAGAGCATGGTAGGTGCACAGATCATAAAGTAAACATTAATAGCCAAAAAAACTGAATTATACAATACTATAAAATATTATACAATGCAATACATACGATACTATATTATATAGCACAATACTATATAATAATGTGATACCAAAAGTGTAAATGTTTACCTTAAAATACCATAGGTACTTATACTATTCAATCATAAATTTTGAATCGATGGGTTTCTGCTGAGAACTTCCGAAGGATATGCTCTCGAACTTTTAAAAAGTTTAAAGAACGTGTTAACCCAAAGTAACTATTTCTCGCGGACGAAGTCGCGGGCAGAAGCTAGTTTGTATATAAATCTATGATATGTTGGTAGCTTTATAACTTATAACTCAAGATCATCCGAACGTCTTTGAAACTTGCACTATCACTTTCCTAATCGGCCCCATGACGTTATTAAGGTCAGCTGAGTGAAGCCGGGACTCGGTCGTTATACATACATATAAGTACAAGGTAGTGACGTCATCCCTTGTTTAAATGGGCCATTAGAGCGCGGATCGCAATAACTATTGTCAGGTTTCTTTGAATTTACAGCTTCTACTAAGAAAAGCACTCGCTGTACATTGTAACAGTTTTATACATGCCATTACACCACTCCATTCAAGACCAATATAGACAAAATTCTGGACACATTTTAGACTGCACGTGTGTTCAATAATATTAAATTCGATTTTTTGGATTTGTCGTGTGTCATAATAAAAAAAAAATAAGTTTATTTATTTTTAACTCTTTTTCTTATATCTTAAAATAGTATTAGTAAGTAATATAAAATCCAACAGCTCAAGTTGGAGTTATATAAGTAAATAAGATTAGAAACAAATTTTCAGGAACCTGAGATCGTTGCTGTATACAATAACTTCAAAAGGTATTAAGTTTTCCTTTGTATTTCAACTTAAGAAAGTAAGGTATCTTCTTTATTTCCTGCCTTTTCCCCGTTTTGATAAGGGTCGGCTTTCATTTGAACCCCTTACTAGCTAATCGCACTAATATTATAAAGGTGAAAGTTTGTGAGTGTGTGAATGTGTACGTTTGTTACTTCTTCACGTCTGAACGGCTGGAGCGATTTCAATAAAATTTTGTATGGAGTTAGGTGACGCCCTAGATTAACACATAGGCTATCATTCATAAAGTTTAACGCGGGTTAAACCGCGGGGCGCCGCTACTATAATATATACAAGATATACCATTATATATAAAAATACTTCGAAAAGCTAATATAAATATTCGTTTTCTTACACCAGAGGTTTAAAAACAAATTACATTATACAAAATAATAATATAAATAAAAAATAACTATCTTGGGACATTTAACACATAGCTATAATTCCAAAACTAAGTAGAGCCTGTACTATGGTAACCATGCAACTGATAAACATACTTATATATTACTAAATACATACATGTTATAGACACATGACACCCAGACGTATACCAAATAATCATCGACACACAAAGATTTTTCCTGAGTGATGATCGAACCCACGACCTCTGGGTGAGCAGTCAGGGTCACTAACCAATACACCAGCAGGCCATTTAACATGTACACACGGCTACACATCAAGCTATACTTTTGCAGTATAAGCTGATCCCGCGTTGTATAGGATTTCCATACAATGAGAGGTCAACTTATATTGGAGCTTGTTATGTAGCCATGTGTACAGTAGGCGGTCTTATCGCAGTAACTAAACCCTCCCAGAGAACCTTAGGATGGAGTAGGGAGCATGAGTATATCACAAAATGAAAGAGGAGTAAAGTACGTATATAGCAAAAGGTACATGGAAAATGAAAAGGACATGAAATAATATATTAAAGGAATAAATATTCAAAATCTTTTTATGATGTTCCTTTGTCGATATCGACTCAAAATCCCTTACAGTTCTACGAATTACTTAGACCTATGTAAGAAGTTCCTCTAATAAATCGAAGGCGTTTGGCCGATTGCACGTTTTTATTAAAGCTATTGTCTAATGAGATTGACTGTCCCCATATTTTACAGAAACTGCACTTTAACGTTCCCCAAAGATCACCTAGATTTAATACACCTATATCTATTGCATTTTCGTCGACTAATAGGTAAAATTCATATATAGTGGGAGTAAGCAATGATTTTAATAAATTATGTAAAAAGTTTGATTTTGACCCAATACCAAGAGCGAGGTGGCACGCAGGCAGCTGAACCTTATTTTTTTTCCAATAACTTTTAACATATGTCTTCAGCTACTCTGTTTAAGAGAAAAATCGGAAGCATTGTATGTGTGTATCAGTCGCTATCCGTGGAAACCTGTAATTGGCTTTATGTTTCCTATTATAGCAGTAATATTTTTTTATGTATAGCTGTTGGTTTTCCAAACAATAAATTAATAATCAATGTATACGAGTAACGCTGCTGTTGTGTCTCCAAATCACTACTCAAGTTTCTCAAGTACTCGAGTTTCTCAAGCTGAGTGAAAGTCCCTGTTGTTCTTGAAATATTCATGAAAATATATTGTGCTAAGAATTGGCGTAACACAATTTCGTAGCACACAAAAATAGTACCGTTTCTATTATCTGTAATTGGTTAATTTGCCAAATATTATACATACAATACAAATTGTAATGGAATATTAAAATCGATGAGTACATGATAAGTGGAAGATAATATTTCACTTGACTTTGTTCCCTTAAAATTATGAAAAGTATATTTTTACTAACTCTTATAATTTTCTGTTCAAATTCGTCACAGGATTTAATACTTTAAGGTGCCCCGGGATCTGCCTGAGCCTTGCAGGTAAGGAGCGTTTTAACTGTGGGCCACTGTCGCTTCTGGCTCAGAGGACGGGCGATCAGTAGAGCTTAATAAAATATGCTTATTAAGCTCTCCTGATCGCCCGTCCTCTGAGCCAGAAGCGACAGTGGCCTACAGTTAAAACGCTCCTTAAAAGGGCAAACTATGTACTTATACAATATAATTTTGTATTTTGCTCGTGTACGTTATTTATTTATCTTCATATTTAGAAATACGACAGGACTCCATGGAATCGACTAACTGCGGAGGTATTTCCGATCTAGTATGACATGGCAACCTTCAAGAAGCAAGCCTATTCCTTTCTTAAAGGCCGGCAACGCACTTGTGGCTCCTCTGGGGTGTCTATGGGCAGCGGTGATCACTTACCATCAGTGACCCCCTTGCTTGTTTGCCATCCTATTTTATATAGAAAAAAGAGGTGTAGACAGCTTTACAGAATCAGTGTACAAGAATAAATATAACTTGTAATAAATAATAGATATTAAAAAGGCAAGCATTGTAATCACACACAAAGGAATGAAGAAAATAGAATTCCTATCGTGTGTATCACATTAGGAAACAATACTTCTTGTGTTTTTGTATTGTAAAATATGCCCGATCTCAACTAGAATAAGAGCTGTAACTTTTTAATAGCTTTAAATCAGGATAAGCATTAACCGCCTGGAAAATAAGCTTTTGACTGTCTCATTTAAATTTAATAATTATTTAGTGTTGTGTTTATTTAGCCAATACACGATTTTTTTATTTATATTATTTATTTATATTTTATATTATTATTATTTTATATTATTTATAAATATCTCCCGCACTTAATCTTTGTGTCACAATCAATTTGACGGGCACAAATTACATCCAGACACAGAACAAATATTTATGGGCCACACAAATAGTTGTTCTGTGCGGGAATCGAACCCTGAACACGAAGTGGTGAAGTGACTGTTTTAACCGCTGCGCTACACGTGTATGAATTAATCAAGTTTTTCCGACAAACCTGCCGATTTTGTTTATTAATTAAATAACACACTTACGCACTCCACTAAGAGGGTTTAATAGAGCAGTTAATGCTAGCGATTCTGTTTTTACAACCCTAGACTAATTCAAATGCCATTACATCTCTGAACGAAATGAAGAAATATATAATATGAATAACGAAAGAAGAGGGTACTTATACATAGAATTGTCAAACAACTAAAACTGCGGATTTAGCTTATACGCACACCGGTCACGTAATAAGTCGACAGGTCTTAACATATGGCTTATTTTACTCAGTACTCCGCGCAAAAACTAAAATCCTAATAAAAAGAAGAACAATGATATTAGAAGTGGTTTTGTTAGCCATTATATTTTTTACACCGCTTTTAATTAAAATGTCACTAGGTTCACCTTTATCTAATATGAAAAGAAAAGAGTATACATAGAATTCTCAAACAACTAAAACTGCAGCCTTATGTATAGACGCCAGCACCTCAAGCGACCCCAGTCTGTCAAATTTCTCCAATTGAAAGTGAACCTTATGCTTTTCTGATAAAATTGAAAATCTATAAAATAAATTTGACAGATTGGGGTAGCTGGATATGGGGTAGCTGGGGTAGCCCGGTAAGTGCTGGAAGTGCTCTATATATATGGCGTCGTCATATACGCACACCGGACACATATAGTCGACAGATCTTAATAAGTCGCTTATTTTTACTCTGTATTTCGCGCCAAAACTAAAATGTCCCAACTTAAAGAAGAACAATGATATTAAAATTGATTTAGTTGATTTATCTATTCTGTAGCATAGAATCGGGGGCAATGTCTACAATAAAAAGAAACGATTATTATCAAAGAATAATAGATGGCGCTCGTATACAAACTAAAGAAATTAAAGTCGGTATTTGTATTGTTATTTCTCCCCAATTTCAACTACAATAAGAGATGTAACATGCTAACTGCTAAATAATAATATCCTGGGACATTATTTACACACGGCCGTCTGATAGCAAACTAAGCAGAGCTTGTACTATGGAAACCAGATAACTAATATATTACATATACTACTTTTCTATTGTAAATACATACTATACTTATATAGATAATTCACCCAGACTAAGGACAAACAGACAGGATCATACAGAAATATCTGTCCTGGGTGGGAACCGAACCCACGACCTCCAGCGTGAAAAGCAAGTATTTACCAACCACGCCAACAGGCCCGTCCTAGAATACAAAAAATCCGTAGATGGCGCTAGTATACAAAGAGATTCAAGACGGTATTTGTGGGTATTTATATTATATCTCCCCGATTTCAACCACAATAAGAGATGTAACATGCTAACTACTAAAAGTATTGTCATGAAGCTTACCTAAGAACAGCAAGACCCTCTAGATTAAACTAGCTTTCAGATAAAATTCAACATTTAAATTGACTATTGCATCCAGCGAGTTACAATCCCACAGATGTACAAACAAAATAAACAAATATCTTGTACACTTTTATGAGCTTGGACTTAAAAAAAACAATTATTATTCTTTTACAAGTTGTATTTAAATAGTTATTTGATAATGACCAACATTTAATTTGCACTTTGTTCAGAGGCAAAGAATTTTTTGGCACTCGTAGATCGTTGCTCTCATGAGAAAAGAGATTATTTGTTCGGCGTCTGGGTGTCATTTATCTATAATAATATGTATCCATTCAGAAATATACAAGTATGTATAAACAAACTCATATAGTTCTGAATAAAGGTTGTTTATACAAATATTATATATTTGTTGTCTAGATGCCATATTTCATGCTCGTATTATAATATTGTTGTACTGATGAGCCTCAATCTAAAGAAAGGAAAATAAAGTCAACGAAGATAATTCCTGTTGAGTAACTTTTCTTTATGGATCAACATTCCGTCTTTGCTTCCTGTCTGTCTTATCTTTTTCTTTTGAATATTGAACAATAGAACTCATTTATGACGAATAAAATAGAAATGTCAAACCCTACGACCTGATAGAGATCTTTCCATTGGTGTTAACATAATGAAAGATAGTAACGGGTAACTCAATTAATTTTATGTTGGATTCGGCCAACCGTTTCAACTTCTTCTGGAAGTCATCTTCAGGGCGAATGCGACCCGCACGACGTCACGTCCCGTCTCACACTGAAGAAGAAGTTGTAACGGTTAGCCAAAACCAACAAAAAAAAAATATTATGTGAGTTACCCGTTACTATCTTTCAGAATGTTCATTCGCTTGAAGAGCAGTCCGACTGGGGACGTACCTCCACCTTACAGAAGACATTCCTTAATAATAACATTAATAACTTTAATGTTGTTTTTCTGCATGTGAGTAACGTCGCCAGAGCTCATCGGGGTGGGGGAAGGGTCAGGAATACTTGTTTGCTGACTCTTATAGGCAGGCAACACACCAGCGACTCCTCTGGTGTTGCGAGTGTACATGCGGCGGCGGTGAACATTCGTCATCAGGTGACCTACTTGCTCGTTTGTCGCCCTCTGATAAAAAAAAACGATCTAACATTTTTATGGATCTGTAGCAAAAGGTAAAAGTATACCCTAATAGTGCTCCTTAGTTCGCCTCGTCCTATCCATCCGTCACAGCTGTATATCTCAGTAGCATGACTGCCTGTTGGTCTAGCGGTTGCGTGGTCTAGCAAACTATGAAGTCCTTGGTTCAAATCCCGAGTCAGGCTATAAAGAGATGTTAAATAATTTTCTGATAATATATCTGGAATATGAAAATTGACGGTGTTCCAACCCCCGTACCTGGGAATTGGGTAACTCCTATTGGAAATGGCTGCTAGCTAGCTTTGGTTGAAATTCTACCATGAGGACATTACATGTATCACGAAAACTACAAAAAAAATGCTTATATAATAAGCATTTTTTAGTCAAATATCTATTCTTAACTCAAAGGGAAAAAATTATAAAATAAAATTATAATTCACTTCATAAAAACAGGAAGTAATCTATTTGACACGGTTACTCCGATGTTTATGAGCCGATTGTAATAATTTTTCGGTGTGAAATGTTTTCTGTATCGTCCTATACAAATATTGTTTGAATCGGTTGAATATACAGTATATTGGGTCCATATTGGCTCACATAAAATTTTTAATCAAATTTTTTTCTTACTACCGGTTTGTGTTCATAATCATCACTCTTCATAATTTTATTTTTCATACTTTTTTATTCATACATTTTTATTAATATCATCGAAACTCATAACCGTTAGTGATCGCATTTTTTTTATTAATACTGTTACTACCAAGAAAAATGTGAAATAATATATTTTTTATTCAGAACTTTTTTCTTCATAACATTCTATTATCATATTGCCTTAATTAATAAATATGTATAATACTGTCTATTTTCTAACAAATATTAGTTTCTGGCGCTTCGTCGGCCGCAGCCGCGGCACGCTCTCTTCGCTCGCTCGGCTCGCGCGTTGTTGCGGTTAACCTAGCCTAACCTGCTTGTCTGGTAGCATCTCGCATCTCGTTTCTGGTACCAAATAGATTTTCACTAGAATCGCATTTTTTACTTCACCTTCTTTTTTATTTATACTATTTTTATAGTAGGTACCTTTTATTTAGTATAAAACAAATGTATGAATATGATGAAAACACTTATGGTTAAGAAATTTATGAAAACAAATATCAGGATAAAACACGTTTACGATTATCATTGTTATGTATTCGAATGATTAAGAATTTCGATTATTAGTATAAACAAAATTATGAAAACAAATAGTAGTAAAAACAAAGTGTATTATTTATGATATTTTGAATTTAAATGTTTATGTTTTGAAATCTTTAGTTGTAATATTTGTTATGAATAACGATCATTATAGCTTGAAATAGTATGAGATAAAATTGCGAACTTCCGATGATAGGATTTAAAAACTTATGTAAGAAAAAGCGCACCCATGTATATTATATAATATTATCTCTCACTTTTATATTATTTATTAGTGACAGTCAATAATTGCCACATTTTCATCATTTTCATCTTATCAGGTTAAAGAGGTCCACTGCTGGACTTAGCCTCTCCCAAGAATTTCCAAAATGGCTGTTCTTGAGCTACTCATCCTGCGGCTTATATTAGGCATGTGTTCACTCTAACCCTATAATGGTAATTGACTTGTATTACGCACTCGTAGGTTCTGCACATTAAAACTCCGAGATATTTTCCACACTCATCTACCGTCGTACAAAGAATGCCTCTTTAATAATTCTCCTACCCTATTTATATTTTTATCAGTGACAACCATTTGAAAGTCTACTATCGATTATTAATAGTTTTAAGATGTAAAATTATTATAGAATTATTATAGTAATTAATAAAATGATAATCACTAATCAAAACAATAATCACAGTGTAAAAATAAGCAGCTACGTCATAACCCTGCTTATACTTGATAACACTTGCTTTTCAACAGTCTTAAAAAATAACTATATGTTGTTTCTTCCCACTAGGAGGGAAAAGAATAAAACATATAGTTATGTCTCTTTTCTAGTCCACCAGCTTGTGGACCTATTGTGAACTTTTTTCCACTCATTTTTAATCTGTAGGGAATGCTTTCTGAATGTCTACATAAGTCTCGTTAAAATCGGTGTGTATAAAGCAAAGTTGAATTTTTAAAACATGTTCAGTTATTATTTTAATAGTAATTTTGTGTCAAAGCTTTCCTTAAAACGAACTAGAGGGCTATCGCCTACTTCGCCGATAATCATAACTGTGATCGGCGTTCATGCACGTGCCCTCCGAAGCACAGAGACGGTCAGAAATTAAACCACTTGGGCGGTAACCCATCTATGGCTTGACCGCGAGCCTAGTTGCTTAACCTCGCCGATTACTTACGGATCGGTACCAACATCGAGCTATAAGTGCATCATCGTGATTACGATTTCTGAGCGTCTCTGTGCTTCGGAGGGCACGTTAAGCTGTCGGTCACGGTTGTAGTCATTGGACAACAGTCGTTAAGCCATATCAGAGGCCTACCGGGCGGCTTGAACAACTCTGACACTAGGGTCCCCACATCCAATGCGCCGCAACTGAGAAGACCCAGTGAAATCTTGTCGTATGGGCATACGACAAGATTTCGTTGGGTCTTCGATCCGGTGGTAGCATTAAAGCGCGACCGTCGTTATTAACACAAGGTCCGTCATAATAATAATACCTTAATATAGACAGAACCATTGACAATATGTAGTAAAAATATTAGACTTAAACTAGATAATTAAACATAATCTCTTGACAATAACTTGATACGAGCTAGCTAAATATCATTGCTATAATAAAATAAATTTTATTAATGTTTTCATACAATGTGTACCTAAATATCTATGTTACCTACTAAAAATAATAATGTATACAACTATATTACTACAAACATGTTCTGACTATTTACAAGAGCTTTTTTAAAGTCTACGTGAATAAAAACCTTTTTTATTTTATTTTACAAGTAAGTAAGTATCATAATGATAGGTGAATTAGGCACTAGGTCCCCTGGAGAGCAGCATCATGCTGCTATATAGAAAATATTTTAATTATAATTTCTTTTATGACGAAGGCATAAGGTTCACTTTCAATTGGTGAAATTTAACAGATTGGGGTAGCTTGATGTGCCGGCGTTTGTACCAACTTTAGACAGAATCGTGAGCATTAAATTATGAGTTGAGTACAGCTATCTATCTATCACATTACAAAGCCTTTCACGTACTAAAACTGTCGAAGGAAAATAATAAAGATAACGAAATATTTAGTGGGTCTAATATTAAATTTCCAGCGGGTTCGCTCGAATAGCTCCATGGAATTCTTCCGCGTCACTATGGCGCCGATTGATCAATAGTCATCGTAAACGGGGAAAAAATGTTAATTTTGATTGTAAACCATTTACATTTTCAAAACGCATGTTAGACTCGAAGAGAATATATAACAATTAAAAAATACAACAGAGATTTACATGCATACAAATATCTGTCCTGTGTGGGAATCAAACCCCCGACCTCCGGCGTAAAAAGCAAGGATTTGCCACCCACGCTTCAGGCTCGTCAATATTACGATGATGTCCTCCGCGACGTGTCCGTCGATGGCGAATCCTGCTATGATTTTTTGTTGTGGGCGCGAATATGGCTCGCAATCCCAAATTTAGTTTTAAACACTCTATCGCATGACACGCAATACAGCTGATTATTAGAGTTGTATGTATAGTTATATACTGGCTTTTTTGTGTTGGCGATCAGCATCTATGTTATTCAACCTGGCAGCCTCGTATTACACTGCAGCTTGATGTATAGTCCTGCGCCATTCAGGACGTCGATGTGCGAGTTTCTCCCAGTGTTCGCGTGAAATGTGATATGCAGACAGGTGCCGTTTCAGGACATCCTTATACCGTAGAAACTGTCCCCCAGTTTGCGCTTCCCGTTAGCAAGCTCTGAGAAGAACGCCCGTTTGGGGAGCCTAGAGTCATTCATACGGAGAAGATGCCCACACCACCTAAGTTGACCGCTAATAAGTAGGGTCTCCATGCCAGTCATCCCCGTTCGGCGTAGAATTTGCGAATATGGGATACGGTCTTGCCACTTTATTTTTATTTATTTAACACCATATAATTAACGTGACAGGTTTACACCTAATGCGTTAATTATTTATAACATCACTAATCTAAAACATATCATATTATTAAAAAAGAAGATTAATTAAATTACACATTATTACATTAAATATACATTATTTTTATACATTATAATTAGGTATTATTATAAAAATTATTAAATAACATAAATCCTTACAATTTTGTCAAATAATCCAGAGTCACTCTCATAAATTCCGCCAGTGTACAAGTAAAGATGTCAAGCCTTCTGGACACTTCATTAAGTATCTTTAATGAGGTACTAATTGGTGAAAATTTTAAGATATTAGTCCTAGCTGATGGGACTTTAAACAGTCTTCGTCTCGGCCCCTGTCTTAATCTGGTATTTGGAACCATCAATTTTAATGATTCCAACACCTCAGGATTATTTATCTTGCCGCGAAATACACAGAAGCTGTATTTAGCTAGAGCTAAGTTTCGCCTCACCTCCAATTTATAGTATCCAACCATACCTATAACGAAGAGAGTTGGATACATAAGGGGGTAGAATGGATATACTCCGTACTGCTTGAAATATAGAAACCGCGTGAATTTATTTTGTATCTTATCCACCATGAGACCATATTTAGCTTCATGGGGATTCCAGATGATAGCATTCGTTTCTAGCCTACTCCTTACCAATGCATTGTAAAGTGACTTTAGGGCTACTATACTTGTGAAGTTCCTGGTTTCTCGTAAAACAAATCCTAGATTTTGAAAAGCTTTCTTACATAGTTGAAAATCAAAATGGCGAAACGTCAAATCACTGGAGAATAAGACACCGAGGTCACGCACGGACGTAACGCGTGGAATCGTCTCTCCTTGCATGAGATACTTGTGATGTATTGGCACCACGGCACGTGTAAAAGACATTAAATTACATTTTGACACGTTAAAATACAATTTATTCTTCCAGCTCCATTCCACTACGCGATCAATGTCTTCTTGTAGGCGCTTGCAATCGTCATCGGTCCTAATCTGTGTAAATAACTTGAGATCGTCTGCAAACAGTAAGCATCGAGCCTCTTTCACCACTTCTAGGAGGTCATTGATCATTATAATGAATTCTAGCGGGCCCAAGTTACTCCCCTGACTGACTCCAGTACGAGTGCGATATGAGCCTGACATGCTGCCAGCATACTCCACGTATTGCTTTCGATCTTTAAGGTAGCTTGCAAAGAACTGTAGTAAGTGCGGAGTGAATCCTACTTTTGCTAATTTCGACAGTAGAATATCATTGTCGACACTATCGAACGCTTTCTGAAAATCAAAGTATGCAACATCTAGCTGAGCTCCTGCTTCAGAGTCAAGTGTAGGAGCTGCAATGTTCATGAAACACATCAGATTAGAATCAGTGCCGCGGCCTATCCTAAATCCATGCTGCGCGTCACTAAGTTGCGGGCTCACTTGGGAATAAATTGTTGAGCATAGTGCCGATTCAAAAACCTTCGCAAAAGTCGATAACACGGCAACCGGCCTATATCCTCTTACATCTGAACTCGCAGCACCTTTTGGTACTGGCGTCACTCTTGTCAATTTCCATCCATTCGGATAAGATCGTTCCTTTAAGCACAAATTAAAAAGATGCATAAGAGGACGCGCTAAGACCATTCTGCAGTCTTTGACAATATAGGGAGGTACCCCATCTGGACCCACCGATTGCTTAGGTTTAAGGCGCGCCAGTGCAGTGCTCACGTCATGTAAAGACAGTTGCCCCACGTGTATACGGGCACCACTTTATATGCAAAATGGACCTGTGACACTTTATATAACAAACTCCGTTTGATAATACCTTATTCAAATAAATCAGTAATTCAAAATACTCTCTTGGTGGTGTCATATGCATGTCAAATTTTAAATTCAGAACGTATTCTAATAAATAGTTATAATACCTGTTCTCCGTTTTGGAATAGCTTAACTGACAGTTGACAAATGGCTGATGGCTGACCTATATCTTGGACACGTGAAAATGCTAAGAACCTTACTCCTGCAACCTATGGCCGATTTAGTTATACAGTATGTTAGTTTAAACGAGGGACGTATTCAAACCCATAATAGTGTATGCTTATATGATACTAATAAAAATATGAACAAAAAAAAAACACTGATAAATAACAAACAGAACCATACCAAAAATTTCGCAAAAGTCTCACAACGTGTATACAGCCTTGCGCTAACGTGTTTAGTATTATCGCAGAACATGTGTGCGGGTCAATGACCTTTAGGTAGAATCCATTTTCCCTTCATACTTTAAACCAAACGGGTCTAAAATGGTATGGGTGCATTCCTTCTTCATGCAGCAGCTTCCACACAGTCCAATGTGATACACCGAATCGTCTTGCAGCATTTCGAGTGCTTTCTTGTGGGTGATGCTCGAAGTATTCAAAAATGGCTTCTTGTAGGTGCACTGGGTATGGCTCTCTCCCTCGTCCTTGGGCATGCGTCGGTACGGTGAACTGACCGAATGTTCGCAATCGTTGGTTGACACCTAGCATAAGGTTGTACAACGGAATCTGGCGGTTGGGAAACATCTCTAGGTACAAATTAATAACTCCTCGTACACTATCATTCGATAACACGTAGGTACGAACCATATCCCAGTATTCTTCATTGGAATATTGATATGACGTCATTTTTAGTTAGTCAAGTACACGCTTACAGAACACACTTATCGGTAAACGGGGTTGTTTATGCAATACGCGGAAGCGCCAGACATGCGGAACTAGCGGCGCACTCGCATAGACTGCGGGTGCGGTCAGCGCGGGGGTGGGTCCTGTCAGTGCATCGGAACAACACAGAGGAAAGGGCGAGGGGGAGGGCGGGATTTACGCACGAGCTTCCTTTTCGGCAGGATCGGCGCGTGTTTTGCCACGTGATCACTTTAGGTACTGTTTACAAGTTCACTTCTTGCGCACTCAGTGTTCATGATAATGTATTTTATAGGACAATTACGAAAAAAAATTAGGTTATAGGTTTTTTAAATATTTGGGACGAGAATCGAATACTGAACACCCTCCCTTAATATGTCCCTCGTTTAACCTAACATACTGTATAATGCTTTTATATATGTTTAGCCAACTTCAAAAAGGAGGAGGCGCGGAGGTTATTAAATAGTGTACTACCTTTTGTAGTGAGATAGGTAATTCTAATTAGATGTAATTTGTGTTCGTCTATTATATGTTTGTAAAGTACACCGCAAGTATTTTCATAGTGCGGGCGTTGTCTAAAAAAGAAACGAATTGATTTTTCTTTTCTTAGGAATTGTCTCATTTTCCTTAGATATGATTTGTTACCTATCAATAGTTGCTCAGAGTCAGAGTTTGCTTCGAGTCCGTTACCTGCATAATTTTAAGGGCCCCACAAAGTTGCTAATATGCAAAGTATAGCTAATTTAATTTACTAATCACTCATTCTTCTATTCTTCGATAAAATGTATTTGATGATACAACACTTGTTTGCTAACTCTTAAAGGCCGGCAATGCACCCGTGCCACCTCTGGTGTTGCGAGTGCCCATGGGTGGCGGTGATCACTTACCATCAGGTGACCCGTTTGCTCGTTTTATGACATAAAAAAAAACCATTGTGGAAGTCATTTGTCCAGCAATGGACAACGTCATTCGGCTGTAAACAGAAGTCAAGTTAATTATTCATTACGGGCTGGTTGGCGTGGTTTGTAAATGCTTGCCTTTCACGCCGCAAGTCATGGGTTCGCTTCCCACCCAGGACAGATATTTGTGCGCATGAACATGTCTGTTTGTCCTGTGTCTGGGTGTAATTATTTATATAAGTATGTAGGTATTTAAAAAAGGAAATTAGTATATGTATTGTATATGGTTTCCATAGCATAAGCTCTGCCTAGTTTGGGATCAGATGGCCGTGAGTTAATAATAGCCCAGGATATTATTATTATACAAACTTTTTAGTACAATGGTGATACAAATATTCATGCTGGACAAAGGCCTCCCCCAAAGATCTCCACAATTGCCGGTCTTGCGCTATCCGCATCCAGCTATTTCCAGCGACCCGCACAAGATCATCGGTCCATCTTGTAGGGGGCCTGCCCACGCTGCGTCTTCCGGTTCGTGGTCGCCACTCGAGAACCTTTCTGCCCCAACGGCCGTCGGTTCTACGAGCTATGTGCCCTGCCCACTGCCACTTCAGCTTGGCAATTCTTCGGGCTATGTCGGTGACTTTGGTTCGCCTGCGGATTTCGACATTTCTGATGCGATCCCGCAGGGAAACTCCGAGCATAGCCCTCTCCATTGCTCTTTGGGTGACCTTGAGCCTTCTAATAAGGTGAGCGACCATGTCTCTGTTCCGTATGTCATCACTGGCAACACACACTGGTCGAAGACTTTCGACTTGAGACACTGCGGTATTTTGGACGAGAAGATGTTACGTAGCTTCCCGAACGCTGCCCATCCGAGTTGGATTCTACGATTGACCTCCTTCTCGAAGTTGGACCTACCTAGTTGGATGGTCTGTCCTAGGTAAATATAGTTCTCTACAACTTCGAGTGTAGAGTCACCAACTTTCAATTGAGTGGGTGCAACATGGGACGTTTGACATGATTTTCGTCTTATCCATGTTCATTTTCAGACCCACTTGTTGAGAGACTCTGCTGAGGTCATCGAGCATTGTACCGAGGTCTTCCATGGTCTCAGCCATGACTACGATATCATCGGCAAATCGAAGGTGAGTGATGTACTCGCCATTGACATTGATGCCAAAGCCTTTCCAGTCCAGAAGCTTGAAGACGTCTTCCAATGCAGCGGTGAACAGTTTCGGAGATATAACATCTCCCTGTCTCACGCCTCGCTGCAAGTGGATAGGTTTCGAGATCTGGTCCTGGAGTCGCACTGACATAGTGGCGTTTTCATACAAACACTTTATCACCTCGATATACCGGTAGTCAATTTGGCACCTTATGAGAGACCTCAGCACGGCCCATGTTTCGATAGAATCAAAGGCTTTCTCATAGTCCACAAACGCTAAGCACAGTGGCTTGTTATACTCTTCGGTCTTCTGTATAACTTGCCGCAGCGTATGTATGTGGTCTATGGTGCTAAAGCCTTTTCGGAAACCGGCTTGTTCGGGAGGCTGGAAGTCGTCAAACCTGCGCGCGAGACGGTTCGTAACGACCCTCGAAAACAACTTGTAAACATGGCTCAGCAGTGTGATGGGTCTATAATTCTTCAATAGGGTTTTGTCGCCCTTTTTGAAGAAGAGCAACACCACACTTCTGTGCCATGCTTGTGGCGTTTGACCATCTAGTATGACGGAGTTAAATAACTTCTGAAGGGCCCGTAGGATTGGTGTACCACCCGCCTTCAGAAGCTCTGCTGTAACTCCATCATCACCAGGCGCCTTGTTGTTCTTGAGTTGTTTGAGGGCCATTCTAATCTCGTACAAGCTGACGTCCGGGATGTCTTCGGTGTAATGTCGGGTTAGTCGTGCTCTGGGATCTGAGGCATGACTTTTGACAGGTGGCTGTGTTGTCGTATATAACTGTCCGTAGAACTTCTCGATCTCTCCCAGCAACTCAGGTCTAGACGTGACGATTCTACCATCCTCAGTCTTCAGCTTCGTCAGTTGGCTCTGTCCAACAGACAGAGCTCTTGCGAACACTTTGGAGCCTTTGTTCCGCTCAATGGCCTCTTTAATACTAATTGTATTAAATTGCCGCGTGTCGCGAGTCAAAGACTTTGAGATCTGTCTGTTGAGCTGCCGATATCTGGTAGCATCATCTGAGGATGTCAGAACCATTTTCCGTCTATCTTCCATAAGTTGCAGGGTAAAGTCAGAGATCTTTTTAGTTCTGTTTGTACGGCGGGCCTTGAAGACCTTAGACCCAGCCGTATGGACAGCTTCTACGAGCCTGTCATAGTATGAGTCCACTTCCTCGCAGTCTGCTAGGCATTCGAAACGGTTTTGCAGTTCGAGCTGAAATGGTTCGGGGTTTTGGACGTGGATAGGTAAAGGTCGGAGCGTAGACTTTATCAGTCGGGACCTCTGGAGTTTGACATTAAGGTTCAATGAGCCTCTGACCAGTCTGTGATCGCTCCCGGTTTTAACCGCATTGATCACGGAGACATCATTGAACATCTGTCGTCTCGTCGACAAGATAAAGTCTATCTCATTTTTAGTTTTACCATCCGGGCTCACCCAGGTCCATTTGCGGTGATCCGGCTTCCTGAAGAAGGAATTCATCATAAAGAGTCCCTCCTTCTCCATGAAGTCGGCCAACATTTGGCCCCGGGGGTTCCGGTCACCAGTTCCAAATTGCCCCACTCTCAGCTCATTACCGAATCGTTTGCCTAGCTTCGCGTTAAAGTCCCCCATGACCACAGTGAAATAGGAGTTAGAGGTATGTATGGCTCTGGATATGTCCTCATACATAACCTCAACTTCATCATCGGAGTGTGTCGAAGTGGGTGCGTATACCTGTATAACCTTCAACGAATACCGCTTGGTGATTCTGAGTATAAGGTACGCAACCCTCGTCGACACACTCTCGATTTTCACTAGGTTGTTCACGAGGGACTTGTGGACTATGAACCCGACACCACCTTGGGATATTTGGTCACCCTCCCGGTAATAGAGCAGGTTTCCGGATTTCAGTATTATCGAGTCCTCCCCCTTTCTTCGGACTTCAGATAATCCTACAATATCCCAATGTAACCTGCTCAATTCTTCCTCCAGTTCGGTTATCTTCTCGTCGGACCGCAGTGTACGTGTGTTATATGTTGCCAGGGCCAGAGGTCGTCGGTGTTGATAACGCGGAATCTGCCGGGGATTCTTAGCACCCCCTGCCCTGCCGTAACCACGGCTGTTACCACGGCTGGGAATAGCAGGGCTGCCGGGGACTGGGGGCCGCGGTTTAGTTGTGTCCATCATTTTGAGGGGATTTGCCATAATCGCCACGCTTGGCAGACGGGTTGGCGATCGCAGTAAGGTGGACATGGTACTCAGGAGAACGCTGCTGCCCGTTCTCTGGTATATATTCCCTCGGGACGACTTTTACGTCCCCCCACGGGATGAGAGGGGGTGGTGATATTCTTAGGCCGTCACCACACAGCAGAAATATTACCTACAACTATCATCTGACCTCTGGAGAAAAGTGTCACTGTCTCACAATAACAGCTGTGTAATTTCTTAAATAAGTAATATATGGTACACACATATGTTATACAGGACACAAATGTTTACTTAATATGGTGCACATTAAAAAAAAGTTTTAGAAACAGTTTCTTGGTTTGAAGCTCTTCTACAATCTTTAACACACATGACAATATAACATAATTTAGGTCCTTACATACCTTGATTTTTGTAAAGGCTATTCAAGACGTATGTTCTTAATATTTTAATTAAAAATATGTTTTATAGTGATTTAATATTTTATTACGATATGTAAGTTACGTAAACCTTTGAAATGGTAAGAGGCATGTGTTTACATATTAACGGAGAGCGACAGTTGGACTAAAATTCACTAAAACAATTGACTATCTTATAGTTCCCACGTCAGTAACCGCCCAGATTCGAAGTTCAAACAATAAAAAGTGCGCCCTCCGCCGCAGGTATTTACTGTTTGTAGATATCTTTGGCTGAATGACGCGACGCTACCCCATGCTCACCTATATTGTCCGGTGAAGCAGTGATAACCTTATAGGTAAATTTTAAATGTCATATTAAAAAAGTACATTAATTTTATTTATTGGGTCATAATAGTGATTTTCAGACATCTTTAAAATGAATTGTATACATTTAAGTGCGAGTGGGAATCGAACCCATAACCACGGGGTGTCCGGCCCCATGTGCGTTAACCGCTTAAATAAAAGTAAATAGTGATCTTTTCAGAAACGTTAACTATATTTAAATACTAGCTGTGCCCCGCGATTTTACCCGGGTTAAGCTATATAAATTATATCCTATGTGAGAATCCAGGGTGTCAGCTAACTCCTACCATATTTTATTAAAACGCTCCAGCCGTTTAGTCGTGAAGAAGTAACAAACATACACACTCACACACTCACAAACTTTCGCCGTTATAATATTAGTGTGTAGTATATTTTTTTCTGAAACTTACCGCTACAAACATAGATTATTTTGTCTGGCCCATTAGTCTAGTAGTTAGTGACACTAACACGTAAGGCAGAGGTCGTGAGTTCGATCCCATCCAGGACAAAACAAGGTTTGATGAGCACGATTATTAGTTCTGTGTCTGGGTGTAATTTTTCTATAATATGTATTAAGAAATATATAAGTATGTTTCTCAGTTGTCTGGTTGCCAAAGTACAGGTTTCTTCCTAGTTTTGGGATCAGATGGAAGAGAGTTGAAAAATAAAAATAAAAGTCTACACAAGTGAAGACGGGGCAGGTCACTAGTATCATATAAACTCATTTGTATGTCTTCAATTTAGCCTATATAAGTTTTGAAATTGGGGCTCCAGATTGGCGAAACTTATTTTTGAGGACTCCTTACTAATGCGCGTAACAGAATCTTGAAAGTTTTCATTATTAGTCGCTTACCGTATATAGTTCTACAATAGGGAACGACTAAAATAATTAATATAAAAATAATAAAGGTTTTTATTCACGTAGACTTTAAAAAAGCGCTTGTAAATAGTCAGATCATGTTCGCAGTAATATATGATTAAATTATAATTATTTCTAGGTACATATAGATATTTATGTACACGGATTGTAGGAAATAATTTACAATAAGATTTATTTTATAACAGTTACGATATTTAGCTAACTAAAATTAAGTTATTGTCAAGGATCATGTGTAGGTTTAATTATCTAAATTTTAGCTATATTTTTACTACATATTGTCTGAATGGTTCTGTCTATATTAAGGTACGAATTAAATGTTATCATTATGGCGGACCTTGTGTTTATAACGACGTGTTAATACTAATACTTATCGTATGGGCAGTGTCACTGGTGTCAGAGTTATTCAAGCGCCTCTCACATGGCATAACGACTGTTGTCTAATGACAGCAACCGGAACCGACAGCTTAACGTGCCTTCCGAAGCACGCAGACGCTCAGATTTTAAACCATATAATAATATTAGACGGTCACCAGAGCCTAGTTGGTAGTGCTCCTGCCTACGAAGCTGGTGGTCCTGGGTTCGAATCCCGGTAAGTGCAAATATTTGTGTGATGAGCACGAATATTTGTTTATGAGTCATGGATGTTTTCTATGTATATAAGTATTTATATATCTAT
The DNA here is from genome assembly GCA_951640165.1 of Pseudoips prasinana. NCBI lineage: Eukaryota > Metazoa > Arthropoda > Insecta > Lepidoptera > Nolidae > Pseudoips > Pseudoips prasinana. The sequence goes on along the minus strand of OX621243.1, from coordinate 31,259,568 downwards.
ATAAGTATGTATATCGTCGCCTGGTACCCATAGTACAAGCTTTGTTTAGTTTGGGGCTAGGATGATCTGTGTGACTTGTCCCCAGATATTATTATTAAAAAAAAAAATATTGACGGTAAAAAAAAAAATAGTTTATATTTATAGTAAATATATTTATAGTATAAAAATAAATTAGGTATTTAATTAGTGCAATGGGCCGGTTGGCATTGTTGGTAATTGCTTGCCTTTCGTCGTCCGTTATATATCTTTATATTATATTCAGTAAACATTTAGTATTTTACTAGCACTACCCCCGTCCGTGCGTGACTACCAGGGTTGCCAACTGAAATCCAGCACTAGGTGTAACCCACCTAGCTAGTGCTGAGGTGGTGACCCTTTCGGCAGAACATGCAAGAATCGTAATTGTGTGTGCATTTTCTTCAAATCTATGTATGTAATGTCTTGTAGAACTGTGTGTTTGTACTCCTCATTTTCTTGTGTGTTGTGCTGAATTAAATGTTTTTCATTTCATTTCATTTCTATCTATGGACTGACCACATATAGCAGAGTATTCGTACATATACATAATAATATAGATATCACGTGTGATTGACGGCTTTACAGCGAAGATTTATTTCTTCTGAACTGAACTGAGGCGCTCCCAGCCAATTGCGATCACCGGTACATAAGTTATGACTATTACGGTGCGGTTGAGCAGCTATGGACGCTGTCAGTCTATAGATGATTGGCGAATGCTGGCTTTTCACGCCGGAGGTTGGGGGTTCGGTTCCGACCCAGGACATATATTTGTGTGCATGAACATATCTGTTTGTCCTGAGTCTGGGTGTAATTACCTATGTATGTAAGTATATATTACAAAACCCCTTTTTTTGTAATATATAGGTACTCCGACCTCATCGAACATTCTCTGACCAAATCGGAGATGTTCTCAAGAAAGGGCAGGTCAGAAGTACCCTAAACCGGCGAGCATGTATGAAGAATATAATGACAGTAATCGAGGCAAAAGACGTATGCAAAAATCGTGACAAATGGAAATCCGTTGTCTCTGCCTACCCCTCTGGGAAACAGGCGTGAGTCTATGCATGTATGTATGTATATTAAAAAAAAAAGTACGGCTTAGTTTGGGAATAGATGGCCGTGTGTCCCAGTATATTATTATTAATTACTGAGCATCTCCATGCTTCGTAGGGCACGTTATGCTGTCGGTCCCGGTTGCTGTCGTTAGTCAACAGTCTTAGGCCTACATCGCGGCTTTAACTATTCTGACACCAGAGTAACTGCTGCCCATACTATAACGAAGAATCGATAGGTTTTCTAAACTCAGTGTTTTGTTAAAACAATTTTGTTTTTCTGATTTCAGTGGCTATTTATTAAGTCTCCATCGAATATTTTAATAATAACTTAATTTATCAAAGGCGCTTGCCTTTTGAAACTTTATAAAACTAATTTATTTATAAAACTAGATGATTATCTGATCCCAATTAAATTTATTTGATGAAACCAATGCCTATTCGATTAAAAATGAATCAAATTGGATTCCCAAACGCCAGAGTAATTAATGTAGTACCTACTTACAGTAAATAAATATATTTTAATTAATAAATAAAAATAATAATGAATTAACTTATAATACAATAAATTAGCTTAACTTACATTAACTAAATAACTTACCTTATTTATGTAATCTATACTAATCAATTAACTCTACACCGCATATCCCAGGGAGAGAGCCGCCACTTTATGGAGTTATATAATTACCTGTGAAAATGAAAGAAAATAAGTTATAAAGCGTTTCATTTATTTTCCCCATAGATTCAGAATCATCATCATAATAGCTGTAAGAAGTCCACCGTTGGACAAAAGCCTCCCCGAGGGGTCATCGTGGGGAGATCACAGTAATATTATAAAGGCAAAAGTATGTGAGTGTGTATGTTTGTTACTTCTTCACGCTAAAACTACCGAACGGATTTTATGAAACTTTGTAGCTTATATATCCGAAGAACACATAGGCTATAATTTATAAACATTAACGCGGGTAAAACCGCAGGGCATAGCTAGTATGCCATAATCGCCACGCTTGGCAAATGGGTTGGCGAACGCAGTAAGATGATCATAGTACCCAGAAAGACCCTACTGCCCGTCCTCTGGCAGATATTCCTTCGGGTCAACTTCTACACACCCCACGGGATCAGATAGGGTGATGATATTTTGATATTCGCCGCCGTCACCACACAGCTAATATATATATGCCAAGTGGGCATAGAACATAAGGGGAAGCGTAAGTGTATACAGAAAGCTGCCGCTAAATAAGTTACATAGCGTGTTTCCTTAGTAGGTATTACTGGCATAGAGTAGTCCTACTTTCCCCTTAAAGTTTGATCACTTACTACTTTAGAATGTATTGAATTGTTAGTGTAGGTTGCATACGACCACGACTACCTTCTGTACATCACTTTGATAATTGACGGTCACCGTAGCCTAGTTGGTAGTGCTCCTGCTTACGAAGCTGGTGGTCCTGGGTTCGAATCCCGGTAAATGCAAATATTTGTGTGATGAGCACGAAGATTTGTTTCTGAGTCATGGATGTTTTCTATGTATTTAAGTATTCATCTATCTATATAAGTACGTATATCGTCGCCTGGTGCCCATAGTACAAGCTTTGCTTAGTTTGGGGCTAGGATGATCTGTGTGACATTGTCCCTAGATATTATTATTATAATTCAAATGTATGTTTTCCTTATACCTATATACAGGCTGGTCGAGGAGTTGATGTTCAAACGCCAAATTTAGATACTTTATGATGAGGAGTATCAGAATCACCCCCATTTATCTTCTACGATATTACGTAGTTTTCGAGATAGAATATTTTTAATGATTTTTTCACATCATATCGTTTTCGTTTTTTTTCTCGTTCTGTTGAACATTTCTGGTTCAGATTTTTTTGTGATAACTAATTAGCATAGTTCGACCTAACACCCTAAAAAGTATGGTTTATCTAATCATTGTATGCCTGACTTAAAAAAAAAACGCAAAGTCGTAGAACATAGTTACCGTTAGTACCCGAATCACCCCCATGGTGATTCGGATACTTCTCATCATAAAGTATCAAAATTTTGCGTTTGAACGTCTTCCCCTCGGCCACCCTGTATAACCTTTAACCACGGTTCGGTTTTCCTTTACATTAAGAAATGCAATAAGGGTCCCACTCCATCACTGTCTGTTTCACTCCAGTCACTGTAAAAACTGAAACTTAACTCCGAAAAGAATCTAATTTATTGGGCCGATGCCAGCTTCTCAAGTCTGAATTTAGGCGTCGAATAAAGATGAATTATGTAAATACGAACTTCTAAGTTCCAAGTTCAAGAATATACGCAACAAATTGCTTATTCAGAATACCTAAATGAAACACTGGCGTGCCACCGTAGGTGGAATTCTTACGTTTGATCACATTCGTCCTGGAATTGATCTCAATAACGAGCCCCGTGGCCGACCTGAGACGAAAGTCGATACTTAACAATTTATTGAAAACCGTAACGGAAGCTACGTCTGATATTGATTCAAACTAGTCACTCATGTGAGTAGAGCTGTATTTCAATTATTTAGTGAAATATTAGCTTTTCCTTCAGCCAAAATTCTGTAATACTTACCTACTGTATTATATCGTCCTCCAGGCCGAATTTCGGCCACGGCGGCCACTCTCAATGGAGACTAGCTAACAACTGCGCAAGACATATTATAGTGCACATGTGTATCTGCAAACACAGGGGCACTTTCTATTCCACCACTCTGATCCGATGGGAAGACCTGCGACACGACCGGAAAGATGTACACAAGACCGACGTCGTTGCGTGCTCTCCGAGGCTCGGGGGTATAATACCGTCAACTTCCAGACTTCGGGCTGATACTGCGAAATATTCCAAAATCACTTTTTGGCCCGACCCGGGATTTCAACCCATGACCTCATTATTTTGCGGTTGAACACGCTGCCACTAGACCAGCGAGGCAGTCAAAAGCGTTCCTATTTTAGAACTGAACTCAGACACCATTGCAGCATGAGCACAGCAAACCGAAGCTTCAAAATCGCCTGATTAATAGTAAGGTAAAACTGATAGTCATACGCAAGTGGACTCTGTATGATGATCAAAAAATGATTTTGCTCATCGATATCGAGAGTGAAAACACGTTTTTATCCGCTAGAGGATAAAGTAAATTTGAATTTACTTTATCCGCTAGAGGATTTGAATTTAGAACATCGTGTGCACTACGTTTCTGAATGCAAAACATCATTAAACCTAGTTACTTCTACCTTCAGGTGCCGAATGAATCATACTATTTTTTTATTTATTTTGTAAACGATACTTGGGGTGTGATCTACAATCGATATTGAAGCCAAAATATAGTTTTTAGAATTTTTGTCTGTGTGTCTGTTTGTCTGTATGTATGTCCGGGCTAAACTGAAAAAGTCCTGCATGGATTTACTTCAAATTTTGCATGGATATTACTAAGAGGTCGGGTCAACATATAGGCTACATATTATCACGCTATCACCTACGGGAGAGGAGCTGTGATATTTTATAAAATTTAACGCGGGTAAAACCGCGGGGCACAGCTAGTATCCAATATGTTGAATGTGTGGTAAACACTAAAACTGAAATTTGATTAATGTTACCGAAATAGGCAACAATATTCAAATATGTATGTAAATAATAGAAAAATAATAATAAACATCTCCTCTCACATTATTCACACACGGCCATCTGATATCAAATTAAGTAGAGTTTGTACTATGGAAACCACATAACTAATATATTACATATACAACTTTTTAATGTGAATACTTACTGGTAATATACCGGTAAGTATTCACTTACTTATATAGATAAGTATACCCAGACTCGGGACATATTTGACGATCGCCGTAGCCTAGTTGGTAGTGCTCCTGCCTACGAAGCTGGTGGTCCTGGGTTCGAATCCAGGCAAGTGCAAATATTTGTGTGATGAGCATGAATATTTGTTTCTGAGTCATGGATGTTCTCTATGTATATAAGTATTTATCTATCTATATGTACAAGCTTTGCTTAGTTTGGGGCTCGGATGATATGTGTGACATTGTCCCTAGATATTAATATTAATACAGACATGTTCATGCACACAATATCTGTCCTGGGAATCGAAGCCACGACCTGCGGCGTGAAAGGCAAGTATTTACAAACCATGCCAACCGGCTCAAAATATGTTCAACAGATTTGAACGACTTCACCATTTTAGTATTTAAACTTTACCTCCTGCTGATCACTAACGAAACGGTCAGATCATCTTCTTGAATCCATCTACTGCCCATGCTAGCGTCAATCTATAATACACTAAAATAATATCAGATCATAACTCGGCGAGGCATTTTTGATAGATATGGAATAAAGGTACACTTGGTAAGTTGCCAGCCCGAACGGCGTTTTTCCTTAATTATTCAGTTCACAGAGGCAATGGGATGAGCCGCTTTGTAAGCTGATGCTAACTCGGTTTACTCAGCCTGCGTATCAGCTTCGCAATACAAACGAGGTAACATCGTCAACTTTTTGCGCGCCCTACTCGCAAGTGGTGACTAAAATGTTATTTCTTTTTAATTGTAGTTTGTATTTTATTTATTTATTTCTACAGAAGGCTTACAGACTAATAAACAAATAAATATTACAAATAGATCGACAAATTGCTGATTACAAGCCTCCGCATATAGAATTGTGTTAGATATTATTTATTTCACTTAAACCACACTCAACTATTATTTTATTTAAAAACCCTAATTAATATATTTCAGGCAAAAATTTATTAACTAAATCGGATGATGTGTCGATACTTTATGATATTTTCACTATGGTCGACTTGAAATGATAAATCTATGATCGTGACAATGTATTTTCAAAGACTTTTAATTTTCTTAGGTGGTAGTTAGAAGTCTGTGAAAATGAATTGATGATGATGAAATTGACGGGCCTGGTGGCGTCGTTGGCAAATGCTTGCTTTTCACGCCGGAGGTCGTGGGTTCGATTCCCACCCAGGACAGATATTTGTGTGCATGAACATGTCTGTTTGTCCTGTGCCTGGATGTTATTATCTATATAAGTATGTCTTTATAAAAGAAAAGTTGTATATGCAGTATATCAGTTATCTGGTTTCCATGGTACAAGCTCTGCTTAGGTTGGGATCAGATGGTCGTGTGAACATGCCCCAGGATATTATCAAAAATCCAACTGGAAATCGGTATTTATTTTAAAATGTAAACCATCAAAAATACTTCCACAAAACCTCAGTTCAAATACAAACGTTAAACAAGTTGATACAAATATAATCCGCCTTCTTTTATAGGTCCAAACTAGGAGCCGATGCGGTTTAGATTTTGACATTACTTATCCACTGGTTGACTGCGTGTCAAAGTAAAATAGGGTTTTTAAATGAACATTTTGATAACCCATGGCTAAGCGGCCAGTATAAAATAAAGTAACGTTTTTAAATAATGCTGTTATTGTTTATTTAATTGATTTTATTTAACTATGTAATCACTTTGTAATCTCTTGAAATAGATTAGAAGCTAATAATTTTCTAAATGCCGAATACTAATTCAAAACGATTATTTCGACATAATTATCGATCATGAAACAAAGACAAAGAAACAAAGACTGTAAAGATTGTTTTAGTTACAAAAACTATTACTTATATTCACAATAACAATAAACAATTTGGACTTTGTTCAACAGGTTCTAAAATTGGCACCTACATTGGAGCCCGTGGAAGGTCACTATATCGTCAATCAATAATTATTCATTGTTTTGATACTAAAGGGAAACAAGATTTTTATTGGTTGTGCTCCTCTAAAAAAGTCGTTTTTCTTCAAAAGAAGTGAACTTGTGATTGTGAAATACAGAAACAGCAATCTATTACTTTTTGCAGATAGTAAAACCCCGGGACATTATTCACAACGGCCATCAGATCTCAAACTAAGTAGAGCTTGTATAAGGTACTATGAAAGTCAGATAACCGTAGTACTACTTTTATAAAGCTACTTATATAGCTAATTGGTAGGTCACCGTAGCCTAGTTGGTAGTGCTCCTGCCTACGAAGCTGGTGGTCCTGGGTTCGAATCCCGGTAAGTGCAAATATTTGTGTGATGAGCACGAATATTTGTTTCTGAGTCATGGATGTTTTCTATGTATTTAAGTATTTATCTATCTATATAAGTATGTATATCGTCGCCTGGTACCCATAGTACAAGCTTTGCTTAGTTTGGGGCTAGGATGATCTGTGTGACATTGTCCCCAGATATTTGTCCCCAGATATTTATTTAATTATGTATCCTGCATACAAATATGTATCCTGGGTGAGATTCGAACCTACTACCTATGCCGTTAAAGGCAACTATCTACCAACCATGCCAGCCGAGGTAGTCCAGCGAGGGCACCCATTTGAATGGCACCTGCGCGAATGGCACCTAGCCTAGTCCACGAAAGGCACCTATCAATATTTTTGGCAGGTGCTCTTCGTGGATTCAATTTATTTTTAAATTCTTGTCCACGAAGAGCACCTACGACTCAGTAACCTAGGTTATTAAATGAAAGATATCGATAAAAATCTTAGAACGTTTATTAACATTACTGACATTACGCACGTCAAGACGATAGTATTTTCTTTTGTTTAAGCGAATGTTACACATTGAAATTAAACTACCATCTATCCGTAAAAAAATTGTTTAATTTCAACACGTTAAGACTGTTTATCGCGTGGCCGCGTTTGAACATCACTGCTCCAGTAACAACGCACCGAGGTACACAAAGTATGACGAACTTAACTGAAAGCTTCCGGAACGTGTTTACGTAAAATTGCAAATATTGATGCATTCGTTGAAATAGTTCGGCTGTGCAAAAAAAGGTGTCGTCACAGAAATAGTTTGTTATGTTTTATCTGTATTTTCCGTGCTAAAAAGGTCTAGTGGATTTATTAGTGGGCCTGTGTTTTATTACACTACGAACAATACACACTGGCAGATCAAATTTAGGATTCCCTTGCTAACCTTTTCGGAGGATAATAATAATCATTTATTTATCCTCTCACAAAGATTTACAATAAGAAATGGTACATTTTGTTAAATTATCTAGTGACCTACTTTGTGAGAAACTGGTGCCTGTTGTAGATTTAAAAATAAAAAACTGTATTACAAGTCATGTTCATCAAGTTTGTCATACTTTGTGTACTCTGGCGCATTGTTACTGGAGCAGCAGTTCAAGCGCGGCCACGCGATAAACAGTCTTAATGTGTTAAAATTAAACTAGTAGTAGTTTAATTTCAATGTGTAACATTCGCTTAAACATAAGAAAATATTAGTCTTAACGTGCGTAATATTAGTAGTGTTAATAAACGTTCTAGTGATTTTTATCGATATCTTTCATTTTAACCTATGTTACTGAGTGGTGCTCTTCGTGGACAAGAATGTAAAAAATAAATTGAATCCACGTAGAGCACCTACCAAAAATATTGATAGGTGCCTTTAGTGGACTAGGCTAGGTGCCATTCACGCAGGTGCCATTCAGATGGGTGCCCCTGGTGGACTACCTCCGCCAGCCGGCCTTTTTTTAATATTTAAAAATACCTCCTTATTTCAAATTAAATAGAGATAAGAATTGAATATTTGATTCACTCAATGACAAATATCGATTTAAATCGGTAGTTGTCACTGTTATACTATCGATTTAAATCGTTAGTGTTCATTGTTTTACTATCTGTTTAAATCGATAGTTGCAAAAGTCCTTTCAACCACCAATTACTTCTTAGTGGCGACCCTACAATGATGTTACAAGATGCGACACATTAAATATCACTGAACCACGCTACCCAAATAGCACATGGCATTTTTTACTTTTTGCAAACAGTACACTCCTATTTTAAAGCGGGTCTTTGTGTTAAACATTTACATATTTTCCAGGAAAAAATCTCCTAAGACATTTTATGTAAAAATTTTACGTATTTTTGTGTACCCGTATAAACTTGACTTAAACACGCACGACTTGAACACGCACGTGTGGCGTAGCGGCTAAGAGAATCGCCTCGCCGCTTCGTGTCGCGGGTTCCAGTCCCGCGCCGGACAACTAATTGTGTGGCCCATAAATAGTTGTTCTGAGTCTGGATGTAATTTGTGTCCGTCTAATTATATGTTTGTAAAGTACCCCGCGACACAGGGATGAGATTTCCAAGTGCGGGCGTAGTCTTAAAAAAAATAGATTTCATATGCTAACAATACTCAATTTTATTGTATGAAACAAGTCTCGTCCGTATAAACTGGCAAGTATGGATCAGAATAGAGTGAATAAAACTATCGAATAGTAACAATAATATCCCGGGACAATGTCACACACATCCTCCTAGCCCCAAACTAAGCAAAGCTTGTACTATGGGTACCAGGCGACAATATACATATTTATATAGATAGATAAATACTTATATACATAGAAAACATCCATGACTCAGAAACAAATATTCGTGCTCATCACACAAATATTTGCACTTACCGGGATTCGAACCCAGGACCACCAGCTCCGTAGGCAGGAGCACTACCAACTAGGGTACGGTGACCGAATCCACAAAATTATTAATTTCGAGTAAAATATAATTATTTACGACTAATATTCGATAATATTTATCAAAGTTTAGGCTTATCATAAAATTCATAACAGATTTACATATGTTTTGTTTAAAGCATTTTTATTTTTGAACGAAAGCGGTCACAGCCCGTTGCTCTCACCGGTCCATAAGTGATCGATGAGGTTAAGCTCCTAGGCACGCGGTCAGTCTATAGATGGGTGACCGTCAAAGTGGTTTAATTTTTGAGCATCTCCGTGCTTCGAAAGGCACGTTAATCGGTCGGTCCTGGTTTTAGTCGTTAGAGAACAATCGATAAGCTATGTCAGAGGCGTACGGGGCGGCTTGATTAACCCTCACACTACGGTAACCACTGTCAATACGAAAATGAAGATCAGTGGCTCTAGTACGAGATCCTGCAGTTTACTTACTCGATCACACGTACAGTTTCGTCCCATACATTGAGCACCAGAGTTTTAGTTCTTAATAGTTTCCGCGAGAGGCGCTGGTGCCCAATGTATGGGAGGAAACTGTACGTGTGATCGAGTAAGTAAACTGCAGGAACTCGTGCTAGAGGCACAGATCGAACGAAAGTATTTGAATAGTGTTTTGAGATCAATGTAGTTATACAAAGTATTGTCAAATCTGACACATGTAATGTTCTTTAATAAGATGAACCTGGATTTATTGCCTACAATTAGACCTGTAACATGGCATCATTGAAATTAAAATATTAACTTAGTTTTCAATTGATTAAAATAATTATTCAACATTTATTCATAAAATAGTTTGATAGGTAATACTGTATTACTAATATTAAACATAAGTATTAGAAAACTAAGCTCTCTTAGCTAGATGTTCTCATCGGTCCGTAAGTGATGCAGGTTAAGCAACTAGGCTCGCGGTCAGTCCAGAGATGGGTGACCATCAAAGTGGTTTAATTTCTGAGCGTCTCCGTGCTTCCGAGGGCATGTTAAGCTGTCGGTAATAAAACTAAAACCAATGGTAGCACTTGCACTGGAATAATTGATTACTTAGCGGAGGCTGCTGAGGGCCTCAAGCGGAACATGAACCAATGGTAGGTTTTAGTTTTTGGATGGACGCATGTTCCGCTTGAAGCTCTCAGCAGTCTCCGCTAATTAATCAATTATTCCTTATTCTAATCTTCCACGTAGAAGGTTAACATAATTGGACGATTCACTGATCTAGATACCACAATATGACGAATTTATGTTATTCTTTCTTTAATTAATTCTTGTAATGAAGCGGATAATTTTTTCTTATTATAGGCATAAGCTTATTCAAACCAGCGAGCATAATTCAAATTTTTATAAAGCAAGAAACTACTTCTTACTTACGATTTATACGAGTAGTAATTTAGGTCACAAAATATAATTAATAGAAAACTTTAAACTATTTGATAAAATTATACTCTTTACACTTCTAGTTGTTCGTATACTGAAATTAACATATACGTGGATTTTATCCTTCGTTTCATCTGAGGGATAAAATAAATGTTAGTGTATTGATTTAAGTCAAATATCTACAATAATTGATAAGAATTAAAAATGGACCCAACCGGTGGACAAATATTTTTTTTATTTATATTACTAATATTTCGTAAATACACTAAGATATAAGAATACCAGTTTGTGGGGTTACAATCACACGGTCACCATTTTGGAAAAACGGCTTAAAATGGTTGTTATACACAATGGTTGGGTACAAAACAATTTTTTTTTGGTGCAAATAATTATCTACAACTCTAAGTTCATAGTTCTATGTATACAATAATAATATCCGGGGACATTATTTACACACGGCCATCTGATCTCAAACTAAGCAGAGCTTGTACTATGGAAACCAGATAACTGATATACTACATATGCTACTTAATTTGTAAATATATACTTACGTAGATAATTACAACCAGACTCAGGAGAAACAGATATGTTCATGCACACTAATATCTGTCCCGGGTGGGAATCGAACCCACGACCTCCGGCGTGAAAAGCAAGCATTTGCCAACCACGGCAACAGGCCCGTCAATCGTATGCCCTGTTCTTGGACGTATCGTACGACCTATATTAGAGAGATAATTAAAATTAATTAAGTTTAGTATACGATGGAATCGCCAGCCGTGTACACTTTTTGTAATAGTGTTTTAGTTCAAGTTTTGCTCTTCAATGTAAGCAAGGTCGCCAGAACTCATCACGGAGGAGAGGAGAAACCGATAATGAGTTAAAAAATACCATATAAATAATATCTTGGGATATTATTTACACACGGCCATCCGATTCCAAACTAAGCAGAGCTGTACTATGCATCTTGTAGGGGGCCTGCCCATGCAGCGTCTTCCGGTTCGTGGTCGCCACTCAAGAACCTTTCTGTCCCAACGGCAATCGGCCATAATAATATTTATTTACTTGTTATATTTTATTTATTTACAATGATCATATATATTGGGGCAGTACTTATGTACTACCCCAATTAATATGAGTGTATTTTAAAATAATAAAGTACTGCTCCAACCTCAATCTCATCCAATACACTTTAATAAGCGTAATGAAGCAAACCAAGGTATTATAAAAGATTATGCGTATTAAGGCCACAACACAAGCCTACGTATAATTAAACAAGCAATATTTGTGCATGTAATTATATTCTGTGAAGCGACTAACGATTTGGATTTACGGACATACATATATGTATAGAGTTACGCCTGTTTCCCAGAGGGGTAGGCAGGGACAACGGATTTGCATTTGGTACGATCTTTGAACACCGCTTTTGCCTTGCTGTCATTATATTCTTCATACATACTCGACGGTTTAGGGTCTATTTATAACAAGGGCTATTCGGGGAAAGAAATTTCTCACTGTCAGCCCAAAGTCTAGAAGTTAGCGGTATTACACCCCCGTGCCTCGTGAGAGCAAGTAAAGCCGTCGCGTCGGTCCTGTACCTGACCTCTTTCCGGTCGTGTCGCTAGTCGTCCCATCGGATCATGAGAGTGATGGAACAGAAAGTGCCTCTGTGTTTGCACACACACTTGTGCACTATAATATGTAATGCGCTATTTGCTAATTATATGCTATGCTCCATTGAGACTGACCGCCGTGGCCGAAATTCGGTAGGGAGGACATTATTATTACTATTCGGCGATAAATCTACCTCTAGTTTCCATCTCAAAGATACTCGTTTTTTTTAAATTATGAGGGCAGGTGGCGGAGCTCGGTTGTCCCATGTGTCAGTAACTTGCCAAATATGATCAGATAAGATAAAAAGTTTTATTGGCAGAAAGTATTTGTACATGAATTTGTCTTACCTAAAACACTCCACCCTAAACTGAGCCTGTTTCGTGGAGAATTTTTACAAGATGGCATTGCAAACACAGACTTACGGTAAAATATAAAGTACAAGCTTAACACACACACACACAATCATTCATATGCATGCATGTTTCCACATTGTTGTATGTACGCGTACACGTGTAGTATTGTCTCTCAGTAACGGTATCTTAAAAATACATTGTACTTTATAACAAAAACTATTCTTAATAGCTGCAGGGTGGAGAGAGCCTGGAGATTTGTCACACAGGTCTCGAGCCTACTACAGACTCCAGCTCTCTCAAAGGTTCAAAATTAATGTTAGTTTTTGTACTTTTATTCTTACATGGATTGTACTTTTATTTGTACCTTTTTGAGAGAAATAAACGATTATATTATTATTATTATAAATCAATTCATGCATTATAGAAGAATTAAATTATTACATTTACAACTGTTATAACAACTATTCATAAATTATTTATTTCAATGATTTAAGAAAGTCTTCCGAGTATTGATAAGTCCAAGAAAGTAGTTCTTTAGTGATTACATATTTTGCTTTCGATTGTGGTAAGTTATATACTTTAATAAATTTATTTATTTTGTTATATAAATAGGGTTTCATGAAAAAGGGAATTCGTTTTTACTAATGGGACTGGGATTTTAAAGATACGGTTTGTGGTATTGGATTTTAAATTATGTAGTTTATATTTCTTATAAAATATCAATACTTAATTTCATTCCGTCCATATTTTTATAAACGCTGAAAACAATAAAGTATGACTCTTTTATTGTTTCTGTAACCCTTCTTGACAAAATCCATTACGAGCGTCCCCATGACTTGTTAAAAAAAGGGTTAAGTAACAAAGTGATTAATTAAATTTTAATTTTATAGCATTATTCGCAATGCAAAGCGTTTTTTCCGGAAGTGTGTTAGCAAGGGAATCCTAAATTTGATCTGCCAGCGTGTATCGTTCGTAGCTTAACGCAGAGCGCCTACCCCGGGTTGGTAGATGGTGCAGGTTCGAGACCGCCGGACGATTATTTTATGATTTCCCATTTTTGAGAAAGTGATTAATACCACTGCTTTTCATCCTACTAATATTACAAATCCGCAAGTTTGTGAGAATGTATGTATGGATGTTTGTTACTTTTTCACGCCGAAACCACTGAACGGATTTTGATGAAACTTTGTAGTAATATAGCTTATTATATACGAGTAACACATAGGCTATAATTTATCAAGTTTTGTGGGTTAGTCTACTGTTACTGGCCAGGACGCTAGAACATCCAGCTACCCCAATCTGTCAAATTTCTTTTATAGATTTTCAACTTTATCACATAAGCATAAGGTTCACTTTCAATTGGGGAAATTTGACAGATTGGGGAATCTTGATGTGGTGGCGTCTGTACCTGTTTGTGGATGGTTATTCAGATATTTTTAACCGGCTTCGATGGAGGAGGTAATCAATTCCACAATTTGTTATTACTTTTGCGTGTTTTCTCTGTTGTTAGGATAGTTATTTTTTATGCCATCGGAAATTCTTTTTGTATGGTACCATACAATTTTTAATCAAATCGGATTTTTAAACATTGTTGATTTAATTCTTTATCTATGCATTTACTCTATGAAAACCAAAATTGATGAACGACGACGCAAAATTCCAATAGATAAGTTCTCATTCACAAAAAGATTTCTTTCTGTTTCGGTGTGTACATAAAATAAAATTTAGGTTAAATGTATTATATATGTGGAGCTATTTCACAAATGTGAAATTACTGTCCGGGTTCATCTGATGAATAAAACATATATTAGGAGGAGACAGAAGGTTATTTCCAAACAAAAATATAGTTAAACCTCGCCTTAACCTTTGTATGTATTTTGTGTCACTGTTTTATGTTATAAATAATAAATAAGTACTTTTTTCAGACAATTGGTAAAAATACAGATATGAAGTTTTATGTACATACATACATCGTTTTACGAGGTCTTTCCCTTCCGGTAGTACCATTCACACAGGCCAGGTATACCTTCTTTTGTCAATCTTCTTTCATTCATCCTTTCTAAATGGCCAAACCATTTCAGCATACCTTTTTCAATCTTAATAAATTATAGCCTATGTGTTATTCGGATATATAAGCTATATTACTACAAAATTTTATCACAATCCGTACGGTAGTTTTTGCGTTCAAGAGTAACAAATCATCCATATATCTATACTCACAAACTTTCGCATTTATAATATATATTAGTAGGAAATATTATTCTAAGTTTTTGAAACATAAGAAACCTTTTAAGTGAGGTAGACTACAGTGTTTTTATGCTTCCTCGACTCGACTGGAAAAGTATCGTACCGAAAAACTTCGTGTATAAATATTATTATAATCTTCATATCCAGAGATTTGGAGACTTCAAACATTTAATTAATTATCTTTATTTCAATATTACGAGTCCAAAACAACACGTCTCATCATATTATTTGCATTTTCATTGTTTTGCGAATATATAATATGAATAATAATATCGTATATATATGAATGAATATCGTTATCGCAGTTAATTAATTTTAACGTGTAAATTCTGTTCATTAGCATTCGTGTTGATTTAGTGTTGTAAAAATGAGCGCTGAGTCGACGCTTTGGAGCATTTTAGACTCGAGCGTTAAGCGCTTGAGCGTTTAAGGCTTGCGAGCGCTGAAGGCTCAGACTTACACGCTCGAGTAACGCGTAATCTTAGGAGTTGTGCGGTACAGTAAGTATTATTTACTAACTGACTATACTCGACTATAGACTCGAGCTTTTTTAAAACACTATGTTGATTACTATCTTTACGCTAGCGTGAGGACTGCGGTTTGATATGCATTACTTACAAAAATAATTATAGAATAGAATAGCCTCTATTGTATACTATGAGAAAGCATATGACATGAAATATTAAATGGACAAGTTGTACAGAGGGTGGTCTTATTGGCAGTCAACCTTAGGATGGATAGGAGCTGAACATCACCGAATAGCGGTAGGTGTGCAACAAGAGATTTATTAAAATTGCGATAAGTAAATTATTTTTACTAACTTAAACATCTAAAACAAGAAAAAGAAAACTATAACTTAGTTAAAGAAATAACTTAGAATATATACTTTTTCCGGCAATCTTTGGGGGAGGCCTTTGTCTAGCAGTGGACGTCTTTCGGCTGATATGATGATGATGATGATATACTTTTTCTTAATCACACTAATATTATAAAGGCGAAAGTTTATGAGTGTGTGTGTTTTTTACTCTTTCACGCAAAAACTAACGGACAGATTTTGATGAAACTTTTTAGTAGTATAGCTTATATATCCGAATAACACATAGGCTATGATTTATAAAGTTTAACGCGGGTATAACAGCGGACACAGCCAGTTAACTTTACAGACAAATAGTGTTTTATGACAAGCTTTTTGAAAGCTGATATTGTCTGAGCACGTCTAATTACGATTGGCAAGGCATTCCATAGAGCTGTCTTTAAACTTAAGATTTCCATAAATACAGATTTGTGCTCTGGGAAATGAGGTAAAAAAAATTCTGATGAAGGATTACAAATGCGAGTCACAAACGTATTTGGTACATTATTACAACTAAAGTGAGTAGTTAACTTTATTATTTGTAATGGTACTAGTGCGTACTGATCTTTAAATTGTGTACACTGACAAACGTATGTAGTAAAGTGTAGTAGTATTAGTATCGACACCACGTCAGTGGAAACTCTGACACACTTTCACTAGCAAAATGGCCTTTACGCCATACATAATTAAGATGCTGTTAATAGGCCGTCGCATCGAGGCGTCGATGATGCCTAAGCAATTGCAACAAGTATAGCTACCACAATTTCATGTAGTTTACGTCCTCGATGATCCTTGCAGTTTTTCCAGTACAATAACTAACACTACCCCTAGCGAATACTTCAATGAACTTAAAATGTATATATTAAAAAACGGTAAGTTTGATTGATTAAGTAAACTATATGGAGTCGTGATAGAGGTACAGTGCGACGAAAATATCGAAAAGGTTGGTCAAGTTAAACGAAAATTAAGTACGTGAGTAATCTGTTACATTTATTACTTATCTTAATTAAATTAACTTGGATATTAATGGAACGCAACCTTAAGAAGTTCTTAAAACGACTTACTTATATGATATCTTATGCCTTTGGAAAATAAATATGTCATGTCCGTCATGAGTCTGGGTATCTCTGAATTGGTAGTTTGTAAACAATGCGATGCGGGATCGTCGAAACTATACAAACTTGTAATTTACGGACACAGTGCACACCCAGTCTTAGACCCAGACTTAGAGCAACCACATATGGGTCACACAAATAGATGTCTTGTTCGGAAATTGGACCCAATCCATGTAGGCGCGTTAAAGTGAGGTGACTTCATTCTAATAATAATAAATATTTGTGTATTTTTTTGTATTTCTAACATTTTAATTAATTGTATTTAAAGTTGAATCTTCTATTACATTTAAATGTTAATTAGATATATATATATATATATATATATATATATATATATATATATATATATATATATATATATATATATATATATATATATATATATATATATATATATATTTATACATATTTATATATATATATATATATATATACATATATATATATATATATATATATATATAGTAAATTCGATGTTATTAGATTTTTATAATATAAAAAATAGCATCGTAATTGGATGATTTATAATTGAAAATATGTTGAAATATAAATCGTACAATTTTAATGTTATCTTAATTCAGTTCAAAAGGTGAATTCCAAAACTAAGTATTGCGAAACACTTTTGCAATTGTATAACAATTTAAGAGTTGCTCTCTCAGAGCAGAGCGCCTACCCCGTATTGGTAGACGGTGTGAGGAATTCCCGCCGAACGATTAAAGCTACAATACAATACAAAACTCTTAATTGTACACCAGAAATAAATATTAATTACAAAT